>JAAGEH010000005.1:9751661-9885196 GCA_011751065.1 Lasiurus cinereus
TATATTTTATTGATATATATAAAAATCAATAATATATTATTGATTTTTCACAGAGAGGAAGGGTGAGTGATAGAGAGCCAAAATTATCGATGAGAGAGAAACATCAACCAGCTGCCTCCTGCACACCCCCTACTGGGGATGTGCCCGCAACCAAGGTACATGCTCTTGACCGGAATCGAACCTGGGACCTTTCAGTCTGCAGGCTGATGCTCCATCCACTGAGCTAAACCAGTTTCAGTAATAAGATATATTTTTAAAAAAAGAAAGAACATATATTAAGTGCAGTGACTTCATTATGAAACACAAAAAGCAAGATCTCATGGGAAATGGAAATTGGCATAGGAAAGAAGGAAGGTGATTTTTCATGCCCAGTGAATTGACCAACATTTATTAAAAATAATTTGTCATATTTTAACGTTAGATGTTTCTAGAAATAAAGTCAACTTGGTATAATGAGAATAATTTTGAATATAGAATTGGGTTTCAATTCCTAGATTCATGTATTTTGGTCAGTTAATATGTCAGTTAATATTATAGATAAAATGTGAATAATGTTGATTTATTGGTTAACTACTTATGTTTACAAGAAAGGAATAATACCATGAATCTGAAAAAACACTGTATAATAAAAAGCAGTATATAAATAGTAATCAAACATCATAATCAGACATAGTGCTTCTGCAGATCCTGCTACTGAAAATAGTTTCTTTCTGTGCAGGGTTCTTTCTGTGAAAATGATCTTCTTTAGTACTTCATCCTGCAGTGCCTCTTCCCACCTCAGAGACTGACTGACCTTCAGAGCAATGATTAGATAGATGTTATCTTTGCATCCCCCAATCTGATACACTATAAATACTAGGCACTTCATAAGTGTTGAAATAATAAGCTAAATAAGTTAAAAAATAACCAAAGGAAAAGTGATCAAAATTCCCCATTTTATAAGGAGGCATTTGTACTGAGTTTCTATTTTACATTTGTGTTGAGTCAGAGAAGAAAGGATAGGGAAAGAAGGTCATTTAACCAACAACACAATTATTGGACCCTCCCTCATTCTGTGTCAGTCATGTACATTAATAAAAGAGAAATATGCAAATTCACCATCACTGCTGGGAGACCATCAGCCAATCAGGAGTGAGTATGGAAATTAACCCAAGAAAACTTGCAGTGGCGCCATCCTCCAGCTGCTCCAGGCCTCTGGGCAGCATGCATGCAAGCTCAGAGCAGTCAGGCAGGGCAAGACACCTGCAATGAGGGGAAGAGTGGGGGGCGGAGAGAGCTACAGGCACAGCACTCTGTCAGAGCAAAGGCATGGAAAACTGGTGCCGGCAGCCAGGGGAAAGAAGGCCTATTGAATGAATCTTCATGAAATGGGGTTCTAGTAGGATATAAGGATGAGAGGCTGGCATAGAACATGAGACTGGGTCACATCAGCTTATAAGAAACAAGATGAAAGCTCCAACAGTGTATATTTCTCCTTTCTACATTAATTATTGATGCATCTCTTAATCTTATTCCAGAGAGAGAGAGAGAGAGAGAGAGAGAGAGAGATTGACATTGATTTGTTGATTGACTCCAGCTTCTTCTTAGCAGTGGTCACCACAATGAACCCCTGGGACCTCACTGGGTACAGGAAGAAATATTTGAACTTCTATTAATATTTGTCACATTGATCTTAATCTTTCCACTTTTGTGTATGTTTTAAAATATGTATCATATATTAACATAGTTATATATATATGCAATTTAAAGTAGAGAAATATACATATATTAAAGGCAACATTTTATGTTTTATGAATGGGGTATGTTATTAAAAATAATTTTAAAACCACCACTCTGTAGTAGGCACCAATATATGAAAACTATGAGCAAGTTCCAGCAACAGAGTCATTAAATTGTATATAAACCAGAAAACAACCTTACATAAAATGTCATTGCAATTGCATTTCATTGTAACTTTATCTCATTTGAGACAAGTCAGAAGGAAGTCCAAGAAATAATTATCCAGCTTTGTTCTTGTGTTGTTTCAGAAGTGACTCCAATGTCAGGGGACAGAGTTTTAAAGATGAACTGTTTGTAAATATCTGTCAGCCCGTTGCTGGAAGTTGCTCAATGATACTGTAGTAGCTTGATAAAATGGGCAATTCCACCAAAGCCTCCCTCAGGAGAAGCAGTGAAGTAATAGCAGAGTGGGCTAGGATGTGATTAGGTAAAGGTAGGACTGTGGTTCGTAACCTAGGTGCACATTAGAATAATTTGGAAAACTTAAAAAAACCCACACTGTATTAAATAAAGTGTGCTCCTATCCCAGAGATCCTGATTTGATTATGCAGGATTGATTGAAGCTTGGTGATTCACAGAGTTCAAAACCTTAGCACACTATTCAAATGTATAACTAGGATTGGGAACCAGAGAAGTTGTGTAAACCGGTGAAAGGAATGTGGTTTTAGGACATGGATCTCTAGGTCTGAACTTAATTTCACAATTTAGTAATTATGCAATATTAAAAATTATTTTGTCTTCTCCAAATTCTAACTTTCTTTCCTAGAAAATAAGAATGATAGCAATGACTGCCCCATCCATCTCTCAAGTGTTGGAGTGAAGACTGTGTGGGATGCAGTAGGGTGAAAGATATTTTTAAGAAGAAGCAGTGTGTTGGTGGTAAGAAACAACCATGTGCACAGAGAGTACAGCCTTTGGTTCTTATCTAAGTTTGACCTAACTAATGAAAGTAAAGTCCTGTTCATCATTCAGAAAATTTCAACATATTTGCATCATCTTCAAGGTAATTTTCTTATTACTATTTAGATGAAACTAAACAATTTTATAAAGCTATCAAAAATAATAGTTTATTTCCTTACAGCTAATACTCACTGAGAAAATTGTATTGTTTCCATCCACATTCCCTAAATCCATTTACTGCCTATTATCATGGGATATTAATTTTGAAATAAAAAATAGCACATCTTAGGGTAGTTTTAGGTGTTTTATAAATATTACTTTAAGGAAAGGGTTCCACAAACAAAACAGAAGCAAACTCATAGATACAGAAAACAGACCAACAATTGCCAGAGGGGGAAATTGTAGGGGGGCTGGGTGAAAAGGGTGAAGGGACTGAGAAGTACAGATTAGTAGTTACACAATAGTAATGGGGATGTAAAGTGCAGCATAGGGGATGAAATTATAAGTATTGCAATAACTCTGTATGGTACCAGGTAGGTACTGGAAGTATCAGAAGAACACTTTGTAAAGTATACAATTATCTAACTACTATGCTGTATACCTGAAATTAGTACAAAATAATATTGAATGCAAACTGTAATTGAAAAAAAATAAAAAAGAAAATAAAGAGTAGAGACTATCTTCTCCCCCAAAAGAAAAAAAAATTCACAATAAAATACATTTGAAAATTATAGTATTAATCAAAGTTAAATCAGTTCCTTGACTGCAGACTTCACAAACTCTTTAATGTGCTATGTTCATTGAGAATTTACAAGAGAAATGAGATACAAGTTGCAGAATTTCCCAAATTTATTTGACCACAGATCCTTTTTATGTGACACAGTCAGTAATGAGACTGGTGTTTTGAAATACACTTGGGAAGTACTGATATAAGGCAATGCTGCAATGGTAAAGAGGCCAAAATAGAAGACCAAAGATGTATAAAACTTGCCAAAATCAATTAGGTGGAGTTAGTGCTAGCTGCTTGGAACTTGAATCCAGTTATCTTATCTCCGAGTCCATTGTCTTTCCATTCTATTTCAATTCCTGTGTTATCATTTCTCTTGTCTACTGCTTCCCTTTAAGAAGAAATTACAAACAAACAAACCCACACAGACTTGTTTTTTGTAAAAGATGTTAACATTCTCTCACTGTCTATGTTTATTTGTTTTTCAAACTTCAAGCAGAGGTTATAGGTAAAGGAGACAAAGAATTTGAAGTTTAAATTACAAAGGGCTTTGACAATTAACAGCTCAGGTTATCCCTACAGAGAAGACAGACAGATGACCCTGGATTCAAAGTTTCCAGTATTGTGAAGGAAAAGATGAACAACATTAGATTTCTGTAATGTAGATGTCTCTATGTTTCTCCTTGGTAGTGCTTACTAAAAACTAGTGTATAAAATCTATGAAAGAATTTGAATATTATCACTGTTAACTTCTGATCATCTGTCCCATCAAGTTCAGGGCCAGGAGATAATCTATTCAGTCTAAGATTATAACATGAATCTACTGGTATAATCTGCAAATATCAGATGTCATTGTCATTTGACAAAATAAACAAAGCAATATTCTAGTAAATGATTAGTGTCAAGAAGCAGGAAAAAATTAAAAATTATTATTTTGATAAAGAGAATATCTGGTTGACCAATGAAACAGCATAGAGATCTGACATTAAACACTTACCTGAAAAACTAAGAAGTTTATTGCATATGTGATAGACAGGATGATTTTTTCTTACAGTAGAATAATGTAAAGATCAGATAGAGGAATAACATATTAAGAAAGAAAAAAATGTCTTGTTAAATGGGTAATCTACTTATAGAAGATAAGTAGGTGTGGAAAAAGTTACTGCAAGAATGAGAGAAAAATGTATAAAACACGTTAAAAGACTGTGAAGTGAAGTGACAGATAAAATTTTACAAACAAATGTAGGTGAGAAATTAGTATTCACCTTTCCAAGGGACAGGATTATGAATAAAGTCAGAAATGTATAGGTACATATATTTTGCTATAATTTTAAGGAAAATTGCTAATGGTGGTCAGTAGCTAATGAATAGCTTATAGGAGGCAATAAATTCTCCATCCTCAGCATATACTTGCAGAGGTAAGAGATTACTTCCTACTTTTCTGTGAGAGTCTGATGTACCAAAAAGAGTTGGAACAAGATATCTAAGTTAGAAAATTCATTTCTCAGATGTATCAAGTACATAAGGATAATGTACCCTTTATATATGGTATAATTCAGCTATTTTAGTAGGCTAACTGGAAGGGTTATTACAATAAGTCTAAAAAAGAATAATATTAAGGACTGTAATTTCATTGCTTTCACTGAAGGGCAAATGTTGCGAGACTTTCTAAAGTATGGTGATCTAGCCACAAAAGTCTAAAGAAATGAAAGTAGATTCACTTCAGATCAGTTTACTTTACAGAACTATAAATAAATAATATAGGGGGGATTTTTTCCTAAGAAGTGGTACAAATTACTTTAGAAAAAAGAATAGATATTTAGAGAAAACTATAGATTGTGGTTCAGGTGGTAAATCACAAAACCTAAATTATTCATAATTCTTTTGGGGAAGGAGAGTAGAAGATGAGGAGGATGAAAAGACATGAATGTAGGGTAATAAAGGGAAGAGGAGGTGGAAAGAAATGACAGAGGGAGATCATTAATAAATATTTTTGGGGTAAAACAAGATAATTGGTCTTTTGGGGTAGTTCCCATGATTATTTTCTTTATTTTCTTCCTCATGGTAATTTTTCTTTCAGAATATTATAAAATGAATCATTTTATTTCATTTCCAAATTCACCTTGACAGTTGCCTTGGAAGTAATAATTAGATTTTCCTTACATAAGAGGGGAGAGACCTATTATTGTTGAAGGTTCATTTTTTTAAAGCTATTCTTTATTTAACATTCAGTTAAGAATTATGTCACAGCTATTTTTGAAATCATTGTGTCTACAATGAATATTGAGAAAATTGTAATAAAATAATAGCATGCTGCCTGGAAAATTCTTTGACAGAATTATTTAGACATCAAGTTTTTGTAAGAATTTGAAAATACAGCTAGAAATTTAAATGGAACCCTAAGAAATCAGCACCAAATCTAGAATGATATTTCAATAGCAGTGGTTGAAGAAATACCAGAAGAGGTGTCTACAGCCAAATTCTTATAGAAGAATGATGAGTGCTGGGTCACATCATAACCATCTATGACGGTCATTACTTTAGAATGAAACTGTCCTTTTCATTTCGATTTAGCTCTATGTAGGAGATAAATATATCAGTTTATTTCATTCCCAAGTCAACAACTAATAAGGTTTATATTCTTGAAATGAATTTGTTAGGGCCTACACCCCCAAATCACTGGTCTGGTTCAAAAGACACAACTTCATAAGAACCAGCTTTTACATGAAAGGCAAAAAACAACAACAAAGCAAATAAACAAGAAAATTCAGAAAGTCTAAAGAATAAAAATGGTAGTTCTACTATTAAGCATAGTGCCTGTATTATATATTTAAAATCTACTTAGGTTAGAACTTATGTTAAGTGTTCTTAGCATATATATACACAAATAATTATTATTATATTAATAACAAGAGGCTCAGTGCACAAAATAGTGCACTGGAGGGGTGTCCCTCAGCCCAGCCTGCACCATCTCCAATCTGGGATCCCTTGGGGGATGTGCAACTGCCAGTATAGGCCCAATCCTGGATTGGGCCTAAACCAACAGTTGGACATACCTCTCACAATCCAAGACTGCTGGCTCCCAACCACTCACCTGCCTGCCAGCCTGATCACCTCCTAACCACTCCTCTGCCAGCCTGATCAATGTCTAACTGCTCCCTTGCCAGCCCTATTGCCCCCAACTGCCCTCCACTGCTGGTCTGGTTCCCCCCAACTGCCTTCCTGCTGACCTGGTCACCTTCAACTGCCCTTCCCTGCCATCCTCGCCACTCCTAATTGCCCTCTCCTGCTGGTCTGGTAGCCCCCAGCTGCCCTCCCCTACTGGTCTGGTTGCCCCTAACTGCCCTCTTCTGCTGCCTGATTGTCCACAACTACCGTCCCCTGCTAGCTATCTTGTGGTGGCCATCTTTGGGGTCGGCCACATGGGATTGGCCATCTTGTGTGAGGATATGAGGGTCAATTTGCATATCACCTCTTTATACAGATAATAGTAGTAGTAGTAGTAATAATAATAATAATAATAATAATAATAATAATAATGATTACAGGAGTAGGAGAAAAGTTTGGGAGGTAATGGATATATGTATAGCCTTAATGATGATAGTGTTTTCATGAGTGTTTACCTATCTCTAAACTCATGGAGTTGTATTCATAAAACATGTGCAGTTTTTTACATGCCAACCATACCTCAATAAAGTGGTTTTAAAAAAAGAAAATAAAATGATAATAATTTCAGGTAGTAAAATTATTTGCACTTTGACTAAAGTCATTAATGCTACATTTTTTTTTCCATATGTTTTTTCCTGCCAGAGTTTTCTTTTCCAGTACTGGTTATTGCTGGGAAATCAGAGGTGCACAATATATTACTTATTAAACAAAGGATTTCATGAAATGACTGAATGATAACTAAAGGAAGGAAAGAACTGACTGACAAACTCTAGGAAACAAATGCAAAGACCATGCTTAGTGGTTTTGACCATGGATGCAAGCCAGATTGCCTGGATTTGAAATCTAGTTCTGCCTATTGTTAACTATATGTCCAATTAGCAAGTAAGTCTCTCTATACCTCAGTTTCCTTTGCTTATATAAAATAAGTCATTAGAAAAGCACTTTTAAAAGTACATGAAAAATAGTTAAAGGCAAATAAATATCAAGAATACTATAGACCTGGCTGGTGTGTTTCAGTTGGTTGGAGCATCATCCTGTACACCAAAGGTTGTGGGTTTGATTTTTTTGATCAGGGCATATACACAGGTTTCACGTTCAATCCTGGTTGGGACATGTGTGGGAGGCAATCAATATCTCTCTCTCCCTCTCACTATCTCTCCTCCTCTTTCTCTATAAAATCAATAATAAAGTTAAAAATAGAATATTATAAATGTATTATTTAAATAATTCAATACAAAAGTCACTGACAACTATGAAATTAGAGTGAGATTAAAGACAAGCTATGTAGAACAAGGAAATGGGCACAATGAACTTTGAGATTCAACCTACAAACTTGCACTTGTCCTAGAATTTACTATTCTGAGGAGACTGTATATACTGGTCCTTCCCAAACACTTCTCATGAAACTCTTGGAGATAATGGCTCCTTTCAGACATATATTAGGGGCTCTATTGTCTAAGGGAAGACATAAAACTCGATAAACTTACTAGTATCTTACTTGAGAGCTATCTTCTATTAATTTTCAGTATTTGATTATTATCCTATAGATTTGATATAAAAGTATCAATAGACATAAAGTAATTTTATTAAGTAAAATCTTAACTGTTTCACTGCTTATCATTGTCAGATGTTACCGTAGTTTAGCATATAACCCCAGAGCTTAGAAGGGTGGCCATGTGTTGGTATCAATCATTTGCAGGACTCCTGAAGCATGTGGGCAGCTGGCAAATATAATACAGTGGTACCTCGAGATACGAGTTTAATTCGTTCCATAACCTTGCTCGTATATCAAGTTGCTCGTATCTCAAAGCAAATTTCCCCATTGAAATAAATTGAAATGCTGTTAATCTGTTCCAGCCCCCAAAATAACACCCCAGTTGTTCTTGTTACGTGTTTTTGAATAAGAAAAATGTATTTATAAATGACAAATATTGTATAAAAACATAATAAAAGAGAATGTAAAGGAATAAACTGGTTTTATAAAGTGTATTTACCTATTCGTTACACTCTTAATGCTACACTTCATCCCTAAACTGAATGTAACTTAACTAATCTTCACTGAACTTAATTGCCACTGGTCTTTGCATTTTTGGCCGATTTCAAAAAAAACATGTCCAATGATGTTTGCCTCTTCATCCCTTTCAGAATGTTTCTGAAATGGGTGAGGCAAGTTTCATTGAACAGCTCTGATGCACGACCAGTAGCAACTTTTTCGGGGTGTTTCTTTTCCATGAAGTGTGAGACCCTCTCCCACATTCCTAAGATCTCCTTTATCTCACTTATAGAGATCTCCTCCACCTCTGGCTCCTCCTCGAAACCAATTTCTTGGAGAACCTCCACATGTTGCTGAGACTGCAACTCTTATAACTCCTCCGTGGTGAGTTCCAGAGAGTGCTCTTCCACGAGCTCATTCGCATCTCTCTCATCCACCTCCAGGCCCATGGATTTTCCCAGAGACACTATCTCCTCCTCCACTGGCACATCGGGTTTGAATTCTTCGAAGGTCCTTTTGGCTACGGCCTCAGGCCACAGCTTCTTCCATGCAGAGGTCAAAGTCCTTGTTGTAACACCCAGCCAGGCCTGATCAATAATTCTGAGGCATATCACCACATTAAAGTGGTTCTTCCAGAACTCTCGAAGGGTGAGATTTGTGTTCTCCATCACCTCAAAGCAGCGCCAGAACAGGTGCTTGATGTACAGCTTTTTAAAATTAGAAATCACCTCCTGATCCATGGGCTGCAGGATAGGAGTGGTGTTGGGAGGTAGGTAGACAACCTTTATAAACTTGAACTCTTCGAGGAGTTCATCTTCGAGGTTCGGTGGGTGAGCAGGAGCATTGTCGAGGACGAGGAGGGCTTGCATGGTTAGGTTGTTTTCCTGTAGATATTTTTTAACAGAAGGGCCAAAAACCAGGTTTACCCACTCCACAAAGAACTGCCTGGTGACCCATGCCTTTGGGTTTGCCCTGCACATAACTTGCAGTTTATCTTTTAAAATCTTATGTGACTAAAGACTCTGGGGTTTTCCGAATGGTATGGGAGCAGAGGCTTGATCTTGCAGTCCCCACTCACATTGGCGCACAGTGCGAGAGTTAGCCTATCCTTCATGGGTGTGTGGTCTGGCATCGCCTTCTCCTCTGCCATTATATAAGTCCTATTTGGCATCTTCTTCCAGAAAAGCCCTGTCTTGTCACAGTTGAAGACTTGCTGGGGGATATATCCTTTGGCTTCTATCAGTTCGGAAAAAGTTTTGAGGTAATCCTCAGCTGCCTTCACATCCGAACTTGCTGCCTCACCATGCCTGACGATGGAGTGAATAACGGACCTTTTCTTGAAGTCATCAAACCAGCCTCTACTGGCTTTAAATGAGTCTTTTGATACTTCGTCCATGGAAGTGCGCGGGTTCTGCTCCAGCAAATCACTGTGAATCTCTCGTGCCTTCTCGCATATGATGCCCTGTGTTAATGTATCTCCTTTAAGCTGCTTCTCCATCACCCACACCATCAGTAGATTCTCCATCTTTTCATCAGGAGAGCTACGGAGCTTAGAAATTATTGTAACACCCTGAGCTGGCGTTATACCCTTTATCGACTCCTTCTGTTTAAGCACAGTGCATATTGTTGAAGTACCAAGCCCTGTATTGCCTCGCCAAGTCAGCCACTCACATACCTTGCTCATATTTTTCTATGATTTCACGCTTTAATTCAATAGACATCATCCTCTTCTGAGCACTGACCTTTCCACTCGCTTTCTTCGGACCCATGGTTATAAAAAGAAATGTGATAAAGAATGTAAATGCACAAAAGATGCTTCCACAACAAGGTAAACAAGCACACTGACTGAGGTGTGGGAAACTATGAGATGCTCGAGTCGCAGTAAACTGGTGGGTCGTGTGCAGCCGGCCAATCCGCACGATTACTCGTATCTCAAATGTTGCTCGTATTTCAAAGCAAAAAATTGCTCGCTCGATAGCTCGTATCTCAAAAATCTCGTATGTTAGGGCACTTGTATCTCGATGTACCACTGTAGTTGTAATGCTGTCTGAGGGGAAAGGAGGAAGGAATCCAGTTCTACATGTGAATTCTTGGAAGGTAGGGACTGAATCTAAATTGATTGAACAAAATGGACCTCAGAGAGATATACAAATGTATTTATCAATACATCAGGCAGTTCCTTTTGTTATGCAAAGCCCACCTCTCTAGTAGTCCTGCTTTAGCATCTCCCTTCTAATAGGGGATGGATTGCCTTGGAAAAAGAACCTAAAATCACTGTGTCTTGCGTATCTATGAAATTTGGTGATAATTTAGATTTCTGTTTTTAAAATGTCAACAAGTCAGATACAATTATATGTGTACTTTTGAGATCTCTTACCACAAAATATTCTTTCCCTTCTTTTCTATTTCTGCCCTGGAATGAATTGTGTCCCTTCCCTGCCAATTCATATGTTGAAGTTCTGATTGCTAATATCACTGTATTTGGACATAGGGTATTTAGAAGGTAACCAAGGTTATTAATTAAATGAGTTAAGGGTGGAGCTGTATTATGGTGGGTCCAGTGGTCTAGGAAGAAGAGAAAGAGACACAGAAGGATCTTCTCTCAGCACAAGCATAAAGGCCATGTGAGGGCACAGAAAAAAGAGATGTCTGCAAGCCAGGATGAGAGACCTCAAGAGACACTGAATGGGCCAGAATCTTGATCTTGAACTTCCCAACTTTAAGAACTATGAGAAAATATTTCTGTTGTTTAAGCTATCTAATCTACAGTATTTTGTTATGAGAGCCTGAACCAACCAAGATTCCTACATTGGGAAAGGAACTTCATAAATATGCATATAGTTTTGCTTGAGTCACACTCACCATGAGTAGTCTGTCTCCTACTTGCAACCTTCCATCTTTTTGTGCAGCTCCTCCATCTATGATTTTAGTTACATAAATGCTGTTGTCTCCAGGAATGTGCTGGTTCCCCACACCTCCTGCAATGCTGAAGCCTAAGCCTATGAGGGAAGAAACAGAAAAAGAAAAGCCTTTTTTTTTTTTTAAGAAAATGCAATTAGCACATTTCAACAGTCTAAAAATGTTAATCCTCAATTTATTATAACAGTGATAAATAACAGCAAGGGTTCTACTTTGGTTGATTTGTTCTTCTTTAAATATTTGAAGAGTTGTTGATTAAAGCCAGTGAGTCGAGCCAAAGCTCTTAAAGTTAATCCCTTGTGGCCCTTAATTTTGTTCTACTTTATGACTGAACACTTATTTGTTGTTCCCTAGCTAATCATCTCCTACCAGGTGACTGGACAAAATAGGGATCAGGCAAAAGTGTGAAAGGTTCCTATGAGAGGCAGGCAAAAAACAAGTACAGTTCTGCTCACACTGAGTCTGCTCACATCTTCATTGCTGCTGTTACTCTGGCATAGAGAATTATTTGGGTAAAGACCTAGACACTCTTGAAATTTCAGGATGAAAAGTACAACTGTTAGAAAATTCCCCAAATTAGAGACAAGAGCCACAAGGAAGAGACATTGGGATTTAAGTAGTGATTTCAGAGAGAAGATAAGGAAAAGAAGCGAGATGCTTGCATTTCCCATTTTCTTCTCTAGCCACCTTGTCGTATCTTCACATTTCATGGCACTTACTGTTATTAAATAATAGTGAGGCTAGTCACACACACACAAAATGATATCCATATACAATCTTAAGAATAAAGAAACAGACAAAAGTCTCTATTACTCTTATACCACAGGATAACAAATCATCTTAAATATGAAAGTTTTCTACACTGAGAGATAATTTTTACTATGCTATGGCTTACAAATTGTTACTTATATGTACCTATGGAATGATAATAAGAATAGTCATTAAAATCATTATGAGGTCATTTAAAAATAATGACTTATAGAATATTTAATAGTATAAAAATACCCTTTTCAGAATATGATTGAATATACATTCAGAAAATACTTATAGCATGTATTTTATTGCATTTTAAAATTATAATGATAACATGCACATTACTCAGAACAATAGATATATATCAAGTTATTTTTTTATTTTTATTTTTTTAGTAAAATCAAAATTTCTGTAACTGACTTGGTGTAAGACTTTTTTTTTTTAAAACCACACATACCTAGTAACCTAATTTAAAAAACTAAAACACCCTTTTTATGATTAAAAAAACCAACAAACACCTACCTGGCACTTTATACAGAAATAATGAAAAACACTTTAAAAAATACTCCATTTCACTATGCTTTTATTGAATATTTAATAGAACTATATGCTCTTAAGATGATTAGTTAATGGAGAAACAGTAGCATAGCAAATTATAAAGAAACACTCCTGAAATTATATTTGGAATAAAATGAGTCTTGTTAAATATAATAGTTGTTAATATAAGTGGAAAATGGATTTAAGTTGATAGAGCAATTAAAATTAGAGTTAACTAATTTCCTACTAAAGTGGGTAATTATTCTTTTTTTTTAAAATATATTTTTTTATTGATTTTTTACAGAGAGGAAGGGAGAGGGAAAGAAAGTCAGAACATCAATGAGAGACATTGATCAGCCACCTCCTGCACGTCCCATAGTGGAGATGTGCCCGCAAGCAAGGTACATGCCCCCGACTGAAATCGAACCTGGGACCTTTCAGTCCGCAGGAACCGGTTTCAGCTAAAGTGGGTAATTATTCTTTACTGATGCCCTGACTTGCACAGATCTATACATATATCCTTTTGCCTCAGATTAAAAAAATATTGTTTAACAAGCAAATGATGATCCAGAATAAATTAAATGCACCTAATTAGCTTTTCCTTTGAAATTCAAAACACATATCAGCTCATGTTTTCGAACCCTATTACTTTGTATTTATATATGATTATAGGGTGCTTAAAAATAGTTACAGAAGTTTCATAGCCACATGCTAGATTAATCTACTGCACTTAGAGTATTATAGAAGTCATTCCATACTGAAGAAAGAAAAGGTTAAAACAAATCCAGGGACTCTGATTCACTATATAAACAGTAAATGCCACAGACAATCTAACTTATAGAAGAGCTAAGGAAACAAATCACTACTTTAAACAAGTTTAAATCCAACAAAGGGAATAATTATGTAGTTGACATTTTAAGTTAAAGTTTTTACCAGCACAATGAAATCACTGTGGATACTCTTTGACAAAATTATAGCACTAAAAAGTTAATAACTTTTTTTCCCCCCTGAGATTAGGTTTAAATACATTTTAGCTGGTGACTCTGCTCAAGGTGAAGCAAAATATTTTTTTAGTAAAAGCCAGAGAATGTTCTGAAACTATTAAAAACTCTGATTTCTCTTATTTTGATGAAAAAATGAATACATTTTAAAATAATTAATATTTAATCAGCACTCAACCATATTCCAGATACTTAATTCAATATAAGTAAATGTGTAGCTTTCTTCTACATCCAGAATACAAGTTTATTTAGAAGTAGAAAAATCCATCTGTGTCATAAGATGCAAACTGTCTTCATTCATTCATTCATTCATTTACCTGACTCATATATCTATTCATCCAACAAACACCCCTGAGTACTGCTATGTATTGTTGCTTTTGACTGTGGTCAACATAAATGAATAGATTAACTAGAAATACTACAGAATAATGATTTATGAGTGGGTCCATATGAGTTAGTGGGCTGAAGCTGGCTGAAGTAATGTTCTAAACTCAGAGGATGCCAGTGATTTTTGGAGGACTATTCTATGAAGACAAATGTGGGCTAGGACTGCTGGGCAAAAAGACCATCAAATAATCATTTTGGAGGCACTGGGAGTTCCTTATATACATTCTGGTGAAGCAGGGGCAGGCTTTCTACATTAAAGGATCATTCTCTCCCTTTATTAGCTAATATTTCCCTTCTTCATTCCTCTCTAGACACTCACAGACTTGATAATTCTAGAACATACTGGACACACTTGTACCTTAGGGCATTTATCTAGCTATTGCTTTTTCCTGGAATACACTTTCTTCAGAGCTCTGTACAAGTTTCAATTTCTCTAGGAGCCTGAACCTGACCTACTTATTTAATACTATCCCCCAACCATGCACTCCACTTCCTTCTTCTGTCCTACTTTTCATTTTACCTTAGCATTTATTACCTTGTAATATACTACACAAGCCATATATGTATTTTATGTTATTTATTTTTTGTCTGTCTCCTTGGTGAAAATATAAACTTCATGATGACAGGAATTTTTGTCTGTTTTATGCTATGCAATAGAACAAGACCAGTTATATATGGAAGTAACCCTTATTTGTGGTTTTGCTTTTCATGGTTTCAGTCATCCACGGTCAACCACCATTTGAAATCTTAAAAATTCCAGAAATAAGCAATTCATAAGTTTTATATTGTGTACCATTTTGAATAGCATGATGAAATCCCTCACTGTCCCACTCCATCCCACCTGGGACATGAATCATCCCTTTTCTAGTTTATCCATGCTGTATGTACAGTACAAAGAGGTATTTTGATAGAGACCACATTCACACAGGTCCTATTATAGTATACTAGAGGCCCAATGCATGAAAGTCGTGCAAAGGGCTCAGCCCACTCAGCCTCAGCAGCCCCAAGGCCCTACCACCTACCTACTGGTTGTTCCCAGAAAGTCATTCCAGCAGGTAGTTCCAGAAGTTCCTTTTGCCATCCAATCTAATTAGCATATTAGCTCCTTATTATATAGTATTGTTTTAATTGTTTTAGTTTATTATCAGTTATTGCTATAAATCTTTTACTGTACCTAATTTATAAATTAATCTTTGTCATAAGCATCCTACCTATAAAAAAGTAATAGGTAAATTAACGATCACTCTGCTACACTCACCAGCCACACCCACCAGTCAATCAGGAGTGAGTATGCAAATTAACCCCAACTAAGATGGCTGCAGACACAGAGAGAACAGGAGAGAGGCTTGGGTTTCCTCAGGGATGGAGGAAGCCAAGTTTTCCATACACCCTGGCAGGCATAGGCCTCCACTCAAGGCTACAAAGTTTCAATTATAAAAGATAAATAAATCCCAACAGAAATGGCAGCAGACATGGAGCTGGAGAGAGCAGGAGGCTAGGTTTGCCCCCAGGGATGGAGAAAGCCAAGCTTCTGCAGCCCTGGCCTGTCTTAAGGATACAAAGTTTCAATTATAGAAGATAAATAAATCCCAACAGAAATGGCTGCCTCCACAGAGCAAGCAGGAGTCTTGGTTCCACTCCAGGCTACATAGTTTCAATTGTAGAAGATAAATAAATCTCAGATACTAGGGCCTCCGCTTGGGTCACCAGAAGGCATGGCTGGCCTGCAAACCACCACAGGCCCCTTGCGCAGGCCACCCCACACCTCAAGGGAACACACACCCTGAGGGACACCCTTCAGGGAAAACCAGCTGCTCCCCCACCCATGCAGCAGTCCTCTATCCTATCTAATAAAAGAATAATATGCAGATTGACTATCACTCCAATACACAAGATGGCTGCCCCCATGTGGTCAAAGATCTTGCCCCATTGTGGACACAAAATGGCACCACAAGATGGTCAGCTGGGGAGGGCAGTTGGAAGGGACCAGGCCTGCAACAGAAAGCAGTTTGGGGTGATCAAGCCTGCAGAAAAGGGCAGTTGGGGGGACCAGGTTGCAAGGGAGGGCAGTTAGGGGTGACCAGGCCTGCAGGGGAGGGCAGTTAGGGGCAAACAAGCTGGCAGGGAGCAGTTAAGCATCAATCAAGCTGTCAGAGAAGTGGTTAGGGAGTGATCAGGCTGGCAGGCAGAAGTGGTTAGGGGCAATAAGGAAGGCAGGCAGGCAGGTGAACAGTTGGGAGCCAGCAGTGCTGGATTGATTGTGGGTTCCCAGATTGGAGAGGGTGCAGGTTGGGCTGAGTGACATCCCCCCATCCCCATGCACAAATTTCATGCACTGGGCCTCTAGTGTATATATATGAAGGAACACAGTATATACAAGTTTCAGTACTAGCCAGTTTCAGGCATCCTCTGAAGGTCTTGGAATGTATCCCCCATGAATAAGGGGAACAACTGTAGTTAACTTATAAGTATATATTACATACAAAAATGAATAGACAAATAAAAATGAATAGACAAATAAATATAAAAAGACAGAAAAAGCTACATGTCTCTTGGATTTTCCTAAAGATGAAGTTGGTGCCTTAGGGAGTGAGGGACAGCTGAAAAGAAAAGGGCTGTAGTGCAGTCAATGACTGTTAAGGTGTTACCCTGCTTCAGGTGAACTCTGACTGGGCAACAGCATAGCCAGGTTTGCATTCTTTTTTTTTTTCATCTACTAACTGTGTAAACTACTGATTTGTAATGAAGGAATAAGTATATCTATGTTCTATAGTAACTGGCATATAATAGATGCTTGATAAATAAAAAAATTCTTTGCTATCCATAAATTGTTTTGAAAAATAGACACCTAAACATACTAGCATTATTGAACAGGTTATGATGAGTTCTCTTATGGTACTAGTGTTATGTAAGCAAAACTTCGAAGAGCAGGAGAAGAATCAACATATGTTTAGTGTCTAAGATGTGTCCTAAAGGTTAAGTTAGAATTGATAAAAGAGAATGCACCTTTCAAACCAACACATCCTCTGGATTCTAGACTGACTAAATGGCTAGAGTCAGCTGCTCTAACTTCTGTCACATTATACTCATAAAATCCAACTCCATTGGGCTGAATATTGAGATGGAGCTGTCAGGCAACCCCCAAAATATGTATTTATTATAAAATAAGCTAGATTCGTCCCTAATGGTGTAAATACAGTAATACTCATAAAGATCTGCGTAAGAAACACTGAATATAGCAAAACACTGATTTAAGGGGATGTTCCAATTTAGAGACTTGATCATTGTTTTGAAAAGAAGTGTCCATAATTAAGAAATATCCCTGGTAACTAGATGTTCCATTTGCTTTCTGGATTCAAGAATTTAGTTATTTCTATAGATGTGGGAGGTTATCATCCACTATTTGTTTGAATAGGCTCTTTATTCCTTTCTTCCTCTCTTCTTCTGGTATGCCTATTAGTCTAATATTGCTTTTTCTGGTATAGTTAGACAGTTCTTGTACAACTCTTCCATTTTTTCTTTATGCTCAGGTATCTCTTCTTCCATCTGTGTCATTGCCTATCTTCTATATCACTAATTATTTCCACCATCTGGTTGACTCTGCTTCCTATGCTTAGTAGTTCACTCCTAATCTTCTTAAGTGCATGCTTCATTTCCAGAATTTTTGATTGGTCCTTTTTTAAAGTTTCAGTCTCTTTGGTAAAGTACTCATTTTGTTCATTAATTTGTTTTCTGAGTGCAATGAATTGCCTGACTGCGTTTTCTTACATTCTGAGTATTTTCAGAACTACAATCTTAAAATCTCTGTTATTTATATCACATATTTTCATGTACCATGGTAGACTAGTCATTTATAAAATTAACTCCATGAAAAGAGTTGATAGGTCTCACCCCAAACACTGACCCTAACATTTTCTACTGTGAAATGTTTGGTTATTAAGAATTATTCTAAATATGCCTATGTGTGTGCTAGTAATAAATAAAACTGACACAGAATAATATAAGTAAAATCATGGAAGAAAAGTCTGCATATTTTAGCACTCTAGCAAAGAAAAAAAGTGTGTGGAATTTAAATACCCAATTTCCCAAGAAATAAAAAAAAAACAACTGATCTGTTTGACAAACATGAGATATATAAACAGAATTTGTTTTACATCTATTACCTACAGTTCAGTTCCCCTTTCCATAGTTCTTGCATATCCCCAAATTGCTATTCCTCACATTAACATGAGAGACGTAAGCATAGGGAATGCCTGAGCCTTGTTCAAACCTTTAATTTAACCTCTTTCCACACAAAATCTCTTCTGCACTCTATAAAGAAAGAACAAGAGGAACACAGTTCACCCTTTTCTCTTATTGCCTGCCCACGCTACGGAGGAGGTGTGAGTGAGAGGTGGAGAACGAAAGCAGAAGTCTTGGCAAGATAGACTGATACTGTACTGGAGAAGCTCAGAATAAAAACTAAATGCTTAAAAGTCATATGATTACAGTGTACCCATATCTTCATTGGGGGTGTAAAGAACTAAGCCCCATGAAGTCATATAGTCATTCAGTAACTTGGTTCAACTTCATCTGATATGAGTTGACTGGGAGAGAAATCTTGGGGTTTCTCAAAACAACTCAATATTATTTTTTAAATATAGTTTTATTGATTTCAGAGAGAGAGAGAGAGAGAGGGAGAGAGAGAGAGAGAGAGGGAGAGAGAGAGAGAGAGAGAGAGAGAGAGAGAGAGAGAGAGAATTATTGATTGGCTGCCTCCTGAACACCTCACAGTGGGGATCAGGCCCACAGCATGAGCATGGTCCCTGACAAGGAATTCAACCATAACCTCCTGATTCATAGGTTGACACTCTACCACACTGGCCAGGCACAATTCAATATTAAGCAGACTGCTTCTGACATAATTTATCTAGGATCTGTTAGGTAAGGTATTTACTGCTTCACAGAAAACACTTTGTGGCATTCTGTACTTTTTAACTACATGTTTTTATTAAAGGAAACACAAAATCCAAAGTGAACCCCAGCTAGCCCCCTCTTAGGAAATACCCGCATTAAGTTAAGGCAACTTAACTTCTGAATGTATATGCATTTTGGTTAAGAACAACAACAACAACAAAAAAGCGAAAAATACAGTGGATCTGGTCTACACAGATAACAGACTATTTCACATCTCTTCCTTCTTACAAAGAATTTATTGCTTAAATAAATATCAGAAATGTAACTTTTCTTTTAATTTGAGACACTAATTAATCTCATTGGGCACTGTAGGTGTGGTTAATTAAAAACCAAAGCTTTTATTTTCTTACTCTGGATTCTTCTCAATCCTGCTTAAAAAACACCTCACCCTATTAAATTACCACAATGTTCCAAATTTTTTTCTTTTAGGACCTCATAATACCCACTTATGCATTTTAGCACATCACTTTAATGCCTATTTAAAAGTCCCCATGACTATACTAATCCTTTTTGCTTTCTCTTCATTCAATGAAATAAACATCAGTTCTTTTCTCTAAGTCTAAATCTTCCTCTCCACACTAGGACTTATTATTCCTCACCCCTCTAAACTATTCTGTCTCTTACCCACTGCTTTTCTTCTCTTCTGGCTTTGTCCTATGTTGAAATACCATCTCTTAAACTTGCCACAGCCTTCTTACTGTTAAGAGGTGAAACTTCTAAACAGCATATATTTACTATCTTTGTTTCCTTTTCACACACACCTCTCTCAATATCATCCATCTCATTCCATACACCACCATCTACTCATATGGCATCTGCTATTTGTTGAATTATGTCCCTTTCGAAGGTAGTGTGAAGTCCTAAGGCCCGGTGCCTGGGAATGTGACCTTACTTGGAAATGGGTCTTTGCATATGTAATCAATTTAATATGAAGTTCTATTGGATTAGTGTGGGCCCTAATCTAATAATTAGTGACCTTTAATGAAGAGGAAACTTGGACACAGAAACAGGGACACACAGAGAAGAATGCATGTGATAACAGAGGCAGAAGTTGAAGTGATGCATCTGCAAGTCAAGGAATAACAAAGATTGACAGAAACTGACAAAGCCTAGGGAAGAGATGTGGAGCAAATTATCCTTCAGAACTTTCCAGAAGGAATGAATCTTGCTGAGCCCTAGATTTTCAACTTTCAGGCTCCAGAACTAGTGAATAAATCTTAAGCCCCAGTTTGTGGTCATTTGTTAGAGCAGCCTCAAGAACAGCATCTAATTCTTATGGTCTGAGTGGTTGTACACATGTCTAGCTCTTCCTTCCTTTCTAATGGAAATCATACTGATACAGAATTTTCTTCGAAAAGGTACAAACATTTCTGATGAGCTTTTGCTCTTCCTGCATTTCACACAACTCTATTGATTACTTTTGCATTTCTATGCTCATAACATTGTACTGCTCTGTTCCTTCTCTTATTACTTCCCTCTTAATTTTATTTGTGTTCATTTTATTGTTCTAGAACCACAAAGTGGTTCTCCAAATATGGTCCTTACCCCACTAGCATTAGCATCATGCAGGAGCTCGTTAGAAATGCAAAACTTGGGCCCATGCCAGATGATCCTCAATCAAAAACTCTGGTGCATGCATGCTAAATTGATAATAATTTCCCTCGAATAATAGTTATTCCTTGAGGCACACTCCATACAATCCTATTCTCTCCATAATCTCTTTCTTGCAGAGACTCTGTTTCCATAGTTTCAATTTCCACTGCTATGTTAAGTGACCAAACTTCTTGTACCCCAACACTTTCTTGGGTTTGATTTGTCACCTTAAACTCATAATCTTGAAAGAATGTACTCGTGACCCCCTTTTTTTCCTATGTTTTGTGTTTTCCAATTAGATTAATATTTCAGAGTAAACTGGAAGCTCTGAGATTGGCATCACTGAATTCAGGGTTTATTATGATACTTGGCAGAGAGTTGCTAGATGATATTTATTATATTGTTGTATAATATAGCAGTTGTTATATTTTATCAGAATATATTATTCTTCTCCCCAGCTATTTGACTAAATCAAATGCTTATCCAATCATGTCTGCTTTATTGTAAAAGGCTTATGATTTGTATTACCCAATTTTAGTTTTTCCTTCCATTTTTCTTCAACCCATTTTACAAATATTTTCCAGGTTATTATTCTCTAAAGATCTACATTCATTATGTTGGTCTATTACTTCAAATTGACTGTTCATTTGCTATAGAAATTCTACATATCCTCTTGTCACTATTCCTCATTTCTCTCCAGCTAAGATTCCTCCAGGCAACTGATCTTGCTGTCACTATTCCTCACTTCTCTCCAGCTAGGATTCTTCCAGGCAACTGATCTTGCTGTGGTGCTTTTTATGCTAGCATATTTATTCTCTGAATTTGAAATGCCTTCACCACTTTCATTTTCAAGACAATTCAAGTCTTTGCCAACTCTAACCTACTATGGTAGTGCATTTCTAAGTTGAATTCTAGTAGAACCAGTTATCTGTATCAGCCTTTTCACTTCTACTTAAATAGAATGAGTTAACTCATTCAACAACATACTGATAACTAACCAAGTGCAAATACTGGCCTAAACATTGTGGTTATATTCATGAACTAGAAAACTATGGTTCTTATCTAGTGGAAGGTAAGGCAAAAAGGCAATAAAAATTCAGTGGTAAATTGATAAGAGAGAAACAGGGGCTCTGGGAGCACAGAGGTGGGCTATGAGAGCACAGAGGTGGGCTGCCTATCTTGGGTTGGATATGGGTGTCATAGAAGGCTAACTGTAGGTTCTGATAGCCAATCAGAGTCCTGGAAGGTGAAAGTGAGCCAGGAAAAAGAAGAGTGTTGGGAGAGAACATTCCTGCAGAGAAAAACATGTATTCAAAGTCCCAGAACTGAGAGATGACATAGCTCATTCGAGAAAATAAAAATAGTTTAGGTGAAAGCAACAAGTAATCTTAGGCAGAATATAGGCTCCAGGAGGAAAGAAATTATATCTCTTATACTTACCAATTTACATTTATTCCCTGATGGTGTGCTTAATAAGTATTTTGGGATACTTTAATAAATTGAGATAGGAGGACATTTTCTCTCCTGAGTTAGGGGGAAAGGAGAATGGGTGCTGTAGGTAAAGGTTAAGAATACAGGTTTAAGACATTAAAAGAGTTCTCACCTTCAATTTATTCTGATAGCAAGAAAGTATGGGCATTGACCAAGAATGAATAATATAGTGAGGTCAGAGATTTGAGGAAAGTACAGAAGTTTCAAAATAGCTATTAAGGAAAAGGGAAGAGATAATTCATTGGAGAAATACAGACAAGTTACAAGGAATGGCTCATTGTCTAGTTAAGGTTTAGTGACTATTACTCCTCTAGTAATTTATTTTTCCTTCAGCAATTCTCCAGAATCTGGATATAAGCACAAAAAATATGAGCAGTTAGATTAAATCACTTTACAAATTAATCTTTTATGTGCATTTATCTCTTCAACTAAATTATATGACCCTAGAAAGAAGGGGTTGCATAAAATAGGCCATGCTGAGCACAATGATGGCATAGAGTAATTTTTCAATAAGTATTTTGAGAATGAATTAACGATTAATATGTTAAAAGACTAAATAATCACATGGCACAGGTATACTTTTAAATGCCAAGCATTTCACATTAATAGAGATGTGTATACTTTAGCTGACTGCTTTAGAAGGAACAATAATGCTTTTATTTATGTTCCCAAGGAGTGTTATGAACTAGATAGATACTCCAAAAGTAATTTTTAAAATTAATTACTGAATTAAATAAAGATCACTGAATCCTGTTCCCATAAGCATGCTATAAAGAACTGTACAAGAAAGGGCTCAAGCTGGTAAATTAATGTGGTGAGTTACTGTTATAGTAATAATAATAAGGATAAAATATAAATATAAAATAGGAATTGGGTGTGACATATTAAAGAGTGGAATGAAGTGTGAACGCCCTTAAAAGAGATGTATATGTAAGAGATATAAAAGTTTGTACCCCATATGTAAGACCAGATAGCAGAACACCTGGGGCCCGCTGATAAGACACACGGAAGACACACTGAAGATGTCTGCTTGAGCACATAAAAGAGAGTAAGCTCCAAAGGAGATTAGAGCCGCTTGTCTGCTCCTCCACAGACGGACGCTCTGTGCTCCCCTTCCTGCATCCTGCCTGAAACCTGAGCTCTGCCATGGACCCTGGGTCCGAACCGTGAGCCACCAGCCGAGGCCTCTACAAGACGCCGAGCAGCAGCTGCAACGTCCAACATCCAGTGTGTGTGTCTGTCAGCGCGGATCTCACGGCGGCCTGCCGAGGTCTGGAAACCACCAGGACTCTGGTAAATAAACCGTGTGTGATTTGTGCATTGCCTGTCTGTCTCCTGTGTAATTTATGCTCGGCCAATATTTAATAAGTGCCTTGAGTCATCCATATAAGTCCATTCTATTGGCAGAGGATACTCTTGGCCACCTGTGCTTGCATCCTTAGATAAATTCTGGGACAGTTACTTCATTCATTCATTAAAAACTTTCAGCTCCAGGCTACATTAGTTTTCTAGGTTACTGGAACAAAGTGCCACAAACTCTGTGATTTACAAAATTTATTGTCTGACAATTCTGGAGCCTAGGAGTCCAGATCAAGGCACTAGTTCCTTCTAAGGACTGTGGAGGAAAACCCATTCCAGGCCTCTCAATAAGTTTCTGGTGGTTTGCTGGCAAGCTTTGGTATTCCATGGTTTATGGATGCATTACTTCAACTCTGCCTTAATCTCCACATGATGTTCTCTCTGGGTGTGTGTCTATCTCTGTGGCCAACATTCCTTTTTATTTTTGATAAGACCACCAGTCATATTGGGTTAGGATCCATATTAATGACCTCATCTTAAGTTGATCAGCAAAAATCCTATTTTTCTAAAGGTCACATTCTCAGGTACTGGGAGTTAAGACTTTAAAATCTATTTGCAGGGGACACAATTCAACTCATGACAATAGGATTGGGAAAGATAAATATGAGTAGGATATAATCCTTGTCTTCAAGGAACTTATAGACCAAGTGGAAGAAATGACAACAGAGGATAAGCCAGTGCTTTGGAGAAAAGGCAGAGAGTCAGGTCAGGGAAGACTTCTTAGAGACAGTGACAGCTGAGTTGAGCTCTGTTGAATGGCTGGAAGAAGAGAGGCTGCAAGGAATACTAAGCAGAGAGAAGGAGTATCCTGTAGAAAGTTACAAACAGCCTAGATCAGTGGTCGGCAAACTGCACTCTCGAGTCACATGCGGCTCAGGAGCCGCAGTTTGCTGCTCTGTTGATTAATGAGTTTGCACATGATTGGCCTAGATCACTTTGGTCGTGGAGAATGGTGCTAGGATGAGATATGGGGAGTGAAGTTTGCCATAAACCAAGCATTGTCTCACTAATAGGAAGATGTGGACAGGACACCCTGAAGGCTGGTCAACAACCTTAATTTCTCTAACCACTCACTGTTTAGTTGAAACATTGTTAGCTGAAGCAACCTCCACTTCTGTTTGTCTTATGCATTTTTGTTATTGAAATTTTCTGCCTAAAGGCTATGGGTGTATCCCATAGTCTCAATAAAAGGGATAGCAAGGCCAGAGCAGAGGGTAGTCTTCCCACTAGAGGTAAGCTCCCGCCTGGCCCCCAATATTCCCAAATTAATAATTTTCTAGTCTCTTTTCATTTGTGTGCAGCCTCCTCCAGAACCCGAATCCTAAACGAAATCTTGAACTACGAGGGACATGAAAGGAGTTTCTGAAGAAGTTGAAGAAAGAAAAGCTCATGAAGTTTTAGAGGTGCTGTGTTGAGTTTGGACCTTATATTAATGACAACAGGAAGCTTTTGAAAAGGTTTAAGATAAGATTTTGTCTTTTCCAATTTGCCTTATTAGTGTTAGCTGTTGTATAGAACATATATTAAAGTATATTCTGTGTGGTTGGGAGGATGCTCAATTTTGTATGATAAAGCATTTTTTTTCCTTCACACATTTTCCCTTTTTCCTAATTATATTTAGTTGTCACTCATTATAATTCACATGGGAAAACTTCCCTTCAATTCTATGTTCATGATTTAGTTTGAGATATTAGCTTTTCTTGGTCCCTCCCTCTCTCATTACTGGAATGTCCCAGCCTATTCATAAAACCAAACTTTAAAATATAAAACAAATAGGCATTTGTAATCTGCTAAAAAGGTAACCCTAAATTCATAAATTCATTAATAAGCATATTGTAATTCACCAATTACAAGATTTTAAATCGGCCTTTTCAGCAGATGTTTGGTTTCCCTACTTCATCTGATCATCTGTATGGAGCATCTGTATAAAAGAACTAATTATAAAATCTAGATTCAGCTTAGGTACTAAGAATGAGGTTTATATAATTGAGATAATTACACAAGTGCCTATTTTTGCAAGGACAGTTTGCTCAGTATGAAACCATGAAGAACTTACTATGGATCAGATTTATGAAGTAGCTAACCAGTATTTCCAGTATTTATTGTATGATTTCAGATATGCTAAAGAAACTGTACAAAACTATTTAGCAACAGACTCACTTAATGGATTATGTATGACAAGTGCTAATGTCTTCAATTATACAGCAATGGCATTAAGGTACATTTACTTTGCCATAACATTTGTTTCATTGGAGATTAAAATATTTTATATCAAGTTCTTTAACTTTTACAATAATACATCCTATGTTGTATACATTCTATATCACACAAAGCTTATAGTATGTGCCTTTGTTTTTAATCTTATACTTTTCACTCAAGTAGGCTGAGTTTTTTACAAAGAAATCTGGCTATATGTTTAAAACTCTTTAAGGATTGCTTAAAATTCTGAAAAAGAACAAAGCAGGAGCTTCATACTTTCTTATTTCAACCCTTACTATAAAGTTATAGTAATTAACTTTACTATGTAGTAATTAACTTTACTATAACTTTACAAAGTTATAAAAATTAACTTTATGCTAGTTATGGTATAAAGGATGGTATGGTACTAGCATAAAAACAGAAAAAA
This sequence comes from Lasiurus cinereus, assembly GCA_011751065.1. Lineage (NCBI taxonomy): Eukaryota > Metazoa > Chordata > Mammalia > Chiroptera > Vespertilionidae > Lasiurus > Lasiurus cinereus. The sequence goes on from JAAGEH010000005.1 coordinate 9,777,851, forward strand.
ATAGATCAATGGACAAGAGTTGAGACCCTAGAAATAAACACAATTATAGACAGTTAACTAATATTTGACAAGTGAGCCAAGAATACACAATAAAGAAAAAGTAGTCTCTTCAATAAATGGTGCTGGGAAAATTGAATATTCACAAGTAAAAGAATGAAACTACATCCCTATTTTATACCATTCACAAAAATGGGCTCTAAATGAATTAAAGACTTAAATATATGTCCTAAAACCATGAAATTTCTATAAAAAACAAAACAAAATAAAATAAAAAAAGCTCTTTGACATGGTCTTGGCAAAAATTCATGAGTCTTGGAATTTTTTGTTTAAAGACAAACAACAAAATGGAAAATAAGAGGAATGACATCAGACACAAAAGCTTCTGCACAGTAAGAAACAATTAACAAAGTGAAAAGGCAACTTATAGAATGTTAAAAAATATTTGCAAACCATATACCTGATAAAGAGTTAATATACAAAATATATATAGAACTCAGATAACTCAACAGAAAAAAAGAAAAAAACAAACAAAGAATCCAATTTAAAAATGGGCAAAGAACTCAAATAGACATCTTTCTAAAGAAAATATATGTATGGTTGATAGGTACACAAAAAGGTGCTTAACATTAGTAGTCATAAGGAAAATGCAAATCAAAACTGCAATGAAATATCACTTCATACCTATTACAATGGCCATCACCAAAAGATAAGAGATGACAAATACTGGTGAGAAAGTGGAGAAAAGGTAATCCTGTGCACTGTTGGAAGGGATTGCAAACTGGTACAGCCACTGTGGAAAACAGTATGGAGGAGATTCAAAAACTTAAAAATAGAACTACAAAATGATCCAGCAATTAAACTTCTGAAAATACATACAACCTCAAACACAAACATGTTCATTGCAGCTTTATTTACAATAGTTAAGCCATGGAAACCACCTAAGTGTCCACTGACAGATAAATGGATAAAGAAATTGTGATATAAATGTTTGCCACAAATGCTCAAATATCAAGATTTCCTCATTTCTACACAATAGTGAGGAAATTCCACTATTTGTAACCACCCACATAGACAGACCTTGAGGGCATTATGCTACGTGAAATAAGTCAGACAGCTAAAGAAAAATACTGTATTTCACTTATATCAGCAATATATATATATAAAAAATCATAGAAAAAGAGATCAGATTTGTTTAGAGGAAATTGAGTAGAGGAGGGGGAATTGAAGAAATGTCAAAAGGTACAAACTTCCTGTTATAAGTCAAACAGGTACTAAGAATGTAATGTACAACATGATGACTACAGATAACAATACTCTGTAATATGTATGAGTTCTTAAGAGAGTACATCCTAACCGGTCTTATCACAACAGAAATATTTTTCCCTTTTTTGCTTTTCAAAATTTTATCTATATGAGATGATGAATCCTAACTAATTTTATTGTAGTAATCATGTCACAATATACTAGTATGTAAGTCAAGTCCTTATGCTGTACACCTTAAACTTATACAGTGAAGAATGTCAACATATCTCAATAAAACTTGAAAAAAAGGCATGCCATATTTTACATGACAAATAATAACTGGACTTTTGGAACAAGTTACTCTAAATATCTTTTTTCTAAGATGTAAGATGGGTATAATATATGCCATGACCACTGTGCGGTGTAGTATAAAGATTAATGGCACAAACTTTGGTTCTATCACTTAAAAACTTTATGACTTTCTAACAAATTATTTTGCTTCTTTCATTATCAGTTTTATCAGGAGGATATGAGTTACCTTATAATATCAGTGATAATTAATGATAATATATCAAAAGGAACCATACAGCATAAGTACTAGAATTTACAGAATTTCCATACCCTTTGTCCTTCCTCTCAAGATTGTAATGAGACAAACATGATAATTCTTTATAAACTATAAATCACATATTTATATATTTAGGTATTATCCTATATAATAACTCAGATAATATGCAAATTGACCATCACTCCAACAGACAAGATGGTCACCACAAGATGGCTAGCAGGAGAGGGCAGTTGAGAGGGACCAGGCTTGTAGGGAGGACAGTTGGGGAGGTAACAATGCCTGTCGGGAGGGCAGTTGGGGGCAACCAGGCCTGCAGGGAAGGGCAGTTGGGGGTGACCAAGCCTGCAGGGAAGGGAAGTAGGGGGTACCTAGGCCTGCAGGGGAGAGCAATTGGGGGCAACCAGGCCAGTAGGGGAGAACAGTTGAGGGAAACCAGGCCTGCAGGGGAGGGCAGTTAGGGGCAACCAGGCCAACAGGAAGGGCAGTTAGGAGTGACCAGGCCAGCAAGGGAGGGCAGTTGGGGGCGATCAGGCCTGTAGGATAGGGCAGTTAGGGGTGATCAGGCTAGCAGTGGGGGGGGCAGTTCAGGGCAACCAGGCCCACAGGGGAGGTCATTTGGGGACAACCAGGCTGGCAGGAGAGAGCAGTTAGGGACAACTGGGCCAGCAGGGGAGCAGTTAGGCATTGATCAGGCTGGCAGGGGAATAGTTAGAGGATGGTCAGACTGTAGGCAAAAGCGGTTAGGGGCAATCAGGCAAGCAGGCAGGCTGGTGAGTGGTTGGGAGCCAGTAGCCCTGGATTGTGAGAGGGATGTCTGACTGCCTATTTAGGATCAGGCCTAAATGGGCAGTCAGACATCCCTCAAGGGGTCCCAGATTGGAGAGGGTGGCAGGCTGGGCTGAGGGACTCACTCCTTCCCCCAATGCATGAATTTTGTGCACCAGGCCTCTAGTTATCTTATATTTTACTTCCCAAACTATCTTAAAATACTCATTACACTTGGCTTTTCCAGGGAAGAAATTGAGACTAATTGCAGATCTGGGTTCTAATCCCTTATGTTTTGATTATCTTCTTAGTGAATCCTCCCCAGTTTTTCTACACATAGTGTAAGTCATGAGTTCTTTATCTTGCTACAAGTCTCTATCCGTACATATTATGAAATTTAATGAACAATGTCTACATTTGGAACTGTGTGGGGATGGGTAGCACAATTGCAAATGTACAGAAACTATAAATATCTCAATGATTGACACAAGTAGCTCAGATCTTTTAGATGTTTAGATTCAGTGATTTTGGGATGTGGGTCTATTTCAGACAGCTGTGAGGATTTGGTTTAATTACTATTCTAGAAAATTCCTCACTTTCCAAAGGACCATGAAATATTTTTTTAATAAATATATTGTACAAGATTAGAGATATAGCTGTACAATAATACCTGTGATAAAATGGGTAATGTGATAAGAGCTTTAAGTGTTTCAAGAGAAACAGAAAGCAGGGAGAGATAAAGAGAGAGGGAGGAAAAAAATAATATTTGACATGTAAAGTCAGGTGAATTCATACCATACTAGCAAAAATATTAGAAGTTAACCAAGGCAAGAAATATACTGTATGCAAATGTGACAAGAGAGTAAAAAAAGAGAATGGCACTTTGGGGAAACAAGTATGACAATTCAGCTTTGTAGAGAATTATAATTTAAAACTGGGAGGAGCAGTGAGATTTAACCAATGGATTTTAAAGAGAGATATGTACTGGTAAAAAGTATGTAAATAAGCACAATCTTCTCAAATATTATATTACCTGAATGATGCATTAATTCAATAAAGCAGTCTTCTCCCCTATAAGTTTACAGAAAATTATAAACAAAGGAAATAGAACAAGAATTAAATCACATGGGGGTTTTAAAGCCACATTATATATAAATTAAACCAATCACAACAGAAAGGGGTTCTATTACACTTTTTAGTGAAAATCCATTAATTTTTTTCTTTTCTAATTATCATTTTGCAGTCAAGTAGTTGAAAAACATCTTATATATCATTCATATAATCAAAATGGAGTTTCTATATCTATGCCTTGAATAAAAAAGAGCAGCAAATCTCATGAGGATGTTTCAGTTTCATTTAACCAACTAGTTATTTTAGAATAATGTCAATGGATAACTACCATGGTCCCTGATGGGCTAGTACTTTCCATGAAGATTATATTTTTATGCTAGAAGATACTCCTTCAAATTATCCTTTAGGTACAGAGGAAAGAACCACATTTATCCAGTGGTCCCTATCATTTTAAAGAAGAATATTGATAATACAGGTGACAACAACTAAACTTTATTTAGTGTTTACTATGTGCCAAGTACTGGTCTAAGCACTTCAGCATTTTATACATCATCTTTCAGTCATTTAAAAAAGTCATTCCATTGGCCTCTGATTTCTATCGTTTCTAAGGAGAAATCAGTAATAATTATAATAGTTTTGTAAGTAATATTTCCTTTGTTTGGCTGCTTTTATTATTTTACTTTTAGTTTTTTGCAGGGTCTGTGAGTCCCTGTATTCTGTTATTGTTATAGTAGTCTACCAGAGGCTTAGTGCATGAATTTTTGCATGGGTAGGTTTCAGCTGGCTCTCCCTAACCTGCGCCGAGCAGGTCAGGCCAGCTGTGGGGAGGGGTTGCAGGAGGTTGACTGGTCAGCCCTATCCCTGATTGGACCAGTTGGCTGGCCACAGTGCACATCAGAACAACTGGTCGTTCCAGTCATTCTGCTTGTTCCAGTTGCTTGGCTTTTATACTATCTGATAAAGAGAAACATGCAAATTGACCATACCTCCACTATGCCCACAAGCCACACACACCAGCCAATCAGGAGTGAGTATGCAAATTAATTCAACCAAGATGGTGTTAATTTGCATATCCTGGTACAGAGCGAAGACTGAAGACAGTGTAGAAGGAAGCCAAGCACTGCAGAAGGGAGGGAAACAGGCAGGGCAATGGAGATGGGAGGGAAGCAGGCAGGGCAGCAGAGACTGTGGCAGGAAACCCTATTCTTGCAGGAATCTAATAAAGAATAATATGCAAATTGGCTATACCTCTGCTACACCCTTAAGTCATGCCCATCAATCACACCCACCAGCCAATCAGAACAAGTATGCAAATTATCCCAAACAAGATGGCTACAGTCACAGAGAGAGCAGGAGGGAAGCGTGGGTTGCCCCCTGGTGAGGGAGGAAGCCAAGCTTTCCGTACACCCTGGCAGGCCCACACCTCCGCTTAAGGCAACGGAGTTTCAATGGCTGCCACCAGAGAGTAAGGCTTGGGTTGCCCCTAGTGATGGAGGAAGCTAAGCTTTCCACATACCCTGGCTGGCCCAGGCTTCCACTTAAGACAACAAAGTTTCAATGACTGCTAACATGGAGTGAGCAGAAGGTTTGGCTATGCTCCAGGCTACAAAGTTTCAATTGTAGAAGATAAATAAATAAATTAATTCCAGATACCAGGGCCTCTGCTTGGGTTGCAGGGGGGCATGGCTGGCCTGGAAACCACCACAGGCCCCTCATCCAGGCCACCCTATGCCCCAAGGGAATACCCACTCTGATACAGGACACCCTTCAGGGAAAACCAACTGGCTTCCCCCCATGCACCAGGCCTCTATCTTATCTAATAAAAGGGTAATATGCAGAATGACCATCACTCCAACACAGAAGAAAACTGTCCCCATGTGGACAGAAGATGGCCATCACAAGATGGCCAGCAGGGGAGGGTAGTTGGGAAGGACCAGGCCTGCAAGGGAGGGCAGTTGTGGGTGATCAGTCCAGCAGGGGAAGGCAGTTGGGAGGGACCAGGCCAGCAAAGGAGGGAAGTTGGGGGTGACCAGGCCTCAATGGAAGGGCAGTTGGGGGTAACCAGGCCTGCAGGGGAGGGCATTTAGGGGTGACCAGGCCCATAGGGTAGGGCAGTTAGGGGCAATCAGGCTGGCAGGGGAATGGTTAGGGGTGATCAGGCTGGCAGAAGTGGTTAGAGGCAATCAGGAAGGCAGGTAGGTGAGCAGTTGGGAGCCAGCAGTCCTGGATTGTGAGAGGGATGTTCAACTGGATCGGGTCTAAAAGGGCAGTCGGACATCCCTATAGGGGTCCCATATTGGAGAGGGAGCAGCCTGGGCTAAAGGACCTCCCACCACCATTCATGAATTTTGTGCACTGGGCCTCTAATATATATATACATTTATGATTTGCTTGTATTTTTCTTGTTTGCGTCTGTTTTGATATTTTATTATTATTATTAAATTTGGGAAAATTTTAGTTAATATTTTCTACTTTTCTTACTGCTTTTCTCCTTCTTCTCATTATGAGACTCCAGTTAGGCATGTTAAACTGCTTTGTAGAGAGTGCCTGGGGATTCCTCCTTAATAATTGTCAACTGAACCCAAGGCGACAGGCAAAGCCATACCCTGGGAACACGCTTTGCCATAAATGTAAGAGTGTTATCAGCTTGACCTTCATTTCAGCCCAGGTGTTGGGTAGTGGGTTTTGATATGTAAATCCAGTCAAGCCCCACCAAGAATACTTGGGCCTACTCAAGAATACAAATAATCTCCTTTGTCTTGATTTTGGTGAAACTTCCTGGTATTTGGGGATATAAAATAAACAGGCTGCATGGGCTCTGGGTCACTGTCTCTCCATTAGAAGAGGGCAGCAGTCCACCCGGCCCCAGCTTTTTCCTTCCACTTTGGATCTTGTCTCTTTCTTTCTTTTATTTCTCAATCCCCAGCTCCTCTACCAGGAACTGGATCTAGCCACGTTGGACACAGAAAAAAAAAATAGTTACACTGCTTAATATTGTCTTATAGGACACTGAGGCTTTATTTATTTTTTTAGACTTTTTTCTCTTTGTTTTAGTTGTGTTTAAATCTATTAAGTTCATAATAATATTAATAATAATAGTATTAATAAAAGCAATAATAATGCAACTGATTGGCTACCTTTTGAGGATGATGAGGAACCAATTCATTATCTTGTGAACCATATAAATAACAGGAAAGAATTAATCACTTATTGTGCCTTTTCTATATGAACTTTATAACTGTAATAGATGAGAGGAAGTGCTCCATAATAAAATAATTTCATATAATAAATAAAAAATTATGATAGAATTACAATAATACCATTTCACCACTTTTTATTATATAATAAAATATTTAAGAATTGAACCTTAATAGCTACTAATATTAAAAAAGAGTAAAAATTAGTATTGTTTTCTTATAAAAGAGCATACTATTAGTTATTGTCTTGCCAAAGGGGATCACCTGATAACACTTCTGAGTCCAGCTGCCAATTTGTGGAAAATACAGAGGATATAGTCATATTGAACAATATCATGAGTTTACCAGAGATGTGGACTGAAAAATTCAACAGGTCAAATGACGTTGGTCCCTCAGCAGACAAACTATAAAGAAAATGCCAGAAGCCAATCCCAGCATGTCAGCAGGGCTGAATCATTTGGAAATGGCTAAATAGCATCTCCCCCAAACCTAAATAGGATAATCATTTGCTGCCTGACAGCTCAGAACATCTTAATCTGCATGTTATTGCCTCCTGTTGGCCAAACACCTGAATAGTTGTAGGCTATTCTCCAATCTGACAATGCTTCTGTAAACCTACCCTTTGAAACCTTACCCTTTGAAGTGTATGTCTCCACCTTGCCTCAGGACAAATTGTCTTAATAAAAGCAGGGGTTCTGAATGACAGGAGTAGTCTTTAGCTCCTTTAGCTGAAGCTCCTCTGACTCCCAATGCCTTTCAAAATTATCTTTTGTCTCTGGACTCCTTCTTAAATCTATTCATCAGCTCCTTTTTCCAGATTGCAGAACCCTTTGTAATGCTGGGACAAGAAACTCAGCAGAAAATAAAGTGATGGAGGGAATTCTATAGATGAAGAGAGACTTATAAGACATATTAAGCTAAAAAGGTGGACTAGATTAAAATAGTATTCAGGGTTGCATAAAACTAATAAATGGGTGATAAAAACAAACAAATACACACATATGATGACTAGAAAAGCTAGGTTAGCAATTAATTGGAAGGTGCAAAGGAGCTGTGATCACAATGGGGTGCACAGAAAAGCCTCTGTGGTTGAGCATAGACCCATGAACCAGGAGGTCATGGTTCGATTCCGCATCAGTGTGGGGCATGCAGGAGGCAATTGATTAATGATTCTCTTTCAACATTGGTGTTTCTAACTCTCATTCTTCTTTCCTCTCTAAAATCAATAAAAATATATTATAAAAATAAAGTAAAATAAAGGCCTCTGGTGGCTGGAAAAATTCTAGTCTTATTCCAGGTGGTGGTTACAGGATGTTTACTTTAGAGTAATCTGTAGAAACAATCCAGTAAGCTAGACATTTATTTTTTGTGTGATTTCTGTATCTGTGTATCATTTTACAATATGATAAAACATACACAACGTATTGCTCACTATTCTCTTTGTATATATTCATTTATAGATGTGATATACAAGTTAGAAAAGAAAAAGGAAAATATTTTTGAAAAGCTGACTTTAGTTTGAAATGGCCATTTTAGAAGAACATAAAATGTTCTATTAAGCTAATGATAGATATTTTTATTAGAGAAAATTCCTGGGTGAACTTATTTTTTTCTTTCTTTAAAAATTTGTATTTGAATTTATTGGGGTGACATTAGTTAATAAAGTTATATAGGTTTCAAGTTTACAATTCTATAATATATCACCTGTATATTGTATTGTGTGTTTGCTACCCAAAGTCAAGTCTCCTTCCATCACCAATACCTTCCCCACTTTACTTTCTTCTACCTCTCCACCTCTCTTTCCCTCCGGTTATTAACAGAATGGAAATATTGTGAGTTGAATTGCGACCCCGAAGAAGATGTTTAAGTCCTAACTGTAGTATCAGATACCTTATTTGGAAATAGAGACGTTGTAGATAATTGGGTTAAGATGGGGTCATTAGAGTGGGCCCTAATACAATATAACTATGTCTCTTTAAAAAGGAGAAATTCAAACACAGAAACAGACATGTGCATAGAGAGAAGAGCGTGTGAAGATAAAGATGGAGATGGGGGTGATGCATCTATAAGCCAAAGGATGCCAAAGATGTAAGCAAACCACTGGGAGCTAGGAGAGAGGCAGGGACAAATTCTCTCTAATCCTTGGCAGGAATCAGTCCTGCTAACATTGTGGTCTTAAATATCTAGCCTCCAGAACCATGAGACAATGCATTTCTGTTGTTAAGTATCCCAGTGTGTGGGACTTTGATAGAGCAGCCTTGATAAACTAATAGGAGGACAGAGCAGGTTGTGGTTAAATAAAGGCACATTCTGGGTTAAAGGGAAATTCTCTGGGGTGAGACCACTGAGGAAGTTTAAGACTAGAGTTAGCCAGGAGGCAATCTTCTGAAACACTGAGAAGGATGCTGGACTTCCCATGGCATGCAGGTTGTGGGCTTGAACCCCTTTTGAGATATTAAAGAAAAGGTTGCTCCTAGCTGGTATGGCTCAGTGTTTGAGTATCAACCAGGATGTTCTGGTTAGATTCCTGATCAGAGAATATGCCTGGGTTGTGGGCTCAGTCCCCATTGTGGGGCATGCAGGAGGCAACCAATTAATGATTCTCTCTTATTACTGATGTTTCTATCTCTCCCTCATCCTTCCTCTCTGAAATCAATAAAAATATATTTTGAAAAATAAAAGAATGGTTCCAGAAGTCAGAGAGTTTGTGACATGAAGGGTATAAATTGAGGCACGTATAGATACTTGCATGTATTTAGGTATTACACTATTTATGTTTATTATTATACACATGAGGAACAATTGCATTTATACAGATAAGGAATATGTTACTGAAAAAATAAATAAATATACTAGTATATTAGATAAACACATAATAAACCTATTTTTGTTTATATACTTGTTTGTATATAAATAGTATTCAGAGAAAACATGAATATATATATATATATATACATATATATATATATATATGTGTGTGTGTGTGTGTGTGTGTATGTGTGTCTAAGTGTGAAGAAGGAAAAAAAAGCATTCTTCATTCAGAGGAAATAAAATCAGCTGAAAGACAACTAAAAAAAATGAAATCACTGTCAAGGGCAGGCACACAAGGAAAGCAGTTTTATTTTTAATGTCTTGAAGTCACACAAGTTATTTCTGCAACTGTACTGCTTGGCTATTTTTCTTTTTTCACTTTCAGTGTTTGTCTTTCATGCCTTATGGGCAAGGACATCTGTACTGCTACCTGCACAGCCCCTCTGCAATAATGCCTCCCGTTTTCACTCCCTCTGGGCAGCTTCTCTGCATATAAAGACCATGAATTAGAACTATTACCATTAAATGACCTTATGGGAAGCTCTGTTTGTTACATTTTCACAGCCTTAATGTCCCAGAGCCAATTACCAGGAGCATTTAGAGGGTGACTTCTCACTATGGATACCACCCCTGATGACAAGAGACCTGGGCCTCTACACTTTCTTCCTAAATCAGTAATCTCTGGGAAGCTTGGTGTCCTGAATCAGCAAGTGGGGGTTGAGAATGACTTGACAAACAGAAAGAGGGACCATAGGAGAAGAGCATTTAATTCTAGAACACAAATAATAAGAAAGAGCTGCCACGTGTGGTAGCCCCTTTATAGCTGCTATTATCTTACTTAAACTGGAAAACCGCACTTGACATTGGTAGTATTATTCTCAACTTACAGAAGAAAGTTGCTGAGACTCAGAGGATTTCTGTGTTTACAGATATCTACTCATATGAATCATATACAAGAATTGACCCTCATTTGACATCCAAGCCTATACTTTTTCCAATTTGCCATGCTGACAAAGCAAAAGTGATCACAGTCTGTTGTGAGATACAGTCTTTTCTCTCCAAGAGTTCATGTTTCAGCCTAGTCTTGACAAAAAAAAGCTAACCCTGGCCGTGCTGCTACATTAGTTCTCAAGAGAAAAGAGCTGACAGGTTTAACATTTTCACCAGTTTGGTCCTTAACCAGCTGCTAGTGGGAGGATATTTGTCTCAGAGTCTGTCAACAATAACTGCTTAGGTAATCTGAATCCTGCAGGTGTAATTCCAGGTAGAGAAATCACTGCCATCCAGAGACCCTGGACACATGGTAACATCAACTTGGGGGAATAAAGTAAATACTTAGATAATTTTTTAAGCTATCAATATGTAATTTTATTTTCTTCTCATCGTTCTTTGGTCTTAACTGTGTATATAAGCACTTGTTACTGAATACATTAAGAAAGAGATGACCTTGAATACAGTACAGGCAAAATTTCAGGTGAAATGTACTTTCAAGTTGCACAATTATTACACCCAGGGATGCTCTTCTGTCAGGTTACAGATATTTGAAAGAAACAGCAATACTCACAAGCGAAGCTTGTTAAAAATATCCAGGCATCCTTTGCTCTGATCCCAAACTACCAAAATCAAGCAAGCAACCAAAATGGCTAACATATCGGCTCTTAAGCAACCGAATTAAGTCCCTGTTTATGAAAGATTTGCAAGGAGAACATCATAAAACACACAAACTCAACAACACTTAGTCTTTTTAACGTTCACTCTGGCAAAATGTGCTGGGTGAGCAGAACCACAGGAAAGATTGCTGTACTCAAAAGCCTTTGAAAAATCACAGGGCTTCCTGCAAAAAAAAAATAAAAAATAAAAATTAAAAATAAATAAATAAAAAGCCCCACTGGGCCAGGCAAATAAAAAGACTCAGCTGCCAGCAGGAGAGCAAACACCTGTTCTCTATTCTCCTTCCCTCCAAAGGAAACACATATAAGTGAAGCACACATCATTTTGCATTATCTTCTGACTTCTGAGAAAAAGCAGAAGTAGCTTTTTAATACTGAAATGATGGTCCTTGTTGAAATGATATTTTAGAATATGAGAAAATAGAATCACAAGTTGAAAAAACATCAGGAAGATGTTTTGTGGGGGTTGGGTAGTGGGAAGTTGGCTGCCTGACATGTGTTTAAGAAACACATCTGGGAGTTAAAGCTAGTTATTGTACAAGACGTTTTCAAAAGTGGTGTCCAAAATGTCCATGCAAGATCCCAAGAAGCAATCAAGAATAATTCTCTTGTTGCTTTTGGTTGGGTCAACCCAAAATGGTGAAACCTGAGAGTGCAGAAGCAAAAGTGGTTCATGAAAGAGGCACCTTCTTCATTTAAAAAATGAAGTGGTTTTGAGAATTAAATAAGCTTAAACTACTAAGAACACAACCCTTGGTCTTTAGGGGGTAAAAACTAGAAGACACAGCGAGTGAATTCACATCACTAATAAAATTGTCAAGTCTGTTGAAAGCTAAGCATGATGCTCCAAAATACGTAACCACCAACAAAAAGGATGGATACCTCAATTTAGTGTTCAATTGGTTACTTCCTGAATATTTTTCTAAATGATATTAACTGTTAACATTTTCTTGGCTATCATTTTCAGAGGTTCCCCCAAAAAAGTTCCCCCACTGCTTCATTTATGTCTCACAACAAACCACTAATTAGGGTAGATCCTAATATTATTTCTGTTTATAAAAGAGAAAACTGAGGCTAGTGGCATGTTAGCATTTCACATAGGTTGACAAGCTTATAAGTAGAAAAGCTAGGATTTGAACTCAGGTCTCTCTAACTCTGTGGCCTGTGCTTTCTTCCATGTGGCAGAGCACACTTTTCTACAAAGGGAAGAACTCTAGAATTTTTAAATCATGAGAGAGATCTGTATTTCTCTCAATTGTAAAATGGATCAACCGCTCTAAATTGCAGTTCAAAATCACAGAAATTTCACATCTAACTGAAGATCCTTATTCCTCCTTAGTTCAGATTAAGGGGCAACAGGAAAATATAGCCCTTCCAGTTTAGCAGCATCAACAAGTACTACTATTCAACTGTTTGTCATAAACACAACCTAGGTATAGGTTGCTTAGTGGATTGATTGGTGGTTGAAAATTAAGCTTCTATGGGTAAAGTCTTATTTTGCCAGCAAATTCCAAAGGAAAGATAAGGAGGATAGGGTTGGGTCAGAGAAGAGAGAAAAACATTGTGGCTTATATTACAACTAAAGGCCCCATGCACGAAATATATGCAAGAGTAGGCCTTTGCAGCTCCAGCTGCCTCGGCCCTCGCAGCCCCGGCTTTGTCTGGAAGGTCTCTGGACAGTCATCCCGCTGTTTGATTTGCATATTATGCTTTTATTATTATAGATGCAACAAAGTTGAATGGAGCCAAAGCCTTTACCTCCCAGGACTCTCACCCAAGTCTTCTGACCAATGATGCTCACCTGCCCAACCTACCTTACGCAACTTTCCCCCATCTATGTTCTAGTCAGTGTTATGTTCTTTACCTACCAAACTCTTTTCCACTTCAGGGCTTTTCCATCTGCTAGTCTTTCTGCCTGGAGTATTCATTTCTTATGCTTCATAAGGAAACTATATACTTAAGGAAACTTTACTTAATGACTCAGTTTAATGATCATCTCTTGAAAAGACCTCCTCTGACCTCCCTGTTAATTTTGATCATTGCATACTTTTCTTCTCTTCCACAGCATGTCGTAATGTATATTCACGTGCGAATATACAAGTATTACATTTTTTCCCCTGTATATTAGTTTACTTTCTATCTTTCCTAACAAAATAACTACTGTGAGAACAGCAGTGATATCTTTTCCACTCACCAATGTTAGTTGCAGGATCTTGGGTGAATAATTTAAACTTTCTGAGTTACAGTTCTTAAATTACAAATTTGGGCAATAATAGTATCTACTTTATGGGATTGTTTGAAAGAAAAAAACGAACATGAGGAAGAATCAAATAAAACTCTTTCTATTATTTACAAACAAACAAACACTCAAAACATCCACACTTTCAGAATTAAATACAGAATCAAGAGTACACACAACTTGAAAAGGAGATGATCTCAAATTGGTTTTGTCAGTCTTAGGGATGTTGCCCTTCAACTTAGTTTAGAGAGAGGAACTTTCTCTGGGTTGACTCAGGGCTCTTGCCTATGACTTTTAGATGGTGAGGCTAAAAAGTCCAGATAGTGACCTTCATCTGAAAATGCAAAGTAGGAGATTGTACCTGAAGTTGCTCCATTTGGGCTCTGGGTGCTGTAATGGGAAGAAGCAGAAATTTCTTAGGAAACAGGGAAAAGTGCATACATCCCATGGACTACATGTGGGGTCTAGGACTGGGCAGCTGGTTAGGTTTTTTCATTAAAGGGACTGTATTCAAGGGGATTGTCTGCATCTAAACAGAGGGGTAGGCCACTGATAGTTCAGGGCTGAGGAAAGGAGTTAATTGTGGCCATGCAGAGGGAGTACTACTTTGACCCAAAGGACCACAGCTTTGAGTTCGAAGGAATGAAGAGTTCTAAGAAGCCCAGAAAAGCCCAGGAAAGAGAAAGCATCAGATGACACCTGTGCCATCCCTAGGTTATTTATCTCCTACCATAAAATTATGTCCTTTCCCTATGACCTCCTGCTCTGTTCAAGAAAGGTGGAGAATGACACAGATAGAAAGCAAAGATGTTTGCAGAAACAAATCATTACAGAGTTTTTGCTCTGAGGCAAGATGGAGCTGAAGAGGAGGAGTCTTTTTAAATCATACAAGAGCTTAGAAATTTTATTTTACATTTAATGGCATTCAAATTGTGGAATTGTTAGATTGGAGTAGACTTATTATTATAAGTGATATGACTGAGACTATCAAAAGCAGAGGTGAATTTATCCTGAGAGTGTTTTGTGAGAAGGCAGAGGGAGAAAAATAAAATTGGTTTATCCTTATACTTTACTAAATCCAGTTCATTCAACAAACTTGATATGAATGGCTAAAAAGTACTGCAAAGAGCATTGTAGTTTAAGGAACGTCAAAGATCTAAACATTTGATACTAAGTATGTGCTTGATATGTGTTATTTCTCTGCTCTTTCAGTTCAATGACAAATTCTTCCAAAATATAACATAAACTTTTGAATTTTGAAGCTCTTTCTTGAATATTTTACAGAATATTTCACACCATCATAACCTCACTAAGTCCTTTACAGAATAAAAACCAAGATGGAAGTCATATTTTCTCAATATGATAGACTAAAAGATTGATGAGTTTCTGGGAAGCTTCCTCATCTAAAGGTTAAAAAGCAAGAGCATAAAATTTTGTATCAGGAGGCACGAGCAGCCCGAGAGCAACAGGAGGGTCAGAGGCTGCTCAGAGACACAATGATGATCCTGGTTAGCATCCTGGAATGGAGTGTGGATAGGTTGGGAGACCACCTCATGCTTTTTTCTGGGGAACTTTTTACAGTTCTCTTAAATGGTTGTCTCTGTGAGAAAATTGCCTCATGCTCATAATTTCCAACAAAGCTCTTCTTTCTCTGCCTCTCACCCCCTGAGATAGAATCTTACAGGCAAATAGGCCCTTTTTTTGTTTTAAATAGGTTTTTATTAATTTTTTTTTAGAGAGAAAAGAAGGGAGAGGAGAGACAAAAACATCAATGATGAGAGAGAATAATCAATCAGCTGCCTCCTGCATACTCCCTACTGGGGATCCAACCTGCAACCTGGGCATGTGCCCTGACCAGGAATCAAACTGATTTCCTGGTCATAGGTCAAGGCTCAACCACTGAGCCACACCAGCCAGGCATAGTGAATAGGTCTTAAAAATGACCCAAATAAAATTCCTCAATAACAAGATCCTGAACCCTTGTGGTAACAAGGCCCTGTGCTCTAGGATCAGGTAGTTGTCACTGTCCTTAAGCTTTTCTTTTCACTAAGCCAAGGTCAACTATTCAATAATACCTAGTCTTCTGCCTTCCTTATTGACAATTCTTTCATTTTACAACTCTTCTAGTATTTTTCTCATTCTTTTAACATTTATTGGATACTTATTCTATGAGAGCTGCTGTTGGAGGTGCTTAGAGGAACAGCAAATAAGACAAGTGTTCTATCCTCCTGGGACTGCTATTCTAGTTTAAACAAATAACTAACTTGTTAATATAATGCCTTGTGATGATACATACTGTGAAGAAAAATAAAGCCCTGAATATAGTCAGGGAAAAAGCCATGCGAACATTGGGGGAAGAGTGTTCCAGATAGAAAAAGTGCAAGTACAGAGGCTTGAGGGAGAAACATGCTTAGAACTTTGGATCAAAAGCAAGAAAGCCAACATGACAAGCCTCATGGTTACAGGAAGGTTGAGAGGAAATAAAATCAAAGGGGCAGCCATGGCTTGTGGTAAGGCCATAGAGTTTGATTAAGTGGGAAGAGAAGCTAGTGGAAAGTTTGAAGCAGAAAGATGAGTGGATATAATTTGATTTATATTTTAAAAAACTCCTCCTGGCTATTGTGTGGAGAATAGTAGATTGTAAAAGAGGCAATGTGGAAACAGAGACTAGCTTGAATCTATATATATAAAAGCCTAAGTGACCAAACGACTGGTCGACTGGTCGCTGTGACATGCACTGACCACCATGGAACAGGTGCTCAATGCACAGGAAGCGGGTCCCTCCTGTCTAGATCGGGCTTGCGCGGATTGGGCTAAAACCATTTATTCAACATCCTCCAAGGGGTCCCAGATTGCGAGAGGGCATAGGCCAGGCAGAAGCCTCAAGTGGTTTTTCTAAAACATTGTCTAATAGATCAAATGTTCCACTCTAACAGATGTCTCATTTAATCCTATTACTGATATTAACTCAAAGCCATTGTGAATGCAAATGGAAGGAGCAAAGTTGAAGCTTTTCATTAGCAACTGTTGTACTTTTCCTAGTACTATGCTTAACAATTATGTTTTATTCCAGAGAAATATAGTTCTGAATTGTATCTATAAAACCATTGAATTTATAACTAATGTCCAGAGTGATTTTTGTTTTTCTTGTTTCCTTAAATAATAAGTTTTCTTAAGAAAAGTTCAAGAGAAAGTTCCAGATAAAGGTTTTAAAAGTTGTGAATTACAATAATGAAGAACTATGCCACTAAGCTAATGAGCAAAGTAACCAGGCATGATTTCTCATCGAACGGGTCATGGCACTTTCTGTGAATGAATAGAAATTAATTTCCAAGTGCTGAAGGAAATATTTAGAAGAGAGCAATTCAATATCATCAACCAGTTGGTGAGCTGCCAAACATTCAACTGTCATATTTGGCTTCCAAGGATTCATCCAAAGTAAAACCCTTTGGAGCCTGATCTGCAGAAGCCTCAGGATATAAGAATCACAGATCTTGGTAGGGCCACCTGAAACCTTGTTGCCAGTGAATATCTAGAGTAGAAATGAGTATGACAGGTAATCACACAAATGAATGCACTGCTGAGCTCTCTTAGAGCAGTGAAGAAATCTGTGTGCTAGCAGATCTAAAATATTTTTTTAATTCCTATCAATGCAGAGCCTCAAAGTGTTAGCTTTCTAGTAAATAAGTAAAAAAATATTTTAAATTTAGGCATAGGGTGAAGATACTTCTAAAAATTATGTACCTTTTGTTCTAACATCTCTGTCCTTAAAAAATGAGAACCTCACACTGTTTCAATTCATTAGAAAATCAAGTACAAACACCTGGGAAAGAACTGAGTATCGAAGAAAAAAAAGTTGACGTTTCTGAAAACAAAATCCATAAAACAAATCCAGTTTTGTTTTTATGAAAAAGAAATAGTCTTGACAGACAGGGAAAACAATAGTTTTAAATCATCTTGGTTAAAGAGAGACTATTCAGACTGTATATAGAGTATACTGATTTAAATGTGAAAAACTATAGTTCAAGGAAGTTCTGACTGAAGGATTGTGCTTTTACAGGCCCTAATAATTATATCATGAAGATGGAAGGAAAGAGGAAAGTCTTATTCATTGTTACATTCCCTGGCCCATGGTGAGAGATATTAAACTAGTTTTTTGTTGAATGAGTTGAATGGAATCTACTCAACTTTTCTCTCTCTAGACAAACATTTTTTAGGGTATATAGCGGGTGGTATTTCTTTCTACTTCCTTGTGTATTTTAACACTTTAAAATTTATAAATGTTTATGTTAGGTTATTTTTTATGAGTAGTTATGATTTAATTATAATTATACATAGTATTTTTTACTCTTTGTAACCAGAAAAGAAACACTTTTAAAAAACTGAATTGTATTTTGCTGGTAGTATTACCATTGCCATGATATTTTCTTTTATGTATCTTTGCTCATCTTTCTATTTCCAAACTTATTATTATTATTATTATTATTATTATTATTATTTTAAAATATCTTTTTATTGATTTCAGAGAGGAAGGGAGAGGAAGAGAGAATAGAAACAGCAATGAAGAGAGAGAATCATTGATTGGCTGATTCCTGCACATCTCTTATTGGGGATTCAGCTTGCAACCAGGAATTGAACCATGACCTCCCAGTTCATAGGTCAACACTCAACCACTGAGCCACGCTGGCTGGGCTAAACTTTGTGTTTTCTTTAAAATTATTTTTTGTCATTTAAAAATATGTAATATGTGTACATGATAGAAAATCTAAAAAGTATAAAGAGTACACAGCAAGAATGTAAGTTTTCCTCACACACAGTTTCTCTCTCTGGGGCAACCACTGATAGGAGATTCTTTTCTAGATACGTTCTATGTATATACTAGTACAAGCATATTTTCTTTTGTTCTTTTTTTTGCAGGTTATAAGGACGAAGATTACATAGATTTAATAGCTTGCATTCTGAAGCCAGACATCCATGATTAGTATCCTGGTTCTGATACCATTTTTGTGATTTCAGGCAAGTTACTGAACCTCCATTTTTTCTTTTTTTACTTACTATCATTTTGTTTTTCCTTCAAAATACAGTGTGTGTGAAGGGGTGTCTGGATATTTTGTATTCTAATCACTTTCTAAACACTTCTTCAGCAATAGCTGAAGAAGGAGTTGGGGGAGAACTCAATAGAGGCTATAATCAAGTGTGCCTTTCTTCTTAGAACACCCAAATTCTGCTTCCTCCTGAGATTCTTTTTTTTTTTTAAGGGAGATGTGAATTTTCTTTTCTTTCTTTTTTTTTTAACATATTTTAATTGATGTTTTATAGAGAGGAAAGGAGAGGGATAGAGAGTTAGAAACATCCATGAGAGAGAAACATTGATCAGCTACCTTTTGCACGCCCCTACTGGGGATGTGCCCGCAACCAAGGTATATGCCCTTGACCGGAATCAAACTTGGGACCTTTCAGTCTGCAGGTCAATGCTCTTTCCATTGAGCCAAACCCGTTTCGGCCTGAGATTCTTATTAAATGTCTAATACCAAGGTGTATCTAGTTGGGTAATTTCTCTAATTCAGGGTATATGCCTACAGGACCTTCACTTCCATCAGAGAATATCAGCATTGCTGCTCACTTTTCCCACTTCAGATTCTCCCAAAAGCAAATTTCAGCTACTGTTTGAAAAAAGATAAGGCTATCAGTTCAGTGTGCTCCTGTCCAGATTTAGCTGTATCGGTGAGAATCTCAGGATTCTGTTAAACATCTATTAGCTTCAGGAGAGGAATGGAGTGGAGAAGCACCTGACCTTTCTAAGCCTCTCCTCCACTGTTTCTTTTTTTCTTCCTCATAGGGTTCTTCTTCTTCTTCTTCTCTTTTTTAAGGGCATTGCATTAAATTGTGCTTCCTTTTTTCTTTCATCACTGTTAGCAAATATTTTTGTTATTGATTTTCCTTTTGGTTTGTTCATTTTGTGAGTTATTGTAGGAGAGAATTTCTTTAAGCAGTTAAGGTCAATCTGCTTTCACAATCTGGACATCTGGTTTTCACTAGTAAATATATTCTGCTTGTGGAAAACTTTGCTTATAGGCATTATTTTTATCTTTATTTTTCCATTATTTTAAAACTCAGTTAAATTATTATTAAGAATGATATCAATAGCACTAGATGCTAGGCCCAGTTCAACAATATTTTATTTAATAGAGATAAATATAAATTTACGTTAAAAATCAATTATCCTAACATAAATATATTTCACAGCTAGAAATTTATTTGAAGTATTTAATTGTCTATAATGTTTATATGAACCAACAAAAAGAATCCTAAAATTATATCTAAAACTTTATATTGTATGAATATAAACAGTACATGGAGCTCACATGCAGAACTCTGCTCACCACAGTTTATACTTACAAGCATATCAAGGGATCTCTGTATACAATTCTGTGTATTGTCATTTGGGTGGAATATTGCAAATCTTGAGAAAATTCATATGATGGAAATGGTAAAAGAAAGGTTTTGAAAATCATGACGTGACAAGAATGGTTAACAAACCGGAGTTCCGTAGTCTAAGGAAGAGAGGACTTAAAAGGGGACTGGGCAGTGGCCTACAAATGTGTGAAGAAGGAATTGTTCAACATAGATGCAGAGGGCAGAAGTAATATTACTGGAAAATTTTAAAGGAATTCCAGCTCTCAGCTCAAGTATAGGAAAAACAAATCCAATGATTGGGGCAGTGTTCCAAGTGAACAGTTATTACCAGTGTTAGAAAGTTGTTTCTTCCTGGAGCATTAAAGCAGAAGTTAAAGTCTTGGTCAAGGTTCCTTGGAAGAGCCTATGCAAATATTTACCCAGTGATATTGTATTTACCAGTGCATACATACATTTCATACACTATATTAGAACCACTATCTTCTTTGCGTTTACGCCATTTCTCTATCCTCAGCTTTTAGTTCTATAGTCATAGTCATTCAATTAATGTTTTGTTAAATACATGAGAAAATGTGTGTGTTTTGAGAGATTAGATATTTGACACCTAAGCATCCTTGCATATGAAAATTACTTTTAAAAGAAAACCTGCCACCACATTCAGTTGAGTCAAATGAATGCATCTATGAAGGTTAAGTTTTCCCATGTGACTCAACAAATATTTTTAGATCCCTAGGAAGTAATTACTGAACTCTTTCTTCATAAGACTGATAACCTATATGGAACAAATTATATTCCTTCTTCATTCACAGTGATAAGGCACTGACTCACCTAGAAAAATGTGCCTAGTCTGTTTCCTTTGTTATTTTTACTCTTCCTTTTTTCCTAACTTTCTCCTTTTAGCCTTGATTGACAATTCTCACCTTTCCTAATATCATCTCATTGTGCAAATTTTCAACTTTCTGTAGATTCCTGGTGGTATCTCATTAACTGGCTAACCCACAATACATTCCATGTTTAAAAATTCCTAACTTGGCTTTATTTAAGGATATTAAAAATAGAGATTTTTATCTTTCTTATTTGCCATTCTATAAGGAATAAAATGACCAAATACCCAGCTGCAATTGACTTATGCTCAGAGACAAAGCCCATGTAGTACAAGGTTTTTGACTGACAGCTAATAGCATTAGGAGTCATGGTCCATGAATAAAAATACTGCAAGCTTTGATTTTATTGGATGCCAATGTTCTATAAAAGGAGAAGGATTTAATGTACACTGGTTGATGAGTTGGGAACCAAAATGTAAATCCATTTACATTAGTTAGCAGACCATGATGAATTGAGCATGAAGGCAGTGCCAGCTAGCAGAGGAGACTTGCATTATTTCAGTCTAGATGAATGCCAGGGTTCTAAGAACATATTTGGGAGATAAGCCAAAAGTTCTCTATTATTGTCATTCCTTTGATTTGGCACTTAGAACTGATTAGCTTCATAGTTGTTTTTTAAAATAAACTATTTATCAAGTGAATTGATGATTATTTTCTGCACTTATTTGCTTCTTAAGAAAGTAAACGAGGAAGAATACCAATTTAAATTTATTGGACACTGAGATGTACCAGGTATCTCATTTCATCCTTCCAATCACCAAGGAAGCAACTTAATATGCCCGTTTGATAGTTAGGTAAAGTAAAGATTTAAACTTTGGTGCTGATTCAAATCTTAAAGTCTTCATGATATTGATTTGTTGTTGAACATAAATCAGAAAGAATTACAGTCAGAGTATTTATTATGGCAACAAAATTCCTTTTTAAAAAACTTTTAAAAATACCACATAAGTAAATATTTACCTCAGCAAATTAGATTCATAGCTAGGTAAATATTTCTGTGTGAATTATATAACTTTTGAATGTCAATAAGACAAACTATATCCAGTACAGTGCATTTTTTTAAATCTGATGTTTCCATAGTAAAAATAGTTTTAATTTTAAATATTTGTTCAAGGAGTAGGACTGATCATCAATTCTGTTAAAATTATGACCTAGTCTAATACTGCAAAGAAATAAACTAAAAACAAAAACACAAGGGTCACATCTTAGCCTCAAAGGGCAGCTCAAAGGTGTGGTTTTATTTCTTAATTTCCAAAAGTATTCAGCAAACATAATCAATTGTTTTATCCTCCTATAATATTATAATGTACAAAACATTGGGGATTATAGGGCAATATTTGTAGTTTTTTTCTTAAATAAAAATAATTTACTATGAAGGAAAGAACTTTTTGCAGATATCATTATGAAGACTGACCAAACATTGAAAGAAATAGCATTCAATCCACAACACATATCTTTTATCCAGAAATAATCAGAAAAGAATCATGTACATATTCAAGAAGTTCTATAAAAAGTGCCTGGGAATTCTTCAATGTGTTATAAGGACTTATTCTTTGGCAAAGACGGAAATCGGTGATTTAACCACAATTTATTTTCAAGAAGACTATTCCTAGGTGTAACACAAATGGTTAAGGCATTTTCTTCTTGACTGTGAATATTATCTTTCAATAAAAGGTTGCACTACACATGCACTCACACAAATTTCCCTGTGTCCTCAAGGGAATAATTTTGGTAAATCAAAGGACTAAAAACATTTTTAGTACTGAAAGGAACATGCAGTGCTTTGAAACCTCATGCCAAATAGCTACACTTTCCATTTGTTCTTATTAAGAGTCAAACCATTGTTTAGAAGGGCTTTTTACCATAAATAGGTCTACCAACCACTTAGAACTCAGGGCCCAGGACATGGGTCTGAATAAAGTGTAAACTGTGCCCTGAATTCAGAGACACATTTGCACATGCATTAAAAAACAAATACAAATTATAACTTACCCCATGGCAAGAAAAAGGGAAATACTTGAAGCAGTAAATGGTGGATGCTAGTATTCAAAACAGTTGCATAACCTTTGTAATTTAGTTTTCACACAGTGGTTTGATGAACTGCTTTAGTTTAAATATCTGAATTCTGGACAACTAAAATTTTTGCAAAACTTACACATTCCTAACTGCAGTAGTCAGGTGATAGCAGTTTGTCAACAAAGCTATCCATGGACAGAGGAAATAAAAAGAAGAATTTCAATGCAGGCAATCTTTCTACTATGAATAAGGGAAGTACATTTAAATTTCAACTAAAATTTTAGTTCATCAGCGTTTGCTGGACACTTATTTTACTCAATACTCGCAGCTCTAAGACTACATAACAAAATCAAAGTTGTGGAATAGTCAGTTTATCAAGTGGCCACCTCGGAAAATTGTCAGATGGGTTTCTCACATCAACACTAGAAAGTTCACTGTGTTCATGTTAGTGTCAGAGAGAAAATAAAAGAGCAGATGGAGGAACAAGGGCAGACTAGAGAAAGCAAATGAGCATGCAGATGTAGACAATCTGGAAACCTTCAAGTTAGATACTTGATAAATTGTCTGTGATATGGGACACATGTCAAGTGGATTTTTAAGCAAGCTGGACAATATATATATCACACAGGCTATTAAGAAAAATTATATAAAAAACTTCAATAACTTGGAAATTGATTTTTGGTTGATCATCCTGTTAAGAAAATTGCTAGATGCTTCAAACACTGTTTTGTCCCCATCTCTTGAACAGAAAATTATGAAAATAAATGGGCCAACACAAAGGCTGCCCTCTTAAGGGACTCCTCTTGACAGTGAAATAATTCAGTTTCTATCTTGGCATTGCTTTTCCACATTGCCCCATTACAGTGACAATTGTCATTTGTCTTGGATTCTCCTTCACCTCTTCACCCTTACTCTTCCCATTTCTATTCCGATTTGGTCAGTCTCAATATCAAACTTTTATTTTCCTTTTAAGCATTCACTAAATACTCTGAATTTAGCAGAGGGTAGAGATCATAACAATCTCAGTATCTTAACTGTTAGAATTAGCAGTTTGTTAATATCTTTAAATTGAGTTATTATTTTCTATTCTTGCTATGCCCTGGGGATAGCTTAAATGGCCTGGCAACTAAAGAAGAGGGAGGCCATAGCCAATTTTGCTCAGTGGGTAGAGCATTGGCCTGCAGACCAAAGGATTCTGGGTTTGATTCCAGTCAAGAGCACATAACTTGGTTACAGGCTCCTCCCTGGTCCAGGCCCTGGTCAGGGCTTGTGCAGGAGGCAACCAATTGATGTGTTTCTCTCACATTGATGTTTCTCTCTGTCTTTCCTTCTCTCTTCCACTCTCCCTAAAAAAAATAATAAATGGAAAAATATCCTGGGATGAAGATTAACAAAAAACATAACAACAAAACAAAGAAGAGGAAGGACTAAAATATGTTAGAAGTTACTAGGAATGAAATATTGCTTTTTGTTTGGGTGGATTAGTGATAGCTTTGTGGAGAAGGTAGTATTGAATTGGCTTGGCTTGTGGGAGATAGATATGATGATGTCAACAGATAGTGGTCACAGTGGTAAGGGAAGCATTCCTAAGGTGGGAAAGTGATGAGCACAAGCCTAGAGGCACGTGTTTAAGAAATTGCAGGTAGTCCAGCTCACCTGGATGAGGAGATGCAGAAAGGGGAGAAGTGAAAGCTCAAAGTAAATTTTGTTGTTGGAAGAGAGGAGATCATTGAGGATGTGAAATGCTACAGCAAGAAATTTAGAGTTTTACTTAATGATATTACAAAACCACTGGAGACTTTGAAGTATGGAGGAACAATGAGCAGAGCTGTGATTTCTGGAAGATTGATTTAGAACAGGTATGTAGGGAGGGATTGGTATTATAGTCTACTACAGTAGGTAAGATAAAATACAGGGTTTGGCAAATGTAGGTTTACAGTTGTGAGTATACAAAACAGAATTTATCTTGTATGATATTATTTATTAATTACTGAATTGCTTTCCATATGAGCAAATGTAAACCTGATTTTTTCCCCACCCTATCTAATCCTATCTAATAAAAGGGTAATATGCAAATTGACCATCACTCCAACACACAAGATGGCTGCACCCATGTGATCAAAGATGACTGCCCCCATGTGGACACAAGATGGCCACCACAAGATAGCCAGCAGGGGTGGGGAATTGTGGGCAATCAGGCCAGCTGTGGAGGGCAGTTGGGAGAGACCCAGGTCTACAGGGAAGGGCAGTTGGGGGTGACCAGGCTGGCAAGAGAGGGCAGTTGGGGGCAACCAGGCCAGTAGGGGAGTGCAGTTAGGGGTGACCAGGCCTGCAGGGGAGGGAAGTTGGGGGTAACCAGGCTGGCAGGGGAGGAAAATTAGGAGCAATTGGGCCATCAGGGGAGCAGTTAGGTGTTGGTCAGGCTAGCAGGGGAGTGGTTATGGGGTGATCAGGCTGGCAGGCAGAAGTGGTTTGGGGCAATCAGGCAGGCATGCAGGTGGTTGGGAGCCAGCAGACCTGGATTGTGAGAAGGATATTCTTTGAGGGGTCCCAGATTGGAGAGGATGCAGGCTGGGCTGAGGGACACATACATCCCCACCTTGTGGACGAATTTCATGCACCAGGCCTCTAGTCCTATATAATAAAAGGTTAATATGCAAATTGACCAAACAGTGGAATGACTGGTCACTATGACATGCACTGACTACCAGGGGGCAACACTCAATGCAGGAGCTTCCCCCTGGTGATCAGTGGGCTCCCAACAGTGGAATAGAGTTTAGCCTGAAGCCCTGAGCCAGGCTCACTGCTAGCAAGTGCAGCAGTGGTGGCAGGAGCCTTTCCTGTGGGGAACGGGCCTAAGCCACTAGTCAGACATCCACCAAGGGCTCCCGGACTGGGAGAGGGCACAGGCAGAGCTGAAGTACTCCCCACCCTGCCAAGTGCATGAATTTTGTGCACCAGGCCTCTAGTAAAGATATAAGCACCATAGTAGTGGCAGTAGATAATTTAAAGAGAGAACTAATTATGTTTGAGGTAGCTTCCAAAGGACATGATGCCTGATTAGACAGAGGCAGCAAAGCGACAATAATAATAATAATAACAATAAAGACTTTTTGAGTCTTAATTTGGGTGATAAAGACAATCCTTAACATAAATGGAGAAGTCAGAAGGAGGAATATATTGCCCCAGTGAGGGGCACATATGGGAAATTGGCAGTGAGACATCATAAGGCTAATTTTCAACACTCCTAAACAAAGGTGTTATCTCTTCTGCTGCTTGTGTTTTACTCCTGGCTTGTAGAGCTCTCAGTCTCTGCTTTTGCCCACATAGCCCATAGCCAGATGGACCCCATACAATGGACGGATGAACTGGAACTAGTCTGGTGCTGTGCCATGGAACAGAAACTCTGGACAGTGGCTTTGCTTTTAGCTCTGCTGAAGCTTCAGCTGTATATCTCCCAGGACTGGTTTAAGTGAAATTGGACTTTGCAACGGAGGGATGTAATTCCATGCAAACAAAGCTTTCTGCTACATCTCATCTTCCTGTGGGGCTTCTTGATATTCTTATTCCAGTGGTACCCCAAGAATCCCACTTCCATTAGCAAAGGAGAAGGGCAATCCACACAATTCTCTGATAACACTTAGAAGTTATGACTTAGCATGTTCTCAGGAAAGTCACTAGAAAGACTTTTATTGTAAACCTACCGGAAACCACATGTGTACTTCAGATTTTCTTCCTTGCCTATTTCTGGTTGTTTGGCAAGTCTAAATGGATTTGCCTAATCACTGCTTCCTGTATATAATTATCCATTTTTTTCCTCAACAGACTGCCCACATATTGCCACCCCAGCTGCTTGCAATGACCAAATCTGTAACAGTGAGGTGAGGGACATTTTTATATATTGTTAAGAAAAGACATTCTAAAACAGTATTGCATATTACTCAAATATTCATTACTGAAATACATGGCCATAAATGACCAGCTGAATGATTCTAGTTAAATATTGGGAAGATTAACCCTGCTATAAAGACAGAATTACATACACAAGGTCATTTCAGAAATAGTAATTTGTACAAATATGGAATAAACACAGGTATAGAATTGAAAAACTAGAAAATTTAGTTTTGCCAAAAATTATTCTCTTAAAGAATCTCTTAATATTTTATTTTTACAATAGGAAGGAATAACATTGTTTACCTTTTATCCCACATAAAAAGAAACAAAAACAATTTACAATCCCAAAATAAAAATAGTCTGGGCATTAAAAATGTCCATAAAATAGAGTTAATATAGCTTTTGGGTAAGATGGTGGCATAGGTAAATGCCGTACTCATATCTTCCCCAAACCACATAAAAATTACAGTTAAATTATAGAATGACCTTCACTGAGAACCACCTGAAATCTAGCTTAACAGAAGTCCTATAACTAAAGATAAAAAGAAACACTACGTGGAGACTAGTAGGAGAGGTGGAGATGCAGAATGGGCTGGTCCCATACCCAGGCAGTTCCTCTTAAAGGTCCTGTTCCAGGAACTTAGACTCACTCACTCTGAAATTCAGCAGTAGAGCAGCAGCTGAAAAGGTAACAGGGGCATATGAGGATGAACTGGATTGTCTGGCTGGATGGGCAGCTTTCTTCTAGATAGACATGTTGGTAGAGGACATTATTCCTTTGCTGAGCCCTGCCTCAACAGAGCTGGCAGGTAGGCACCATATCTGAGTCTCCATAGATACTGTTAGCCTAGGCTTGGTAATTACCTGAGACACCACACCACCCAATTTGTTAGGTCACCCAAGCCAGTTCCAGTAGCTCTTGCATAAAAATGGCCTGTCTTGGTTCATGCTGCAGACTTAACTAAAATCTCTCAATCAAACAGCATCTGGCTTTGGCATGCCCATGCTTCTTGCCAAGAAACCACAAACCTTAATTTGCAGCTTGGTCTCCCCTGGACACCTCCAAGGCAAGCACAATTTGCAACCTTCTACAGAGCGCTTTGTAGGCCATACTGGGTGAGCCAGCGGAAGGGCACAGGTGGTGGCTGACCTTGGCCTGCAATATCCAGGTGGTTTGCACACAATAAAGGCAGATAAGGACCTGTGGGTGCATTAAGTTTAAATTCTCTGGAGGATTTTGTCTCTCCGGGTTAAGGTGAACCACATCTTCTTTTTTACCTCACTGGAATGAAAATAGTAAACTTTATCACAGAGCTGATTTCATTCTACTTGCATTAAAGTGAGTTGACTTTATGTCTCTCTTTCCCATTAGAAATTTCAGATTCTCCCATAAGAATCACATTGATACATTTTCATCCTCTACAGTACAGAAGAGTCTCCATGATGTGAGTTAAACATTGGTAAAAATGTCTTTTTTTAAATTTATTTTTAATGTTGACATTATTACAGATGTCCTCCATACCACCCCTTTGTAAAAGTTCCTTTAAATATATCATTCAAAAATAAAGAATGACAGGTGCTAAGTGAAGATAAGATTGTAAGGATCACCAGATTTAGGATAGCATCCAATTTAATTATTCAGTTTACTCTGATTCAGCACTTCCTGAATTTAAGATGCTGTAATAGGCATTAGGAATTTAAACAAGGAATAAAACAGTTACTTTCTCAATACATCAATAAGCGTTATAGAGAGAAATATATACCCATCCGTGACCTTTGTATGGTGGCAATAAAAAAAGCAAAACTGGCCCAGCACAATCCCAATAGGACCAACAGAACTACCTTACCCTGTAGAGATTTGGCAGGAGTCTGCTTTCAGGAATATACATTTAGTTCTCAGTTTTCTTATTCTCTTTGTCACAGTAAACCAAGCCCAGATATTACCCCCAGACCCTTAGGCTGGGTACTGCTATTCGGTTATTGCCTGGGTGTTTCTGGTTGATTCAAGTTTATCTGTGTACACTTCTATGACCTAGGGTAATTCCCATTCCACTCCAGGATCAAAGGAGAAGACAGTTCAGAGCCAAGTAAACCAGCCAGAGGGGGCCCTGTTATCAAAGATAAAGATTTTTTTAAAAAAGTGTTCCTTATAAAATTAAAGAGTTCTGTCTATGGATTCTCGAGAGCTTTTAAGTGCTTTGCTGAGCAGCTGGAGGTCATCAAGTGACTCAGCTAGAGGATGCCTGCTAATGAATGCTAATGCTTTGCTGGGAGCTTAAAACTAGTATTTGCCTTAAGGCTGTGCTGAATAATTGCTGGTAATTGAACTGTAGAAATAGCTACACATTATTTATATACTAGTGGCCCAGTGCATGGATTTGTGCATATTGAAAGGAAATTAACTAAAAGAAATATTTTAATATCGCTATTCACCCTTTCTCTAGAAGTGTCAACCAAATTCATGATCAACAATGACAGATTGAAACATACACATGTGATTAGTACCAGCAATAACTTTCTATGTATCCTATTTGCGTGAGTCAACTTAGTCTTTTATATATATAATAACCTTGCTTAATTAGACCTGCCTTCTAATGTAGCTAAACTTTTTCCAGCCCAGTAAAGCACCCCAACTTCTTTTTCAGGTAATTGTCAGCAACACAGTAGTAAATATCAACACAAAAGAGATTATTATTGTAGATCACACAGGGAGAACAAAGGGTAAAATATTTAACTGCAGCAGTGTTTGACTATATTCTGTGCAGTGAGAAAACCTGAAGTTATTTTCAAGGCCCACCATTTCTTACTTCTTTTTAGTCAGGTCAAGTTTCTAAGCTTTTTCAATCTCCATTTTCTGGCTAATGAAAAGAAAATAGGATTCTTCCGAGTCTCCTATCTACCTACTCCAGGACTTCTGTGAGGATCAAATGAGATGAGGCGCAGGAAAATACTTCACAGTTATTGGTTAAAGTATAAAATGTTTGCACCTAGATATAAAGCGAGTCGTGTTCTTGGGCTGAAAATAATCCAAGGAGCTAGTTGCTAGGGAGAGGAAGCTGGGCATTGCTATGTGATGTCATTACTCAGCACCCACAGCAATTGTTTCTGGGCTGGGCTGTGGGCTGCATTTTGTGCCATGGGTCTTAAAAGCATTGGCTACAATTTGGTGGGCTGTTGCTCTGGGCTGGTGCAGGGCCTGTGTCCCACTTTGGGGAAGCCAAATCCTGCTTTGTTGGCTCCAGGTCCTCAGTGCCGTTTCTTTGTGTATGGCCAGTGTGTGTCATAGAAGCTCCTGTGTTGAGTGTCTGGCCCCTGGTGGCCAGTGTGCATCATAGCAACTGGTCAAACAGTTGGAGGGACAATTAGCATATTCGCCTTTTATATATAGATAGTATATCTTTTTAATAGAAATTGTGTAATGCTCATTTTGTTCTGCTTTAGAGTTCCTTGCAAATCTGAGTTAGTAAACATGTAGGAAAGAAAGTCCTTTCATACCACTAGACACTGTGGCATGGAAATGCTTGATTTCTTTTATTTCTTTTTCATTTTCAGATTTAATTCTGGGGTTTTAATGCATTTTAATTTAGCCCATGAAGAATTTGAGTATTTTCATCACATTGCCTAATAATTATTTTGAAGGCCAAAAATATGTAGCAATAAATACTACAAATAACGTGTATATGTAACTAATATTTATTGAGAAGTCATTTTGTGGCCCTATGTGAATTGACTCATCTAATCCTGAGAACATCTCTAGGGGCAAGCACTGTTACTATTCACATTTGTAGAAGAGAAAATTAAAGCTCAGAAATTTTAAGCAATTTGCCCAAGGTCAAAGAACTAGTAAGCCGCAGAATGTGAAAAATGATATAAATGGAGACATTTCAAAAATGGAGTGAAAATTACCAACCCAGAGGAACTGCCTTGCTGGTCTTAACACCTCAAACCATTATAATGTTTGAAATAGGAAAAATAACCTGAGGATTGGGCCAAACCAATCTTATATTCCAAACAACTATTTGTAAAGCTAATAAAAAAGCAGACATTTTGACTAAGAAGACTACAAATTAAGGACATTCTTTAGAATTAGCACAACCCTGAACAGTTTTAAAACAAACCAGCTTATTTGTATGTATAGAAATTACATCCCTAAATAATTAGCACCAATAGAAATTCCTTCCTTCTATTTATGTAAGTATTTCCCTTTACTTTCTCATAAATACTCCCTGCCTTCACCTCATAATTGTAATGCTATTTGGGTTTCTGTCTGAATCAGTGCTTCTAGAAGTATAATAATTTTTAATCTAAAATGAACACTTATTCCCTCTTACTTTGACTTTTAATTTTTAGTTTAACAAGGTCTTGGATTCATATCTAGTTTTTTGGCTCTGCAGTCTACACTTTTAAACAGCAAGCTCTAGTGCTTATCACATCCAGATATTAGTTAACTATTTAATTCTCTTATACCCCATGGTATAGCTCTACCAATATGATATCTATTTGATAATGAGGAGACTGGTCCAATCAATGTCAAACTGTTAGTAAGTGAAAGAAGTAGGCTTTGAAATTTACTTATATTTGACTCTCTGCTATCTTAAATCCTATCTACTTCAGCCTCCCAGAGAAGGTGATGGTATAGTTATTATTTTCAATAGCATATTGCATTAGAGATTAAATAGATTTTAAAGGAAAGATAAATGATTCACTAAAATATTACAGTAACTATCAACTCATACTCTTCTAAAATATTTAAAACATTTAAGCCAGTTATTAGATATTTCTAAAATATGTAAAATACTGTTAAGCTAATATTAAATGTCATCATTCTGAGAAGCAGAGCTCAGAGGGCTATTCCTAAAAATTAAAACAATTATTCATCTCACTGTTTATGTGATTTTTCGAGGGTAACTGCAATTACCTCCAGAGAAATAATTTTTTTGAACATTTAAAAAATACGTTTTAACTTATTTTGACTATTGCAAATATAAAATGTTATTTAGTATTTGGGTATAACAGATTACAGATTGAGTATTACAAAATCAAAACAAATCCATAAGTGTTATAAAAATATAATTGTTATTTCAGGATAGACTATTTCAATTATCATTATCATTGCTACTATTTTTCCAAATATCTGAAAAATTAGGAAATATTAATATGCCAGTCAAGTCATAATGATCCACTAGGATATAAAATTTACAGAAAAAATATATAAATGTTTGTTGTTGTTATTGTTTATAAGGACATTTCTACATAAATGTATTCTTTCCTTGTCTGAGTTCAGATTTAGAGTTTTGATAATCACTTATAATAACCACTATTGCAGGATCCCAGATTTCTTGTTATACACTGAATATTGAAGGATAAAAGAAGAGAGTACATCATAGATGGGTTATAGTATAAACTTTAACAAAATGGTTTGTCCATGGTGTCCCACTATAAGTCATTCATAGTTTTGTTACCTTTAGGTCCTTTGAACAGTTTGATTTCCACAACAGTCTCCAGAATGGGTCGCCTCCTACGCACGTACAGCCGGACAATAGACCCTGCCTCTTTGAGGGCCTCCACTGCTTTACTGTGGGAAACCTCCGACACATCCACCTCATTCACCCGTAAGATACAATCATTGACCCTGAAAGAAAGGAAAGATGCAAAGGTCATAAGTGTCTAGGATATTTCTCAAAGAATATTGTTATGACCTTCTAACCTTATGAGGTGGGGGAGCAAATAATATTAGCAATTTTAAAATGCTTAAATTTGGAAAGAATATTTCAAATAAAGGAAATTTTAAACACACACACACACACACACACACACACACGCACACACACACACACCTTAAACTCCTGAGCTTCCCTAGTTTCCCCACATTGGCCAGTCAAGTTCCATCCTAAACTCTAGTCCACTCTGACTAGTTCAGCATCAGGTGTGGTATAGTTAGAAGGACACCTGTTCTAAGGTCTCTGCCAGTTACATCATAATTTGATTGGCTTTAATTGGTTAGACTGTGGGTTATAGACTTAACTACTATGTACTATATAGGATACCTTTGTAAATAATCCAATTATTAATTAATAACAGGAAAGGGGCAAAGGCAAGGTTAGATAATATAGGAAAGCCATTTGTACAACTTTGCCAGAACGCTCTCCAGATCTGTTTCTTGCAGTTCGCTGGAGGAAGAGACTGGACAGTAGACATATGCCCATAAAGTCTGGGTGAAGTGGGATGGTGCTTGCATGTTAATCACATCTGGAAATAAACCATTGGCTGTGGCCTGGCTACTGTGAGCCAAATTAAGATTTGATATTAAACTCCAAAACAAAGGGAGTTTGCTCTCTTGGCCCACCTGGCCCCTTTCTGGTCTTGGATCTTTTCCTGTAGGGGGCATGCTCCCCTGCATTTGCTCATATGGTCCACAGCCATGTGGACTCCACACACAATGGATCAATGGATTACAATTAGCCTCATGCTCTGCCAGATTCAGCTCTACCATGAAAACGGAAACTCTGGACACTGGCTTTGCTTCCAGCTCTGTTGAAACCCGAGCTGCACCTTTTCCAGGACTGATTTAAGGTAAAAGGGACTTTGGAAACCGAGGGATATAATTTCATGCGAATAAAAATCACTCATTCTCTGTGCAAGTCTTAGATAATTCTTTTTCTCAAGATATTGTAAGAACCCTACTCCCACTGGAATCAGAGAACTTCCACCCATGCAATTCTTGGATTTGTCTTCACTGCTAGCAATCTTGTGGTTGAAGTCAATGTCCTTTCTCACCTGGATTACTTCCACAGCCTCGTGACTACTCTCCCCACATCGTCTCTTGTCACCTTTCAATCCATTCTCAGCACTGTGGCCAGGGTGAAATGAACATGGATAATTGCTTACTCACCTTTCATTCCCCAGTTCATTCTTCCACAAAATTTGTTTAGGACATCTATGCCTTAGCAAATATTTGTTAAATGAATGAAGAGTAAGTCTAAGTTCAATTATTGGGCCCTCCATTTTCCAAGTTTATAAATATTGGTAAGTTTCTTAACCTCACTAAAAAACTATATATTTATCTGTAAAATAGATGTAATAATAGTACATACTATAATGACTTTGGGAGAAAATAAAATGAGATAATGTACATATACCAGTACATTCTTAGCATAAACTCTGGTATGTAGTAAGCACTAAACAAATTATTGGAATTGTTGGAAGCAGTAAGAATTTGTTATTTGTGACATTATTAAGTACTAGAGGCCCAGTGCATGAAATTTGGGGTGGGAGGTGTCCTTTAGCCCAGCATGCACCCTCTTCAATCTGGGACCCCTTGAGGGATGTCCAACTGCCCACCAGGATCAGGCCTAAATGGGCAGTCAGACATCCCTCTCACAATCCAGGACTACTGGCTCCAAACTGCTCACCTGCCTGCCTTCCTGATTGCCCCTAACTGCTTCTGCCTGCCAGCCTGATCACCCCTAAATACTCCCTTGCCTGCCTGATTGATGGCTAACTGCTCCCTGCCAACCTGTTTGCCCCAAACTGTCCTCCTCTGCAGGCCTGGTCACCCCTAACTGCCCTCCCATTAAAGCCTGGTCCCTCCCAACTGCCCTCCCCTGCTGGCCATCTTGTGGTGGCCATCTTGTGTCCACATGGGTGCAAGATCTTTGACCACATAGGGGCAGCCATCTTGTGTGTTGGAGTGATGGTCAATCTGCATTTTACTCTTTTATTAGATAGGATAGAGGCCTGGTGCATGGGTGGGGGCCAGCTGGTTTGCCCTAGTGCATGGATGGCGGCCAACTGGTTTGTCCCATATCAGGGTGGGAATTCCCTTAGGACATGGGGCAGCCTGGATGAGGGGCCTGTGGTGGTTTGCAGGCCAGCTATGCCCCCCAGCAACCCAAGTGGAGGTCCTGGTATCTGGGATTTATTTCTCTTCTACAATTGAAACTTTGTAGCCTGGAGTGGAGCCAAGACTCCTGCTCACTTCATAGTGGCAGCCATTTTTGTTGGGCTTTATTTATCTTCTATAATTGAAATTTTGTAGCCTTAAGTGGAGGCCAAAACAGGCCAGAGCTGTAGAAACTGGGTTTCCTCAATCACCAGGGACAACCCTAGCCTCATGTTCTCTATAGGTCCATGGCTGCCACCATTTTTGTTGGGATTATCTCCTATAATTGAAACTTTGTAGCTTTGAGTGGAGGCCTGGTCCTGCTATGGAGTGTGGAAAGCTTGGCTTCCTCCATTGCTGGGGAAACCCAAGCCTCCCTCCTGCTTGCTCCATGGCTGCAGCCATCTTGGTTGGGATTAATTTGCATACTCACTCCTGATTAGCTGACATGCATGGCTTGTGGGTGCAGTGGAGTTATGGTTAATTTGCATATTACTCTTTTATTAGATAGGATTGGATCTTTCCCATAAATTTGTGAAATAAAATTTATTATCTATATAATAGAAATGAAAGTTCTAACTGGTTAAGTTTTTTGTATACAATTTTCAGGAATTTGGGTAGAGATTAGATATGATTTAAAGTCTTCCTATTTCAGAATTTGGGCTTTTCTCTTAAGACCACATACTGTGAGTCCTCACTTAATATTGTTGATAAATTCTTCAACTTTAAGTGTAATGACATTAAAAAAATAAAACAATTTTACCATAGGCTAGTTGATACAAACAAAAGTTAAGTTCCCATAGCATCTCATTATTATAATGAAATGATACTGAATGAACAACATTGTTTAAGGACCTGCTGTACTCTAATGTGATGAACAGATTTATATATATTGTGTACATTAATTCATAATTATAGCATGGGCTCCAGCCACTGTGACTCAGTTGTTGGGCAAACCATGGTTGCTGGTTTGATTTCCAGACAGAGCACATGCCTGGGTTGTTAGCTCCATTCCTGGTGGGGGTTGTGCAGGAGGCAGCCAATTGATATTGTGCTCTCACATTGATGTTTCTTTATCTCTCTCCCTTCTCCCTTTTGCACCCTCTAAAAATCAATAAAATCTTCTTTAAAAAAATTATGACATAGTAGCAGAAGTATTATACAAAAAGTATAGAAATCATTTTCCTATCATTTTTGTCTATAATTTTTCTATACCTATTTGAGGAGCTCAGTTATTAGAACCCTTATCACAATGAGAACCCTAATGGCCTCAGAATCTTGAAATGGAATATTTCACTTACTAAGATTTAGTGATGTTATTTCATTCTAACAAATGCTATGACTTTAATAGGTTTACACATATATTTCCACTCTGACTAAAAAAATAATTCATGAAAAACTACCAATTAAAATAGTTTTGAGAATGTAGACATCATGGATGCCTGCCTCCCTGCAGCAGCTGGTCCTTTGAGAGTAGGTAATTTTGTCATCTCATGATAATGCAAAAACATCAGAACTTTAATCATATCTTAAAACGCTACTTGCTGTTAAAGGGAGTGACTGATATATTTTAAAAATCTGCATGCTCTATTCAAAGAGTAATATTTTCCCTTTTGTATACAATATAAATCTTAATTGTCGAATTCTGGGATAACAACTCACAGCCTAAATCAGATGGTTTTCCTTGAACCTGTGGATGACACAGGCATCCTTAGAGTACTGAGAAGAACACTGGACTAGCCATCAAGGGACTTGGAGTTGAGTCCTAAGTGTGTGTCAGCTGTGTGACTGTGGTAAAATATCTTCACGTCTTTGAACTTCAGCTTCCCACAGAGGAGAGAGAATAGCCATCCTCAGAATTATTGGGAGGAATAACCATATAGATGACAGATATGGATGGACGTGTACATTGGAACACAACATACATGTAGCTATTGTTAGGTGAGTCACAGTTGCTGTGCTCAAGAATTTGTTAAAAGGTAACAAAAATGGATGTGAATTTATGTTTTCCTATTTAAAAAATTGGGCTCTTTCCTCTTACATTCATTTTTTTATTTATTTTTCCTTTTTAAAAATTAAATCTTTATTATTCAGATTACATTTGTTTATCTTTTTTCCCCTCCATAGTTCCCCTCCACCCAGCTCCCACCCTTCCTTCTACCCTTACCTCCCTCCCGTTGACCTCATCCACAGGTGTATGATTTTTGTCCAGTCTCTCCCTGTATACCCCTCCCCTTTTTTTCCCTGAGAATTATCAGTCCACTCCCTTTCTGTGCTCCTGATTCTATTATTTTCACCAGTTTATTCTGTTGATCAAATCTTCAATTCCCTTAATTTTCAGATTCACTTGATAGATATGTATTTGTTGTTCATAATTTTTTATCTTTTACCTTTTTCTTCTTCCTCTTCTAAAAGAGTGCCTTTCAGCATTTCATATAATACTGGTTTAGATTTTATGAACTCCTTTAGCTTTTTTTTTATCTGTGAAGCTCTTTATCTGCCCTTCAATTCTGAATGATAGCTTTGCTGGATAGAGTATTCTTGGTTATAAGTTCTTGCTATTCATCACATTGAAAATTTCTTGCCACTTCTCCCTTTTCACAGTCCAAACTTCCCCCATATGAGTTTTGGCTGGATCCGGGGTTTAGCGTCGTAGGATAAGGGTTCAATGCCATTGAGAGTCTCCGTCTCCCTCCCGCCAGAGAAAGCCAGCCAGGTACTCCAGCACCCGCTCTCTCCACGCTTGCGTCTCTGTACCTCAGCGTTTTGCAGGTCCTCTGGGTGTCTGTGAGCCCCTCTCTTTCCTTTTAGTTGTAGAATTTCCACTCAGCCAGCTTTCCTGTGGTTCTGGATGATGTCAGTTCTGTCTTTTAGTTGTAGTTTTGAAATTGTTGTGTGAGGCAGTAGTGTAGGTGTTTACCTATGCGGCCATCTTGGTTTCTCTCCTCTTACATTCATTTTGAAACATATAAATATATTACTAACTTCAGAAAAATACATTGTCCCAATAAGAAGTGTTGCCCTTATTATATCTCTGACCCATTGTTTTATAAAAGTATTTACATACAAATTTCCTCTCTACTCTACCCATGTAATTAAGCTTATAGTTTCACTCTTTCAGTGCTTGCTGTTTCAGACATAATATGTCTGGAATAAAGTCTACAGTATTCTTTTTAGAGTAGTCCACAAGATTAAAGGATTAATTTTAATCTTTTCCTAGTTTCATTTCTTTTCAATATTCTGATACATCTACTTGCAGAAAATACCTTATAAACAAAAAGAACATTTCATCATTAACATGTCCATGGATTCACATCTAAATTTTGCACTAAATAATTTAGTATTCTGGAACATGATATAGTATCACTGAATATCAAACAATATTTAACAAGGCATTTGTTCAATTGTGAAGATATCATTTAAAATACCATGTAATACATACTTTCTTTCATAGATATTAAAATATGTTCTGTTGTAAAATAAGATTTGTGATTTTATACATTTTAAGTATGTCAATTCATTTAAAATAATCACTAAATGCTCATGATTTAAAAACTTCTGTTCCTGGGGAGATAAGGACACATATGTAATACCTTAATCAATAAAAAAATAAATTAATAAAAAATTTCTGTTCATTTTGCATTTAAAATACTGGAAGGATGGAGATTCCTCAAAAACTTAAGAATAGCCTATCAGAGACCTTCAGAAGATGGTGGCATAGGTGAATACCTACACTGCTGCCTCACACAACAATTTCAAAACTACAACTAAAAGACAGAACGGACTCCACCCATCCCAAGCTCAACAGAGGCTTCTGCGGCTTTGCGTCTGCTATCATAAGGCTGAATCCAACACAGAAGTTTCCCCGACATAGTGAAAATGCCAAGACAAGGGAAGGGATCACAAACAAAAGAAATGGAGGAAAAAAACGACTGGATATAGAGTTCAAAACCACGCTTATAAGGTTTTTCAAGAATATGCTAGAAAAGATGGATAAATTTATCAAGTCCCAAGAGGAGATGAAAAAGGACCAACTAGAAATGAAACATTCACTGACTGAAATAAAAAATATTATACAGAGCCCTAACAGCAGACTAGAGAAAGGCTAGAATCAAGTCAAAAATTTGAAATATAAAGAAGCAGAAAACACTCAACTGGAAAAGCAAGAAGAGAAAAGAATCCAAAAATGTGAAGATAATGTAAGGAGACTCTGGGACAGCTTCAAACATACCAACATCAGAATTGTGGGAGTGCCAGAAGAGAGAGAGCAAGATACTGAAAACCTATTTAAAGAAATAATGACTGAAAACTTCCCACATCTGGTGAAAGAAATAGACTTACACGTCCAGGAAGCACACAGAACCCCATATAAAAGGAACCCAAAGAGGACCACACCAAGACACATCATAATTAAAATACCAAGAGCAAAAGACAAAGAGAGAATATTAAAAGCAGCAAGAGAAAAACAGTTCATTACCTACAAGGAAGCACCCATACGACTGTCAGCTGATTTCTCAACAGGAACGATGCAGGCCAGACGGGAGTGGCAAGAAATATTCAACGTGATGAATAGCAAGAACCTACAACCAAGAATAATCTATCCATCAAAGCTATCATTCAGAATTGAAGGGCAGATAAAGAGCTTCACAGATAAGAAAAAGCTAAAGGAGTTCATCAACTCCAAACCAGTATTATATGAAATGCTGAAAGGTACTCTTTAAGAAGAGGAAGAAGAAAAAGATTAAAGTCAAAAAATTATGAACAACAAATACGTATCTATCAACAAGTGAATCTAAAAATTAAGTGAATTAAAAATTTCATCAACAGAATAAACTGGTGAATATACTAGAATCAGGAGCATTGAAAAGGGAGTGGATTGATAATTCTCAAGGGGAAAGGGGTGAGGGGTATACAGGGAGAGACTGGACAAAAATCATACACCTATGGATGAGGTCGACAGGAGGGAGGGAAAAGTGGGAGCTGGGTGGAGGGATGCTATGGAGGGGAAAAAAAACAAATGTAATAATCTGAATAATAAAGATTTAATTAAAATTAAAAAAGGAAAAAATAAAAAAAAATAAACAGATGAACAAATAGATCCAAAGACAAAAAAAAAAAAAAAAGAATAGACCTATCAAATGACCCAGCAATCCCTCTTCTGGGTATCCACCCCAAAATTTTGAAAACATTTATTCATAAAGATGTATGTACTTATCTGTTCACTGCAATATTATTCACATAGTGGACAAGGCAGTAAATCAACCCAGTGTCCTTCAATGAAGGACTGGATAAAGATGTGGTACATACATATAATGGAATACTACTCAAACATAGGAAAAGATGAAATACTAACATTTGCAACAACATGGATGGATCTTGAGAGTATCATGCTGAGTGGTAAGTCAAACAGAAAAGGAAAAGAATCATGATTTCACTCATATGTCAGATATAAAATAGAAAACAACAAATAGATGAACAAAACAAATAACCAAGAACAAAAATACTCATTGACACAGTATAGTGATTAGCAGAGGGAAAGGGGAGGAGATTAAAGAGCGTAAAGGGAATCAAATATATGGTGATAGGAGACTAAATTTTGAATGATGATCACACAATGAAATATACAGGTGATGTATTACAATATTATATGCTTGAAATGTATATAATCTTATAAACAATGTGAACCCAATATATTTAAGAAAATAATACCGGAAGAAAAGATAAAGATTCAGCTGTGGTTCTTTGTGAATGTAGAGATGATGGATATATATTTTTAAAACATATATAAGGGCCAGGCTAGTGGGGCTCAGTGGTTGAGTGTTGACCTATGAACCAGGAAGTCACTGTTCAATTCCCAGTCAGTGCACATGCCTGGTTATGGGCTTGATCTAAGAGAGGGGGCATCCAGGAGGCAGCTGATTGATGATTCACTCTCATCATTAATGTTTCTATGTCACTCTCCCTCTCCCTTCTCTCTGAAATCAATACAATCAATAAACTATAAAAAAAGCATATATAAGGAAAGAAGGAAAGGCTTGAGAAGGTGAGAGGGATCCTCCTGGACTCTCCACAGCACTTCCTCACAGTCTTGGTTGTCCTTCCCAAGGCTTAATTGTATAATTTGTCCTTAGAGAAAATACTACAAATGTCTTTCTAATTCATTCCCCTTTTTGATTAAGTAAGCTCAGATCAATCTTTATTATTTGGCAAAAAAAGTACACTTTACATGTGTTATATTCCTTAGCTCATTCCTATTTTCCTTTTAATACTTAATTCAAAATTTATTTTGTCTTTTGGGATGTCAGCCCTGGCTCACTTGTCTAGTCCAGTGTCTCACCAATAGGTAGCCAATGCAGAATATTAATAGGGTTATTAGACTTAGCGAATTAAAATGTAGGACACCCAGCCAGTTAAATTTGGATTTCAGATAAAAAACAATAATAATTATTATTAATATAAATATTTTTTTAGTAGAAGTATGTTTTGGACCCTATTTGGAAATACTTATACTAAAAATTACTTGTGTTTGGCTGTTGTACTATATTTATGAAAATACTAGAGGCACAGTGCAAGGAATTCGTTCACAGCATTGGGTTGGGAGTGTCCCTCAGCCCAGCCTGCATACCCTCGCAATCTGGGAACCCTCAGAGGATGTCTGACTGCTGGTTTAGGCCCAATCTCACAAGGATCCCATGAGATTGGGCCTATACTGGAAGTTGGACATCACTCTCACAATCTGTGACCACTGTCTCCTAACTGCTCGCCTGCCTGATCACCCCTAACCACTTGCCTGCCTGCCTGATCACCTCTAACCACTCATTTGCCTT
Organism: Lasiurus cinereus; assembly: GCA_011751065.1. Taxonomy (NCBI): domain Eukaryota; kingdom Metazoa; phylum Chordata; class Mammalia; order Chiroptera; family Vespertilionidae; genus Lasiurus; species Lasiurus cinereus. The sequence continues at coordinate 9,819,334 of JAAGEH010000005.1, forward strand.
CCTGATCACCCCTAACTACCTCTGCCTGCCTGACTGCCTGATTGTCCCTAATCACTCACCTGCCTGCCTAATTGTCCCTAACAATTTGCCTGCCTGCCTGATCACCCCTAACAGGCTCTGCCTTGGCCCTCCTGCTGTGACTTCATCCAGAAGGACATCCAGAATGATGTCCAGAAGATCATTCAGCTATCCAGTCTAATTAGCATATTATACTTTTATTATTATAGGTTGTATTTATGAAAGCACTGAACTCTGCTTTTAAAAATCTATTTTAGAGAGAGAAAGAGAGAGAGACATGAATCAATTGCCTCCTGCATGTGCCCCAACTAGGATTGAACCCACAACCTGGGTATATTTCCTGACCTAGAATTGAATCTGCTACCTTTTGATATATAGGATGATGTTCCAAACAACTGAGCTATACTGACCAGGGCTAAACTGTGCTTATTATACTGAACTGTGGTCTTTGGTTTATTCAAATGGCATAATGCTTGTCACATAGTGGGAAATATCTGCATTGTGTATTATGTATATACTAGAGGCCCAATGCATGAAAATTTGTGCAAGAATGGGCCTTCCTTCCCTTGGCTGCCGGTACAGTCTTCGCTCTAGCCCAGAGCAGCTGGGGTGGTGCGGGATGCTCGGCATCTGTGAATACAAATTAATCCACCATCTTTGTTGGGTTAATTTGCATACTCACTCCTGATTGGCTGGTAGATATCATGGAGGTACAATTTGAATCTTTCTCTTTTATTAGTGTAGATCTTTTAATCTGAGCAGAAACATTAAAAGGTAGATATTGCTTCCTTATTTCAACAGAAACTAAAGCTTACTATAAAGATAGTAAGTGGTAATCTCAAAGTTCATGCACTGTATCAACCACACTTCTCTAGTTTGGTAAAAATAATTTTGGGCCATAGCCAGTGTGGCCAATATGTTGGGAATCATCCCATGCATCAATAGGTTGCCAGTTTGATTCCCAGTCAAGGGCACATGCCCAGATTGAGGGCTCCATCCCTAGTTGGGGGAGTGCAGGAGGCAGCCAATTGATGTTGTGCTTTCACATTGATGTTTCTCTTCCTCTCCCTTTCTCTCTCTCTAAAATACAACAAGTTATTAAAAATAATAATTATTTTGGGACTGTTTATCAGCAGGATCAGAGATCAAACTGGATAGCAGTAAAGCAAAGCCAAGTAACTAAATCTTGATTAATGGCTTTCAAACTTCAGAGTACATTGGAGTTACTTGGAGGGCTTATTAAATCACACATGGCTGGGCTCCATCCCTAAAAAGTCTGGAGCAGAAGTGGGGAATCCATATTTCTAACAAGCTCCCAGGTAATGCTGGTTGGGGTCTATACTCTGAAAATCACTGCTCTGGATTTTGAAGGGTTACTCTACTTGTATCGTGTGTAGTTCATTAAAAAATGAACAGGTGTAATTGATGTTTTTCTGTCTCTGGATCTGTTTTTGTTTGTCAGTTTATGTTGTTCATTATAGTCCATAAATGAATGAGATCATGTGATATTTATCTTTCTCTGACTGGCTTATTTCACTTAGCATAATGCTCTCCAGGGGGGAGAAGGGGGAGTAATGAGCGGATAAGGACACATATGTAATATCTTAATCAATAAAGAAATTTTTAAAAAAGAAAAAATAAATAAACAAAAAAAACAAACAAAAGCAAGACTGAGAAAAGCACTTGCATTTTCTCTGTAATAAATATGCAATTGAAAAATGAAAAAAAAATGAATAGGTATACTAGTATTCAGTCATATGTAAACCTAACTGGCTATAACAAAAGTCCCAAGCTCTGCCTCTGGACCCATTTCCTTCAACACTGCAGCTTTTCATTATTTGGAATGAAGTCTCTAAGGGAATCTGGACAGGGAGACTACAGCTGTCATACCATGTGAGACTATGAATATGCGAGCCATTTTCCAGTACTCATTTCATATCTGAGGCTCTTTTCCTTCAGCAAAGACCAACTGATAGCTGTTTTATTCTACATTTAAAAAATAAGGCTTCTGCTCTTGTCTCTAAATTCTGGGTGAGAGTTACTCAGGTTTATGATCCATAGAAGCCAACTCCTAAAGTGAATATACTGTTTTTATCTTTTCATTTACCACTTCATTTCCCTTATATAAAATGCTCATAGGACTCTCTGCAGCTGTCATATGGGAAAGATCACAGCTTTCCACAAAGGGGGAAGAAACTGCTATTTCAGCATCAATAATTGGTCTTTTGACACTTTGCTAGAAAAGCAGAGAGGCCAGAACAAATCTCAAGCCAGGTAAATTAGTGATCGTAACATGACAAAGAGGCAATAGGACTGGAAATCACTTAGTCCATTGGTCCAATAGTCTGTGCACAGATGGGAATGCATGTCAACTTTCATGAAATAAGGCTCTGGTATCTCCCACATGGATTACTGCAGAAGCTTTTCAGTTAGTTTTTGTGATGCCAAGTTAACTAGTCCTCGCCTATCCATTTCATTCTGACACATGACTCCAGGTCAGCTTCAACTTCCTAAAGCAACTCTACTGTCATTTCCTTTTCCCTCAAAATTCATCAAGAGTTACTTAGACTATATAAAACAAAAGCTGTGCTTAATTTATCTTTGTGTTCTTAGTTCTTGTACACAATTGTTACTTAAGAATACTAGCAAATGAGCATCATGGAAGCACCTCTAAATCTGGCCTCTTTGTATATCTCTCAAACTCCTGCACCAGCCAATCTATATCCTTACTGTCCTGAGAACATAATGAGCTCATTCCTCTCTCTCCATTTTATTTCATGGTGCTTTCTGCCTCCCAAATGCCCACCCCAAATCAGCCCTATTCAAGCTTAGGACACACTACATAGCCTCATACAATATTCCCTCATCATTCAAGTTATCATTGCCCATAAATTCTGAAGTACAAACAAACACATGGTAGATTCTCATAAATGGGAAACCAGTATAGATGTGTTTTTTTTAAAAATTAAAAATAGAATTACCATATGATCCAGCAATTCCACTTCTGGGTACTTATCCAAAGAATAGAGTACGCTAATTTAAAAATATACATATACAACCCTATGTTCATTGCAGAATTACTTACAATAGCCAAGATATGGAAATAACCTAAGTGTCAATTAATCGATAGATAGGTAAAGAAGATGTGATACATCATTTGGTACACGTGCAGAATCTAAAAGTGAGTATGACACATTAAGCAATACATTTTAAAATGCTAAATTTGATTTTCTATTTTTATGCTCAAATCTACTCCAATCTCATACATTTATATGGACCAGCATATATAAAATTCCTAGTTATACATTTCTTATTCTACTTTGATTTTATTTGATAATATTGATTAACATTTCAGTGAAAAGTTGAGCATGGTATGGTGGGAAGAATACTGAGTTATAAACCAGATGAGAATTCTAATCTTAGTTCTTCCAAGAACACTGAGTTATAAACCATATGCGAAATCTAATCTGGTTCTTCAACTTTCCATACAATTGAGTCTTTTTTATTATTATTATTCATCTCTGTGTTTGAGCTTAATGATTTTGAAATTCTCTTCAAGCTCTAGTATTTTGTAAATCTGAGTTCAAGGTCAGTCTGGCCACTATCTAACTCTACTTGGAAGTTTGGAGTGCTCTTCAAATGGAGCCAAATTATCCTTATCTCCTCTCCACTGAGCACTCTTTACTTCATTTTTATTTTGTGTCAAGGGAAATCATTCCATCAACAAAAATAGAGAGTTCTCTCTTAGCCACACATTCAATCTGTGGCTTAGAGTTTTTCTCTATCCCCACTTACTCTATTTAAGATCTGACCCTTATTGTCAATCACCTGGATTCTGGGGAAGAATTTGTAACTAGTCTTTTTGCCTCTAGTTTTGCCCCTTATTTATAATCCATCTTCCAGATATTGCCAGAATGGTGTTACTGAAATACATAGGGTGTTCCAAAAATGTGTGCACACATTTAGAATAATTATAAAGGAAGTGTTTATTAAAATATACTTCATTTTCAACATTGAGCTGTTAAAGTGTGTATACATTTTGGGCGACACCCTGTATACATGATTGCTTTATTTCCCTGTTTAATAGCCTTTAACTGCTCTCCATTTCCTACAGCAGATTTTCAAACATCTTTAATATCTCAACAAAAAAGCTCTTTTTCAAATCTTATCCAGAAGCATGTAATATATACTTATAATTGTTAATATAGAATAAAGACAAAGTTTCTGTGATCTCTGCAGTGGTGAGAAAAGGAAATCAGAGCACGGTCTATTGGAAAGACCTCATAAGTGATCCCTCTGAGGGCTCTGAGGAATTCAGAGTCCAGGTACCATATATGAATAAGCAGGGGCTAGTGAGCCCTGAAAGAAACCCAGGGCGGGCCCTTTCTCCAAGCCAAGTGCCCTGGTGCTGACCTGTGTCTCCTGAAGTAGGTATCATTTTCTAATTCACATAAAGTCTTCCTATGGTCCTACGGTCCAATGCTCACAGGGCTCTGTGGAATATAGATAGAGTCTACCTGTTTTTTGTTTTTTTTAATAAAGCTCAAAGACCTTCACATAACATATAAGTCTTTCTACAATCTGGTTGCTCTTCATGGCTCCAGTCCTGTCTCTTGCGATATCATTACAGTTTCTCTAAACATCATGCAGGTTCACAATCCAGGCTGCTTCCTCTGTCTGGAATAGCCACATGCAGATACCACATTTTTGTGAGTTCCTTACCAAATTTTTAAACACTAATGCTCATTCTGAAATTACTCTACAGTTTAACAGTAGGATAGAAAAACAAATAATTAAAATTCAGCATGATAAGTGCAAGAAAAATATAGGCTCTTGCAGAAGCATAAAATGAGAGAACTTTATCTAGTGTATGGAGGCCAAGGAAAACCTCTTGAGCAACTGAGGTAGTTGAGAGCTGAAGGACAAACAGAAGTAAACCAGGGGAATAAGAGAGGGAGAGTTGACCCAGGGATAGCTTTGCGGCTGATAAGAAGGAATGTTAAGGAATTGAATTTAAACTTACAGGCCACAAACAGTAATTGTAATGCTTAAATGTTTTAGAAAGAGCTCTCTAGGTAGAATGTGGAGATGTGGAGGCTTAATTAGATTTTTGTGGTGGATTAAGGGCAACATATTGTTAATAGAGGCCATTATACAATTGTGATAAAAGGTATGGTAGCTTGGATTAGACCAGTGGCAGTGGCAATCAAAATAGAGAGAAAGGGACAGATGAGGGGCCTAATAAGAATTTACAACCTATGCTAACGGGTTGGATTTATGAAGTGTGGAATAGTAGGAAACATTTTGCTTAAATGTTTATCTCTAACTATAAAGAGCGAGTCACTTGAGCTGAGAAATTCTATCTTATTTATTTTTGTATCTTTAGTGCCTACCATGGTGCCAGGCACAGAGTTGGCACTGAATATATATTTGATAAATAAATTAATTTTACCAGTGGGGAAGTTAGTCTATGATATTTTCACTGCCAGTATCCATGTCTTTTCCTCATAGTTCTCAGTGATTTTTTTCCATGAGAATGTGTATCTTCTCATGTCATCTCACTTATCCTGCCATAAATATAATAAACTCAAAGTTAATCTCTCTAAGAAACAGGCTATCCTTCCCAGGCATATTTGTATTAAAAATAATAAAGAGAGGCTTCTGGTCAAGATGGCTGTGTAGGTAAATGCAATTTTTCAACCTCCCATAACTGCATCAAGTTTACAACTAAACTATATAACAACCATTCAAAATGCCTGAAATCTAGCTGAACAGAATTCCTATAGCTAAAGATATAAAGAAGAAGCCTTTGTGAGATGGGTAGGAAATGGTGGAGATGTAGAATGGGCAGGTGCCACATCCATGTGTGGCAGTTAAACATCAAGATGAATATATCAGCTGTGGGTGTCCCCACTGAGGAGACAGGGGCCCTGGTCTCACACAAGGCCCCCAGCCCAGGTTTCCAATGCTGGGAAGAGAAGTCCTGGGATTGTGGCTGAGTGAGAAGGAAGGCTGCTAAAATTTCATGCATCCCTCTTAGAGGGGTCACATATTACATTTCTCAGACTAACTTACTCTGAGCTTTAGTTCTAGGGTGGCTGTTGCGGCGGTGGGGGGATGGGGGACAGTGTCTTGGATTGGATTCGGGAGGAGCTGGATTGTGTGATATCCAACAAGGATTAGAGGGCCAGCTTTCTCCCAGATGGAGGTGCTGGCCGAGGCCATGGTTTCTTTGCTGGGCCCTCCCCGACAGAGTTGGAAGGTACCATATCTGAGTTTCCATCAACCTGGCTAACACTGTTAGCACTGCTGTGGTGAGAGCTCATGCAACCCAACTTGAACAAGTAGCTTTTCCATATAGTCTATTTTGGCTCATATTGCAGACTTTCCTAAAATCTCTCAAAGGTTCACAAACCCAAACAGGCAGCATCTGACCTCCGAGTGCCTCATATCTGTTTCTAAGCTGCAACCAGCTTGGTTTCACAGCTGGCATCTCCCAGGCAGCTCAAAGCTCAGCACAAGAACCAACCATCTGTAGATTGTTTTGTATCTCATTCCCATGGCATTGGGAAGGAAATAGCTGCATCTGGCTTTGGCTTGAACCACCTGGTAGGCCCCAGATACAACAAACAGTGGAGACAGCTTCAGACCACAGCAAAGCACAGCCAAAAATCCTCCATGAGTGACACACTCAAGGGGTGGACTCAGTGGGAACCAGAGCCCCCATGCAGTGAGTTCTGTTTTGTGGGGTTGGCCTCTCATAGCCAGTCCCCAACAGTGGTTGTGATTCTACTAATCAGCTTGGTAGAAAACCCTTCCCATTGATGTATCAACAGCACTCAAGGCTCAGCTACAACAGGAAGGTGCACACAGCTCACACCTGGAACTACCAGATTTGGTAATTAGGGAGGCTATGCCCCTGGGCCCTACAGGACATCTATTACATAAGACCATTCTGCCATGATCAGGAGATGTATTAGCTCTATCTAATACATAGAAACAAACACAGGGAGTAGCCAAAATGAGGAAACAAAGAAACATGTCCCAAATAAAAGAACAAAAAAGAACTTCAAAAAAATAACTAAATAAAATGGAGACAAGCAATCTACTAGATCCATACTTCAAAATTCTGCTTATAAGGATGCTCACTGAACTTAGGGGAAGAGTAGATGAACTTAATAAGAACATCAACAAAGAGATAAGAAACAAAAACAGAACTAGAAAACATTAAGAGGAACTGGTTAGAAATAAAGAATACATTAATATAAATGAAGAATACAAGAAAGCAACAGTAGAGTAGATGAAGTGAAGGATCAAACAGCAATTTGGAAGATAAGGAAGCAAAAAAACACCGAATTAGAACAACAAAAATGAAGAAGAATAAAACAAGTGAGGATAGTGTAAGGAACCTCTAGAACAACTTCAAGTGTGCTAACGTGTGTCTTGGGGATGCTGGAAGAAGAGAGAGAGCAAGAAATTGAAACTTCCCCCAATGTGGTGAAGTAAATGTACATATAAGTCCAGGAAGCACAGTGAGGCCCATAAAATATGAAGCCAAAGAGGCCCATACCAAGGCACATCAAAATTAAAATGACAAAGGTTAAAGACAAAGATAACCTTAAAGGCAGCAAGAGAAAAGCAGTTAGTTATCTACAAGAGAGCCTCTATAAAACTGTCAGCTAACTTCTCACCAGAAACTTTGCAGGCTAGGAGTTATTGGCAAGAAATATTCCAAATGATGAAAAGCAAAAACCTACAGCCAAGCTATCTTCCAAGAATCTACCTAACCAAGCTATCATTCAAAAACCAAAGGACAGATAAAGAGCTTCCCAGACAAGAAAAAACTCAAGAATTTCAATACCACCAAGGCAGTATTACAAGAATGTTAAAGGGTATTCTTTAAGAAGAAGAAGAAAAAAAAGATAAAATATGAATAATAAAATGACAAATATATATTTATCAACAATGACTTTAAGTGGTGGCTGAATGGATAACAAAACAAACCATTAGATATGCTGTCTCAGGAGACTTACTTCAGATTAAAAGACACACAGAGACTGAAAGTAAAGAGATGAAAAAATCTATTTCATGAAAATATAAATAAAGTTTTAAAAAGCAGAGATAGCAATGCATATATATACCAGTCAAAATAGATTTTAAAACAAAGGTTATAAGAAACAAAGACCCAGCAATTTCATTTCTGGGTATTTATCTAAAGAAACCCAGAATGCTAAATTGAGAAGACATATGCATCCATACAGACATTGCAGCATTTTTTACATAGTCAAGATATGAAAGCAACCTAAATATACATCTGCAGGTATATGAGCAAAAAAGAAGTGGTATAAATGTACAATGGAATATGATTCAGGTATAAAAAAGAATGAAATTTTGCCATCTGCAACAACATGTATGAACCTAGAGGGTACTATACTAAGTGAAATAAATCAGATGGAAAAAGACAAATAATAGACAATTTCACTTATATATGGAATCTAAAAAACAAAAGAAACAAATAAGCAGAACAGAAACTGACTCATGGATACAGAAAGCATTTTGATAGTTGCCAGATGGGAGGACAGTTGCTGGGATAAATGAAAAAGGTAGAGGAATGGAGAAGTACAAATTGGTAATCACAGAACAGTAATGGGGATGCAAAGTACAGCACAGGGAATATATTCAATAATTCTATCTAATAAAAGAGTAAAATGCAGATTGATCATCACTCCAACACACAAGATGACTGCGCCCATGAGATCAAAAGATCCTGCCCCCATAAGGACACAAGATGGCCCCACAAGATGGCCAGCAGGGGAGGGTAGTTGGAAGAGATCAGGCCTGCAAGGGAGGGCAGTTGTGGGTGATCAAGCCAGCAGGGGAGGGCAATTAGGGGTTACCAGGCCTACAAGGGAGGGCAGTTGGGGGTGACCAGGCCCACAATATAGGGCAGTTAGGGGTAAACAGGCTGGCAAGGGAGCAGTTAGGCATCAATCAGGCTGGCAGGGGAGTGGTTTTGGGGTGATTAGCCTGGCAGGCAGAATCAGTTAGGGGCAATCAGGAAGGCAGGCAGGTGAGCAGTTGGGAGCCAGCAGTCCTGGATTGTGAGAGGGATGTCTGACTGCCTGTTTAGGCCTGATCCAGGTAGGGCAGTCAAGACACCCCTAAGGGGCCCCAGATTGGAGAGGGAAAAGGCTGAGCTGAAGGACACGCCCCCCGTACCCCCCATGCATGAATTTCGTGCACTGGGCCTCTAGTATTATAATAACTATCTATGGTGTCAGATGGGTACTCGATTTATAGCTGTGATCATTTCCTAAGTTATATAAATATCTAATTATGGGGTTGGACGCCTGAAACTAATATAGTGTTGTATATCAGCTGTAATGAAAAAAAAAAGATTTAAAATTAAGAATAAATAAATAAGAATTCCAGTGAAAGGCCAAGGTCTAAACAAAAGCAATTGATTACCAATGATTAGAATTCAAATGTCAGTTGAAAGATATATCTAACACACTCATATGAACATTCATTTTTATTGAGCATCTGCTATACAGAGCCAGGTATTATGTAGGCACAGTGGAGAATGAGTAACAAACCAACAGCCCCTGATGTAGAGGCTTGGGACGAGAAGAGGTAGAAGACCCCAAATTGAATTACAGGTTCAAAAGACTATATCATTTACATAGGAAACTTGTTTTAGCTTAAACATATATTTAAACCTTTAGTATTTAATTTCAAGATTTTTAAAAGAATTCAAGTATACCATATGGCAAACTGCTTATAATAGTGTCCCTTATTTTGTACTGTTCCACATTTCTGAATATAAAAGTTGTGCCTTAATGTCCCCCCATGGGAAGCATGAAATATCCTATGAATCAACTGACATTCAGTACACTAGTACTTATGCAGAGCAAATACGTATTATTTGATGGCAAATGATGTAGGCAGTTTCTGACATGTAGAAATATTTAAGAAAAAATGTTCAGCACTTACAATTGTAAATATTAAATCTCATGGTGAGTAAACTCATTTGTTGTTATAGAAAACTATTTTTTAGCATTTTTATAGTTTAATAATAAACTTAATTCATTTGATTTTTTATTGTCCTTCCCTATGAGGACATAAATTCTAGAAATAAAATCTTGTTTCTAATTTTCCCTTTTTTAAAAAAAATAGATTTCAGAGAGGAAGGAAGAGGGAGAGAGACAGAGAGAGAGAGAGAGAGAGAGAGAGAGAGAGAGAGAGAGAGAGAAACATCAATGATGAGATAGAATTATTGATCAGCCACCTCAAACCGTGACCTCTTGGTTGATAGTTTGACACTTAACTAGTGAGCCATGCTGCCTGGCCTCTAATTTTCCCTTTTTTATTTCCAGTGTCTGGCATAGCTCCTCACACAATAAGGCAGCATCATCCACTCTGTTTTCCATATTTCTTTACTTCTCTTATTCTTCATCTCTAATCCATCAGCAAGATCAATTGCTTTTAACTCCAAAATATATTCTGATCCATCCATTTCTCTCCACTACTACTACCAAGCCCAAGGTACCATCACTTCTGTCTAGAAACACTGGTTCCTATTCTCTATAATACATTCTCTATATGGTAGCCAGAGACCCAATTTTTAAAATTTAAGTCAGATGGTGCCACTTACCCCTTGCTTAAACTCCTCAGGTCCTTCTATAGTAGATAAAGTAAAATTCAAGCCTCTTATTTGTCTTATCTGTTTTATTGGCTGCCACTTCTTCCTGTGTTCTCATCTTCACCCTCTTCCTCTTACCTCTTCACACCAGCTATATTGGCCCTACTTCTGTTTCTAATATGTGGCTAACTCAATCCTGCTTTAGGGAACTTGTACTTATTCCCTCAGCTTTAAAAGGGAATGATATGGATAATTTCCTTATTTTTGCTGGACAAGTTCCTTTTTGTCATTAAAATATTAACCTTAAATATGACTTCCTCAGAGAAGCCTACCTTGATCACTCACTCTGAAGTAGTCACCAGCCACTCCTCTACATAACTATGCTTCATTCTCTGCATAATACTTATTACTTATGCTATGTTGTATATTTGTTTATCTTCTGCCCAGCAAACAAAAACACAGTAAGCTCCCTAGAGCAGGAACCTTATCTGTCTTGTTGACCATTTTATACTTAATGCCTAGGGCAGTCGCATAGCAGTTAATAAGTAGTTGAAACAAATGAATGAATGAATAAACAAATAAATAATAGTTCCCTCCTAGCTTGGATTGGATTTGTCAACAAAAAGTATTTATAACCTTGCTGCCCAAATTTGGATACTGATAGCTGTAGCTTGAAGACCATCTTAAATTCAAACCCATAATGATTAGAACCATTTAATATTATCAAAGACTGAGAAATTACCTATACAATGATAATGTTAAATTGCCTGGAGATACTAATTTTTGAGGATAGATGATTAGTGATGCTGTTCCTGACCTTTTCTGAACTACCATAATCAGCTGTTATTGTTTACATGATTTCATAATACCCATACCCTTATGTCTTTCTAGGCTAATTTGTGTTTCATAAAATAAATTCAAATTAATTTTGTGATGAAAACTCATGACACATTTAAACAATAGACATATTTTGTGATTGTATAACTATAGCTGGAGCTCCCTGGTTTCATGTTTTAACTGGTCTTTGCAAATAGTCCCTTATACTTGTCTCAATTGTGGAGGTAAAATTCAGAGGCCTGGGGAGGGATGGTAGCCAAAGAGATCAGGGACACCATGCAGGGCACCTTTGCTCACAGATATCATCTTGCTTTCCACAAATAGTTTTATTTAAATTCATAATTTTTTCTTTTGAAATACAAAAATGAAAAACTGTTGCTATCTGTCATTCATCTGTACAGTATACCTGTTCATGTAGACAATGGGACTTCATTTTAGAGCATGGGTGGCCAGGGGATTCTCCAAGGTAATTTCATTGAAGACTTTAAATTAGAGAAGGCCTGAGGTAGTAGGGCAGTAAGGGAGAATAGCTTCTAGAAGATAAAGGGGATCAGAACCAGATGCAGATGTAAAACCACACATTTCCCAGGACTACTGTGGCAAAAATGTAGGAACCACTGGGAACAGTGTTTATAAAATAGTCTAACAATATTTGTTTTATTCTTAAAGCCTAGAAATATGCTGGGCAGATATCCCTACATTTCCAAATAAAAAAAGCTTAGGATTAGACAAGTTAAGTAACTTCCTTAAATTCATACAGCTGATGAAACAGAGATAAAAATTACACATTAGTTTTACAGCTCCTGGTCTCATGTTCTTGCCATTTATCACTCATGCTTATGCTGTTGTCACTTGGTCTTTCTATTACAATTGTCTGGCTAAACCTCAATTCTAACTGAACCCAACCATCCATCTTGCTCATTGCCTTTTCTGGAGGAGCTGAACATTGAAGTTCTAAAGAAAATCCATGGATGACAGAAGTTGCTATAAATTCATGATCTCTAAACACCCTGGTCTGTTTCCTATCCCTCATTCGACAATGACAATCGCTAAACCCTTCCTTTCCTATGCCAGTTCCAGAACATATATTTGCTTCATACTTGCAAGAAAAGAAAAAGAAACCATGTGCTGGGAAGTCTCTCAATTTCTTATGCTAGATTTGTAACTAACTACATGCAAACCTATGTTCTCCTCCCTTCCCGTTACAAGGAAGAAAGTACCCTTCTGATACTAAAGGCCCATCAATTCACATTTTCTTAAATATTTCACTTGATCATTTATGTCCTACATCTTCTTCATATCCTACATTTTCAAACCTAGCCTCTCTATTTGTCATTCTCTGAATATTCAAACATGCTCTGGTATCTCCTATCTTTTGAAAAGCTTCCCATTGAACTAACATCTCCCCTTGGCTACTGTCTTGTCTCTTTCCTCTTCACAAATCAAGTTTATCAAAAGAGCTGTTTTCATATACTCTCTATTCCTTCCTTCCCAATCTTCCTTTATCCCATTCTAATTTGAGTCCTTTCATAATGTCCCTTCTAAGACAAATACAGAAAATGTTACCAGTAAAGTCAGTAAACTGGTTTTAGCCAAAGTTAACATAACCTCCTTAGTCCTCATCTTAGTGGATAGCACAACAATGTTAAAAACCAGTTGCTCCTCCCTCCCTGAAGCACTCTTCTCCTGGCTTCTGTGACTCTCTTGCTTTTCTTCCTACCATTCTGCTCGCTTGAATCCTCATCTTAGTTCCACTCTAACATGTTGATTTTCATACTTAAGAATCAAAAACAACAACAAAACAACTTATGCTTGTTTTGCATGCTTTATTGTTGACCTCTAATTTTTTCATTATAAATTTAAATAACAACAAAATACATAATTTCTGGCCTATTGTAAATTGTAAAATTTTACTTTAAACTGTTACATCTTTATTTCAAATGTAGATAGTGGAATGCAAATATATATATATTGCTTTGGAATCTATGCTCACCAATTTAAAATATATATTAAGATATTTTTGAACAGTTGGAAATTTTACATTGTTGCTCTTTCCTCCTTGAACTTGTGTTTTATTTCACTTCCACTCTTATCCTCATATATTTTATGTTAGAATTTCTGATATGGATCTGTCATTGCAACATATTTATATGAAACAGAAATGTGGGTAAAAATATCAATCTAGGATTATTTTCAAACTTTCAAAGATATAAAACTCTAAATGTTAAACATTTTCATGTGGACTGGGTTATTGTGATGATTATTAATCATACACATTGGTCAGAATAACCTAAACATATTATGAATTTCAATTTACAACTCTAAAATAATAAAAACAGAATTGTAGTGGGGATTTGTTTTTAATGGGTTGAGTAGAGCTTTCTCAGATTAGTGAATGTTTCCATTGACAATTATGAATTAAGATTAGAATGAGACAATATTTCAAATTTCTGTTTTTCATTTCTACAAATGTAAATGCTGAAAAACTTGCTTACAGAAACAAATGGATCAGAATGAGAAGAGAATTTTGAATTACTTCCAAGTTATATACCCCAAATCCTGTGATATAAATAAATGTAAATGCTGAAAAAACTTTATAGAAACAAGTTGATGGGAATGAAAAAAGAATTTTAAATTCCTTCTAAATTCTGTGATTGAAACTATTTTAATAATCAAACAGATGACAATTGGTTTTCAATTTTATTAAGAACAAAGAATGAAAAACCATATGACTTATAAAAAAGATTAATTAACCATTCATTAGAATAACTGGCTTTCTCATCCTGGACAACAATGTTTCAGATTATTATTTATGCCTAGCAGTAAAATATTACTGATAAACAAATAGTAGGATAGTACTACTAGTAAATAGTAAATAATAGTATGTAGTAATTGTAGTCATAGTAGGATTGGGAATGGGTCAGATATATGCTTATGATTCGTAAAGTTTGAGAAGAGCAATTATAAATTGAAACATGAAAAAGAAGAATTAGTCTGAGGCTTCAGGCAGCTTCTTGGGCAAATCAAAATAAAGATCTGAAATAAAGATCTGAAAAGTGAGTCCCACAAACTTATCCATGTACTTCTGGGTGTATGTATCATTCAATTTTAAAATCTCTGGTCAAACCTACATCGAAATGTTTGATTAATTCAAGACTTAGTCCTAAATCTTCTTCACTTTTTATTCTATATGTTTTCAAGGTAATCTCTTAATTTATTTGGCTTGAAAAATTCACAATTATGTCCCTAGCCAGATCTCTTAGAGTTTTAATCTGTATGTTCAACTGCCTATTTGACATCTCCACTGGAATTCTTCATAGGCATCTCAAACTTAACATTGTCCAAAATAAAACTTACAGTCCAATTTTGTATCTTCATCAGTCTTTGCAATTGTCATGTCCCATCAATCAAAGTCATCCTTTGCTAATTCTACTAAATGATGAAATTAAGGGTATGGCATAACCCACACCTGATATGGGGAGCCAGGACAGAGAAGACAGTGATGTTCATTTTAAAGAAAATTTCCTCAACATCCCACTCCAATTAATCATGAAAATTCATCAGGTTTACTTCTTAAATATATTTAAAAATTTTCCCACTTCTCCCAGTTTTTTGTCCACTTCCAGTCCAAACTTTCATCCTTTATCACCTGAATTACTGAAATAGCTTTTTAGGCTGTGCTCCCTGCAGTCATTCTTGTCCACTAACCCACAACAGAGTGATCTTAATAGATAACAATTTAATTCACTCATTTTCTCACTGAAACATTCAAAGTTTTATATTGCTTTTGGAAAGATAAAGAACAAATTACTTACTATGGCATCCAAGGTTTAATCTGTCTGATTTCTCATGCTCACTTCCCCATTTTCATCTGTGCCTGTCCATCCTCTCCCCAGCTCTAGTCTCAGTGGCCTCTTCTCTATTCCTTTGCAGGCCTTTGAGCAAGTTCTCTCTCCCTGAAAACTCCTCCAGCCCTTTTCACTTGGTTTACCAATGCTCTTTATACCTCAGCTTAAATATCTCCTGCCTACAAGGCTTCCTTACATGCCCTAGTTTAGATTAGTTCATGCTATTCTCACCTTTCAGTTTATGTACTTTTCCTTTCATAACCTTCATTTTAACTCTACATTTCTTTAGTCCTCTACTTAACTGAAGGCTTCACAAAGACACAGATCCTATTTTCCTTGTTTTCTTGTTCTATTACCAGCTCCAAGTATCTGATACATAGAAGAATGCTCAATAAATATTTATTGGACAAATGGATACAAAGTCTGAGAATAAAATGGAAGACTCAGTGTCAGTTAATAAATACTTGCTTTACTCATTATGTTTGTCCCTTTACCTAATTTTCAAATTTCAGTAACTTGTTATAGGAAGAGATAACAGTGATATCAGCTCACTCAAGGTTTCTTATCCCACAACATTAAAAATCCTGAGACTAGTTCCTCTCACTCCCCACACTCACACAAAAGTGGCTCTGCTCATTCCCCTTTAAACCTAAGTTTTCATATTTATTTAAAAAATTAAATATTTTTATTGATTTCAGAAAGGGAGAGAGAAAGAGAAAGAGAGAGAGAGAGAGAGAGAGAGAGAGAGAGAGAGAGAGAGAGAGATCAATGATGAGAGAGAATCATTGATTGGCTGTCCCTTGCATCCCCACACTGGGGATCAAGTCACAACCTAGGCATGTGCCCTGAATGGGAATCAAGACTAATTTACACAACTAAAAATGGTATGGGCTGATTTCAGATAATAGGTAGTTCTTTACAAATCAATTAGAAGTCACTTGCCTGAGGTTGACTTGTAAATTGTCTTAACTCAGAATATTGTGGTAACACTAGTACTGCATGTTAATATCTCTTTGTAAGCTTGTTTTCCCCCAGTAAACACTGTTATTCTTAATCCATTAATTTGTAGTGTCAACGCAGACTTCTGGTCTAGTAATTGTTAAAACCAAAAAAAAAAAAAAAATAAGTACTACTAGAGCCAGTTTTCACACATTTCAAACCCAGAAATGCATAATTTGCAATGGGATAGTAAATCTGTTTATTTTCCCTAATATCTCTCAGATTTTCAAATCCTTTCATCAACAGAGTATAATCAACAACATAAATGCCCCAAAATAGGGTAAAAGCTACATAGTGTTACACTGATATGACATGAAACTGCAGATATTTAAACTAATGTCTGCAAAGTATTTTGGTTGTAAATAAATGCCTGTTGTAAAATTAACTAAAAAGGCAGATTGAAGAGTTCAGCTATATAGAAACCTGTTGTGAATAAGAAAGCATGTAATAAATAGATATTTTGATAATGCTGATTTACTTTATAAAAGACTATATTTACCATTTTTATACTGAACATGCATTAATTTCTTTAAAAAAATCTTTACTGTTGAAAGTATTACATATGTCCCATTTCCTCCTCCCCCCATCCTGTCTCCCCCTACTGCAGGCCTACACCACCTTATTGCCTGTTTTCATAGGTTATGAATATATGCATATAAGTTCTTTGGTTTATGGATGTCTTGCCACCCACCTGCCCATCTTCCCCTGCATTCCCTCTGAGATTCTGCAGCCTGTCTAGAACTATATTATCTTCAAAGATAAAATTATTTATCTTTATCATTTCTTTAATAGATCACATTGTGACTAGACTTTCAGTCCACACTAATCAGTCACTTACTAAACACTGGAAATAATCTGAGTGTCACTTAAGTGTTTATTAATTTTTAATTTTTAACATTGTCAGGGGATGTTGGTAGGACTCTGTTCATATATCCTTAAGTATACATTCAGTTATTGATCTGAAGATAATCATAGCCATGTGCTGTGATGGTGAGAACATGGATATAGGAATCAAACAGATCGGGTTAGAATTTTGGTTCAGCCACTTGTAACTTAAGTCGATGGAAATAAGCTTAATAAATGGCAGCTCTTATCAGTTCTAAGGGTCTAAGTATTAAGTCAAGTTGCAATGATCTGATGCTTGCCCAAATTTAACCATATTAGGCCTTTCCAAATAATGATATGATTTATAACTATTAAGTAAAACCATCCTATTATGAGTAAGGGACAGTGTTAGATGTCATAGGAGAAATAATGAATAAATAATATGAAATTTGTTTCCTTTCTTCAGATAAAGTTTTCAAGAAAATAACCAGGTCATTTAAAGGAAATAACAAATTCTTATCAGACCAAAAACAAACAACAAAAATCGTATTTCCTGGAATTTGAGTTGAAAGCAACAATGGTCATCATCAAACTTAATATGAGAAATTCTAAAAGCCAAGTACTCTACCAATAACATACATATATTATTTATTTTATTTTTACTGGGCCTTAAAACTCAGTGAATATATTTCCTTTCCTTTATTGTACCTGCCAATAACTTTTTAAAGGATTAATGTTCACTAATGAGTTCTTTGTGGGGAGTCAGCAAGTGGAAGCGATTACTTAAGGTCTACTCTCCTCTCCCAGAAGAGATATACTCCAGAATTCCTGGTCTGCAGCCCACTTCAATGGCTGTGTGGAACTCTTTCTCAAGTTCACATTCTTAAGGGTTAATGTTACAGGATTTATGTACAACCCAAGGCTCACATGTGTTCAAAGATCAACTATTTGCAGAGGGTGTGGATGAAACTTGGATGTACAAGTTGTAGTGGTACAGGCATGCCAGCGTCCCTCTCCCCCTTCTCCTCAGGCGCAGGAAGGAGCTGGGAGAAGGAAGATGTGATGGGGAAGGACTGGCGTCTGCTCTCCCAATGCTGAAATTTCCTGGTGCAGAACTCTAACATTTTTAAATTATAACCTGGCTTTCCAGTCTCAGTTTCCTTTAGAAAACTAATGTGCAATGTACAGAGGTGGGTGTGTGGGATGTGTGGAAGGGTGGAGGGATATCTTGAGATAAAGGTTGCCTGCTTGGACAAGGCAGGGTAAAACCTCCCTGCACAGGAGTTGAATTAATATTCAATATCTCTAACATCTTTATTATTTTGACATCTAAATATTAAGCCAATTTGCAATGATCTAATGCTTGCACGAATCTAACCACATTAGGCCTTTCTAAGTAATGATATGATTTATAACTGTTCAGTAAAACTATTCTTAAAAATAATGGGTATTTCCATTGAATAGAAACCAGGAGACAATTTGAAGCTCCCCCTATCCCCCCTCCCTCTTCTTCCAAACCATTTGCTTTGGTCTAGTTTCCAAAGAGCCAATTTGCTAAAATCAATATGGAATATAGTTTCAGAATATTAGAATGACAACATGCCTTCTTGGGAGACTATCAGAAATAAATAATAACACATACCTTATCAGCACTTAAAACTGTGACCAACTCTTTGGTTTAGGAATAGGACTGTAATGAAGATTGAATCTTCTAGGTACAGATTTAATCATAACAAAGGGTTGATTTCCTGTCTGTGATAATAGCATAACTGAACATCTCAGACTGTTCACAAAAGTCAAATGAGCAGAATTTGATTTTAAAACCAAAACTTCCTAATGATCCTCTAGCGCACTCATTTTATAGAGAAAGATGCTAAGACTAAGAAGGATGTGTAACTGTCTTAAGGTCTCATTGCTGGTTAGTGGCAAAGATCCCTAGGTCTCTGTCTTATCTTCACCAGAGCAGTTCATCTTATTAACTTTCAGTCTAAACCGTAAGTTTAAGTCTATATCTGCAAATAATGCCAGGAATTGGACCCTACACACAAAGCACTGCCTGGGATTAAATCAGAATATATACATCCTCATGCAGCCAATCTTAAGAGAAATAAACACATCACATCTATGTCTTAACAATCCTATTGTGCCTTTGCCAGGAATCAAAATATATATATATTTTCTTATGTATCAATTGGATAACTAGACTTATAAAACTCAGTTTGAATAAATTCTCTTAAATTTTAATGCACTTAAGTAATTTGTTTCTAGCTTTTGTTGTTGTTGTTAATCCTTATCCAAGAATAATTTTTACATTTATTTAGGTTTTTTTTTTGTTTTTTTTTTAGAGGCCATGAAGGTAGAGAGGCAGTAGGGTAGAGATAAAGACAGAGAAGAAACACTGATATGATAGAAATACATTGATTGGTTGCCTCCTGCTTGTGCTCTGCCCTGGCCTGGGGATCACACCTGCAACCTAAGTACATACTCTTAATTGGGAATTGACACAGGCTAAGGCTTGTTTCTAATTTTTGAAAATATAAACTTTACTCAGAATCATTTTTATAAATTGTTGATATTTTATCATCTGGAACAGAGGTCATATATATCTGCCAGTTTGCCTAAGAAATAGAAGCATGGTATAATATTTGCCAACTTTAAATATTACTCAGATCATAAAGGCATGGAGCCTGAACTGAAGGTATTCTCTACTTGGTGAACAGATTCAACAACTTTTCGAAATAATGGAACTTAAAATGAATTATATCTGTAACTTGAGAGCAATACAAAGAAGTTGTGAGCTTTCTGAAACTAGAAAATGATATCGTCAGATTTGTAAATAAGAATGAATATCTTATTTGTAAATAGGAATTAATATCCAGAAAAGAATGACTGGATATTTTTATAATAGTGATTTTTAACATATTCTCAGAGTTGTGCAATCATTAGCACAATTTTATTTTAGGACATTTTCATCATGTCCCAAAGAAATCTCATACTCATTACCAGGCCCTGAAAAACATTATTCTACTTTCCATCTTTATGGATTTCTGTATTCTGGACATTTTATAAAAATAAAATTACACAACATCTGACCTTTTGAATCTGGCTTCTCTCATTCAGAATATTATTTTTAAGATAAATGTATGATGTAGTATGCATCAGTCATTTTTAAGGCAGAATAATAGTTCATTGTATGCCTATATGACAATTTATGCATCTATCTGTTGATAGAAATTTAGGTATTTATGGCTATTATAAATAATGTTGCTATAGATATTCATATACAAATGTTTTGTGTGTGGACATATGTCTTCAATACTCTTTGGATTTATAACTAGGAGTAGAATTGTCACTTATGTGGTAACTTAAATTTTGAGGAACTGTTTTCCAGAGTGACTACACTATTTTATCTTCTCACAGCAAGTGAATGTGGTATGATTTTTCCACGTGTGGCTAATATTCGTTATTTTCTAGTTTTTGAATTATAGACACCATATTGAATATGAAGTGGCATCTCATTGTTATTTTGATTTTCAGCTTATTAATAAATATTGAAGTTGAACATCTTTTTATATGATTTGGTGGCCATTTGTGTATCATATTTAAAAATATCTATTCAAATCTGTGGTATGCTAAAAAAATGCCCCCTGCCCTTTCCGGAAGTTCAAGTCTTTACTTTTGACCTGTGAATGCTATATTATAGGCCAAAGAGACTTTACAAAAAGAAGGAGTTTAATTAAAAATCTTGTGATGGAGAGATTATCTTGGATCATCTGCATGAGTCAAATGTAATCACTGGAGCCCTTATAAGGAGGCAGAAGAGTTATATTCAGAGAAAGGATATGATGACAGAGCAAAGGTAGGACTGATGCTCTTTGAAAAGGAAGACTTATGAGGCAAGAAATTCAGTACCTTAAAATAGCTAAGACAAGGCAAGCAAATTGATTCTCCTATGAATTATCTGGAACCACCCTGTCAAGATCTTGAATTTATTCCAGTTAAGGCTGATTTTTGATTTCTGTCCTATAGAACGATAAAATAAATCTGTGTTAATTTGTGTCACTAAGTGTGTAGTAATGTGTTAAAAACAGCAATATGAAACTAATGCAAAATCTTTTGCTGATTTTTAAATTAGGTTATTTGACTTTTTATTGTTGAGTTGTAAAAATTTTTTATATATTTTGGATACAAGTTTCTTATCAGATATATTACTGCAAAATTTTTTTCCCATTCTGTGGGTTATTTTTTATTTTCTTGATGATATACTTACTTTTTTAGAAAGAGCATGTTGGGGAAGAGAGAGAGAGAGAGAGAGAGAGAGAGAGAGAGAGAGAGAGAGAGAGACTGACTTGTTGCCTCCTGCATGTGCCCTTACTGGGGCCAGAAATGGAACCTGGAACCAAGATACATGCTCTTTGCCAGGAATTGAACCCAAGACTCTTTGGTCCATGGACTTACATTATAACTACTGAGAAAAACTGGCCAGAGCTCAATGTCCTTTGAAACATAAATGTTTTAATTTTGATGAAATTTGATTTATCTATTTTTTCTTTTGTTCTTGTGCTTAAAATAAATATTTAAAAATATGTTTCTATTTATTTTAGAGAGAGAGGAAAAAAGCACTAATCAGCTGTCTTCTGCAGGCCCATAGGGAGGATACACATAGCCTGAATTCTGGGCATGTGCCCTGACTGGGAATTGAAGTAGTAACCTCTTGGTGCACTGTACCACACCCAAATAACTAAACCACACTGACCAATGTTCTGGTGCTTTCGATGTCAAATCAAGAAACTATTGCCTAGTAGAGTCCTGAAGATTTACTCCTTTGTTTTCTTCTAAGAGTTTTATAGTTTTAACTTACATTTAGGTCTGTAGTATACATTAAGTTAATTTTTGTGTGTGATATGAGGAAGGGTCCCAGCTTAATTATTTTGCATGGGCATATTCAGAAGTCCTGGCACAATTTGTTTAAAAAAGCGGGGCTTGGGGGTGGGGGTTATTTGCCATAAAACTATTTCAGTTAACCCATAGAAGAATTTCTCTGTTTAGATTACATAACAGTTGACCAAAATAGAAAAACTGTTATAGATGCTTTTCCAGTGGTGACTGTACATAGTGCCTGGTATTCTACCAGGTGCATAGCTGAAATTATTCTTGTTTAGTAATTTTCCTGTGTAGTTATAAATTGTTGGGAACTTGTCATTACCAGTCACCATGGAACTGCTTGCTAAGTTATTTTTTTTCTCAAAGCAGAATGTCAACACATTTAGAGCAGATATTGATGGAGAAAATTAAAGGGTAGAAAGCTATTCCCTCTCATCCCTTTTCATTCTTGTGGGCAGAGATGGAAGGGAATAATCCATAAGAATAATGGATATCCCAACCATACATTTTTCTAAGGAAGGTGTTCTTGTAATTTGTACTGCATAATGAAGTCTCTTCTCATGAAGAAATTAGAGGACCAATGCACGAAATTCATTAAAGGGGCTCAGCCCTTGCAGCTTCGGCTGCCTTGGCTGCCCATCGCAGCCTGGCATCATCCAGAAGGTTGTTTGGATGGTCATCCAGAAAGGATGTCCAGGTGGTCGTTTTGCTGTTCGGTCTAATGAGCATATTAGCTCTTTATTATATATGATTGTTCATGTCAGCAGTTGGGCTTATGTGCTGCTTTGGCCTTAAAACAATGATGAAAAAAAAAGTTCAAGTGGCTTTGAAGACACTGTGAGTTTCTGTCTTCCAGTGGAAAATATAGCATAATCATAGTCATTTGCTACAACAATCAGTTGGGTTGCAATGGAAACTGACAGGTTGGATTTAGTGACTCATGAGGTTTTCATTTGCAAATATCCAAACTCAAGAATGTTCAATGTGAAGAGGAACTCCAAGGATTTAGCCATTTCATGCTCTTTCACTAACTGAGAATCTTTCATTTCCTTAAACAATCTAAAAGTGAGGCTTGGGCATAAATTTCACACTATGATGCATGGTAGTTGCTCCCTTTCTTCTGCTGGGTGCTTTTCATTGGCACAATGTTTGAGCTTAAGATTGCCTTCTCCATTTTCAAGTTGTGTGAGGTCTTCAGCTATTGATAATCACTAATCATTTCTCTTCTTCTTTCCCTTTCCTCTGTCCCTTTTCTTTCACTAGCAATCTCTCTTTTCTCCTCATGTTCTTATTTTAAAATCACTAGAGAGTTAATGGATATAAATTATTAAAAAATCAAAAGAGTAAATTGCCAAATGACAGCCAAAAGGGCAATGGAGTAGTTTATACACAGAGATTGTATTCTTAAAACATTTGTCCTTGACTTCTCATCTTTGATCAGTATAGTGAAACTTCAGTGTGATAAGTATTCTTGTTTGAAATCAACATGTATGTTCTCTTGGCTTTCATAAGGACAAATCCAATCTTACCTGTAAACAGACACAGAAGGAATAACTGAAGCAGTGGACTTAGAGGAAACTTGTTTTTTTCACCTTGTCTGGAAGTAGAAATGATTGTGCTGAGGGCCAAGAGATTAAATTGTGTCCCTTGTCAGGAAATTGGCAAGCAGCCATCTTTTCTGCCTGCTCTTACATGCTGCTTTTGTGATGTGGATAGGCTTAATAAATGTGCTGTGGTGTACATGTCACTGCTGCATCACCAGGTGGAGATTGTCATATGATAACTCTTCCCCAAGATGACAGGCCAATATTTGTCCTCAGCAATCCAGGGACTTGAAGCTGCACAGAAGGTACTTTTATGGTTGATTCAAAAAGCAGAAATAAAAATCATTCTTTAAGGCATGGAAATATATCCATTTTCATCTGGAAGAAAACCTAGTGTTCTTTTAAAAATGTTCTTACTTTAAAGGTAAGTAATACTATCAAATTTGAATGACTATTTCTGGAATAAAAAATACAAATGATAGTAACATTTTCATTCTATCTTTTAAAAAAATTACCTATATTGTCTTAGCAACATTTTTTAAAAGTTCAATCTTACAGTTAATGAAAAAAGAAGTAAAGCAAAGAAATGTACCATTGTTTGCCTTGATAAACAAACAGCTTAGAATTATATATAGATAATCCCATGCATTACTGACAACATATAATAAAAGAGGCCCAATTCAAAATTGTTGGTGGATGTAGAATTTAGTACAATAGTTTCGGAAAGAAATATAGTGATAGGTGTAAAAATTATTTAAAAGGCTTATATTTTTGGTTCAGAAATTTTACTACTAAAAATATATCCTAATGAAATGAAGAGAAACAGTGTCTTCCAAAAGATTGCTAGTTATTAAAAATTAGAGGCCCATTGCATGAAGATTTGTGCAAGAATAGGCCTTCGTTCCCCTAGCTTTGCTCCCAGCCGCCTGGGAGCCTTTGCAAGTCTTTGCTCCTGGCTGCAGCAAAGAAGCCAAGCCTCTTCAGTCTTCAGTCTTCTTCAGTCTTCAGTCTTCAGTCTTTGCTTGGGCTGGAGCCTTCAGCCTTCATTCCATACCCACACATGAAAAATTAATCTGCCATCTTTGTTGGGTTAATTTGCATATTCACTCCTGATTGGCTAGTGGGCATCATGGATGTATGGTCAATTTGCATGTTTCTCTTTTATTAGTGTAGATGTTAAAAAAATAAAAATACCATAAATTCCTAACAATGTGAATAGTAAATACTATTATTAAACAACAATTTGGGGAAAATTTATAAAATAAGTTTATAAGAAATTAAACAAATATTAAATATTAGAGCATAAGCTAAACTAAATAAAAAGCAAAATAGCAAAAACAAATAGCAGGAATAAATGTACAAAATATGTTAATAGCCATAGACTCTAGTGTAAAAATCAATGTGTTGAGTTTTGTGTAGTTTGTCTACTTCTTTGCATTTTACACATATTTTTTTAATATGTTTTATTAATTTTTTACAGAGAGGAAGGGAGATGGATTGAGAGTTAGAAATATCAATCAGCTGCCTCCTGCACACCTCCCACTGAGGATGTGCCTACAACCAAGGTACATGCCCTTGATGGAATTGAACTTGAGACCTTTCAGTCTGCAAGCCAATGCTCCATCCACTGAACCAAACTGGCCAGGGCAACATTTTATATATATGTTAAAAGGACAATTATTATATCCAAAAACACATATGAACAAGGAGTTATATTTAAAAAAAAGATTGCATAGGAAAACGACCACTTTAGAGAAATTTATTCAACCACTATAAGCTTTCTGATGACCTTTCATCTCCCATTTCTTCTCAGGTTCTGGCTCTCTCCCTTATGCCAGCTTAGTCTCTCATCTTCAGCCACAACATGTAGAAACACATCTCAACTAGTCCCTGTGTCTGTTGTCCCTCCTCTTGGGGCACTGCTTTCTTTCCTATTTCTGACCTTGGTCCCCTCCCCCCTTTTTTTTTGACTATTTTTGCTTCCAGGTGTGTGAAAGGCCTGAGACTAGTCGTAACGCCCGACCAGTGTTTCTGAGATTTAGAGTATGGTAGCACCTTTAATGGGCAAACCAGTGTGCAGCCCAGCCATAAGTGAATTTCAGGGTCCAGAATTTCATGGAGTCCATATTAGCTTTTTATTTCTGTGTAGCAAATTAACACAAATTTAATGTCTAAAACAACATATATTTAGTAGGTCAGCATTTCAGTGGGTCAGGAATCTGAGGACAGCTTAGTAAAGTCCTCTACTCTGATAGCACAAGGCTCCAATCAAAGTGTCACCTGCATGTATTTCTTTTGGGAGCTCAGGGTCCTCCTCTGAGCTCAACTAGCTATTGGAAGAATTCAGCTATATGACTGCCAACTCCCATCATGCCAGCTGTGGACTGCTGTCAGCTCCTACAGGTTACTCTCAGGTACTTCCCATGTGGCTCTCTCCATAAGTCTTCTCACAACATGGAAGTTTGCTTTATCCAGGCCAGTAAGACCATCTATTTGCCTTTGAAGTTCTCACTGGGTTAGCTCGGGCCAACACAGGATAATCTCCCTTTGGACTAACTCAAAGTCAACTGGTTAGAGACCTCAATTACATCTGTGGAAAATCTTTTCCCAAATAAATTAATATTACCACGGAAGTGATTTCCCATTATACTCAAAGGCTCTGCCCACTCTCAAGTGGAAGGAATTAGAAAAGGATGTGGGTCACTGGGGATCATCTTAGAATTCTATCTATCATAAGGGTACCTTCCTGGCTATCATAGACTTGAGGCTCAAGTTCAGTATTCTTCACACTGAATTGTATTGATGGCCTATGAATTTTAGACAAAATTCATGCTTCATGTTTATAGTTTTATTTAATCCTTACCTCAGCTTCCTGAGAAATATGCTCCTGTCTCCAATTTACCAAGGAGGAACCTCAAGGAAAGAGAGCTTAAAAAGAAGTCCAAGGTCATAGATAGCTAGAAAATAGAACTTGAAACCCAGATCCTCTGACTCTAAATAGTATGCTCTTTCTCCCACATCACTTTTCTGGAGCAATCATTGAGACAGACCTGAGTTCAGTTTGGAGCCTCAACCTAATTATGGAGAAAGTCACCTCTCACCTCATCTGTGTCTGTAGTACAACATAGAACTTAAAGACAAATTCATTAGAGCTAGACTATCTGGGTTCAAATTCTGGCTCCAACATTTATAAGCAAGTTACTTAATTTTTCAGTTCCTCACTGATCTTATCTAAAAAAATGGGAATAATGAAAGTATAGTCTAATGGAGTTGTTGTAGATTTTAAATTAGTTAATGTCAGAAAAGTATTTGGCACATTGAAGCACTACATTGGTCTTGGCTATTATTATTATTGATCTGACTCTTATATTTTGACTAATGTGGAGTCTGTATTACTACTCTGAACCAATTAGAGTACATTGAACCAATCCATCATCTCACTTTTTTGGCCTTTAGCTTATTTGCAATTTTTAATATTATTTAATTGTAAAAAATGTAATTTATAATGGAAAGGGTATATTAAAAAGTTTTAAAAGTCTGTAGCCCACAGGAAAGACTAAAGAACTAGTCAAGTAAAAAACAAACAAACCCTAAATTTTGTGTCTTTACTTTTTTAAAATGAGGGAAAAACAAATGAAGATTCAGTTGACTGTAGAAACTTGAGAATAAAACAGAGACATTTTTAGTGTCATATCAATTTTTAAATGGGTTTTAATCCATATTACGACCCAGAGAAAAAGAGGTGTAAGCAGATAGGAACAAGAAGCTGAGAGTAAGAGAAGATGAAATAAACCTGAAAGAAAGTTAGAAAGGATAAGATGAAAGGAACTGGAACATCATAGAGAAAAAGAGAAAGACACTGAGGCAAGAGCAGAAAAAAAGTCTACTGAGAGATAGAGATAGAGATAAGAAAAAGGGGGAAATATTGCTAAAATTTATTGAGTCAATACAAAGACCAAAGGATAGAGGTCACAAGGAAAAAAATTATGGCTCAGTAGAAAAAGGACAATTTTAAAAAAATATATTTTATTGATTTTCCACAGAGAGGAAGGGAGAGGGATAGAGAGTTAGAAACATCGATGAGAGAGACATCGATCAGCTGCCTCCTACACTCCCCACACTGGAGATGTGCCCGCAACCAAGATATATGCCCTTGACCGGAATCGAACCTGGGACCTTTCAGTCTGTAGGCCGACACTCTATCCCCTGAGCCAAACCGGTTTTGGTGAAAAATGACAAATTTATGATTAGAGTTTTCTCTTAACATTATGAAAACTTTACCTTTGGGAGTTTTTAGGCAGAGACCACATGATATAGAGGATTCTCCCATTAAATGAGAGATCAGAACATACGTAAGTGACATCCGGGACTAGTTTTTGGGTGTATTCAAAGCTAGCTGAATGATCTTCTAAAAATCTTTAAGCCTAAATTTCCTGACTCTGTATTATAATAGCCATACTAATAGTACATACTCTTGTCAGTATAGATGCCTGCGTGTCTGTGTTTATCTATATTTTATTTATATCTAACATCTATCTATCTATTTATCTATTATCTATCTATCTATCTATCTATCTATCTATCTATCTATCTATCATCTATCTTAGCACAATGCCCTACATGTGAAGAAACTGAATAAATATAGGCTATCATCATGTGCATTCTCTTTACAATGATAGAATGCCGCTTCCAGAATAGCAGAACTTCCTTTTATCTCTGTAGGCATACAATGGTCACCCATGCTAGCAAGCAAAGAATGGTGGCACTCTCAGAGAGGCCACTTTCCATTCTTAACTGTAGGCAAAGCTTATAACATAGAGCACAAATTCATGATTGTGGTCCATCAATTTCTGAATGGTCCTCTAACAGCTCTATTCCTAAACCTTTATAATGGAGCTTATCCAGCATCCAGTATTAGCAAATCCAATCCCCATCATGGCTCACAGAATGACACAGCATCTATTTCAAATTGTTTACTCTGTAGGATGTATATTTCCTCACGCAGAAATTAATTTTCTCAAATCAGCTTGAAAATCCTATTATCAAAAAGCACATTGTTTCCTGAGAGTCATTCATTTCTTTTCTTGTTGAGAAGAGATGCAGATGTACCTGGAAAAAAAATTGTGATTTTTTTTTCCCCTGAGAAGGCTGTTTAATGAGATCTAGGGACACGGCATAGCCTGTACAAAAACACCAAATTCCATCAGGGAGAAGAGACAGGAAAACAGGAACGTAGACTTGCAATGAGAGAGGATGGTTTTTCAGTTGGCTGGGGGAGGGGGTGGAATGTTTCCAGGGCCCTCGGAGGGCAGTGGGGGTCTCATCATTGGGGGCATGGGAACTGGGGGATGGACTCTGGGATTGGAGGGATGAACTCCAGGAGGCTGGGGGTGAACCCCAGGAGCTGGAGGATGAACCCCTGGAGGAGGGGGGTGTACCTTAGGTGGCTGGGGGTGCATCCCTGGGGCTGGGGCGTGTATCCTTGCCACTTGGGGGTGGGCTGAAGAAGCTTGTGGGTGTATCCCTGGGGCCTGAGGGTGAACTCCTGTAGATGGGGGAGGGTGGACACCTTCGCGCTGGAGGATGGACTCCTGGTGAACCCTGGGAGCAAAGGGATGGACCCCAGAAGCTGGAGGGTGGACTCCAGGAGCTGGGCGGGGGGCATGGGGAGGGCCTGGGGGCCCTGCAGGTGTAGGCCCACTAGGTGGCATGGGGGGCAGAGGTAGGCCTCCTGGTGCGGGTGGAGGCAAAGACTCAGGCATTGATGGCTGTGGGGGAAAGTTATTCATCAGTGGGGGTGGTGGCCGCTTCAACCCAGGAGGCCCAGCAGGGAGGCTTGGCGGAGCTGGAGGCTTTTCCTCTTAAAGTGGAACTGAAGGAAGAATTGCTTAGTTTCCCGGTTCCAGTGAATCCAAAACTTGCCCTCAGCCTTGTCAATCTCTCTGCTTGGCACCTTGAAGGCAATGGTCTGGTAGGGCTCAGCAGCCAGCAGCAGGTACTGCCAGTGCCTGTTTGGAGGCTCGATCCTCTGCTCATAGACATGAAGTGGTGGCATGGCATGATACTGTCAGTGATCTCAGTATAGTTGATCTGGAAGAGGAGGCTCTGCTGGCCCATCTCTTTGTCCCTCTGCTTGGTCACTTTATAACCCAGATGGCCGATCTTCACAAACTTCTTCACTTCTACCTTGACCTTCTCTGGTGCTGGCTGGGCGGGGGCCTCCTTGGCCTCCTTGGCTGCTAGCTGGGCCAACTTGGTCTGGTGTTTTTCCCCCTGGGTGTGTGCGAGGTAGTTGCCCTCATTACTGTGGAGTGTCAGGCACAGCTTACATTCATATGAGCGCAGGTGGTTCTTCATGAAATAAGGGTTGATGTTGATGATTTCCAGGGCCAGCTGCTGGAGGTGCTCCCGAAGGTCCTGGTTGCTCTCAGAAGAAGAGGCCACGCCCCCCACTCCCGGTCTTGCCCCCAGTGCGATGTTGGAAGTCCATGGTGAAGAAGGCCTTTGAGCTTTACTGGACTGGGTGGATACCTGCACCTGAGGCTGTGATCCCGTCGCCTTTTCACCCTCCATGGGTCACTCCAACTTCGTTCAGTGCACAAGCGCGGCCTAGCGATTCTCTTTTATAAGCTGCAAAGGTGCAGCTGTCAAAAGTAATCACTTCATCAGAAGAACTGAGTAGAGTACAAAAGTGTCCTTAGCTGCTTTATAAGGAAAACAGTAAGCTAGCTTACTTATGCTAAGTGGAGAAACAGACTGAGGAAGGCCAGCAAAGCTTACATTGCTACTACTTGGGTCATTATCCTCACAGAGGCTCCATGAAAGCTAAAGCTATACTTTAAAAGGACTTTGCTTGTGCTGCCCTCCCCCCTCAGTAATTTATCTTCCTCCTTCCTCTTCTCATTTCTTTCACTAATTCATTCTTTCAAAAACTCATTCTTTCAGCAAGAATTTATTGATCCACTTTTTATATATAACTGCCTGGTCTGAGAGGATTTACAATCTGGTAGAGGCGCTAAAATAACATGAGGACATTATTTTCTTCCCAAGGAAGTGTCTCCTAATAGTCTCCATCCACAATCTCTTTTTGCTAGTGTTTTGACCTAAGATAGAATTTTATTTACCAACTGCCCCATCTGGGTAACCCTTAATGCCCCAAATAATCTTCAGTTCTTCAAAGAGAAGGGCCCTGACTCAAGCAGCTATTAATCTCACCTGAGCAGTATCTGGCTCCACTCCATATAACTACTTAATCTCACCTTGTGGGCATCATCCAAGCCAACTTTGTTTCCCTCTTTGTTGGGACAACTTGCTCTTTCTCCCTCTATTCTCATCCACATTTGTGGTGTTAGTGAAATCTCATATAATTGATTTCAGAGAGGAAGGAAGAGGGAGAGACAGAAACATCAATGATGAGAGAGAATCATTTATCGACTGCCTTCTGCATACCTCCTTCTGGGGATGGAGCCAGCAACCTGGACATGTGCGCTGACCAGGAATCAACCATAACTTCCTGGTTCATAGGTTGACACTCAACTACTGAGCCACATTGGCCAGGCTTAATTATTTTTTAAGACACAGAAGGGAATCTTCTTTGGAACAGTTTTATAGATGCTGTCCAAACTCCTACCAAAGACCTTATAAATCTATAAGGTCTGAATCTATAAATGTATATAGTGTCTACAACATTGCATTATTTGCTAATATTACTTAGAGTATATTATTTTTCTATACATTTTTTTTATTTCATTAGCTCATAGGATTCTTCTGTCCAACCACATTGAAGGCCCCATGGAACAAAAGACATATCTGCATCCCCTTGTCATAGGGCCTGGACCACTCTTGAATATGGTAGCCATCAATAAATTAAATACTACTTGAAATTCAATAAATAATAAGACAGCTGCAAAGTCGTTATAGAAAGCTTACTTTCTCTTTGAAGTAAAGAACTTTTGTAGAATTACTATTCTCCAAAGGGACAAATGTATCTACTGATATGAAGATTTACTTTCCAAATAATTCTAACATTTCAGTTCTTTACCTGAGTCTGCCATCCTCTGCTGCAGCACCTCCAGGTATAATCTTCGTAATAAATATGCCAGGGTCATCTCCAATATGGGGATTATCTGTCCCTCCGGCAATACTGAATCCCAGGCCAGAATTCCCCTGTAGAAACAATAAGTAGATATTAAATGATGTAGCTGTCATCTACACCTACTCCCCCTTGCACTCCGTGTTATCATCTTACTACTTAAATGGAAATCAGGTGATAATAGTCTTGTGTGCAAAGCTATAAAGCGCACTGTCAGCAGACAAAGGAAGGTCAGGAAAAATACTCAAGTTTGTCCCTGCACCACAAGCATTTAAGGGCCATATATTTTTGCTTTTAAGAAATGCTTCCTTTATAGAGCAATTAAAATGATCATTTTAAAGTAGAAAATAAAAGCTTACAAGTTGAGGAATATAGAAAATACAAAAAGTTATTACTGTCAATTGTACTAGTTATAAATGTGAACAAAGAATGGAAGAAAACGAGCTATATGAAAATATTTGACTTGATAGCATAGTGAATTTGTGGTATTTACATTTTATTATTGTCAGTATTGTTGCTTTGACCATGGTTATCCATCAAATAATTGTTTTTCTATGCATCAATAAACTTGAACTTCTGAAGTTAGAATCACCTCCATAATCATAATAAATGTAAGATACCTTGCAATTATAGGCAGGTTTTTATTTGCAGTAGATATAAAAAAGGGATGCATTAATTCTGCAGCAGGTAAATTTGAATAGTTTATATTCTAATAAAGCTTTCATCTTAAGGGTAGATATAATCTTTTGAAATTTGTATGTGAGACAATTAAAGTCTCCCTGAAATTCACAAATCTTCTTAACATATTTTTAATATATTAAGTATATTTCTCTTTTACTTATTTATTTTACATTTTCTTATTTTACATTTCTTATTTTATAGTAGAGGCCTGATGCACAAAATATGTACAAGAGGCTTGGCCCTCACAGCCCCATGTCCCCTGCCCACTGGTCATCTGGAAGGTCATTCCAGAAGGTTGTTCCAACATCTGTTCTAATTAGTATATTAGCTCTTTATTATATAGGATATTCTTAGTTTGCATATATCTTAATATCTGTCTCCACTGCTATATTACATTTCCATATTGCATTCAGATTTTTTTCTTAATTTGCATTATATATTTAAATTGTTTTATACAGCTAGGAGTCTTCATAATTATCCATTTTATTTTATTATTATTTTTATAATTACTCATTTTAAATGACTAAATAATATTTCATCAAGGTCATATACTACCATTTATTTATATAGTCCCCTGTCACTGGATATTTAATTTCTCTATATACTCTTAAGGCAAAGAGAGCTTACTAAATTTATGATCACTTGATTAAATTCTGCTCTTGGGTAAAAAGAGGTAAGGACTAAGAACTAAGTAGTTAATGCACAAAAGTTAATTAGGGCATGCAATTAGTCAAAAAAGTTCAATGTTAAGATAAGGTCAGCAATAAATTGACAGCATACCATGGCAGACATAAAGGTAATATTTAGCAAATTTTATGGATTGAATTAATAAAACTCTAAATTCCAGAGGGTTGTGTTCAGAATAGTACATTTACACTGAGAAGTTTAAAGTAACGAAAATCCCTTATCTTTTTTACTTCTAACATCTATCAAATTTTGTTTGTTCTTTGAAAAACTCCTATGCTCAGTGAACAGAGATATTCTTGGTAGAAGTCATGTAATCATGAATTTAAACTTTATTAAACACCATTTCTATGCCTGACACTAGACTAGGCTCTGGTGTTACAGCAGTGAATATGTCAACTGATGAGGCACATGAAAGGGAAGTACAGAGCACAGGACTAAGTAACAGGAGAACCAAGCATAGGGACTTTTCCTGAAGGTAAATAGCAATTAGTTACTTTTAAGAGGGTCAGTGGGAGAGCTGGAGAGAAGGAAAGAATGTTCTAGCAGATAGAAAAACACATGTAAAGCCCTGAGATGAGAAAGGGAATACCAGGCCCAAGGAACAGACAGTAAGACTGGAACAAAGAAAGGAAGGGGAGCCAGATTGGATGAGTCGTTACCATGAGATTCTCCAGAGCAGAATGTATATAAATCCATTTTTGGTTTTACATACCTACTGACACTGGATGATTTCTCCTATTTGACTGTCTTGAAGCTAAAGACAGGGATTAAGACAGGATGACTTTTGCCTTCATGAAATTCAATACAGAGCAGAAAAGGCATTGATAATCTGGAGTCTGATGACCAACTACATTGTCATGTGTATAGCCACCAAGATAGCATTTAGGTGATTTATAAGGCAGTTTATCTAAGATCTAGGGATTTTGGAAAGAAAGGTAAGTATCTTCGATGCAATTTGGTTCTAGCTCCAAGAACATTGACTGGAGTACATTGATCTTACTAGAGTTGGCACCACAGGGATAATAATTTCTTGATTAATGTGGGTAGGGAAAGGAGGCAAGCAGAGATTGGGAGATATTCAAATGCTTTCTCCTAACAGTATCAATACTTTGGAAGAGAGCGCTCAAACTTGTCATTTGACAAAGATAGTAAAAAATCTAGCTCTTTATTTTCATTATTTCTGGTTTTACACATTCACCTATAGGAACACTGAACTGCTGGCTTTCTTGCATAATCCATACTATAATTTCTCTCTGGGCCTTTACTCATGACGTATCCTCTACCAGAAACTTCCCAACTTCCCCTTGACTGGTCCATTTCTTCTTATTTTCTAAGATAGGGTTCATACGGCATCTATTCTATAAAATATAAAATGATCAGTCCAACTCCTCTTTTTTTGGATAAGTCATTCCTCTTTTGAGTTTTTTGTAGATTTCTATGCTATCTATGTAATACACTGTGTTATTCTGAAGTTATATGTTTATGATTCTATCTTTCCATCACACTGAGCTTCCAGAAAGCAGGAACTGTGCTCATCTTTGTTTCCTGGTGCTTTGTTTGGCACATAGTATTGTTAAATAAATATTTGATGAATGAAATAACAGATAAACAACCTTATTGAGAATATTCAAACTTTAATGGGAAGATTCAGCAAGAACACAACAGAAGTCCACAATGTGTTAAAGAATGCAATGTAGATAAAAGCAAGTTCAAACTCTGTGGCTACAACAATAAAAATAGAAAGTCTAGCTATACAAAGTGTGGCTTAGGTATAGGATGATGAGACAGAACTGTCCAAATTTGGAATAGGCTGTTTTGGAAGGGAGGGGTTGCTCTTCATTCAATAGGCAGCTGGCTTGTCACTGGACATGACACCCAAGCTTCTATTGAGAGTCAAGCTGGATAACTTTAAAAATTTTCTTCTGGTTCTCTGACTAGATTTGTAAAAAGGCTCTTTTTGTCAACAGAGAAAAAGGAATGCATTAGGAACCTTTAGAGGAAGAGGTAGATCACTGTTGCATTTTTATTTAAAATTTTTTTTTTATTGATTTCAGACAGGAAGGGGGAGGGAGACAGAGATAGAAACATCAAAGATGAGAGAGAATCATTGATTGGCTGCCTCCTGCATGCCCCCCACTGGAGATCAAGCCTAAAATCCAGGCATGTGCCCTGACCAGGAATTGAACCATAACTTCCTGGTTCATAGGTCAATGCTCAATGACTGAGCAACACTTGCTAGGCCACTGTTGCATTTTAAAAACTTATTCTTTGAATAAATAAATCTTTGAAATAATGGCTTTGGTGAAAATGCAGCAACATCTAACCACTGTTTTAAGAGTTAACAGATGGTGGCTCTGGCATTTACTAATATACACTGTCTTGCCCTCAAATCCACTCTGAAAAAAAAGAATAAATGGATCAAGGAGTCCACAATGCAAATAGAGAGATAGAGATGGGATGTACCTGTATTTCTGGTCCCAAGGTTCCAAAAGCTTTTGTGTTTCAATTAAAACCAGCCTGTCAGCTGGGCCTAGCCAGTC
This sequence comes from Lasiurus cinereus, assembly GCA_011751065.1. Classification (NCBI taxonomy): domain Eukaryota; kingdom Metazoa; phylum Chordata; class Mammalia; order Chiroptera; family Vespertilionidae; genus Lasiurus; species Lasiurus cinereus. Next base: position 9,854,931 of record JAAGEH010000005.1, read on the forward strand.
ACCAAGGTTCTTTAGAAGAGGTTCATCTGAATTCAACTAAGGAAATTATTTAAAGTGCTTCCCCATCTACCTCATTTGTTCTCTCCCACCTTCCCATTCGGCCTCTGCTAACAGCCAGCAGCCTTCAATGGAGATAGAGACAGATAAAAAGCAGCAGTGAAATTACTGCCTGCTGTTCTATGGCTGAATCACTCCAGTCCCCTGACAGTCATCCTGGAGCCAGCCAGCTGCAGGGACAGACCCCTGAACCTCTCTTCCCTAAGCAGCAATCTCTCCATGGGAATGGGCATGCCCCTGGCTAATACCCTTAGATCCTGAATATTGTGACTAATTAACCAAGTGTTGATTTGTGACCCAGTCAATGGAAACTGCGACATGGCATGCTGGTGAGGTCAGCCCCCGTACAGAGTTCTGAGTGGGCTGCTGTTTCCTTGCAGTTAGGCAGATCCATGACTGATGAATGAGGCTGTCATGGAGCATTCTTCCTCCTCGTTTCCAGCCCTCCACATTAACTGATTCTTGTCCAGGAGCACAAGTCCATTGCCTAGCCAAATGGTACTTCCTGTTCCTTGCACCACACTCCTTGTCTCTCAGAAAAAGAATCAGCAAAAAGAAAAGACACTTTGATGCTTAACTGATGACAGCAAATATTAATACAATATCCTCAGAAAAGCTCCTCTTTTATTAAAAGTGTGCTCTCCAAATGAAAATTACACTCCCCAAAAATGGGGATATAAAAAAGAGGGAAAAAAAAACAAAGATATTATAATCATATGCATTTATAGAATATTCTATTGACAAAAAATTTCTTTAATGTTTATAAATTAAGCTACTAATTTAAAATGCTGTTTAATGTAGTATTTCATTTATAGTTTATCCTAAAGAAATCAGAGATGTGCGCAAATATTTGTCTTCAGTGTTGTTACAGAATTATGTTTCCAATATAAAAAACAAAACAAACACAACTCACAACTACAAGAAGTTCTCAGTTCAGAAATAAGAGATGCCTGTTTTCACTTACAACCTTTAGGAGTTGCATTTACAATGTCCCAAAGTTTGCTATATTAAATTGCACTTATCAGGAAGATGCTGAGTAGAGAAGCCATCGGGAGATCTGCATCTGAGGACTGATCACCGTACTGGTAGATTTGGTTGCTCATCAGACTGGTAATTTGTAGAAAAGGGGTTTAATGGGATGGGTGAGTGTGGAGAGTAAGCATTTTCAACAAACAAGTAGAAAGATAATGCCAGATTACAGCAGGCTAAATAACTAGAAGCAGTAAATGTGATGCAGTAAAGGTAGATTACTATTTCTGTGAAATAATTTTGTTCTGAGTAAAGACATGTTGCAATGTCTGATGAGAAGGAGGCAGAGTAGAAGAGATTTTAGAGGATGGTGGAAGGGACTCAAGCATGTCTATGAGCTAAAGTAAAGAAGTTCTTGGAAAAGAAAACTGAGGCTAGAGAAGAGATGGAGAATACATGGGAAGGAAGAGTGAGGAGTGAGAAAAGTAGCTACAGTCCAAATTCTTTGAGTCCTACCATGGATACTGATTAAATATATGTGGTAGCTATAGCCACATCAAGGAATATAATAGTATTTTGAAAGAAAAAGATCTTTGCAATTCATCTTTCAGTAAAGAAAATACAATACAATACAATATATACATATTGGGAATATATATATGCATAGAAAAAATCTGGAATATGTGTCTACTAATATGTTATTAATGGTTCTTAATGTATATGAAATGTATAGATTTTAAAAACTTTTATCATTTTGAGAAAACTCACTTTTAATTTTTCTTATAAATATACCTTACTATAAACACATACATACACATTATTCTTGTAAAACCTGTCTAAAAAAGGATCAAATAATAGTTTGTTTTTGGAGAACATATGTCATCTTTGGGTAGGCAGTAGGGATACTATTCTATCTGAGATAAGAATGACCAAGTTCCTATAGATAAAATGTCATTTTTAGGTGAAAGAAGTTACAGGATCTTTTAAAGCTAGAGAAGGAAGTAAAAGGAGTCTTTGACTGTAAACATGTCTTTGCTTTATATATTTAGCTGTAAGGACTTCAGAGGAAAAGGTCTAGAATAAATTTTGAACCTTAAGTAAAGCAGTAAAAGGGTTGTAATTGTAGCTGTGTGGCAAGAGAGACACATTGGGATCAGAAAGGGTTTGTTGAGCAGCAATAAGGGAGGATGTCATCAGCATGATTATAAGATTTTCTCCAACAGTGCTTAGCAATCTTGAAAAAAAAAGAAGGATTGGTTGCTTAGGGCTGAGGTGTGAAAATCAAATGTGGGTGACTGACTCAATGGAATGAGGAAATGTAAATCAGAAAAATAGCAAAGGAAGAGAAGCAAGGACGATACTCAGAGGCTGGAATAAAAGTGGGTAGAAAGACTGAGAATCATAGAAGGTCCAAGTATAGGTTTATGGGGAATAGGGCACAGAAGAGAGGGCAGCAGGCTGTGCACACTTTAGGGTTTCAGGGTTCAAAATTTAGAAGAAGAATAAGTACTCACTGATAGTCATGTGAGGATAATAAAGGTCATGTGGGTGTAAACATGATGATTGAGTCACAGTCACTGAAGTTTCCTTGGAAGATAGAAAGAGAAAAAATGGAGAAGAAAAAATGGCAGAAAAATATTCATTGAAAGTCAGGAAAGACCTGGAATAGAGATGAAAAGAGAGTAGGAAGTGAGGCAGTGTGGCAGACATCAGAATTCCAAGTAGAGGACCAAGATGTGCTAAACCTTAAAAAGAAGAAAATGCTTGACTGGTCAAGGAACTTAAAATGAGACCAGGATACAGAATGATAAGGAAAGTAAGGAAGAGATGAGGTTAGAGAAGGTAGCAGGGGTCAGATACTGGGGCCAGTAGCACATATCATAAGGTTTTAGGGTCATGAAGATTTAAAACAGGAAAGTAACAAGGTCTGATTTAGTTTAAGATTTAAAGTTGTGATTTAAAAACTTATTGGATAAGCCTTACATGACAACCTACAGCCAACATCAGACTCGGTGGGCAAAAACTAAAACCATTTCATCTAACAACAGGAACGAGACAGGGATGCCCACTTTCATCACTCCTGTTCGTACTGGAAGTGCTAGCCATAGTAATTAGAAAGAAGAAGAAATAAAAGGTATCTGAATTGGAAAAGAAGACATACAACTGTCATTATTCACAGATGACATGATATTGAACATAGAAAACCCTAAAGACTACATTAAAAAATTATTAGACTTAATAAATGAATTTGGCAATGTAGCAGGATACAAAATTAACACCCAGAAATATATAGCATTTTAATACACTAATAGTGAACTTACAAAAAGAGATTTAAAAAAATCAATCCCATTTATCATCACACCAAAAACCTAAGATATCTCAGAATAAACTTAACTAACGAGGTAAAAGACCTGTACTCAGAAAACTACAGGACACTGAAAAAAGAGATAGAGATATTAACAGATGGAAGAACACACCATATTCATGGATTGGTAGAATCAACATCATTAAAATGTCCATACTACCCAAAGCAATCTATAGATTCAATGCACTCCCCATTAAAATACCAATGGCATATTTCACAGATCTAGAAAAACTTTCCAAAAATTCATCTGGAATAAAAAAAGACCCTGAATAGCCACAGCCACCCTAAGAAAGAAGAACAAAATAGAAGGGATCTTTATACCAGATATCAAACTGTATTACAAAGCCACTGTTCTCAAAACTGCCTGGTACTGGCACAAGAACAGACATATAGACCAATGGAATAGAAGAGAGAAGGTAGAAATTGACCTAAACCACTATGTTAAATATTTGACAAAGGAGGCAAAAATGTACAACAGAGTCAGGATAGTCTCTTCCATAAATAGTGTTGGGAAAATTAGACAGATACATGTAAAAATATGAAATTAGACCACCAACTTACACCATATACAAAAATAAACTCAAAATGGATAAAGGACTTAAACATAAGATGGGAAACCATAAAAATCATAGAGGAATCCACAGGCATCAAAATCTCAGACATATGCCAAGCAGTATCTTCATCAATACAGCTCGTAGGGCAATGGAAACTAAAAAGAAAATAAACAAATGGGACTATATAAAAATAATAAGCTTCTGTATAGCAAAAGAAACCATTAACAAAACAACTTGAAACCCCACTGCATGGGAGAACATATTTGCCAATGTTATCACCCATAAGAGTTTAATCTCCAACATTTACAGGGAACTCAAACAACTTAACAAAAAGAAGATAAACAATCCAATAAAAAATGAGCAACTGCCCTAAATAGATACTTTTTAAAAGAGGTCATAAGGAAGGCCAGGAGACATATGAAAACATGCTCAAAGTCACTAATCATTTGAGAGATGCAAATCAAAATGACAGTGTGGTACCATCTCACACATGTCTGAATGGCTATCATCAACAAATCAACAAATGACAAGTGCTGATGAGGATGTAGAGTAAAAGGAACCCTGTGCACTGCTGGTGGGAATGCAGGCTGGTACAGTCACTGGAGAACAGTATTGAGTTTCCTCAAAAACTAAAAATGGAACTTCCATTTGATCCAGTGATCCCACTTCTAAGAATATATCCCAAGAAATTAGAAACACCAAAGATAAAGGATATATGCACCCCTATGTTCATAGCAGCACAATTTACCATAGTTATGATTTGGAAACAGCCTAAGTTCCCATCAGCTGATGAGTGGATTAAAAAACTGTGGTATGTCTTCACAATGGAATACTAAGCTGCAGTAAAAAAAAGGATTTCTTAACCATTTGCAACAGCATGATGGAACTGGAGAGCATTATGCTAAGAGAAATAAGCCAGTCAGAGAAAGATAAATATCACATGATCTCACTCATTTGTGGAATAGCATGAACAACATGAACTGATGAACAAAAACAGATCCAGAGACAGAGAAGCATCAATCAGACCATCAAACCTCAGAGGGAAGGTAGGGGAGAGTGGGGGTGAGGGAGAGAGATCAACCAAAGGACTTGTATGCATGCATATAAGCCTAAGCAATGGAAAGAGACACCAGATGGGTGAGGGCATGAGTGAGGGTGTGGGGGGTATATGGGGAGATGAGGACACATATGTAATATCTTAATCAATAAAGCAAAAAAAAAAACTTATTGGAGAGAGCCAAAGTGGGGAATAGGAAGACCAGTTGCAGCATCCAGGTCAGAAATTGATGGCAGCTGATAGGCTGAAATAGTGGGGATAATAAGATTTGAGACATGATTTAAAGGTAGAATTGATAGTACTTAGTGATGGTTAGAATGTGAAAGGGAAAGAGAAAAATCAAAGATGATGCATGTCTAGACAGGGTTGCCATATATGAGCTGGAGAAGACTGAGGGGATAAGGAAACCAGTTTGGGAGAAGTGAATCAAAAGTTCAGTTGGGATCCCTTTAGTTTGAGAGATCTATTGGTGTCAATAGAGTGGCAGAAAACTTACTGAGATACTGAGAAAGAATGTCAACAATAGTGAACATTCATTATGTACAAGACACTGACCTTATAACTAATTCTCTCCTTAATAGTGAAGATACTGGAAAGAAAATAGGTGGGTATTGCAGAAATATCAGAAATAAATGACTGGGTGTTAATTTTCTTTAATCCTCATGGCAATTCTTTGAGGGTATAATGTGAACATTTTCTGAATGTATACCTAGAAATATGGAATTTCTTGGAGAAACCAGGTTTTCTTAATAAGGGATGACATGATAAATGTAATGTTTTACTGTGATTAATTCAAAGACAGTGTGCAAGCTGAATTAAGACAAGGCTGAGTGGATTGAATTAGAAAGCAAGAGGAGTGATTTGGCATCAAATATAATATTTAAGCTGTTCATTCTTAAGATCTGATTTAGAATGCTGTGACACTCTGACTATAATATTATCAAGGAACATTGCTCTTGTTCCTTATAATAGTATTTAATGAAAATGCCACTAGAAGTTAATATATACTTGTCAGCAGCTCCCAACTTAGTCTCAACTTTTTGGTCATTATTCCAATATAAGTGAGTAACAATGGAGTCCTTTTCCTATCATTCTATTGAGCTTTCTACTTACAATGACATCTCTGCTTGTGTCCTCTGAAAATTTCTGGCATATAAAGTACTAAAGGGTGTGTGTGTGTGTGTGTGTGTGTATGTATGTGTGTGTGTATGTATGTGTGTGTGTGTGTGTGTGTATATATATATATATATATATATAATGGTTTGGCTGTATAGAAAATAAGAAATAGAGAAGTTCATGAAGCAGCCAGTTACCACATCAAGAAATCAGGAGTCAATCTTGTCTCCTGCCTGTCCATCAGTCCTTTCATTTTATTAAACACCATGTCTTGTTGATTCTATCCATAAATAGCCATCAAATCCATCGAGCTGCTCCCAGTTCCTGTTATCACCATTTCAGCTTATAACTTTGTTAGTTTTCCTTATTGATCTTCTGGCTTCCAGGCCTCACTCATTTCTCTCTGTCCTCATAGTGGAATGTGCTTAAAATAATGGATCTCAAGCTCAAATGCTATGAAGGCATACAAGGTATATAGGAAGGTAAAGGGGGCCCAAAAGACATAAAAAACAGAGCAAGAGTGTGGTTAAATGAAGCTGATCTTCGTATTGGAAATGAAATAGGAAAAAGTGGGGATTGAGCATATATCAAATCTAAAGGGAAGAATACTATTAAGCTATTATACATGGTGGACACTCCAGAATGGGTGCCTAATGTTGGAAGATTGATTCCTCCACTGCCCTGAGGGAAGCCAGGATTCACATTTTCTTAAGTAAAATATCAATTTTTAAATGTTGAGAAAATTATATATGCTTTTAGCCAATTATCCTCCCTGTAGTTGGTAAGTTGTGAAGCAAATTCCATAATTTCCACACAAGTCAATATAGTGAGGACTAAAGAAAATACATCTCTAAGCCAGAGATATGATCTAAGGGTCACTATTTCATAAACTGCTCACTATTTAATGAACTTGAATAAACTTGTACGGTCTTCTGTGTAGCCTTATATACCCATTGGCAGCATGCAAATAAAAGTGCTTGACCCAGAATATATGCTCACTTTCCCCTTCATTTCAGTGTGTGTCTGGTTCACAAGTTCATTATTGCTCAAGCATATCCTATCTAAAAAAAAGAGTAATATACAAATTTACCATCACGCTGCTACACCCACTAGCCAATCAGGAGTGAGTATGCAAATTAACTCAACCAAGATGGCTGTGGCCACGGAGCAACCAGGAGGCTTGGGTTTAGCCAGTAATGAAGGAAGCCAAGCTTTCTGCACACCCTGGCTGGTTTAGGCTTTCACTCAAGGCTACAAAGTTTCAGTTACAGAAGATAAATAAATCCCCCCCAAAATGGCTGTGGCCATGGAGCAAGCAGGAGGGTTGGCTCTGCTCAAGGCTATAAAGTTTCAATTATAGAAGATAAATAAACCCCAGAAACTAGGGCTTCCTCTTGGGTCACTGGGGGGCATGGCCAGCCCTCATCCAGGCTGTCCCACTCGCCAAGGGAATCCCCACCCTAATCCAGGATACCCTTCAGGGCAAACCAGTTGGCCCCCATCTGTGCACCAGACCTCTAACCTATCTAATAAAAGAGTAATATGCAAATTGACCATCACTACAACACACAAGATGGCTGCCCCAATGGGGTCAAAGATGGCTGCCCCATGTAGATACTAGACAGCTGCCACAAGATGGCCAACCAGGGAGGGCAGTTGGGGCGACCAGGCCTGCAGGGGAGGGCAGTTGGGAGGGACCAGTCCTGCAAGGGAGGGCAGTTGGGACAATCAAACCTGCAGGGGAGGGCAGTTAGGGTGTGATCAGGCTGAAGCAGTTAGGGGCAATCAGGAAGGCAGGCAGGCAAGCAGTTGGGAGCCAGTAGTCCTGAATTGTGTGAGGGATGTCTGACTGCTCGTTTAAGCCTGATTTTACTGCTGACAGAAAATACTTAGTAATTTTTTTCTGGATTAAACAAACTGAACAATACTTGAAATAATTTGTATAATGAGATAACAAGGAAAGGTAGAATGAAGGGGCGATAAGAGCGGATATTTGGCTTTAATGTAAAGGGGCTAAAAATTAAATCACCTGATTATGCATTTTTTTAAGTATCTACTATGTGCTCAAAATTGTGTCAAATTCTGGGAACAAGAGAAAGTAAAAGACATGGTCCTTTTTCTCAAGGAGCTTATAGTCTAACTGGGTGAATGTGCCATATACATACAGGAACAGTATGGCTGTGGTGCAATATTTCAAATTTATTTTTTGGTTGTTCCTCTCTCTGGGCCCTCTCATTCATCATTTGCCAAGTTCTGTTGATTCTATCACTTGAAGGCCCTTTGTTTTTAACCTTTTATTTCTATTTCTACTGCCTCTATGCTAGTTAATTTCCTCATTTCCTATTGCCCAGGATATTGCAAAATGTCAACATCTGAGAATAATCACTTAATACAACATTGCTTTTGATTCATTGTATTTCAAAAGTATAATTTTCCTATATTTTCTCAAATCAACAATTGAGATCTTTTTTCTATTCCAATATTAAAAAACAACAACAACAAACCAAAACCCAACAACTGTTGAACAAAGCAATCTTATTCTTTTTTCACTCTTCACTGAACCATGAGGATTTTTTAAAAGGATGATTCCTAGACTTGTTTTTTTTCCTCTTAATTTCTGGCAGTGTACACTTAATCTTTCTTCTTACTATTTCTTGCCAGTATTGTACTTGCTTTTAAGGGATTTAAACCATAAACTTAAATCCCTTAAAAATAACTCTCCTTTGAAATGTAACTTGGGAATAACCAACTGGGATTCTGACATAAGCATTATGTCTACCCTACATCTACCAATCTTGACTAGGCCAAGAGGAATGGAAATGGGCACTTGCTACCACCTATTAGGTGCCACTCTTGTAATGGATTAAGAAAGCAAGTTCTGGAATCATTCTTGCGGTGTTTACATTCTAGCTCTACCACGTTCTGACTTGTGATCTGAACAAATTCTCTTAAGTTCTATGACCTATAGTTTCTTCATCTGAAAAGGGAAATGATGTAGCTTTGGGGCTGGTTATAAACCAGCAGTACTCAAAGTGTCTTCATGATCACAAGCATTTTCATAATAATAAAATGTTATTTGTCTTCTTCCCTGTGTTTACCTTTGTACTGATTGTACAAAAGCATTGGTGTATAAAACTGTTGGTGCCTTAGTAAAATCAAGGCAGTGGCACCAAAGTATACTGGTAATCACTCTAAACATATTCACAATTTTAAGAAAAGCAAACATATTCACAATTTGAAAATTCAGTAAACATATTCACAATTTTTTTAAAAAAGCAAAATTCACTTAAGAATATCTTTGCTGAATCAGTAAAGAGTATTAATTTTATAAAATCTTGACCTTTGAGCTCACAAAGTTATAATATTATGTGTAATGAGAGGTTTTCCTAAAGCAGGTATGTATATTGTATATAGGGTGGGCAAAAGTAGATTTACAGTTGTAAAACACAGTTTACTCTTGTACTGTTATTAATTATTGTATTATTTTTTATATCAACAACTGTAAACCTACTTTTGCCCAATGCTGTATGTTTTCTCAAGGAAAAATATTTGTGCAATCATTTGAATTGCTAGCTAAAGTAACATTATTTTCACTTAAGACTATTTTTTACTTAAAAGAATGACTGGCATGCAAACAATGATTATTCAGTTTTGGGTACTTGGCCAGCTGAAAATTAATAAAATGAGCTTGTTTTATAAAAGAAACACACACACACACACACACACACACACACATAAAACAAATGGTATTTGTTGAAAGTGTAAAATATGAGTTTTTAAGCAAACATTATATTTTGGATGCCTTGCATTTATCACCATGTGCCTATAATTTTCCAAGCCTTAAAGACTTTCCTATTGGGATGTCTGGAAATACTGAGATAGGAAATTTTGGTATTGTGTAATGAAATATGCCAACATTTGGATGATCAAAGTATAACTCAGTAAACTAGCACATATTACAAACCCATGCATGAGTAAAAGTTTCCTTTAAAGTATAAGGTAGATGAATAAATTGTAGAGTAACATAGTAGAAAATGTTTATTAATATGTTTTCAGATTCCACAAGGCAAATAACTACAAAAAGACCATTTATTGGTTGAATGTCTTCATGACGCACTCCTCTGGTGGCCTCTACTCCTAGAATTGTTGCAAGGGCATTTATGAGGCAAACATGGAAGGAAGTAGAATTAGCGCCCAGAATTGGAGTCAGAATATCTGGGTTCTAATTCCAGCCCTCTTGTTACTTAACTGGCAATTTTACCTTGAGCAAATATTTTTAATATTGCTAAGTTTCTTGCTTGAAAAACAAGGTGTCTAGATCAGATGCTATACTGAACAAATGGAAATCAAAACAAGAAAACCTGTTATTTGTCAAATGTCCATGTAACATCAAAGAATATCCATAATCACTTGAAAAGGCTATGAAAGCATTTTGCCTTTCTCCATTCATATTTTTGTGAGAGAGCCTTGCTTTCCTTATTTACTACAACTAAAATGACAACAAAAATGTGCTATATTAATCTAAACATAAAAGAGATTTGGAAAATGTAAAACAATGCTCTTCCTTCTTCCCCTCTACTCCTATTTATAGTCTCACAAACACAATCATTACACTTCTATCTTCATGTCTTCTTCCCTTATTCATCTAAAATCAGCTCCAGCATCATCTGTCCTGCAAAGCTTAGGTGACTCACCGGAAGGTTTAGATAGGCTTTCTTTGTTCTCCCAGAGTACACTGATCTTGCTTCTGCTGCCATAGTTATCACGTTACATGATAAACATTGTATTCACAGGAAAGGATCTATGTTAATTTTACTTATATGTTCATAGAAAATAGACAGTAGGTATTTGCTGAATAAATAAATAAATGAGAGCTTTATTTTCATTGATCATTACTGTGCTAAGCACTTTATAGGCTTTCTCTTAGTTATTCCAAAAAATAATATATTTAAATATCTGTTTCTTTCTACTTGTTCTTGTTTCTATGAGTTTCAAAAAATATTTGTTCAGCCTCCTGCTGTATCAAAAGGTGCACTGGAATAATAGTTTGCCCAATAGAAGCCTGAAGGAACTAATTCACCTCCATGGTTTCCCCTTATTTCCCTAATCACAGGCAGAATCCATTCAGACTTCAAAAGAAAATTAGTCTTGAAATCTAATTTATATTCATTTTAGGGTTTCCTCTCATTTATTAAAGCCCTGCCTAAATAATTTTTCTTGGAAGTGTCCATATTTGACTAAGGATTTAAGAACACAATATATAACATTTAGTTCTCAGCATCCACTGTAGAATACATCTACATCCCAAAGCAAAGTAAGTAAACTGAATTGGAGTGCACCATAGAGAAATATATTTCTTTAGAAGATACTTAAGTAGAATGTAAAATATCTTGTTGACTCTTTACTTATCCTTTGAAACAGAAACAGAAATATGGGTATTTACTTCTATTTTGCAGTGGAAATAATTTTTATTTTTATATCTCAGGAAACAAAGATATTTTACATTCATTTTTTTGATTCCCTAAAATATCTTTCAGACACTGAAGCCCAAGAGTAAGCAGAGCTGACAAAAAATGTTGGTCTATCATTATACTTTAGGCAGATTAATAATACTCATTGAGGCCTCAGTATGACTTGCTACATTCTGAAACTTTCTTTTTTTTTAAATTTTTAAAATTTATTTTTTATTGATTAAGGAATTACATATATGTCTTTAGCCCCCGTTGTCCCCTTACCCCACTCCTGTTTATGCCCTCCTTCCCCTCCCCCCGGTATCTCTGTTTTTTGGTTATGCTTATATGCATGCATACAAGTCCTTTGGTTGATATCTCACCCTCACACTCACCCTCCCCTTCCTTCCCTTTAAGGTTTGAGCACCTGATTGATGCTTCTCTGTCTCTGGATCTGTTTGTGTTCATCAGTTTATGTTGTTCAATATAATCTACAAATGAGTGAGATCATGATGGACCTGGAGAGCATTATGCTAAGTGAAATAAGTCAGTCAGAGGAAGATAAATATCACATTCTGCCACTTTAAATCCTTTGTGAATAAACTCAAAAGAACAACATGTTTATAAAGTCCTCTAATATCTGCCACATCACAATAAATGATGAACCAACTTCCAGAATGTTGGCTTTGACCTCAACCTAGTTATGCAATAATGCTTCCTTGAAAGTTTTTGTGCATGCAGCTCCTTTTCTCCCAGAAGATATGTCTGCCAGATGGCAAAAGTGACAATCTTAGAAAAAAGTGAAAGCTGAGTTGGAAACAGCAGCTTTTTTCAGAAGGTCAGGGCACAAATCTCTGGTGGCAAAGCATAGCACAGCATTTTAGAGACAAAACCTTATGACCCAAATACTGCACTTAATGTTGGATAGGAAATATGTTTGCCTATGGATATATACTCTGTCATTCTAGAGTAAGGCCAAAGATTAAAACTACCATGGTAAAGTAGGGGCAGATAAGACCATATGCAGATGAGGGTTTTAGGATGCTGCCATCAAATTTATACATGTGTGTATAAATTTCACATATGTTATGTACACACATGATACACTCAAATATATCATATGTGTATATATGGATCTTATCTAATAAAAGAGTAATATACAAATTGACTGTAACTCTGCCACACCCACAAGCCATGCCCACCAGCCCATCAAGAGCAAGTATGCAAATTAACCCAACCAAGATGGCTGGGGACACAGTGAGAGCAGGAGGCTTGGGTTTCCCTAGCAATGGAGAAAGCCAAGCTTTCTGCCCTCCCTGGCCTGCCTTGCCTCTGCTTAAGCTATAAAGTTTCAATTACAGAAGATAAATAAATCCCAACAGAAATGGCGGCAGTCATGGAGCTGGAGAGAGCAGGAGGCTTGAGTTGACCCTGGGGATGGAGGAAGCCAAGTTTCCACAGCCCTGGTGTGCCTTGGCCTCCACTTAAGGCTACAAAGTTTCAATTAAAGAAGATAAATAAATCTCAGATATCAGGGCCTCATTTTGCGTCACTGGGGGGTGTTGCCAGCCTGCAAACCACCACAGGCCCCTCACCCAGGCCGCCTCACACCCCAAGGAAATCCCTATTCTGATCCAGGACACCCTTCAGGACAAACCAGCTGGCCCCCACCTGTGCACCAGGCCTCTATCCTATCTAATAAAAGAGTAATATGCAAATTGACCATCACTACAACACACAAGATGGCTGCCCTATGTGGTCAAAGATGACTGACTCTATGTGGACACAAGATGGCTGCCATAAGATGGCCAGCAGGGAAGGCAGTTGGGAGGGACCAGGCCTGCAAGGGAGGGCAGTTGGGGGTGATCAAGCCTGTAGGGGAGGGCAGTTAGGGGTGACCAGGCCTGAAGGGGAGAACAGTTGGGAGGGGACCAGTCCTGTAGGAGAGGGTGGTTAGGAGGGACCACAAGGGAGGGCAGTTGGGGATGATCAAGACTGGAAGGGAGGACAGTTGGGGGAACCCAAGCCTGCAGCTGAGGGCAGTTGGGAGGGATCAGGCCTGGAAGTAAGCACAGTTGTGGGGGCTGGAAGGGGGCCAGGCCTACAGGGAATGGCAATTGGGGGCAGACCAAGCCTTTATAGGAGGGCAGGTGGGGGTGACCAGGCTTGCAGGGGAGGACAGTTGGGGGGGAACCGGCCTGCAGGGGTGGGCAGTTAGTGGCAATCAGGCCAGCAGGAGAGCTGTTAGACATCAATCAAGCTGGCAGGGGAGTGGTTACAGGGTGATGAGGCTGGCAGGCAGAAATGGTTAGGGGCAATTAGGCAGGTAGGCAGGCGAGCGGTTGGGAGCCAATAGTCCTGGATTGTGAGAAGGATGTCCGACTGCCCATTTAGGCCTGATCCTGGTGGGCCTAAAATGGGCAGTCAGACATTCCTCCAGGGGTCCCAGATTGGTGAGGGTGCAGCCTGGGCTGAGGGATACACCCTCCCTCATGCATGAATTTCATGCACCAGACCTCTTGTGTGTGTGTGTGTGTGTGTGTGTATGTGTGTGTGTGTGATATACATATATCACACACACACAGTATAATGAAGTACAATATTATGTACATAATTAGGTATATCCCATTTAAATGCCACTTCAGGACACAGAAACCTTCCTCTAAAAGGCACTGGTGGAGTTGCTTACACAGATGAAACATTTTTCCATAACCAATTCTCATAGTAGGTCTGGAGAGCTTGCATTTTATAAGCCAGAGTGTCCAGGTAAACATCTGGATGAAGAAGAGATTTCCTATTGCAGGCTATAACATTTATTCATTCTTCCATTTATTCAATCATTTATTCATTAAAAATACTGAACTTGTACTATAAATCAGGTGTTTATTTTATACTTAAGATTAAATCAATAAATATTAAATAAGTTATGTAGAATAAAAGTATTTTTTCTATGATGTGCCCCATTTTTAACTTATTTTTTACTAATGTCAGAAAGTACATGTATCAAATTTAAAAGAACAAGACTCTAAGCCTTCCACTTCTGAAAAAGATGCTTAGAAACAGTACAGAAATTTTTCTATATTTTGCTTAAAATATTTAATAATTCACCTATTAACAAGGCCTTACTTAGAAACCAAAAAAAAATCAAATAAGCAAACAAAAAACACCCACTTTTTTAAAAAAATTGTTAGTGTATTTATGGACAAATCCAAGTTCAATGAAAAAAGAGAATTCATCTGGTATCAAATGCCTCCTACTTACTTTGTACTGGAACATTTGTTTGCCTTTGTGAGTAGAATATAGGCAACATAATTTCCACTAACTGCTTTTCTTTGGCTGGGAGTAGAGGACTAGGAGGAGAACTGGCTTGATGCCCAAACTCTTTTCGATTTCAATTCATCTAAAGACAAAGTCAAGCTCTGGTTGGGTGGCTCAGTTGGTTGGAGCCTCATTTTGTATGCCAAAAAGGTCAAGGCATATACTAGATTGCAGATCCCATCCCTAGTCAGGGCACAAAGGAGAGGCAACAGATTGATGTTTCTCTTTTACATTAATGTTTCTCTCTCTCTCTCTCTCTCTCTCTCTCTCTCTCTCTCTCTCTCTTCCCCTTCCTCTCTCTCTCAAATCAATTAAAAAAAAACAACAACAACACATCCTTGGGAGAGGAAAATGAATGAATGAATGAATGAATGAATGAATGGCAAAAGTTGCCCAGTTTTTGGTTGAAGTAAATTCTTTTCTAATTCTTTTCTACTCCTTGAAAAAGAAAATAATTCTCAAATGTGCTTAATGTCTTATTAGGCTTATTTGGCAATCTGTCTCCTATTTGTAAACTATGGAAGCTTGTCCACTGTCTAGGAATTCCACCCTGTTAAAAGATTTTTCACAACCTGTATGCAACTTGAACATGCAGTAAGCTGAGTTTTCAGAAATGAGGTAGGATTGGGCACTTCAATCAGTCAGGGAAGCTGCTAATAGTTGATTATCTATTCACTTCTTTGAACTCTATGGGGTGGGAGTTGGGGGGAGATACAAGTTATCTGATTATGTGACTGGAGATATCCAGGTAATTAATTAACATTCATTCTTTTAAAGCATTCCCTCATAATGACTCTGAGAAAGGTTTGTACCAGTATTTTCACATCAAAGATACAAAAATAAAGGCCCAGTTATATTAAATGGTGATCTAGACAGGCACATGAAAGGTCTGCAATAGAAGTAAGGATAGACACTGAACCTTAAACCATTTGGATTACAAGGATAAAATAATTTCTTTCATTAATAATAAATCAGAGGATCCAGGCCTGCAGTTGCTCAGCAGTTTGTGCTCACTCAGCAAGATTTTTATTATGGCAAGTCATCAAAAGAGAACTAAAAGCATAAGGAAATTAAGATAGTCATGCTATGTGGGTGCTAATATAAACTTTTTGATCTGTGTTTAACACCATAGCATATAACCTTATGCAATGCCTAGACTTATTTAGCCTGCCAAATAATGTCACCCTCACATTTGATCACTCAGGTGTGGTGCTGGTGGTTGATTGGGGGCAGTGTGTGTATAAGTATAAATACACATGAAAACAATAGATTTCCATTTATCAAGTTTCCTCTAGTTTATTATGTCTTTCTTCTATTCCAACCAACTTCATTCATTCATTTACTCACTTATTCTAGCATTTTTTTTCTTTAACAAATATTTATTGAACATCTACTCTTTGTCTGGAGATGCATGATGTATGGGGTAAATTAATAGGGACAGTCCAGACTTTGTGAAGCCCTCATTAACCAAAACATCTTTATGGCTGAGAAGAGTTTACAACTATAATCTTTTTATGCAAGCTTCTGAATCTCTGTAAGTCCCAGTTTCCTTCTCTATAAAAGAAGGTTAATAATATCATCCTTGCAGGGTCATTGTGTTCCTGTCTTGTTTGTAGCTGTATATCCCTGATTACTTGGCATATAGCAGGCGTGGTATGTTCATTTCCGAGTTAGTGATGCACCAAAGAATGAATATATAGATCACTTAAACAGTGGGTACACATTAAATGGTAGCTAATGTGAACATTAAGTTTCCCCTTCCGCTTTATAGCCACTATTGTAGATGGGAGCAGCAGTGAATGTGACAACTTATATTTGTCTCATTTTTCCTCCCTTGCTTATTTTTAAAGACCATTTGTAGATATTATCACATTACATCCTGAAATAATGCTGGAAAGATAGTCAAGGTACAGTCTATTAGTCTCATTTTCCAAATGAAGATGTAGAACTTCAGGGAGGTTGACATATCCAAACTAAACTAGTTAACCAGTGGTAAACCTAGATTTTTTTCACTGGCAACTTGGTACCCTAGGTGCCCATGACAGAAGACCCTGCAATGCCCTGTAAAGCTGGAGACTCATAAATCATAACCAGGATGTCTTTGCTCATGGAGATTTTGTTCCTAATTTTGTCCATGGAGTAATGTGACTTATCACCTTATGACCCCAAATCCATTTCACACACTGACACTTTACTTTGAACTTCTGTGATACTAGGGCAAATAAGAAAAGGTTTCAAGGCTGTATATTGGGAGAAGTTGATTTTTTTAAAGCATATATTAAGAGCTTGTAAGCATGAATCAACTACTGTTATTTTAAACAAAGTAGTTCTTGAATGGATTGCTTAAAATAAATCAGCATTAATTCTAAATTAAATGGCAGGATATTTTATAATCATGTGGGAGAGACAGAGACCAAACTCAACACTGTGCATGCACTCACACATGTTAATTAGTGAAAGGAGAACACAATTGACTTATTCTATCTAAGAAGAATGGAGTCATTATAGTTCTAAGTCTAGGTACTTCTAAAAAGGGTTATTTAAAAAAGGAGTGCAGGGAAAAGCAATAATAGAATAAAGAAATGAAATAAAATATTGGAGGAAAAGAATATTTGCTGAGATATGAGACATGAGCTTAGTGGTCTCTGTTATGAAGAGTATGAGTTTTGCTGCCAGACTTCAATGGCACTCTTCTTTGCTTCTTACTAAATGTAGCATCAATAAAATATTTACTTTTTCTTGAGTGTGTTTCAACATGTGTGAAATGAGTGTAATAGTATTGATCTCATAGAGTTGTTATGAGGAATAAAAATAGTTAAAATACATAAAACACCTGGAATAGGCTCTTCACAGTGAGATAAATATAATAAAGGATACCGTTTTATATTAATAATTTTATAAACTCAGTGAAAGGAACATTGCCTTGAATTATCAGATCTTGCTATAAGATGTCCTTATACTACATGCTCTCTCACATATTCTCCCCATAAAACACTAGGCTAAAAGCCAATCTGAAGCTGGTCTATGTTGTACTCTAGGGTCATAGCACATGATCATTTGTAATCCCTCATCAACCCTGAGTCCTACAGAGCTGGACCCTGAATCATGCTATGAGACCTCTTTAACAGAAGAGGACACTTTAAACATGGTTCTTTCAGTGAGTTTTGGTCATAAACTCTTGCATTTGGAGTACAGTATGGACCTTGCTTATACACAATCCAACTCTATAGTCAATTGCTCAATTGTAGATGCTGGTGTCCTGATTTAGCAAGAATGAGAGCAGTCAGGGCTCTAAAATATATTATTTTAATAATCTCTATAGCACTTCTCTTGCCTGAAATAGAAGCCTAATAGGCAACTATGCGGATAAAGAAAGAGGCTATTATTTTTACATCAGTAGTCTTTCTGACTACTACTATGATACTCCATAAGCAGACTTACTTATCACATCATCAGATATATAAGAAGTTATTTCTGAAGTTGAGGCATGTATTCTGATTCGCATAAAATTGAATTTCAGAAAATGCTACTGGAAATGTATTCTGCTCACTAAAAAGTAAGCCAGGACCTGCCCACATTATATTTTGTGACTCATGAATAAAAAACAAATTTTCTTTGAAAGGTATTTCAAAATATTGAACTTAGCAAGTTATCATTCAAGAGAATTGCCTCCTCAAAAACTAAAATATCCCTCCATGAAGGACATTTTACTATGAATGTCAGGTGACATACACTGTTGTTGGGGTCACAAAGCCTATCCGGGTGGCATGGTTCAGGCACTTGCTTTCCAAATGTACTAACTACTCCTAGTGCATGCTATGTATCAGTGTTATAGGTTTAACCAGAAAGCTATATCATCCCAGAATTGTCTAGAGAGGTGATATAAAATATAACCTCCATCTCCACTGATAAAATCAATCTCCCTGAGTTATTTGCACCTGTCAATGAAAAAGAGCAGGTTAGAAAAATTCCTCAAATGTGTTATCTCCAAAAGATGCCTCTTAATTCCAAGTTGGTAAGAGTCCCTCTACTGTGATTCTATAGAACTTAATTCTTATACTTCTATTATAGCAGTTACTACACAAGGAAATAAATTATTTTCTGAATATGTTTATCTCAATCTTTCTCATAGGGGTATAAATACATTTTATCCATATCTATATCTTTATTGTCGAACAAAGGTTTCTGCTGATGGAAGGTACTCAACAAATAGTAAGTTAAGGATTTCTTTCCTTTCTACTTTTCCCTGGTTTTACCATAAATCTAACAGTACAACCTCAAATACTATATATTAAAGAGATCCCCGACTTTCATGACCAAAGATCACTTTGATTATTTAGCTTCTTGTGGGAGTCCTCTTCTGAAAGATTTAATATGCCAAACAAACTACATTGATTGTGTGTACAAATAGTGACAATTTTTTTTGTTCCTCCTAGGAATTCTTATATTTTACAGATGAGAAAAATGAAATATAGAAAGACTAAATAATTAAGCACATTAAAATGACTTTGGCAACAATGTGAAGGGAAGGCTTATAGTGCAATAAGAGAAAGCAGTGGGAGTTGGGAGGCTACTATGCTAGGGCTCAATGGAAAGTGAGGCAGTTTAAACTAGGTTGCTGGCAATGGTGATACAAGAAATGTGCAGATTAGAGAGATTCTTGAGAATAAAAATAGATAAAGCAATAAAGGAAATAAACATTATCACCAGTGTTAGGTCTCTGTCTAATAAAATTAGATGGCCTATGCCTTGAAATAGAGATTTATGAGAGAGGTAAGTTTCAAGAATCAGATTATGAGATCAATGTTGAATTTGAGTGCCTGACACACATGCTAGTAGAAATGCTGAGCAGTCAATAAGGTACATGGACTGGAACAAAAGGCAAAGTCTTTTCTGAAGATATATATTTGAAAATCATTGGTATATGTGCAATCATCAAAGGAGTGAGTGGAGAACAAAAAGACTCAGGACTGAGGCTGAAACAGCTAAGGCATTAGAAGTTGAGTGGAAGAGGAGCTGTTAAGGTTGACTGAGAAAGACACATAAACCAAGAGAAGCTACTATGAAGAAACACAAGAAGTTCTATGAAGAAACACTCCTTAAAGATGAGGGAGTAATAAACAGTGTTAAATACTGCTGATAATTCTGGTAAGAGACAAATATATCTATTACATATATCTTAAACTATTAAACTAATGATTTTCATTTTTCTTAAGTAATGCTGATCTGAGGCTTCTTGTCAACTGAATCAATAGTTCTGGAAAAGATAATACCTCAAACAAGAAGTCCTTAAAGGAAGCAAGAACTCAGGATGCAATGTAAGGGAAGATACTACCAAAGAGGAAGAAAAAAAAAACTATAAACATTCCACCAAAAGGGAGAAGAAAAAGACAAAAATCAAATACGTATTACTTTGATCTTTCTTCTAGGTCAAATTCCCATATGTTTGAGGTGGCAGTGAATAGAAGCATGTTGGAAACAATTGCTTAGGTTTTGGGGAAAATCCCCAAACAGAGGCAATTGTGTCTTACTAGCCTTTTGGTGCCCTGTGGAAAAGTGCTTCTTAGAGACCCTAGTAACATAGAGTTAAAAGTGGTTATATGGAGGCATAGGGATATAAAGTGGAGAAAGCATTTATTATACTATACAGTCAACCTCCCACTTCCAGTGGAGGGTAATCAGAAGATCCCATGTGCTTCTGATGGAATGTCAAAGGAAAGTACCTGAGAATCAGAGGGCTTCTCATTAGACTGCCATGCTGAAGAATTAGATAACCTGCAAGCAAGCATTTCTAGATTAACAACCTATAGTGAGGTCAATTAGAAGATGTAGTTATGATGCTGAAGATATTCAGAATCAGCAAGATCTGAGATAGGAGCAAATATGGGATAGGGGATAACTGGGCTCTTACAATACCTAAAGTATGTAGCTGCAGGCTGCAGGTACAAATGCTAGCAGGATGGTCAAAGGAAAGACAGCGAAGTAGCCACATCATTCAGCAAGAACTCAGAGGACAAGGAACTGCATGCAAACCAGCTACAAGTTCATTACAATGAGAACATGTCAGATTTCTTCTACTTTCAGGTTGTCTAGCAAAATGGGCATGAAGATACATTGATATTTAAGAAATAGCCCTGATAATACATTTTAGCTATAAAATAGATTGATTATTCATTCAGTGTGATTATTAAATAATATACTGTGTTTACCTGAAAAAAAAATGTTTTTAAATGGGAAGAAACTGTGATACCTTTAGTGGGGGAGAGAAGGAAATAAAGACTTTCTTTTTTTATTTAAAAAATATCTGTTGACATAAATAATATTAAGTTTTAACTTTCCTATCTCTGAGTATGCATAAATTCATTTGATTAAATGACATGAGACTTAGCAAGAGTTGTATTGTGATATACTAGGGCATAGAAACAGTGGTAGGGTGGTTTGAAGAGTGAGAAAAAGATAAGGAAATGGGGGCAGCAAGATAAGTGTGGCTATGATTAGTCAGCAGAATTAGTTTATCTACTTGTGGCTATGAGAGAAAGGATGCCTTTTCTGTTGGCAAAGAATTGAACAAATTAAAATGTTGAGAGAGACCAGGAAAAAGAGAGAGAGTGAAACTCAAGAGAAAAAAAAAGAAAATTGATGGAGAATGTAGATGAGAAATATAGTAGGAAAAAATAGAAAAACATGTCTAACTGATCTCCAGAAGAGAGTGGCCTTTTTACCCATAATACCAAAGAAAAGAAACTTTATAGGAAATACTAAAAGCTGACCATTTGTATGCAGCAGAAATCATCTGATACAAAATTTGAAAGGCAAAATATAGATGTCTTTAATATAACATTTAAAACTCAATAAATTGGTAAGCACATTAATTAAAAATGAACAAAGGACAGACATATCCTGATATTCAGAAAAACATGCAATTCAATTAGGAGGCTTATAAAACTATGTTCACTCATAATAAAATACAATTAGAATAAGAAACAATATTGACTATAAATTGGCAAATATAAAAATGAGACCATTTTATTCCCTTTATAATACTTAAAATAATTTATACCAACTGGTCTGATAATTTACTTTAGTCTCTTACTTTCTCACTAAACAGGACATTTTAAGAGGGTACTAAATGGTCTGTTTAGCCAACTTTTGCATATTTAATTATTTTAACAATGTTGGGCACATGATAGGTTCTCAATGAACACACTAAATGAATGAATGAATAAATGAATGAATGTTGGTGAGGGGCAAGATCTTTGCATACTGTGCTAGAGAACAGCAAGTGTTACAAAGGATTTGAAGATAAGCTTGATAATATCTATCAAAGATCAATGCTATATTGTTCAAATTAGCAATTATACATTTTTAGGGATTTATCCAAAATAAATGATCAATATCAATATAATTTAGGATAAAGATATTCATCAAAGAGATATCTATACTGTGACTATAAGTCATAAATAGTTTAAATGTCCAGTAATAAATATCAATTAAGTAAATTATTATACTTAAGTTTAATCATATACCAAACAACCATTAGAATTAATATTTTGCAGTCATCAATTATGGCATAAAATGCTCAAACATTCAAATAAGAAAATTATATTTTAAACTAATAAATATGATATAGATTCGGTTTTTTTAAAGGAAAAAAAGTCACTAAAGACTGGGATTGAGATGAATAAAATGACTGAAAAATACATAGAATTTATTTCCGTTAAGTTTTTTATATCTTCTAAAAAATTTATACATAATATTGTTAAAACAGCTTAATAATTCCTTTTAAAACTATAGAACTTAAGAAAATCTAAATTTCTTTCCACCATGCCTGAAAGAAGGAAAACTGATGATCTAAGTTTTAAAAATTATATATTTTTATTGATTTCAGATAGGAAAGGAGAGAGGAGAGAGGGAGGGAGGGAAGGAGGGGAGAAGAGAAAGAAAGAGGGAGAGAGAGAGGGAGAGAGAGAGAGAGACAGAGAGAGAGAGAGAAAGAAACATCAATAATTATAGATAATCATTGATTAGCTGTTTCCTGCATGCCCCCTACTGGGAATGGAGCCCTCAACTTGGGAATGTGCCCTTAACCACAATTGAACCCAGGACCCTTCAGTCCATAGGCTGATGCTCTATCCACTGAGCCAAACCAGCCAGGGTCGATGGTCTATTTTAATGTCTCAGATCACTCCTAATTTACCTGCTTTTAATTCTAACCTTTTAAAATACTTGCACACATGCAGCTTTCTTATATTTGCTTTCTTATATATATATCCTTTAAAACATTTTTGTGCTTTTAGAATTATCTTTTAATAGTTATTTAAGCCTAGCACAATACTTAAGCTAAATTTAAAACAGATTAGAATATTCATCTAAAGGACTAAGCAAGATATAAACATTTAATGACTTCATATAATTTATAGAAATCAATTGCAATCTAGAAATATAATTGTGTTTTATTATATGATTCTGGTGGCCTTTTTTAGTTAATAGAGTAATTTTGGTTTGTAGTAACTCATTTGTGATATTTGCATTAGAATAAAGCTTCTCTCTTTATAATACTTAAAACAATTTTAAGTATTATAAATAGAGAAGTTTCACTTTTCATAGGAGAAATCACTTTTATTTGTCTCCTGTCCTTTCTAGAGCAAGTGACCCAATGCTTACGCACAGGTATTTTAATGTATGTTCCTGGCTTGGTATTTATTGGTACTTATGTATAGTGTTTATTTTACTGGCAACAGGATTCCTATGCAGGGCTTGGAAATTTTGTTTAAAGAATGTCACTTGCACACTAAAATGCATGGCTATTTACATCTTTCTACTCTTTCAACCCTGACAATCCTATTGTTTCCTTCATAAAATCTATAACTCCTCCCATTTCATCTGATGACTCATGAGAGCAGAGGGATATTTCAAATCAGCCTCTACTTTATCTAATTTGAGCAACAGTGATGATGAGATGTAAGAGAAGCTGTGGAAAGCAATCGAGCATGTGGGAACCTCTTTCTACTTCCCGCATGGTTCAGGGTTCCGGTTCTGAAGGAGGCCGCATGCAAATGAAAAGAGAGACTAGAAAATATTAATTTGGCGATATTGGGGGCCAGGCGGGAGCCTTCCTCTAGTGCAGTGGTTCTCAACCTTCCTAATGCTGTGACCCTTTAATACAGCTCCTCATGTTGTGGTGACCCCCAACCATAAAATTATTTCCATTGCTACTTTATAACTGTAATTTTGCTACTATTATGAACTGTAATGTAAATATCTGATCTGCAGGATGTATTTTCATTGTTACAAATTGAACATAATTAAAGCATAGTGATTAATCACAAAAACAATATGTAATTATATATTGTGAAATACTTATTTCTAATTACAAATAAATGAAATTTTGTCTTGAATCATGGTGTAGCATGGGTAACAGTCTTCATATGACAACAATAAACTACATTGCTACACTTTGCTACACGGAGGAGTGGTGTGTTGGTTCCTAAGACCATGGGAAATATGTGTTTTCCGATGGTCTTAGGCGACCCCTGTGAAAGGGTCGTTCGACCCCCAAAGCGGTCACGACCCACAGGTTGAGTACCGCTGCTCTAGTGGAAAGGACTACCACTTGCTCTGGCCTTTTTCTCCCTTTTATTAAGGCTTTGGGACACACCCCTAACCTTTAGGCAGGAAATTACAAAACAGAAATTAACATGAAACAAACAGGTAGAGGCTGCTTCAGCTAACAATGTTTCAACTAAACAGTGAGTGATTAGCTCTGACCTTTCAGAGCAATTAAGGTTGACCAGCATTCTAGTCTCCTGTTCACATCCATTTTAGTGAGAACAATGTTTGGTTTCCAGCAAGAGCACACTAAAATTGTGCACACTATATGTGACACTAATAGGACAACAGACTTTTCTTTAAAAAAAATTTTGAAAGTATTGTCTAGCTCAATTTGTTGCACATCATTCCATGCATCAGGAAGTCACAGGTTCAATTCCTGGTCAGGGCATATGCCCAGGTTTGCAGGCTATCCCCAGTAGGGAGCATGCAGGAGGTAGCCAATTGATATTTCTCTCTCATTGATATTTCAATTTCTCTATCCCTCCCCTCTCCTCTCCCTAAAATCAATAAAAGCATATTTTAAAAAATAGTCATTGAATATCCTAAATAGCTAGTCTGAACATTGAGAACTATGTGATACAAATAGGGACAGCAGTAAATGTTTGTTGAGTGTATGATGGTTGAGGGTAGGTGGGTAGCAGTAAATGGTTCTTGGGAAGTGGAAAATGAAGGTAATGATAAAGTGATGGGGCTGGAAATTCCTGAATGTTCTCATATTTTTCCATGGTCTCAACAGGGTTGCATGGGACCATTCTTAAAATAGTTCAGTGTTAAGAGTTTTTACATGCATGATTTCACTTGATTTTTACAATGACTATAAAGTGGGCAATATGATCCTCCCTATTTTAGAGATGTTGAAACGGAGGCAGAAAGAGGATTAGTGAGTGTATGCATTGGGATGTGAAAACAAGCTATTGGACTGCAGAGAGGGCTTGTACTGAGGGCTTGCAGAGGAACCCCAAATGATGAAAGCAGTTCCTAAAGACTGGGATTAAATTTAGCAGGGTACCCAATTCTGACATAAATTCCAATATCTCCCAGTGATCATAAGGTTCCCATTCTCATTTAGCTCTGAACTACCAATCTCTTCAATCCTGCTTCTGCTAAGTCTCTAAGTGATCTTTTTGTTCTCCAAATTACTATTTCATTTACTGTTACTTGAACATACTAGAACAAACCAGTCTTGGTAATTTTACTCCTCATTTCAGTGTCTTAGGATGCCTTCCTTTGTTCTCTCAGACTACTCATCCCAGGTATACAAGGGAGCAAGTTCCTTCCATATCCACTGCAAAGCCTTGGTATAATTCCCTAATTCCATAGAGCAGTTCCCTTTTCTGAACACCTAAAATTCTCTATTGGCTACTTATTTTGAGGTTTTCATTCACCATATTATATTGTGTTGTAGAAAATATAAAATATATATATGCATATAATTTAGAGAGAAACTACAAATGGTATAAATAATTAATATAAAATACTATTTTATATATTCCTCCTTTCAAATTAGATTATGGACACCTGGAAACAGGGACTCAATTACGATTGTCTTCTTTCAACAATTCCCACACATAATAGGAATTCAGTGTCCTCACTATTGACACTGATGTTACATGTAATTATAAATAATAATAAAAGTCACAAAGTAACAGGCAATATGCTTCATATGGGCTAGCGTTTTGTCTGCATTATCTCCTTAAATCCTCCCAATGACCCTATGCAACTAATGTAACCCACCCACAATTCTTTTAAGCATTGTTTCTGTAAATGAAGACCTGTTAACTAGTGTGACTCTGCATAGTCTATTTGCTTAAGGATTCTAGGGACTCATGGACATGGGCAACACTGTGGTGGCTGTGGGTGCGGGGAGGCAGGTGGTTGGAGGTGGAAGAAGGTAAAAGGGGGATAAAAGGTAATGGAAAAAAATAAAATGAAATAAAAGTTTTAAAAAGAATTCTAGGAACTAACTTCAAAGAAGCAGACTCCGACCTTCAGGCATTCCAGATCTGGGAGATTTGCAGACTCTGACCTTCAAGCATAAAACCAGGATGATATAAAATCAGACCATCCCTTATGGGCTGGAGAGGGTGTGGAAGCAGACTGTGCTGACTAGAATATAGCACCCTCCAGAGAGAGCCCACACCCCCTTCAGTTTCCTTTGTTCTGCCTTCTCCCTCCTCTACCCCTGACCCCTCCAATCAAAACTGTGCCTGCACTGAGATTCAGAATTTCTCCCCTTATTTGCATCATGAGGTAACTAATTTTGGTCTTTGGCTAATTGGATCAAGCAAACATTTAGGCAGCAATATACACTTGATTGATATAATCAACTCGGGCTCTGCAGCTGGTAAACCAGAAAACCTACAGTAAAAAATAAGCTGCAGCCTTAGAGTTGAACAAACGTGCATGGGTTTTAAAAGCACTTCTAACTTCAGAGTTCAACACATCAACACACAGTTTAAAAAATAATTCACCTTCGTGTGGCATGTTCTGCTAGAGACTTCTAAGCTGTCAATTAGTGTTCCTTTTTATGTTAGCTTAATGACCTTGAACCCAACCAAAGTCATGCAATCTTTGGCAGATAAAAGTGAACTGAAACAGTACACAAACTGGTCAGGAGAAACCTGTTTTGGGAACTAGAACAGGTTTCCTTTATAGACTCCCCCAACAGCTCCTTCCCCCAAATAATTGAAGAAAAGTTATTTAGATGTAATATAACAGACTCAACTCTTCAAGTCTACCAGGTACAAGAAAACTTTTAAAACTATGAAGAACTAAGAGATTGTCTAACTGAACCTCTATAATACTTGTACAGTGGGAGATACAGGCCCAAAGAGTGAAATTATTTCTCTTGAAGAGGATGGAAGCAGGAAGTACCTCTGATATCTGGGAGGGCATTTGTGAGGGACCTTAGTCTATGATCTGAATTATCCATCAGTCTAATTTCAGTTATGCAGTAAACTGTGCAAATGCCCCCCCTCCAAATTTAAATACCTACATTTCTCAATACTTCTCAAAAGTGAATGCTGCATACAATTTCACTGTCTAATGATGTATTAGAAAGAAAAAGCACATGGAGGTGGCCTGTAATCCTGATTGAGAACAGCCATGGCGAGTAGAAGGAGTTTATGGTTGCTCTTTCTTAGAAAGTAAAATATGTACTGCTAACTTCATTTAACCTGCAACTATGTCTAGTCTTTTCACATTCTGCTAGAAAAAACTGAGGGGATAATCCTAATCTCAACTATAAGGCTTACAGTGAATAAGATCTATACTTTTTTTTTAAGACCTATACTTTTTGATTATAGAGTCTCAAAATATGATTTTTAAAAATTCTCCCTGTCCCCAACCCCCAAATGAACTTTCTTATATGAATTACATCTAAAAAGTGACTGTATTTATAGAAACTTATTCTTTCTCCATTTCCAACCTTAGAACATTCAGAAAATTATTAACATGTAGTAATATAGTACTTAGTACTATATTAAATATTTAATATTTTCACAATTATTAATACAAAGTGCTAATATAGCATTCAGTATTATACTAAATATGTAGTGAGTTCACAGAAATTATAGTTTATAAAGATTTACCAATTACATACACACAAATATAGTCTTGAGATAACATATAATAAATATAGTCCACGACACACAAAATAGCCTAGATTGATCTATCATAATGGAGAAGGGGGATGCGAATCTGGAATTATCTTCTACAAAGTTTAATAAAATATTCCAAAATAAATCATCCTACTATAAAAATTATCATTGCAACATTTTCTTTTCTATATAGAAAGACAAGTTAAATAATTGATAATCCTCCTGGAAACAAAAGAAAAATTACACCCTCACCAACTCCTATAATAGGTAAAGATATATGTTAGGCATTATCAAGGACACAAAGAAATACAGGACATAGTTGCTATATAGGGCAATCTCTACTCTGTAAGAACTCAACACATATGTACAAGTAGCAAAGTATCTGTATATTTTTATAAGAATGATCATTCTGAAGCAAGTCCTACACTAAAAAAAAAAAAAAATCATAAACCATTGTTTCTTTTGTGCTTCATTTGTGTTCAGCTTGTGACCTAAATGGCCATAACAGCAGAAATAGACTCTTCTTTTCCAGAATGAACAATGAAACCAACTAGAGGATAAAATTCATGAAATTTATACTTGTAAACTTAGAAGCAAATGGGCCCAATTGATTCTCCTCTTCAACTTGCTTTTAGGGAAGCATCTCAGATTTCAAGTAAAATTACTGATCTGAGAAACAAAACCCCTCAGAGAAAACCTAAGGGGAGGTTGTCATTCAGAAGATAAACATATTAAAGAACACTGGGTCAAGATGGTACAATCCAGATGTTGAAATGAGTAAACCCTGGATGTACATGTACTTTCCAAATGGGTAAGTATACATGCAGCACAATGTGTGTCCTGATTATGGTAGACAGATCTGGGCATATCTTCTTTGGTATAGGCTAGAAAGACTTCATGGAGAAAATAAGTGGTAAAACTGGGTTTGAAAAATTAAAAGGATTAAGTTTCTATATAGGAAGGAAGGGGCAATGTAGGTTACATGTGTATATTTAGGAATGGAGGAATAGTGGTCCAAAGCAGAGAAGCAGGGAAGAAAGAGGTGAGTGAAGAGGGAGATGAGCCACGTTAGATTATTGAAGTCTATAATAAGCTCCAATGTTCTAACAATAAATATGTCTTAGTGTCCCCCAAAGTAGATCTGAACCCTTTGGATAGATGTGTGTGTGTGCACAAGTACATGTATATACAGATAAATTCAGATGCACACACACCTACATATATAAATACATAAACGGGGCCTACTTTTCACATGCTTACTCTAACACTGAGGCTTTGGTAGCCTCTCTTTTTGCTCCCTCACACCCCCCCCTCCAATTTCATTCATTTGGCTATTATTTGTTAACCATCTACTTTTAGTCAGGTACTAGTGCACTAGGATAATAATGGTGAGCTACATTCACATGCAAATGGAAAGGTAACTCAGACATGACCACACTGAGCCACATATACAAGGTAGAAAGAAAGATTACAGTTGAGGGGTAAAAAAAAATCTAGAAACAAAAAGAAGACAGAAAATAATTCTTCTGACATATATCAAGATTACTTCATATTTTTTTAAATCCTTATTATGAGTGTATTAAAGAAGTCCCCCCTCTTTTCCCCCCTTGCCCCTCATCCATCCAGATCCTGCTCTGCCCCAGACCTTCCCCCGCCTACTGTTTATGTCCATGAGTATTGTATGTATGCATATAAGTTCTTTGGTTAATCTCTTTGCATCCTCTTCCTCTTACCTTCCCTCTGAGATTCATCAGTCTGTTCCATGTCTCCATGCCTCTGATCCTATTTTATTCATCAGTTTATTTTGCATATTAGATTCTTTGTTTATTTTGATTTTTAGATTCAATTATTAATATGTATTTATTGCCATTTTATTGTTCATTTCTCCTTCTAATTCTTTTAAAAAATATTTTATTGATTTTTTTACAGAGATGAAGAGAGAGGGATAGAGTTAGAAACATCGATGAGATACATTGATCAGCTGCCTCTTGCATGCCCCCTACTGGGAATGTGCCCACAACCAAGGTACATGCCCTTGACTGGAATCAAACTTGGGACCTTTCAGTCTGCAGACCAACGCTCTATCCTCTGAGCCAAACCAGTTTTGGCAAATTCTTTCTTCCTTCCTTCCTTCCTTCCTTCCTTCCTTCCTTCCTTCCTTCCTTCCTT
>JAAGEH010000005.1:9888816-10059479 GCA_011751065.1 Lasiurus cinereus
GAGAGAGAGAGAGAGAGAGAGAGAGAGAGAGAGAGATTTAGAATGCTTCCCTACATCTTATATTCATTATTACAGTAGATATTTTATAGCTCAAGCACATTTGGGGAGCACCAATTTGTTCTCAAGGCTATTATCAACAGATGTTTTACTATTTTGATCACATAAGACAGTTAAAAGATCTGTGGTATGTGGGTCACCCAACATAAAATAATCTTAAAGAATGAAAGAATGTTTCCACCATCTGGTCCAGTCTGCATGTGGCTATAAATTGTGCATTATAGATGTGAACTGGGTTAATATTCAATTTCCTTTCTCAAGATTCCAAGAATGATACACAGCCTTCTAAGATTAATCCATTAACTCAATAACCCTGAGGTTTAAAAGGTAACTGATTTCACAGTCAGTGATGCTTTCAATTAATGTCATCATTTATTCTTCCTCACTGAGCACAAATGCAACTCTGGGTTCAAGTTGAAAAATATCTTTTTGGATACCAGAAGTAAGAATTCTCACATTAGCTGTTCAAATGCCAAGCTTTCCAAAGCCAAACCACCAGGCTATGTGAAATGACACAGTCAGCCTTAACAATGAGCTGACACTGAAACGATAACACAGATGGTTTTTTGTGATATTTTAGATTTGAATCAGTCTCGGTATAGATTTCTGTTCTCCCCTTTTTAGCTGTGTGACCCTGGACAAATCACTTTATTACTCTGTGCTTTAGTTTGTAAGTAGGGTGATAATAATTACTTCAGAGAGTTGCTACAATTAGGATTATATAACATAACACAATAAGTGAGTTTAATCACAAAGTGCAGATTTCCAGAATATTTTTCCATATATTTGAAAAACATGCCCCCCTTCTTATTCACTGGAACAGCCAAGTGTGAGTGGTGCATAGGTTGTCCAGGCAGAAATGTGTACTGTATTTCAAGGTCATTTTCAAGTATTGGCAAAGGGTTTAGTCAGTTTGCCTAAAAGCATCCTTGTGGGCCATGCCAAAGGTGATAGACTACTACAAGAGCATGTGTCATAATTTCTGTCAAAACAATCCAGGCTAACGACAGCCTGTCCCTAACATAACATGCTTGAAAATCAGATGGTTAAATAACACTGATGAGTTTCATTTTGAGGCAGCAATAAGTAGCTCTCACAAAATATTTTGTCACTTGTATATTTTGTCACTACCCACTAAGAAAGGATCACAATGTGAAAGCCTGGGTTTTCATTTTATCACAGCAAAGTGAGGATAAAAGAATGTTTCTCTTTTTTAAGGCTCATGTCATGGAATAGTTACATGGAACAAGAAGATGACAAGCTTAGTTGACACTGTATGGTGGTAGATCTCCTTGAAGCAATGACTTTCATTCACATGTGTGTCTCCCTTACTAGCTCCTAAGCTCTCGGAGGGTAGACACTGTCTAGTTCATTACCTATTCACAGTGTCTGATACACTTATCACTTACTGGTAATGCTTGTTGAATGAACAAAGTGTGAATTCCAGGCACCACAGTGGGCAATCAATGCATATGTGTATAATGAGAGAATTTTTTAGGAGGGAAAGTAAAAACCAGGAGCATAGCCAGAGGAAGGAGACTATATGGGGAATAATAATGATAAAAATAATACTCATGGGGGGAATAGTGGTGGTTCTGCAGAAGAGAAGACTCAGGGAGAAAGTGGATGTTAGTTTCTCTTTTTTAAACAATTCACATGAAGAACATCTAGATAAGGAACTACAATCAACAAGTCTCCTATAGTATTTATATTTATGAACTCATTTGGTCCTCACAACAACTCTAAGAGGGAGGTATTACTGCCACCTATTGTACAAATGAGCATACGTGAAGCACTGGCAGATGAAGGGATTTGCTCTCTTATCACATTCACAAAGGTGAATAAGTGGAAAAGCCACAATTTGATCTCAAGCTACATAACTATAATGTCTACATGTTATAGTTTCCTATACTTTGTTTCTTGGAATACTTTTCCATACTGGTAACAGTAGTTTGGTAGAAATTACTGAGGAATAATTTAAATCAATTTAAGAAATGCCTTTTAAACAGTGTTGTTCAAAACTTAGAGCATTATAAAGAGTTCCCTCTTATTTAAAGGTGCAAGATAAATCTTGGGATGTGGAAATGCTTCTCATGAGTCTAACCATTTATAGTTGCTTTAAGGAAATAAAGTTTAAATAAATTTGGGGTGATTTAAAACCTCAATTTATATGAGAAAGTTTTCTTTTGATTTCAATAAAATAAAAATAAGTTAATGACTACATTTTCATATTTTCAGTTTGTTTTACCTAAATAGGCCAATTATTTGCATTTGTTTGTTATTAAAACAGCAAGAGATAGAGGAAAGGAGCAAGACTGAAAGTTAAATGTGTGAATTTTAGACTGGCCTTTGCTCTGTATTGAGTGACTCCAGGGAACTCTTGTAAATATTTTCTGAGCCTTCCTTATTTACAAAATGAGGAGTGCCATGTTTTCTCTTCCTATTTCACAAGATGTTTGAAAAATAAAATATTTGAAAAATATCTTGAAAATAATGAATATTAAAATATGAGTTGTATTATAAATGTGTACATTATATCAATGTGCTGAAGCAATACTACCTGCATAGTAAAAGTAATAGACAACCTCACCACTTTTAGCTTCAGAAAACATAAATATATTTTCAGGAAGAAAATTTCCGAAATATAATTGGAACACTTCTTGAACTGGATTCCTTCCCTTGAATTAAAAGAATGCTAAATACACAAGATGTAATGTCATTTTTGTTGCCTCCCACCCCCAAGTTAGGACAACATCATTGAGCTTTGAGTCAAGTTTAAACAAATGGGGGGTGTGTGTATGAAGAGATTGTCATATTTCTCAACATTAAGAAGTAATCATGAAAAGAAATAAATGCATATCTATCCACCTACTGCCTTTGTATTTTTCCTTAAGGTACTTTTAGCTTTCCTATGCGAACCTATTTTGCTTTTTGGCATATTACTCCTTTTAGATAAATGTATAAGCTGTAAAGGCAATCTAAAAATATCATGGCTGGTCAGAGAATGCATATGTTATCTCAAAATAGTCTTTTTAGGTTTACTGGTGGCATTGCATAGTAATTGAAGATAGATCAGCCAGCTCTACAACACACTAGTTTTGCGACCAAAAATGAAGGCCTTAACATCTTTGAAAACACAGTTTGCTTATCTATAAAAGAGAGGCTCTAAAGCTTACATAATAGACTAAGTATTAAGATAAACAATCTAATCAAAAAATGGGCAATGGACCTAAATAGAAACTTTTCAAAAGAAGACAGAAGGAAGGCCAAGAGAGATATGAAACCATGCTCAAATTCACTAATTATCCAAGAGATGCAAATCAAAATGATAATGCGGTATCATCTCACACATGTCAGAATGGCGATCATCAACAAATCAATAAACGACAAGTGCTGGCAAGGATGTGGAAAAACAGAAACTCTTGGTACTGCTGGTGGAAATGCAGATTGGTGCAGCCACTGCGGAGAACAGTATGGTGTTTCCTCAAAAAACTAAAAATGGAACTTTCATTTGACCCAGTGATCCCACTTCTAGGAATATATCCCAAGAAGCCAAAAACATCAATCAGAAAGGATATATGCACACCTATGTTCATAGCAGCACAATTTACCATAGCTAAGATCTGGAAACAGCCTAAGTGCCCATTAGCAGATGAGTGGATTAAAAAACTGTGCTATGTCTACACAATAGAATACTATGCTGCATTAAAAAGGAAGGAATTCCTACCATTTGCAACAATATGGATGGAATTGGAGAGCATTCTGCTAAGTGAAATAAGTCAGTCAGAGAAAGATAAATATCACATGATCTCACTCATCTATGGAAAATAAATTAAAAACATAAACTGATGAAAACAGATCCAAAGACAGGGAAGCATCGATCAGACTGTCAAACCTCAGAGTGAAGGTAAGGGAGGGTGGGGGTAAGGGCGAGAGATCAACCGAAGGACTTGTATTCATGAATATAAGCCTAACCAGTGGACACAGACAACAGGGGGGTGAGGGTATGTGTAGGGGGGTGGGAAAGAAGGTAATGGGGGGTGAGGACAAATATGTAATACCTTAATCAATAAAGAAATTAAAAAAAAGAAAATACAAAAAAGATATAAAATAATCACTATAGAATAATTAACATATAAGGCTGAAACCTCAACAAATTACAGGGACTAATATACTCACTGTTGAAGCAGCTACTACTACCAGCAGAAGAAATAGCACTGACCATTGTGTTCAGTATACAAAGGAGATTCTATCTATCTATAAACATGTGAATACACACAGATAGATGAAAACTGTATGTATACAAAGGATAAAATATACACTATAATATATTATATTATATTAAAATATATAAAAATGTATACATATATGTGCATGTGTATAAGTGTATATACACACATATGCTATTAGGACGAAAAACAATCTTTAATCTCTATTTCTTGTCAAAAGACTACATTATTTTTATAATGATTTTGCTAGATTCTTCCAGGTAGAGGTAAACTACTGTTTTACAAATAAAATGAATTAAATCAAGAAACATTTTAGCCTTTGAGGGCCTTGAAATTATATAAAAGTTGATGCAGTATGCACATAGATGACAATGAGAAAGTCCCGAAGTAATGAAGAAAATGAATAAGCTCACTCTGGGGAATTTATCAAAGACTTTCACAGGAGGTAACTTACAAGTTGGGTTTTGGAAAAGAAGCAGCTTATCAGGCAGAAACAGTAAGGAAGTAAAGAGCAATTTTAGGATCGAAAAATTAGTGATCCTGAATTAAATGAATTATGACATTATTCTCAATGACAAGATGGATGTGGTTGAATTTATGCTGAATTTATATAGATAAAATATTTTAAAACTTTAAAACAAGGTAATAGACCATAGAGGTCCTGATGCCTATGAATATTTTTGTAATTCATGCATTCATCTTCTCCAAAAGATAGATAATTTAAAAGTTTAAAAATGCATCAAGCTCATCAAGCTAAGTGGATAAAATATAAGTGGTTAAACCTATTAGTTCTAACCATTTCTTAAATACTGGAAATAACTTGCAGTTTTCCTACTATGCAACTCTATTTTGAGATACAAGTATTTTTTTTTCTCCCAATGTTTTTCCTTTTCCTTTTCCCCCATTAAAGCAGGTGTTCATTTTAAGGGGAGAGAGGTTGAGAGAGAGAGTTGAAATCAGAATAGCTTGCAGAGAATCTCTGCTTATATTTCTCAAAACCTAAGCCCTTAACAGAAATTAAAGAGTTTTGGGAGGATGAAAAAGTAGACCAGGAGTCGTCTTCAGAGCCCAAGAGTCCTGGTGAAGGAGGGAACAAGAGTGAGGCTTTCCAAATAGGGGTGAGGTGGGGAGAGATTCCCTTGAACTAGAATAAGAAAGGAGAGAGAATAATTTTCAGAGTTGAATGATTTTGAGGCACACCTAAGAAAATGAGAACATAAGCATTTCCTAAAGACTCTCATAACTCGTTATATCACTTAGGTTTTATTTAGTTGCAAGCAACACAAGCCCAATTCATACTGGCTAACACAGTAAAGGGGATTTATTGTTTATTTTAATAAAAATCCCAAAGGAGTACCTCAGCAATGGTTTGATTCATGGTCTCAAGATATTGCCAAGAGTGTTATTTCCTCTACTTTCTAAAATGCTACTTCATTATAAATCTGTAATCCTCTGTGAAATGGCTCCAAGCTACTACTATCCGCCCTATTATCATTTCTCACTTCACGCTCATGGAAGAGGGTGAATTCTGTCACAGAATTCTAATAAGTCATGGAATTCACTCTAATTGCACTGGATTCAGTTGCATAGTCACTGCTGATTAAGACAAAGAGAGTACATTATGTTGATTTGTCTAAATCAGTAAGAACCCATGTCTAGAATTCAGTCACCTTAGCTTCCACCAAAGCACATGGTCATGTGGGTGAAGGTTAACCATCTGAACTAAAATCTGAGCACAGTAGCAAAGTGGAAGGGGTGAAAACCATGAAATGGGTAGAGAACAAACAAACACCTACTACATTGGAAAGGTAGAGCAGAAACTGACAGACTGGAGGGGACAACCAAAGGGGGCCACAGATGTTGCAGCCGTTACTTGGGAGTAAACATGACCAAATGATGCATAGGTTGTCTTGTCACTGTGTAGGGACACAGACTGTGAGATAATTCTGGATATGGTTGAAATGGTTGGAAGAAAAGTACTAAGAAGGACTGAGGTTACATTTTCGGTCAGCCAGACAGCTGAGCTACAGAAAAACATGTCTATATAAGTCATAGTTTGTTCACTTACAAGTAACAAAACCCCCAGCTTCTACCGTTTCTCAAGATCTAATACTTAGTGATTCTGGTATGATTGCTGGGCCCTATGCAGTATCGCTTCTTGGATCTTTCAGTTTCAATAGGCTCAGGACCTAG
The DNA here is from genome assembly GCA_011751065.1 of Lasiurus cinereus. Taxonomy (NCBI): domain Eukaryota; kingdom Metazoa; phylum Chordata; class Mammalia; order Chiroptera; family Vespertilionidae; genus Lasiurus; species Lasiurus cinereus. Next base: position 9,895,296 of record JAAGEH010000005.1, read on the forward strand.
TGTCTCCATGGCCCAGAACTCTCAGGGTACCCTTGAATTAGAGCTCTTCTTGCCAAACCTCCTTAACTATCCACAATTTCATGATAGCAAGTCCTGGAAAAAGAATTATTCCAAGTAGAACAGTCAACTTGGCAATGATAGAGTTTTGTCATTTCTCTGTGAGTTTTTTTCTTATATATTTTGTCTAAAAGCTGTTGGTTTTAGAAGTACCATTATGCTGGTAATAATCAGGGTCATGTTAAAGAAATATGTGGGTAATAGTGTAATAAGAAGTTTACAGAAGGGAATATATAGCTAGTTTACATAATATGAGGGGACTAAGGCTCAGACTAATGCACAGGAAGAGAGCACTTGTTAATGCAGAGGGCTCATGAGGTGAAAAAAGATAACTCAGCTGGGAGCTTATAAAGAAAAATGGAGAAGGTTGGAGTCAGCAGCTGAATTGCACCAAAATGTATTTTGTGCCAATTCATCTAAATCAGCTCTTTGAGGTATGTTTACTAGATAGTTCTTAATCCTGAGACTTTGATGCTTACAAGTAAAGTTAGATTAATGACCCCTTAAATATCTGCAGACTATATTTCTAACAGTTTTTTTTTCTGACATCTGAGTCCAATGGTTAACACTGCAAAGTACTTTCCACATGTGCAAAGATTATTGGTTCCCAAATCAGAAAAGTTTCTAAACAGTAGAGACCTAAATTCATAGACCTGTCAGTAGCCACTCTCTTTACCTTCACTCTCTTTTTTTATTGCTCTTTTATTTCTGGGAGCTGGAATGCAGTAATGGGTTACTTTAAAGAAGATGGTATGTGTAAGCTTTGGGATATTAAGGTTTACTGCAACCTGCCAACAGTATTGTAGTGGAGAGCTTGGCTTTATGACCTCACGTTAGTGGTGAGAGACATAATTAGAATTTAGAAAGCTAGAGAATTGAAGCAAGGCAATATTTTCTTTGAGAACCTCAGGCATGACTTAGGAACTTCAGCATAGTTAAAATACAACACCAAGATACTAGTACATTAGTATAGGTCCATTTGCTGGTAAGTTACAATGCTTTATTTGAACTTGTATGGCTAAGAAGAATTTCAGGGAAGGCTCATGAAGTTATTAGAAAGACAGTGGTGTCCGGTTGGGTTTTTAAGACAGTCATAACAGGAAAGGGGTGCTTCCAGTTTCCTCTCTCTTTTCTACTGGCATATCATTTCTCTGGCTCTCCAAGAGGAGCACTCTGATTGGCTCATTTTGACTAGGTGAAAGCCTCTTAACTCTGCATCAAATCACTAATAAAAGTTTAACAAATAATCACAAAAATAATAAAAAGTTTTAAAAATTAAAGGTTTTCCATGCTTTAGCCCCAAGATCCTGATACAGTTGGTAAGGGTCAGAGTTCAGGTTCAATGGGAATTTTTACTAGCTCACCAGGTAATTCCCAGGAGTAGCTCCAGACCAATCAACTGTGTAACGATGGGTGTTGTGACTGATTATCTTCCCTAGAACCACATGGGGAGATAATTTCTGAAGAAGGATATTCTTCCTGCTAGTTTTAATGTCCAGACACAACAATAGTTGCTCACAATGTTATGTGTAGAGATTGAAGATGGAAGACCATTAGAATAGAATATTTTAAAGAGGATCAGAGCATCTACAGAAAATATCATAGCCTAAAGCTATTGAAAACAAAATACACTATAATGGCTTATCTAGCTTGGAACTACGTTATTGTGAACTAACAGATAAGAAAATACAGAACTATAGTAGCAGGTGTTATTCTATAGGAAGCTATGCCTGCAATCTCAAGGGCAGATTTCACTGACAAACAAAACATGCTTAAAAATATATTGATAACTAGATATCTATATTATAAAATTATTTAACTGAACTAGAATGAGATTGTGTTACAGCTGACTACATAAAAACTGAAACAAAATCAAATATCATCAGGTCTCTGGTATTTAATTCATGTTATTATTATTAATTAAAAAGGGCTAAAGAGATTCAGAGAAAAATCAGAAATTTAGAATCCCAAAGCCTCTACATTATTTGAAGTAATAGGCCCTTAATTCCATTTAAATTTAGAAATTTTCCTTCTTATGAAAATTTAATCATGTGAGAGAAACAAATTGGGCTTAAGTAGTTCAGTCATCCAATTAATTTGATGTTTGGATGAATATGGAGAATATGTCAATAGACAGCTTTAATGAATTGCTTCTTACCTGGCAATTCACAAATACTGTTTTCAAAATTCCCATGTTACCCAACTTATACCCCAAACTTGGTTCATCTATAGAAATTTGCAGCATGTGGTAAATCAGTCACTTTTCTGTACAATATAAATCTATTTGTTTTTTGCATGGGTTAAATAATATGTAACAGAAGCTATGATTTATATTTGGGAAGATGGTTCAGATTTTCACAATTTTTTAATTGTAAAAGAATATCCTTGACTTGTCAGACAGAACATTCAAATAGTATCACATGGCCATACATTCTGCAGCTGTTAGGAAAACACTCCAAATGTTCTTTCTTTTTGGGGGTTGGGGGCAGGCCTGGGAGGAGTGGCAGATAGTCTCTTCAACATCTCTGCTAAATTGTAGTCATGCATGTTGGTCAGGGTTATGAAGGCATGATGAATCTATTATCCATGCTGGGTCAACTAGCTTCTCTTGATATAAATTTTATTAGAGATTCATAACCTATTAACATCATACTTGAGTAATAGATAAATCACTCAGAGCCATGGGCTTTAAACTCCACTACCTTTGTTAATGTCATCAAAGCCCAGGGTATCAGTGACTTGAAATATCACAGTTGCCCATCTCTGAGAGGTACAGATAATGTTAACGAAAGGAATTTGTTGGATTATAGTCCAGGCCTCTTTGACTCCTCTGCTCTCTCTGGCATTTTCCCATCTTACAAAACAGTAGAATCTGTTTTTGTAACATTCTTAACATATTTTAAATCATCTTCTCCTACATCACCACTGCAGAATTTAGCAATTAATTATGTCTTAAATGGCATAGCTGCATCATCTCCGGAATTCTATGAAATGTATACCCAATATCGCAGCCAAAGTCATCTTTTTGAAACACAAATGTGATTGTCACTTTTCTGCTTAAACATCCTCAAAGGCTTTCCATTGTCCTCACAATGAAAAAGAAACCCTGCTGCTTGTTATCCAAGGCATCTGATACTCAGCCCTCTCCATCTCTTTAGCCTTGTCTCTGTCTGAGTCCTACTCACAACTTGAAGTGCAGTCATTCTGAACTAGTTGCAGTTCCTTGAGCATGTTTCTTTTCCATGGGCCCTTGAACATTTGCACCTGTTATTCCCTGCCTGAAAGGCTGCCTTCCTCTACTCCCATTCCCATAGCTAGTATCCTCTCATCCTTCATAAGCCAGCTCAGGTTTAATGCCACTGAAAAGTGCTCCATTCTGGGCCAGGTATCCTCAGGGTTCTTCTTCATGGTTTCTGCCTATTAATTCTCTGTGTCCTATGCCAGACTGTAAAATACTACAAAGCAAGGACTGTGACCAGTGCTTTTGTTCAGTAAATGCTTGACAAACAAAGGTACATAAAACATTTGTGAGATTCACCATGAGTACCAAGTGGCCAATGCCATGACTGATGCTGACATGTCCTTGAATTGCCCAGTGGCTTTCCCTTTTCTTTTTGTCATCGTGGCAATATAAAGAAAACTACAATAAAATTACTTCCATCAGGAAATGCATAGGTCAGTGGAAAATACAGATTTTATTCATCATTTAATATTAGAAGTTTTCTATGTGTGTTAATTTATGAAAGGGCACCTTGCCCAAAAGGGAGAGTCAAGGAAAACTTATTGAAGGAAATGACACTTGAGCTTAATTCTGAGGACAGTTTAACTCAGTGGCATGAGCTGAGTGAGGTTCTAGTACCTGTTGGGCAGGGGGCTGAATCCTAGCTCTATCCCTTCCTAACATATTAATTTCGACAAGTGATTTAATTTCTGAGTCTCCGTGTCTTAATTGTAAAATGGAATTAGCAATATCCATCTCATATGGATGTTACAAATGTGATGAATTTATTACTAAATTAAAAGTTACAGAGATTCAATGAAGAAAAAAGTGTAAACTACAAATGAATATAGCAATTACCATAACTTCATCACTGGATGTCTAACATCTAACAAAGTAACTGGGAAAAAAGAAGAAAAGTTGGTATAAAAGAAGTTATTGTTAGATTAATGTAAATTGCTCATTGAGACTTGGAAGCTATGTTTTAATAAGCTTCCTTAATGATTTTGACAAACAACACTTGTGAGAACTACCCTGTTATGGTAGTTTTATTAACACAAAGAAAATGGTAAGAATAACAGGTATCTATGCTTTTCTAAATCTTTATATTAACTCATTTAATCATTACAAGGGCCTCAGAAGGTGATAACAAAGTTTTCAGCCTCATTTTCAAATGTGGAAACTAAGGCACAGAAAGGTTGAGTATTAAGCTTGAAGTAACTCAACCAGTAAGTGATAGAGGCAGCATTCAAAAAGATCTGAAGAGATATTTTTTTCATGCAGAATGAATAACATATAAGAAGACTTAGATGTGGGAAAAGATTGGCTTTTTTTAGAAATTATGCAGATTGATAAGAGTAAAATATTTTCAGAGTTGATGGTGAGGGCATAGCGTTGGAGATAGAAGTAGGATTATACTGTATAAGACATTGTAGATGATGATGATGATGTAATTATCACCTCTTGGAGAGTATTAAGAATAAAAGTGGTATGGTATGGCTTATATTTTTTAAAAGATTACTCTAGCTACTTTGAGGAGAAAAGTGGTCAGGCGTGGGATGATATTGGTTTGGATCAGGATTCAACAGAACAGGTGGCAAGATGTGATTGATTTTAAAATTTATTTTTATGTTTGTACCAGTAGGGCTTGCTCTGGATGCTGAGGGGAAATGCACAATTAAGCAAGATGCTTAGATTATTTTTTTTTTCACCTGAATAATAAGAAAAATGATAGAGCCAACTCATTAAAATTAAGATTATTAGGCTAGAAGCACCTTTGGCCCTGAGGGTAGGGAGTGCAGGAAAATAATAAATTCTGTTGGGAACATACCAGAATGCCAAACTGGACAGTTAGCTGTCTGAATTTGGAGTGTAGGGAAGCTCATGACTGCAGATTTGGGAATCACTAGCTGGTAGCTGGAATTTAAAGCATGGGTCTAGATGAGATCACCTGGAGAATGAGAAGAGAGTGGGGTCTATGCACTGGGTTTCTAGAGTGGCCCAGCATTTAGAGTTGGAGCCAGCAAGGACATGGTAAAAGAGCACTGATGAGGTGATGGATAAACAGGAGTGTTTTTTTCCAGAACCAAGAAATTGACACCATTAAGGAAGGAGGCAGTGACGGTTATATCAAATGCTGCTGAGAAATTAGTCAGAACTGAGAACTGATACTTGTATTTAGCAAGCTGGAACCTGGTGTGACTTTTCTAGGGATGATATTAGGACTGTTGTGGGGATGAAAGCATGAAAGAGGTTAAAATAAGAAAATGAGGTAATAAGTAGACAATTTTATTAGTTATTTGGAAAAGCAAAATAGAATAATAAGGCAGTAATAGGAGGGGAACTTTGGGTTAGGGAATTATGTGTTTGTGTGTGTGTTGAGAGATATTATATGATATTTAATATGATGTATTAAATTTACACAGGAAAAAAAGAGAGAAACTGATATTGTAGGAGGGAGGGGAGAAAACTGCAGAGGCAGAGTCTTTAAATGGATGAGAAGTTACAGAGTCCAGGCCACGAGTGAAGAGCTGACCTTGGAAATGAACAAGGAAAATTTCTTCCTTGTAATAGGAAGAGTACACTAGCAGATTTGGTGGTAGGAAAGTGAGGTGGTTTTTATTTGAATGCTTGGTTTTTCTCTGGGACTATGAAGAGAAGTCAACAGCTGAGCCTGAGAATGAGGGAATTGGTAATAGAGATTTGATGAGGGCAAATAAGATCTGAAATTGCTGTCCTAGAGAATGAGAGAGTGATTTTTCTAAAGAAATGTGTAAGAACTGCTAGGATGTTTGGAGGGTCCATTTCAAATTGATGGTTATAATTTTAATGTGAGATGAGTAAGCACTTCCGTAGCCAGGTTCAGCTGCCCAGGTGCTGGCATGGAGTACGTAGAAAGGTGTTGACTTAATCATGGTAGATCAACCAAAGATGAGGTTTTGTTGGATGAACACAGAAAATGAGGAGGATAAAAAATATTGAAAGTATGATAAGAATAAGAAGAATATATGCCAATAAATGGGAGGAAATTGGGAGGGGGCATAATCAAGGGTAAAATCTCAAGGGAAATGGTGGAATCAATGATGCAAGCTCCCAGTAGGGTTGAGGAATTTTTGGAATGAGGTATAAAAATAAACAATGAACACAAAGAAGAGGTGTTATACAGAAAAGATGATACATAACATAGAGGTTTTGGGAGAGGGGAGCAATGAATGGCAATGACAAGATTTAGAGTACAACCAGAATCCCTAAGTCAGGGAGGGAGCCAGGGAGGTGATATGCTAGATCATGTGGCAAATAATTGTCAGAACCCAAACTAGAACACACAATTGTCATATTCCTCCTGAATGTTGTTCCTCACACCAACATTAACTTATAATTATTTTTGACTTATAAAGCCAGGGTGACTAAATGATGGGGTATTGGAGATGCTAATATGTGTGGTCGGTGGGAAGAGAGAAGGGTAATCTCATGAGTTTGTGATCTGTGCAAAGAGGGCCCTATATGTAGAAGGGCTACCCTTGGTTTATATTTATATATTTATGTATTTGTTTTTCAAACTGTAAGAGAATGTTTATATAGAAAGCCACAGAGGGAGAGGTAGAAGAGGGTGGAAAGAGAGAGAGGGGGGGGGAGGAATGCTTTGAGAAATGAGAGGGAGGAAGGAGAGGTTTGGGAGTACTGAGCGGGGGAGGTGTCCTTGGGAAAGAAAGGGTGAGGGAAAGGCACAGGCCTACTCCATAGAGAGAGAGCCTCCCATGTTGGTTTAATGCTCTCTCTCTTTTTTTATACATCTTTTTAAAATTTTTTTTTATTAATGTGTTACATGTATACATATCTTCCCATTGCCCCGCCCCTCCCAGGCATACACTAACCCCCCAGTGTCTTGTGTTCATTGGTTATGCTTATATACATGCATACAAGTCCTTTGGTTGATCTCTTATCTACCGCACCTCTCCTTAAACTTCCTGCTGTAATCTGACAGTCTTTTTAATGCTTTATTGCCTCTGTATCTATCTTTTTGTTCATCAGTTTATAATGTTCTTTATTATCCACAAATGAGTGAGATCATGTGGTGATTTATGCTCTCTTGTTTCCATCTTTTTTTTTTTAAACCAGAGCACCACTTTTCATTTTGTACTGTGCCCCACAAATCACATAGCCAGTTCTGGAGAGGAGCTTTTTACATTTGGGCAAATTTTCCATAAGCTTCACTTTTCTCCATTTAGCATGCCATTAAAATTTTATCAGAGTTTATTATGTAAGTTTTAAAATACCCATCTGGCAAACACTTAACTTTCAATGTAAATTTCCTTTTAAAACCACTCTCACTCAATATAAATTAAACAGAATGATAAATTTCCTGACTCGGGAAAGTGAAAAATCAAAAGAAAAAATATATTTAAGTTTAGATCTAGAGTGTAAATTCATACTTGAATTAAAGCTTGAGAAATAAACTTTCATTTTTATTTCTTAAAATAAATGTGATATATGTTTGTTATGGAAGGTTTAGGAAATAAATATGAATAAAAAGATAAAATAAAAAAATCATCCCCAAAATCCTCAACAAGACTTAACCATTTTTAACATTTTGGTTAGGCTTTATGTATATATTTATAAATGTATATTTTGCATGTATATCTTTGTTTGTGCTTATTTGATTATATTTTAAGTACCATATGTATATCTTTGTTTGTGCTTATTGGATTATATCATAAACTAGAGGCCTGGTGCACAAAATTTATGCATGGGAGAGAAGGTGGAGGGGTCCCTCAGTCCAACCTACATGATCTGGGATTCCTGTGGGATTGGGACTAAACTGCCTAAACTGGCAGTCATATATCTCTTTTGCAATCCAGGACCGCTGGCTCCTAACCACTCTACCTACCTGCCTGCCTGATGCCCCTGACCACTCTGCCTGCCTGATCATCCCTAACTGCCTCTGCCTCTACCTCTGCCTCAGCCCCAGCCATAGCAGCTTGGTCTGGAAGGACATCCAGAATGACACCCAGAAGGTCGTTCGGCTGTCTAGTCTAATGAGCATATTATGCTTTTATTATTATAGATATCCTTTTACAACTTCATTTTAATTTATAATGAAATATATAATTACTCCTCATCTGAGGATATTTTTTTCCATTAATTTTTGGAGAGAATGGAAGGGAGGCTTGGAGGGGGAAAGAGAGAAAAACATCAATATCAGAGGGTGACATATTGATTGGTTGCCTCCTACACATGCCCTGACCAGGCCTGAGATAAAATCTGCAATCAGATATGTGCCCTTGACCAGGAATTGACATTCTAACTACCTATCAGGCTAGTTTAATAATATATTTAATAATATATTCTACTTACATCTCTATACTTATAATTAAATATTTTAAAATACTATTATAATTTAATATGATTTTCTATTTATATGGACATATAATAATGTGTTATTAAACACTTGTCTTTTGAACTCTTAACTATTATAAAAAATACCAATATGAACACTCTTTATATATTTGTATTATTCAATAAGTACAGTTTCTGGGTAAAAATGTGTACCCTTTTTAACACTTTTGATATCTTCTTCCATACTGATACACATTGATTGCACCAAATTCCAAGCTCACTCAATGGCAGTAAATATTAACCCTCCTTTTAAATATTTTGCAATTAAGTAAATACAAACTATTTAGCATCATTTTTTTCTTTGCTTATAAGTAAGGTTGAACAGGTTTCTGTATGTTATTGGCCCTTTCTTTTGTGATGGATATCCTGTTAATGCGTTTTGTGTGTGTGTGTGTGTTTTTTTTGTTTTTTTGAAGGTGGTCTTTGGTATTTCTCTTACTGTTTTTTAAAATATCTTTACCTATTAGGGTTGTGTTGCACAGAATTTCCCTAATTTTTCAAAGACTTGCCAAGGCCCTAAAAGCATATTTTCAGAGATCTGCAGGGTTACTGTGTTTTTCTCAATAGGAGTGCTTTTAAAATCCATCACTTGTTTTGTTTTTAAACTTAAAAATACATGGTAATGGTAATTATAATAGTGTTAATATCACAGAAATAAAAAAAAACATTTTATAATGTATCTAAAATGTATAGCAAAACGATAGGAACAAATACTGCACTAGTTCATGGAACATTTCTATCTTTTCATTTGTTGCTCCAAAGTCTGGCAATGTAATCTATATACTGAACACTCTAGTTATTTGGCCTGTTTGTCCCCAGGCCTTCCTCTGAAAGAATTTAATATTCTCATTGTGAGCTCTGTTGGAAACTTCCAGGGTATAATATACAATTGTGTAATTTTGCAAGACAACCCATTAGAATGCAGAATGTAGAAAGCAAAATTGGGGCTTTGGATTATTAGATTTTTCTTACCCTCTCCAAAGTAATTTCTTCAAACTCATATTCAATTTCTGTCCCATTGACCTGTAAATAGGAAAAAAAGAAAGAGAATGATTAAATACATACTGAGATGGAGACAACATTTGAGAATTGGTTTCATTCTGGCTATGAATAAACCACACTTTTTTGATATATGATTGTATCTAAATAAAATATAATCCAAGCTATCTAAAATATATGAGTGAGACTACCAAAAAATAATCAAGCTTACTGCATCCCTTAGAATTTTGCAATATTTGTGGGACAGAGAACAATACAAAATATGCATTGTGAATTGACAAAGAATAAGCTATCCAGAAGTAATGTCACAGTTGTAAGGAAAATATTTTTCCTTATGTATTTTAAAATGTCTATGAATTAACACTAGTACACTACTTTAAAAAAATCAGCTTTAAGGGCAGCACAACCACATCCCATTATTTAATTTAAAATATCATTAAGAATGACCATGTGACATAAGAAAGCCTTTCTTTATTGGCTTAAACTCAGGTAATTCATCCCTATTATCCTCACATTATATTTATTTATTTATTTATTTATTTTAATTTTTTTAATATATTTTATTGATATTTTATAGAGAGGAAGGGAGAGAGATAGAAAGTCAGAAACATAGATGAGAGAGAGACATCGATCAGCCGCCTCCTGCACGCCCCACAGTGGAGACGTGCCCGCAAGCAAGGCACATGCCCCCAACCGGAATCGAACCCGGGACCTTTCAGTCCACAAGCCGACACTATCCACTGAGCCAAACCGGTCTCGGCTCATTATATTTATTAGGAAGCCCTGGACCATGTAACCACATCCATGTACTTCAGTTGTAATGAAAAAAGAGCAAAGTAGAACATTGTTGAAACTCTTAGTGAGGCCCTTTTAACCATTCAATCAGCCTTTGAATTGGTTTGAACTTAAAGAAAGAATTGATTTGAACTTAAAGAAATAAATAAATTTTAAATATAGCTAAGTAACATATAACATAGGCTTTAGATTTCAACAGATGTGCATATATCAAGAGCTGCTTTAAAGTAATCTAACAAATATTCAATTCCCACTCTTATCTATCATAAAGTTTTTTGAGCCAGGCAAAATTCTAAGCAAAAACATTCTCAAATAACTAATTTCTTTTTTTCATATATTGTCAGTAATATCAGTAGCATTTAGGAATCAACAAGAAAGACTAATTTTTAACTATAAAACTGTCTTTGTTGTAGTGTTTTTATTTCAGTTGACTTTCCTTTCAATAAAAAAAAATTAAACATAGTTTTTGCAGATTGAGAGTTCTATGGAGGCAAGAATGAGATAGTCTACCAGAGAGCCTGGCAAGAAAGAATTGATAAAACAAACAAAACAGTGAATGAATGACTTTCTGAATGGAATGCTTCATTCATTTATCTGACTTAAAAACACAGATGAATTCCCTTCCCTGGGGAATTGGAATGTAGTACCATCAACTGTAATCTTACCTAATAAAAGAGTAATATGCAAATTGACTATCACTCTAAGACACAAGATGGCCACTCCCATGTGGTCAGAGATGGCTGCCCCCATGTGGACACAAGATGGTCACCACAAGATGACCTGCAGGGGAGGGCAGGTGTGGGCAGTTAGGGATGACCAGGTCAGCAGAGGAGGACAGTTGGGGGTGACCAAGTCTTTAGGGAAGGCAGTTGGGGAGGGCAGTTAGGGGAGGCCTGCAGGGGAGGGCAGTTAGGGGTGACCGGGTCAGCAGGGGAGGGTAGTTGGGGGTGACAGTTAGGGGCAACCAGACTGGCAGGGGAGGACAGTTAGGGGCAACCAGACTGGCAGAAGAGGGCAGTTAGGGGTGACCAGGATGGCAGGGGAGGGCAGTTAGAGGCAATCGGGCCAGCTGGGAAGCAGTTAGTCATTGATCAGGCTGGCAGAGGAGTGGTTAGGGGGTTATCAGGCTGGCAGGCAGAAGTTTTTAGGAGCAATCAGGCAGAGACAGGTGAGTCATTAGGAGCCAGCAGTACTGGATTGTGAGAGGGATGTTTGACCGCTGATCCCATCAGGATCGGGCCTAAACAAGCAGTTGGACATCCTTCTAGGGGGCCCAGATTGGAGAAGGTGCAGACTGGGCTGAAGGACACTCCCTCTCCCCTCCCCCATGCACAAATTTCACGCACCAGGCCTCTAGTTTTAATTATAATCAGCAAATACAAAGAATGACAATATACTTTATTTATGTGTGTCCATCAGCCACTTAGAACATGTTTTTGATTTTCTAATTACATGAGCTAATTGGTGAATCACATTATATTGTGTTACTACATTATCAAACAGCCCCAAACCAAATTTGATTTTCTGGGCTTCAGCAACTTAATGACTCATAGAAGAGGACTTGATGAGGTTAGAAAGCTTTAGCAACTCTATGGAGGTTTTTGTTTTTCCCATGTAAAAATACAAAAGAAAACTCAAATCCCCTGTATGTGTGTATTTTCACTTATTCTCTTTGTTTTTATAACTTTGTTGGATTAATAAAGGGAGGGCAGAAAAAGAAGGCCGAAATAATGGGATATGTTTTAATTTTCTCAGCAGGGCTTCTTAAAGCTTTGTTTTGCTTCCATGCATCTCTAGAGTGAAGCCCCTTCACATTATTAAAGCACAGTACAGGGAAGAAAAAAAAAACTTCAAAGAGAAGAAAACAAGCTCCTGATAATTAAAGGCTTGGGGTGAAAGAAATTCTTTTAGGTGGTGCTTAAAAGACAAATATATTTTAGTGGCATATGTTGCATGGTCATGGTGTGTAAAAATCTTAGATTGACATTTCTATGGTCATACAGGCTGAGTTATAGTTCCTAGGAGTATTAGTATATGGATGTTCCCTGGTCAGCTTGATGGACTATTGCAGGCTTACGTTTACATCATAGGTCTTCTAGTTTCAACCCAAAAAAGTAACATCATTTGCCTAATTCAATAGCATCCAGGATGTCATCATATGAAGGGATAACGCCATCAGAGTTTGGATGTAACCTTGTTTTTAAAAGAAAGCATCCCATGACTACTACAGAACTTAGTAAAATTTAAAGGTGTGAATGGTTTTTGGCATAGGTGAAGCAATATTTCAACCTTTAATTGAAGAACATTTAAAACATGTTTTTCCAAGAGTCTAGTGTGGGAGTTCAGGAAAGACATTTAAGAGGTTCTAGTGTCCATTCTCTCATCACTAGGAGAGCATAATCTATGTTCTGCCTAAGGACCCCTAAGACAGGAAATCCCGCAACCTTCCTTGGCAAAGACCTTGGGGGAAAAATAGGAAAAAAAAAAGACCTAAGAATATCTCCACGGAAGGCATTCATGAAAGTTAAGTGACTTCCAATAGCTACAACAATATAATATTCTTTACATATTTTCCCACACATTTATTTAAAGGAGTGGCTGCTTATTAAGAGGTAAAGAACCAAAAGGTATGAAAAGTATTTCTTCCTAACCATAATGTTGTGTATTCTCAACAAACCAAAGACTCACCACCATCTTGTGTGAGTTTTACAGATAATTGTCTGAACTTGCCTGGTGGTCTTAGTCTGTTCCGATCAATTCATGCCTTTCAATTCACAAAGTTCATTTTCTAAAAAGAGTTCCGCTGAACACAATTGTTTGCTGTTCTGAAACAGTAATATTTCCCCTGATAATATTTAATGCCTAGTAATATTTAATGCCCTGATAATGTGGGGCCTGGACAGCTGCATGGGAGGGTTTCTGTTATTCCAGTTCTGAGCTCTGTCTGGGACCAACACTTATAGTCTCCTCTCCACCTTGGGAAAAGAAAAGTGAGAGGGGCTAGCATTCTGTAGACAATGAGGTTTAATAAAGTAGATGGAATTTCCCAGTTTTGAAAAATCTGTTTTTTCTTCAAATACATGCTTTTGTCTGAACCGAATGGTTCTGTAGCGACAGCTGGTAGGTTTCTATGGTGGCCAGAAAAGCAAATTAATGCCACATATTGTCCTGTACTGTTCTGGGCATGTAGCCTTCCTGGAATTGCATGGAAGTAAAGACAAGAGAATGACCCACTCAAATTCAAATGCAGTATTTAGTTTTAATTTCATAAACTTGGAATGTTTTACATGATTCTTTCCTCTCTGACAGCCTTTAGTTAACTTCACTGTCCCCCACTTTTTCCCCCTTTATTGCTCTAGTAACCACCTGCCTGAATGATAATATAAGTTAATTTTGAGATGTATTTTCATTTTCTAAAAAGAGGTTTTTCTTGAATAACACATGTTAATTATTCCACATTTAATGCTCTTTAATTGGAATCTTAAGTAGTGATTTTTCTATTTCTTTTCTTCTTTGTTACATTAGTAATTTTATTAAAACAGCATATTAAAATCTGAGATTAATGAGTTTTTATACATTCCCATATCAAATATTATAGCAAGTGCTAAAACAGAAATATCAAACTTCTGAAGACTAAATACAATTCTACTCAATGAATAATTATTGAGCATACATGATTTATTACGTGGTGTTAAGAGACTGAGAAAATAAATATTTTTAAGATCTAATCCCTAGTTTTAAAAAAACACAGAGTTCTCAAAGAGGCACCAAACACAAACATATTCAAGCCTCACAGAAGTGTAATATCCAATATACAAAAGTGGTGGACTAGAGCCCCACTGTTTCCCCATGCAAGGTCTATTAATCTCTATTTACTATTTGTTGTATTCAGTAAGTCATCACTTAACATTTTTGAGAAATTATGCAACTTTAAGCAAAAGGACATATAACAACATCAATTTTACCATAGGCTGATTGGTATAAATAAGAGTTTTTACCATCTCATCAACATTATAATGGAACAATGTTGACTATAACATTATTTGAGGACCTTTAGTATATAGATTTGATTACTTAGCATTATAGTACATGATAAATAATGTACTAATTGTGCCCTTTATTATAAGTAATTATGATATAAGAAACATGCTTCATTTCTAAATCTGTTTTAAGTATTTACTTTGCAGCATCTTTGCCACAAACATTTTCATGGCACAATTAATTGGCCGTAAGTAATTTTGCCATAAGACAGCTCAAAGTTTGGAGTGTTTTTTGGTTAGTTGGTTTCATTTTTCCATTGAGGAATCAATCAACCAAGTTTGGCAGATTTAATATATTTAAGTTAGTTGCCCATTTGTTTCATTTCCCATTGAGGAAGTTTTTGCACCCTCTCCCATTTATATATATAAACTAGAGCTCTGGCACACAAAATTCATGTGTGGGTAAAGTCCCTAGGCCTGGCCTGTGATTAGGGCCATCTTCCCTGGCTGCCCACAGCTGGCTTTGCTCCCCTCTGCCACCCATCCCTAGTTCCCCATTTGCCATCAGGTGATCAGAGCCTGCTGGCTGGGGGAGAGACTGAGAGTTCTCAGTCTGCTGTTCCTGCCTGCTTGCTGAACCTGCCCACACCACAAGTTGCCCTCTATGTGTGGCACAAGTGGTGGAGTCGAAGCCTTGGCCTGGGCCCACCTGTGTCCCCCACCACCCATCCCCAGTTCTCCATTTGCCATGGGGTGATCAGAGCCTACTGGCCAGGGAAAGGAACCAAGAGATGATCAGTGTACTCATAGTGACTAGTTGAGCAGTCATTCTGCCATTAGGGTTAATTTGCATATTACCCTTTTATTATATAGGGTATTAGTTAGTTCTTCGAATGGTTCATAATGTGACAAGTAGGTATGTGGTGGTGGTCTTAAAATAGTTATAATTTTTTCCAAAGGGTGATAATTTATCCCAATAGTTGGTTTCTCATTTTGAAACACACCATCTTGGGAGAGAAGGAGAGGTTGAAGGCCCTCTTTGAGGGTGCAGATTTAGTTAAGCTCACATTTATCACAGAACAAGAAATGTGCTTAGATACAATCCAGAAAATAAAATTAGTTATTTGTGTAGTTTTGCCATGAAGCTGCATTCATTTTAAACAAAGTCTCCTTCATTTTGTTACTCATTTTTTTTTTACAGAAAAATTGCTTTACAACCATTAGTTATGTGGTAAAAATGCTTGCAGGCCAAGATGTCTATGGCAAAGATGTTTATGGTAAAAATGCTGGACATGGTCTGAATGTCACAGTTTTAGTATACTATAAAGCTGCTGTTGGGCTTTGGAAGGAATGTGATGATCATGGGGACTAGGAAATCTGGTTTCATGGCTTCTTGCCACTCTCAGAGAAAACAGGGCCCATGCCACTCTGCTTCATCTTTGACAACAGCATATATAAGTGTCAGCACTCTGATACACAGCAACTATGTGAATGAGAAAATAGAAAAATCAAAGAATTAATAAAAAATGGTTGCATGGGTAAAACTTGAAGCTCTCAAAAAAGACTGCTTCCTGGTGGGGATGTAGTTCCTACTGAGTCCAGGCCTTTCAGCATCCTTAGTTTAGATATCTTCACCTCTGAGATCACTCTGAGATCAGATCAGCCCTTCTCAGGAGCCCTTATTGCACAGAATCATAGCCAATCATCAAATGGACCAGCAATCCTACAAACATACTCACATACAGACTTGTTTGCTTTCCTCTTACTTAGTATATTGCCAATATTTATCTTTCCTATTGGAGGACCTTTTACAACAAATGTCATGATGTTTTAGGCTCCTTAACACTTGAATCTCCTCTGTGTACTCTCTTATGCTCAGTAGATAAGAACATAGGTTCCAGAGGTGGCGGGGGTTGGGGGGGGAGATACAGATTTGAATCTTAGATCCAATACTTATGAGATGTGCAAATGAAGGCAGTTTCCTTTATCTCTCAAAACCTTAATTTTCTAATATGTAGAATAGTACTAACAAGATAACAAGTCCTTCCCTCATATGGTCATTATGAGAATTATATTAGATAATTTATGTAAAACATTTAGCACACATCTTCAAGTGCTAAAGACATTTCAGCTATAATACCACACAATTCTCTTTATGAAATTTTTTGGAGGAACGAATGAGCTAACATACTATTAACTGCCTTGCACATAGTAGGTCTCTAACACTGAAATTCCAATTAGTTCTAGATTACCAATCTGCAAGGACCACAATATTTATTTAATCAAATATTGAATGCCTGCTAATTTCCTCAACAATATAAAATAAACCTAATAAGAAAAGTTTCTTTTCTCTACAAAATATTCTAAAAACCTCTTCTAACCCAAACGCTTCTTTTCTGAACCCATTTTAAATACACTGTCTTGCGGATAAAAATCATCTTAGCTTTCTTTCCCAAAATAGGTCCACATGGCGTTCACTCAGAATATGATTTCAATTGGATTTTCTCCCAGTCTTCTATCCACTTTCTCTTGCATTTCTTTTAAACATTTTCTTGCCCAGTTTTGACAATTATGTTGTTCTGCTCTTGATGCTCATATCCCTAACGCTGCTTGTATTGTATTCCTTATATCACCATCTCGTGAGGACAAAGATTATCTAATACTCATTTCTGCTTCACTGTAGCTTCTGGCACCATGCTTCATTCACAGCAGATTTCCAGAAGAATCTTTAGGAATGAGTCACCTGAGAAATCCAAAAATTGAACTGTCACTACACTCTTTTCCCTCTTCAAGTAAGTTAGACAGCCCTTAACTACTGCTGTCTTTTCCTATGAAATAAGGCTTGAATTAATCCCTCGATCTCAGGAAATTTATTCACATGCATGCATTGGTAATGTTTAATTTAAATAATGAATTACAACATTAATCTAACACTATTGAGCACTTACCCTATGTTAGATAGAATGATAAGCCTTGGAGATACAAAGGTGAATGAGATATAGTTCTTGCCCTCAAAGACTCAGTTTAGCAGAGGAAAGAAAGGAAACATGCTATAAAGTGATAAGGGTGCTGTGGAAGATGCCTGTAGATGATAGTAACAGCAGAGGCGACACAGGAAGGAACAGGTGATTTCACCTAGAGGGAGGCAGAAAAGGCTACCTAGAAAGGGGGCATGGACTGAATGTTTTCCTGGGCAGGTGCTCATCAGATGGGTTGGAAAGAGACCGTCCTATCAAGGCATAAGGGACAGCATTAACTACTTCATCAGAGTGTTCTGTTGACCATTGGGGCTTAGTGTCAGAAGGCCTGTATTACAGACCTGATTCCATGATTTGATATGCTGGTCACCTTAGGCAATTCCTGGTATTTAATTTTTTATGTAGATAGATTATTTCTGAGGTCCCTCCCAGTTCTGACCTTCTAGCATCAGGATTTCTTCCTATCTACTGTTTAAATCATATTTTCTTTGTCACTTTAATCAAGGTTCCCCTGCCCAAATTTTTTGATAGGTATTTTTCTATTAACCTCTATTCCAAAGATCTCAATCAGCAACCCCTAATCCTACCAACTGATAGCTCTTTGAAATCCACTAATGACTGCCATGTCTCTTCCTAATCTGTGAAGTTACCCATCAGGGAGGAAACCAAACAGCAGTAGCACTCACTCTCCATGGCTACACTCAAGGACATCACAGTGGTACCATCTCTACTTCTACTCCTCAAAGATCTCCAGGCTTCTGGAGAAATAAAATCTAGCTTTATCTCTTTTAAAAAGAATAAAAAAAGCAAGGGAGTTAGTTCTAATCTAAAAGAAAGAACAACTGGAGAAGAACAATGTTCATTATCTCCAACTTTTCATCACATGTAGCTTTAAAGTCTCTCTTAGATGGGTGAGAAACAATCAAGTGATGAAAAAATTAAAGTCAACCTACCAGCATGGCAACTCTAATCAGGACAAGAGCATCATTAGACAAAGGCTGGAGGTTTGCAGCCCACATCTACACTGAACATCACTTTCTATTATTAACTAATGCCCCTCTTCCAAGACTATCTACATTGCCTGAAATTGGGTCCTCTTTTTGTATTAAGAGGGATTGTCACAGAGAAATGAAAAGCTTAGTTTATGGAATCCAAAAGGCCTGAATTCCAATACCAGTTCTGCCACTTACAAGCTATTAGAATTTACTTTTGTTGTATGTTATACACTTTTGTCTAAGTGTTAATATTCATTTAAACACTTTGAAGTAAACAAAAGATTTTTCTGTTTAAGCTTTGTAAAGCACCTGTTTTAATCTAAGGTATACAATTGCTTATTTTATGATATTATTCAGTTATAATGAGACTGGTTTAAAATATGCAGTTTTATAAGAAGCTAATTACGGCATTTCTTACTCTTAATAAACACTCCTACACTATAAAAATAATTATTAGTATTCTTATAAGATTCTAATTTTTGTAAGAGCGCTATTCCTATTATTCAACTAAATGTACTACATAAGCAGACCCTGATTTCAATTTACAACTTCTAACCTTAATTAATGAAATTTCTGAGCTCACTGAACTGTTAAATCATAGCTCCAACTAAATAGAGAAAAAATAATCAGTATCCCATAATCTATTCCATTCTTAAACCATTTTCTTACTTTTGTTATTTTCTCTGTCTCTATTATTAAAACTTTATAACACACAGAAATTTGGGTCTAGAAAAGTAGTCATAGAAAATAATTACTATGTGTGTTTTTTTTTTTAATTATAAACCATTTTTTTAAAAAAAACAGCTTTTTACCTGTAAAATTGTGATGATTTTTTTGTCTATTTCTGTCAAGAGAAATCAAGGAAAATAGCTTAGGCTTCTTATAAGTATAAAAAGAAAGTAATTTTATATATGCAAAGTTGTCTTGATTAAAGCCTTCTGTAATGAAAGAAAAAATATAATCACTTAATAAATTCAGAACTGAATTTGCCTTTGATTTTAAAATGGCACATTTCTTCCCAACTTTGCTCCCTTGCTTTGCACCATATGCTGGATGGTGTAAGAACAGGTGGTTTTATTACTTTCACTTGGCTCCAGCCTGAGGCAGGCTGCTTTGTTCTTTCGGTTTGAATATTCAGTAAGTTTGAAACATGCTCTTTGAGATTAGAAAATGGTGTTAAGAACAAAATCAATTAATGGTTGTAAAGGCATTATGACAGGTTTTTGTCCCATCAAGCCCCTCTCTTACCTACCACTCCCATAGGCCACCCACTTGGTCAACTGTAAGCAAAGTGTCCAAGAGAATTAAAAACTGAAATAACAGAGAGAAACAAACAAACAAAAAACTAAACAAGTGCTGAACCATGAGACTTCACACATATCATGATATAAGCAGATAAATAAGAATATTTTATCTTACTTGGGTATAATACAAGTATTAGGCAGAATATCACTGTCATCCATTTCTTCATCCTCAACTTCTCTCCTCAAACCCTGCAATCTTACTGGTGTTCCATCACCAACAAACAAACACACAAACACACACAAAACAAACAAACAAAAAACTCTTAAAAATCAACAAAACCTTTCCCACATTTGAATGCAATGATCTTCTCCTTGATTCGCCCTGGTTTTCATGCAGCATTTGACACTATGGAGTGACTACCACTGGAGACTTCACTTTCCTCTGTAATACAGTGGATATCTTTACTGGTCTCCTCCCTACTGCTTTGTCCACAGAACTTACGGCCATTTTTCCATTTTGCCAGATATAAGCATTCTCCAAGGTCTGCTTCTATTGTACAATCTTTACCTGAGTTTTCATCTCATCCAACTTCTGTTTTCTAAGTAAATGCCCTCATATATCCCCAGTCTCAATATATCTAAAACAGAAATAATCATCTTGACTAATTATAACCATTACTTCTTTCAGTCCACTCTGTATGTTTGTTCAGGTAATCCTATTTTTCATTTACATTCTTCACATGTGTCCTAATATTACTTTCTAAAGACAATTGACATAACTTATTTTTTAAAAATATATTTTATTGATTTTTTTAAATAGAAGAAAGGAGAGGGACAGTTAGAAACATCTATGACAGAGAAACATCGATCAACTGCCTCCTGCACACCTCTTACTGGGGATGTACCCTTTCAGTCCACAGGCTGACACTCTATCCACTGAGCCAA
Source organism: Lasiurus cinereus (assembly GCA_011751065.1). NCBI lineage: Eukaryota > Metazoa > Chordata > Mammalia > Chiroptera > Vespertilionidae > Lasiurus > Lasiurus cinereus. The sequence goes on from JAAGEH010000005.1 coordinate 9,915,903, forward strand.
ACCTGTTAGGCTGACATTACTTATTAAAAATATTTATGCCTCAAGCATTTTTAAAATCAATCTATTCTTTATACATTGTTTGAGATGTATCATCCTAAAAACCAATGTTTTCATCATGTAATTTTGGTACTCAAGTAGCTTTAAATTATTTTTCCTTATCCTTAAAAAGCATCCCAGATCTCCCACCAGCTGTTTTCATTCCACCTTTCTCAATACAGACCCAACTTCTTATCTTCTAAAAAATTTTCTAGCCAAGTAATTGTATTGAACTTATAGAAAGAACCCCCTTTCTTTGGTATCTTTATGAATATGATATACGTTACCCTAAATATCTTTATTTAGTTGGTGCTTATTAAAATTCTAACTAATTTAGAGAAAATATTTGCAATGCCTAGAATTCCCAGATACTCTGTTAGGTCCTAGGAAGGCAGTAGTGACAAAACAAACCCCTGACCTCAAGGGGCTTACTGCTATTTGGGAGATGGGAAGCTTCCAATCCTGTCACCAAAGGCTGTCTCTTCCATAAAATCAAAAACTTTATTCTTGTCAATCCTTGAAAATCGTCACTCTTTTGTCTATAATTCTCCTCAAAAAGCAAATAACAATGGGTACTATTACTGCTGACACTTTTTGTTAAGAATCTACTACATGCTAGGCACCATCATAAATTGATTTAATAACTATAATAACACCGCATGCTGGGCATTTTAACGATAATTTCACTGTTGAGGAAGCCAACTTTTTAAGTTAAATAAATTCTCCAAAGTTATGCAACCATAAGCAACATGAAATTAGGACTATCTAGTTCATCCTTCTCATCACTCAGTGATGAGAAGTATGTGCTCAATATAAGTTTTTTTACTTTATTTTTATTGTTTACACTATTACAAATGTCCCCATTTTTTCCCTCCCTTCCTCCCTCCACCTACTGTCACTCTACCTCCCTTTAGTCATCACGCAACTATTGTCTGTATCTATGAGTTTTGCATATATGTTCTTTGTCTATTCCCTTTACCTTCTTTCATCCCCTCCTCCCTTCTTCCCCTTTGACAGCTCAGTCTGTTCCGTATATCTGTGCCTCTGTTTCATCAGTTTATTTTGTTCATTAGATTTTACATATAAGTGAAATCATACAATATCAGTCTTTCACGGACTGACTTATTTCACTTAGCATAATACTCCCAATACAACTTTGTTGAACAAAATCAAAGAATGAGTGCTAGTAAAAGGAGGCAAAAGAAATGGGAGCATTTAGTGTTTTAGTTAAGGCAAGTCTGATGTTAAAGTACTAATCTTCAGTTACTCTCTTGCTGTAGTGTCTTTCTCAGGGTTCAGCTTCCCTAATCTGCACCTTATGTTTCCTGAAATGCTGTCCTCCTACTCAAATGAGGTACTTTTATTTTTTTCTCTGTGGCACCTATCATAATAACCCTATGTAATAGAAGGCTAATTTGCAAATTGACTGAACAGCAGAACAACTGGTAGCTATGATGTATAATGTCTACCAGGGGGCAGCTCCTACATTGAGCATCTGCACCCTGGTGGTTGGTGAGCTCTCACAGGAGGAGTGCCGCTCAGCCAGAAGATGGGCTCCTGGCTGGCGAGCACAGTGGTGGTACCGTGGTACCGGGAGCCTCTCCCGTCTCTGCAGCAGTATGACATCCCCTGATGGTTCCCAGACTGCAAGAGGGTGCAGGCCAGGCTAAGGGACCCACCAAGTGCATAAATTTTGGGCACCAGGCCTCTAGTATTATAATAATAAATGCTCATAGCAGCCATTTAAAAAAATAGTCTTTGAATAAATAAATCAATTTAACTTTATGTGAAGGCATTCTTATTTACTATACATCTTTAAAATCCCTTTGTACTGAAAGTCCTATTTGCCATTGTCCATTGCCAAAGGAATGAGTGCTTTAATTTCTCTGCTCATTTTATGTTGTTTCTTGCTAACAATAAGCTGTCTCTCATTTCATCTGACTATAGGTCATCCTTTTAGCAACATTCACGATCAATTTATCATGCAACAAATATTTATTGAGTGACTATCCCCACCTTCTTTGCTAATTCCTATGATTCCTTTCTATCTGATTTTAAAAGTACGTCCCTATTTTGACAACTTAAAGGAGCTACAGTGCCCCCGACATTGCTAATTTATCCACTCTTTCATCAAGATCCCATGAAGAAGAATTTTAAGTTCTTTGTGATCCTGGAAAATGCTTTGGGCTGCTTGTTACAAAAAATGTCAGATCAACCTTTCTGGATCAGATGCTAAGAGAAAGCACTTTGCTGCTTTATTTTATTCCACCTTTCTCAAAGTTCCTTAGGATCATGACAGAGAGATAATTACTAATGCGTAGTTTCTATCCTCCCTCCCCACCCCCTCACCTCATCAGCTGATACCATCTGGAGATTGTAAATTTTCAAGTTGTTTTCATGTAACTTTTTTCAGGTTATGCTATCAACAGTGTTAATCATTTACTTATTATTTTCACATACATTATTACATTTGCTCCTCACAACCATCCAATGTGGTTAGATATTACCATTCTCTTGATTTTATAGATGAATAAACAACTCAAAGATGATAAATGATTTGCTCAGAATTCTTCAGCTAGTAAATACAGGTGTTTTGATATAAATCTAGATCCCTTGGACTCTGAACCTAGAGCTGTTTGACTACATTATGTTTCACATGTACATTATCCTCTAAAAATGAGAGCTAATCTGAATGAATCATGTGAAATTGTTGATGTTCTATTTTTTATATATATATTAATTACAAAATAACATTTCCACATCGTTCAATCTGATAGTATAAAACAATTTAGCATGGAGGTTAGGAGTTGAGATTCTGGAGTCGGGTCATCAGGGTTCACCACATGATTCTCCCATTCTCTTGTTAGAGAACTTTGGGTACACTACTTAACCTCTCTGAGCATTGGTGTCCTTATTAATAAAATGGATAGTAATTACACATATATCATTGGGCTGTTTACAGATTGAATGATAAAATTTTACAAAGATTTAGTGTTTAGCACCTAGCAAATTCACAGAAAAAAACTTACTACACTTATTTTAAAATTTCTCCTAGGTCTTCCATTGTCATATTTGAATTCTGCCTATTCTGCCTATTCACTTTTTTAGAGAGAAAGCAGAGTGCATGTGCATGTGCATGTGTGTGTGTGTGTGTGTGTGTGTATGTGTGTGTTTTGGTAGTGGGAGATAATTGGTGGGGAGATTAAAGGCTATTGTTTATAGGAAATTTAACAAAATCAGCATATGTATGTATGTATGTATGTGTGTGTGTATATATATATAAAGCTGTGATCAGTATTTCTACAGAGGACTAAGGTTATCCTATTTTCCACTTCTATATGTAATTAACTTAGATCAAATAGAAGCCTATAGTGACAAAAATATAAACAGTATATTTTCAAAGGAAAATGTTAAAACTCAAATTTCTACATCTATATCACTGCTTCTCAGACCAATCCTGGAGTTTAGAGGGGTGGCCCTGACAGCAGCTGTCACTATCAGGAGTTCAGGGCTGGGAACTGGATACACCAAATCTTTCTATCTCCAAACCCTTGTCTGCCCAGCCCTCAGGGCTTTTCAGTGTTGTGCCACAGTGCCAAGTGGGGAGCTGTGCAGATAAGCTGCAAACAGTGCATGGCTAACCAATGGTCGCTGATGCTACTGATTTTTGTTTTGTGTTTATTTCTAAATATCTTCTTGGAATAAAAAGACTCAAAGGGTTCCAACATAAACCTTCAATTAGTCAAGTTCAATAAATTCTATGAACACTTTAAGCATAGTGAACCAATATTACTTAATCAGCCAGAAAGTCTTCAGTGGAAAGCATCAAGGATCAAAGGCAGTTAGTTGGCAGGGCTGGCAGAATATATGGGGAAAAATTAAAATCATACTTTCGAAACCATATATCACTTTTTCTGATGCTCATGCTGGGGGACCTGAGGTTGCGCCTCCTTTCCGGCAGAGCTTGATGGAGGACCTCAGGCCATGCCCTTCTGCCCGGTGGGGCTTGAAGGGGGATATCAAGGCATGCTACCTACCCTGGCGCCAGGCCAAGGGGCCTCAGGCCACACACCCCGTCTTGGTGCCGGGGTGGGGGACCTGAGGGTGTGCTCCCCACCCGGTGCTGGGCTGGGGACCTCAGGACATGCCCCTGCCCCAGTGCCAGGCTGGGAGACCTAAGGCTCTGCCCCTCACCCAGCACTGGGCCAGAGCACCTGAGGTTGTGCCCCCTGCCCGGTGGGTCTTGATGGGGGACCTGAGGTTGTACCCCCAGACACTGCGGGGCTTGACAGGGGCTCTGAGGTTGAGCCCCCCTGCCTGGCGCTGGGCCAGGAGACCTGAGTCTGTGTCCCCCACCTGGCAGGGACTGACAAGGATGGGGCCAGCCTTGTTTGACTCTCACCCAATGGGGTGGTGCCGGCTGGGTCTGGGTCTTGTGCAGTTTTCAGGTGCCACAGGTGGGAGGGGACTGGATTCTGGGTCCCATGGTGCACCCCAGACTCTGACAGGAGAAGATTTTCATGTATATTTACTAATTTTCTTTCATCTCTGACACTTCTATTATAAAGGGCATGTAGCAATATTAAAATATTTCCTCTAATTAATCCCCTTTTAATGTGTATGAATTTCATGCTCCGGGCCACTGGTAAATTCAATAAAAATTTTAAAGAAGGATAGCACAGTATTCAAGAGTCATATTCTCTAAAGCCAGATTGCCTAAATTTGACTTTGCAGTTACTCGCTGCAGGATATCTGCCTCAGTTTCCTCATCTGTGAAATAGTGTTAACAGTCTCATAGGGGTATGAAAATTGAATTAATGGATGGATTAGTATAAATTTCAACAAATTGGAGAGACAAGTGGATAGAGAGACTCAAAAGTTACCAGAGCAGAAATCTTAACAGGAACCAACATGAGGGTAGAACAACCTACATTATAATTGATAAACTATGGAGGCTCAATATGGGCAAGTCTGAGAGTTAAAAACTTTAGGGAGTACATGTAGTCTTTGGGATCATAACCACACTTTTTGTGAGTTTTACCTCAAGTAAATCTGCTAAGTTGTCAGTAAAGACAGGAGAAAAATCTCTCCTGCTTCCAGGAAAGGTGGAGTGGGTTGGCATATTATCGGGGGTGAGGGGAAGGGGTGAGGGGAGGAGAAGAAACTACTTTAAAAAACATGCCAAATATTTTGTTCTTAAAAGGCTTGCCTAGGGGAAACTAATTTTATCAGAACTGAACTTGCTGGAGTTTTATCAGAGCTTAATCTGCCCATGGGAGGCAAATACTAACCCCAGCATCCTCTAGCCATTGTGCATCATCTAAGGGGGAGAAAATCAAGAAGCACTGGTGACATTCACAGTCCAGAGTCACAATACACCAAAGGACTAAAACCAAATCATAGGAATGTAGAACACTACCCTTCATCTCACTCTTTACTACTACATTACAAAAGGTGTCTTTACTAAAGTTTCTTTGATCCAAGAGATTTGGTCCACCTTTCAATCCCAAATTACAAAGCACAATAGAAGGAAATACAAAGCTTGAAGGGACTGAATAACTATCAAAACCAGTCATATATATAGAGAAAGTTGGGATTATGAGACCAAAATTTTAGAAAAGTAATTAATATCATAAGAGATTAAAAACAAGGGGATTCTGTGAAAAGTAATCTCACAGGGTGAGCTAATCATAAATTCTTAACCTAGCAGGTCATAATGGATAGTCATGCCCCAAGCATATAACTTCTTTAGTAAAAGCCTTATTACTTTTTAAAAAATTATCTTTATTGTTTAAAGTGATGTCCTCCTTTTTTCCCCCCATTGACCTCCTCCACCCTTCTTCTATCCGCCCCTACTCCCCAGTTCTTCACCACACTATTGTCTATATCCATTAGTTATGCATACATACATATATGTTTTTTGGTTGATCTCTTACTACCCACCCTCACCTCCTTCCCTCTGAGATTCCTTAGTCTGTTCCATGCTTTCATGTCTCTGCATCTATTTTGTTAATTTTGTCCATTAGATTCACAATACTAGTATGAATGAGTCATGTGATACTTGTCTTTTTCTGACTGGCTTATTTTACTTATCATAGTACTCTCAACTAAGTGTTCCTTGCTATCTCAAGGGTAAGAGATCTTTTCTTCTTTACAGCTGCATAGTATTCCTTTCTGTAAACGCACCCAGTCCAGGTGCCCAAAAATAGATGAGTAGGGAAAAAAAAAAGCTGTGATAAAAGGCTTATCTTTCCTTTAAGCAAGTCCTATCCATTGTTTTTATACATCTAAGTTAGCACACCTTTAAAATGCCTCTTTTTATACCTCTCCTTCTAATATGTGACTACCCTTAAGAAAGCACATCATCATGCCCTAACTGGTTTGGCTCAGCAGCTAGAGTGTCGGCCTATGGACTGAAGAGAGCACATCATCTTAACTACCCTGTAACCAAAGCTCTGTCTTGCTTTCTCCCACCTAATGCAATCTTCCTTACATTCATTCCTTAGTTTCAAATGCTTAAAAGAAATTTCAAACTGTTATTCATCATGGCATTTGAGATCTTGCTCCGTAGTATGTGTTCTTATTTTGACTCAAACAAACTTTTATAAAAATTCTCTACAGGTTTGGACATTTCTTAAGTCAACAGAGGGTTAATGGCAAAAGGTAGACAGAACACAGAGGGATAATCTAATTAGAATGTTATGAAAAACACAAAAAGAAATGCCAGAGATTAAAAAAGAACAGCACTGTTACAGAAATAAAGAATGTCTTTGGTGGGTTCATTAGTAGACTGGGCATGACTGAAGAAAAGAATCTCTGAGTTGAATAATATAATAATAGAAACTTTCAAAACTGAAAAAATGAAAAAACTAAAAAGAAATACCTAAGAATTCTGGGACACCTACATAAAATGTAATGCAAGCATGTCAAGTTCTCAGCCCAAGAGCTGCATGTGGCTCACAATGAATATTTTTTGTGGCTCAGCCAATATAACAGTATGTAAGAAATATTTTAATAAAAATTTCATAACTTAATTTGTACAATATCCTGTATACATAATTATTAATAACTAACTACAACATTCGCTAATGACTGATTATTATAATCATGTTGCATTCATTTCCCTTACATGCAGGTGCACCATTGCTCTCCACTAATACTAGCAGAAAATATCTTAGCAGTCGATTGCCACGTCATTAGTCTTGGACTAATTTGTTTGGTGTGTGCAACAGGAAATATTTCGCTTTCAGAAAAAAAATAGGTTTATTTGTGTTATGCTTTTTAATTTGTGCAGTTATTCAGTGTCTGGGAAGTTAATATTAAAGGGAAAATATTATTTTATTAAAATATTCTTATATTTTATGTTAATGGTTATTCATTTATTTCCACCATTTGTATTCAGCATGTCTCTATTGAAATAAGCCTATGTTTCTATGAAAATGGAAGCTTTTGTTTTTTTGCAGCCCACATAAACTTAAACCTTGTTTATTTGGCCCCTCTTAGCCTTTGAGTTTGACATGCTTGTTGTGAAAGACATAATAAAGTGATCATTTTGCTTTGTTATATGTGGCTGTCCAGTTTTTGCAACACTATTTATTGAAGAGACTTTTGTATCTCATTGTGTATTTTTGCCTCCTTTTTCATAGATGAATTTGCCATATAGCCATGAGTTTATTTCTGGGCTCTCTTCTGTTCCATTGATCTCTGTGTATATTTTTAAGCCAGTACCATACCCTTTTGATTACTAAAGCCTTATAATTTTATTTAATATCAAGAAGTATAATACCCCAACTTTGTTCTTCTTTTATAGTCCCATATGAATTTTCCTATCATTTATTCTAATTTTATGAAAAATGAATTGGTATTTTGATAGGGATTACCTTGAAACTGTAGATTATTTTGAGTAGTATGGATATTTTAACTGTATTAATTCTTTTTACCCATTAGAATAGTATATTCTTCCATTCAATTTCTTTCTTCAATGTGTTATAATTTTTCAAGGACAGGTGTTTTTCTTCCTGGTTAAATTTATTCCTAGGTATTTTATTTTTGATGCAATTGTAAATGAGATTATTTTCTCAATTTCTCTTTCTGATAGTTCATATATATATATATATATATATATATATATATATATGTATTTAGTAAGGGGTTAATATCTAAAATATATAAGGGATTCACATGACTTAATATCAAATAAACAAACAATTCCATGACTGTTAAATTACAGCAGGAAGGTTAGGGAGAGGTGGGGTAAATAAGAGATCAATCAAAGGACTTGTATGCATGCATATAAGCATAACCAATGAACACATTGTGGGGTTAGGATATGCCTATGGGGGGGGCAATGAGAAGATATGTATACATGTAATACATTAATAAAAAAAATTGAAAAAAAAGAACAACCCAAAATAAATAATAAAAAATGAATAGAAGACCTGAGTAGACATTTCTCTAAAAGGACATACAGATGGCTAACAGACATGAAAAGATCCTCAACATTAGTACTCATCAAGGAAATACAAATTAAAACCACAGTGACACATTACCTCACACCTGTCAGAATGCCATCAATAAATCAAAAATAAGTGTTGGTGAGATGGGGAGAAATTAACCTCTCATGTATAAATTAATCTTTACATATATAAATTGTATATTATAAAGATGTAGAAGTTTCCATCTGAAATCAAGAACTAAAATTATATAGCATTCTTTCTTACTAAAAATTGATAAGAACAGAGCTTATGTATAGTTATTATCCTATACTAGAAGTCCAATGCATGAAATTCGTGCAAGAATAGCCTTCCTTCCCCCAGCTGCCAGCATCAGCTTCCCTCCAGCACCTGGGCTTCCCTCTGGCCTTTGGGCAGGCACCCAGGACCCAGGCTTCCCTCTGGCTGCTGGCAGGTACCCAGGACCCATACTTCCCTTGCAGCTCCAGCTTCATCCAGAAAAATCATCCGGAAGGACATCTGGTCTAATCAGCATATTATGCTTTTATTATTACAGATAATAAAAGCCTAATGTGCAAGTCAACCAAACAGTGGAAAAACCAGTGGAACAACTGGTCACTACGACACACACTGACAACTAGGGGGCAGACTCTCAATACAGGAGCTGCCTCTAGCCAGCAGGCCTCTGGCAAGCCAAAGCAGCAGGAACCAGCAGGAGTCCCCCAACTGCCAGTCGCACTTCAGAGGAGGAGACCAGCAGTAGCAATATGTGGTGCCAGGCCAGCCAAGGCAGATCCAGTGGGAACCCCCCCTCATCACCCCACAGTCCGCCCAACAGTTTGGCCCTGATTGCCAGCCAGGCCTAGGGACCCTACCCAAGCATGAATTTTGTGCATCTGACCTCTAGTGTTCTTTATAATATGTTTCCAGATATCTAGGCTTACAAAAGAAGTCAGATAAAGTGCAGTTCCTATTTTCAGAACATGCAATTGGTTTTAAAGGCCTCTTGAGGGTGATTTGTCAAATGTCTTAAAAATCGAGGGGTTTATAAAGATTCAGAAGCAATGTACTGGTATAGATTTTATCCCTTCTCATCACAGGAAACCAAGGAAGCCTCCCTCTTGTTTGAGCTATAAATCAAAGCTGCCCAAGGACTATTTCACCCAATTGCTGTTATGGAATTTGGGCACTTTAAAAACAAAAGAGAAGCCGAAACTGGTTTGGCTCAGTGGATAGAGCGTCAGCCTGTGGACTGAAGGGTCCCAGGTTCGATTCTGGTCAAGGGCATGTACCTTGCTGTGGGCACATCCCCAGTAGGGGATGTGCAGGAGGCGGCTGATCGATGTCTCTCTCTTATCGATGTTCTAACTCTATCCCTCTTCCTTCCTCTCTGAAAAATCAATAAAATATATTAAAAAAATCCCAATCCTTTAAAAAATAATAATAAAAAAATAAAAACAAAAGAGAAAATACATTTTATATCAATGAGGACCCATGTTTTTCCTATGTCTATAAAAGGAAATTTAAATCTGTAAGGGAATTTTTCCCTTGGTGATAAATATGCCTGGTATTGTCATCAGCAGAATCTACCCATCTGAGCATTAACCAGGGTTAAAAAAAAAATGACAGCTTTACATCCCTTGTCTGTAAGAGGCAATGAAGGGCATTTTCTTGGAGGGTTTATGGTAAAGGCTTTTGGACTACTTAAAAGGATTAACTATTACAATAGGAATGGTTCTATTATAATATATATGATTGTTTTAAACACAGGATTAAAAAAAACAGTAAGCACTTAACATAAGGCAAATTGCCTAGCAACATGGCATGTATTCTTTAAAAGAGATCTTTAGAAAAATTAAAATGTAATCACTACTGCCTAATACTAAAATCTGTGCAGAATGCCCACAGCTTTCAGCTTTCCCAATATCAAATAGAATACAATTACTGTTGCTGTTTTCCAGCTAACATTCAAATTCATTTTAAATCCAGACTCCTTTGAACGTACCAGTATCAAAATATGCAACCAGTCTTATGAGAACAACCTTTTGGACCAAAGATTTAGTTATAAGAGCAGTGAAAAGCCAAAACCGGTTTGGCTCAGTGGATAGAGCATCAGCCTGCGAACTGAAGGGTCCCAGGTTTGATTCCGGTCAAGGGCACGTATCCTGGTTGTGGGCACATCTCCAGTAGGGGGCGTGCAGGAGGTGGCTGATCGATGTCTCTCATCGATGTTTCTAACTCTCTATCCCTCTCCCTTTCTCTCTGTAAAAACTCAATAAAATATATTTAAAAAAAAAAGAGCAGTGAAAAGCTTTAGGGATCTTGAGGGGACTACTTAGACATAAAAATAAAGCAGTGATAGACTTTATGTGGACATGTGGATGTGGGGGTGTATATATGAGAAAACATTTGAATAATCAATATGCTTGTCCATCTCAAATCTGAATCTTAGAAACTTTACAGTTTAGTCTTTCAACCCCTCAATTACAGATACTAGTACATTTTTAAATTTAATATTTTTTCCATCACCGACAAGCTCCTCCCCCCTGCAATCACCACTCTGTTGTCTGTGTCCATGAATCATCTATAGACTAATATGTTAAGTGTCCAACCATCCAACCAGTTGTTATGATGTGTACTGACCACCAGGGGGCAGACACTCAATGCAGGAGCTGCCAAGCTGCAGTGACTTGGCAGAGGAGGTTCTCGGGTAATGCACCTGAAACCAGAGAGGACAAAGCTTGATTCCTTGCAGGGTCACATAAGTCCACCTTAGGCTGTGGGTTATGTTAGTGCTGGGGCACTGTTGGCCCCAAATCTGGTTTACTGCACACTTAAGTTTGTGTTCCACACCCTGGATGACAGCAACTTTTCAGAGTGCCCTCTCACACTCCAGGCCCCCTGGGGGGATGTCAGAGAACTGGTTTTGGCCTGATCCCTGCAGGCCAGACCAAGGAACCCCACCTGCCAGAGGGACCCCACTTAGTCTGTGGATGCCAGGGAGAGACTGTGGGAGATTAGCACCAGGGCTTGTCTAGCCCATCTCACTGTGTCCCACCCCACTAGCTACCTCCTAATGAATTTCCTTTCAATGTGCACGAATCTGTGTGCTGGGTCACTAATTGTTCAATAATAGCTTCTCAATGTGTTCTCACATACATTATTTGCTGGGAGATTAGCAATGGTTTTATCTCCATTCTAAATATGAAGAGACTGAGGTTAATGTCTTATTGCTTAAAAAATATAGGAGGTTAGTGATAAAGACAGACAGGCAACACAGTTATGAAAAGTGGAAAGACAGCACTGTGGGAGTCCATAGGAGATGCACATAGCCCTGACTGGAGCAAAGGAGGTATCCAGAAAAAGGTTTTGTAGGAGTAGTAATGTTTAAACAGTCTTGATGATAATTAGACTATGGCATGAGAGGATAGGATAGTCAGAGTATACTCCTCTCTCAAATGGAGGAGAGAGGAGTATACTCTGACTATCCTATCTAATAAAAGAGTAATATGCAAATTGACCACACCTCTGCTATAGCACAAGCCACATTCAACAGCCAATCAGGAGCAAGTATGCAAATTACCCAAACCAAGATGGCTCTGGCCATGGAGAAAGCAGGAGGGAGGCTTGGATTTCCCTGGCGATAGAAGAAGCCAACTTTCCACACACCCTGGCAGGCCAAGGCCTCTACTCAATGCTACAAAGTTTCAATTATAGAAGAGAAATAAATTCCAACAGAAATGGCAGCAGCCACAGAGCTGGAGAGAGCAGGAGGCTAGGGTTGCCCCTGGAGATGGAGTAAGCCAAGCTTTCCACAGCCCTGGCCTGCCTTGGCCTCTACTTAAGGCTACAAAGTTTCAATTATAGGAGATACAAATCCCAACAAAAATGGCTGCTGCTATGGAAGGAGCAGGAGGTTTGGCTTCACTCCAGGCTACAAAGTTTCAATTGTAGAAGATAAATAAATTCCAGACTCCAGGGCCTCTGCTTAGGTTGCCAGGGGGTGTGGCTGGCCTGCAAACCACCACAGGACCCTTGCCCAGGCTGCCCCATGCCCCAAGAAAATGCCTACCCTGAACCACGACACCCTTCAGGGCAGCTGGCCTCCACCTATGCAGCAGGCCTCCATCCTATCTAAGAAAAGAGTAATATGCAGATTGACCATCATTTGAACACACAAGATGGCTTCTGCTCTGTGGTCAAAGATCCTGCCCCCATGTGGACACAAGATGGCCACTATAAGATGGCCTGCATGGTAGGGCAGTTGGTAGGATCCAGGCCTGCAAGAGAGGGCAGTTGGGGGCAACTGGGCCTCAGGAAAAGGCAGTTGGGGGCAACCCAGTTCTGTAGGGTAGAGCAGTTGGTGCGGGGGACCAGGCCTTCAGGGGAAGGCAGTTAGGGGCAAACAGGCTGGAAGGGTAGCAGTTAGACATCAATCAGGCTGGCAGGGGAGTGGTTAGGGGGTGATCAGGCTGACAGGCAGAAGCATTTTGGGGCAATCAGGAAGGCAGGCAGGTGAGCAGTTGGGAGCCAGCAGTCCTGGGTTGTGAGAGGGATGTCTGACTGCCCCTTAGGTCCGTTCCTACCAGGATCAGGCCTAAACGGGCAGTTGGATATCCCTGAGGGGTCCCATATTGGAGAGGGTGCAGGCTGGGATGAGGGACACCTCCCTCGCCCCCACCCCCCACCCCCCACGTGCACAAATATTGTGCACTTGGCCTCTAGTCTATATAATAAAAGCCCAACAACAGTTATGGCAGAATGACCAGAACAACCAGTCTTAATGATGCACACTGAACACCAGGGGGCAGACACTTAATGCAGGAGCTGCCCGTTGGTGGTCAGTGCACTCCTACAGCAGGAGCACTGTTCAGGCAGAAGCCAGGCTCACAGCTGGTGAGCACAACAGTGGTGATAGCAGTGCTAAAAAGTGGCCAGCGAACTGGTAAGAAGCGAGCAGGCAGGTAGTTAGGAGTGAGCAGTCCCAGATTGCGAGAGGGCACAGACTGGGCTGAGAGACCCTCTGCTCCCCTCAACACACACAAAAATTTCATGCATTGGGCCTCTAGTATCAACATAAAGACAAAGAAGACACAAGGAGAAAGCCTTTGATGCACTCCCTAGACTATTACCATGAATATAAATTATTACAATGGTTAAATGTGTAGTTTCTAAGTAGAATCTGATTTAATAATCTGTACTGTTACACAGTTGAATTTGGGTCCAGGAGCCAATGCAAACCATGCATGTAAGACACATAACATTGTTAAAGTAATTCAGGGCTGCACATTATAAGACACTTCAATATTTAAGGAACATAATAGCAACTGCCTGTGTTCTCTTGGACAAGACAAGTTATTATGTTTTTAAGAAACTGCATTAATATTACATCCCTTTTCTTAAAAAAGAATTTTGACTAAACTTCCTCAAAGTTAAAGGATCTTTTACATGGGAACTAGAAAATCCTGGTTGCTAATAAACTATTATCAATATCCAAAGTTAGAACTTTCTGAAATGCTTTACCACACTATTCATTGTACTTTCTTAAAGAAAGGCCTTCACTGGAAGAAGTAACTCCCATTAAATACTTTTTGCAGGATCTTGGAACAGTTAATATATCATTATTGACAACTGAATGCAGCCTTTTACTTGACTCTATAAAATGGGTAGAAAGAGTGTGACAGTGGGAAGAACTCTGGACATTTCGGTCAGCTTCACATTCTGACAGCCAACTCAAAAACAAACTGTAATTTGTGCATAGACCCTTCTGTTAAATATGCCACTGAAAGCTTTAAAAAACTAACAAACTGAGCATAGAGAACCCAAAGTATGGAGCAACATCTTGGGATTTCTGTGGGCTACTATCATCTATTAGCCCAATAATACTGTGTAGGTAAAATGTTAGGTTAGTTCAAACTATATCTTTAAGGTACTATTGATCAACATGAGAACCTGAGTTCAGGAACTTTTGGAAGCCTTTTTATTAGTACTCTACAAATAGAAAAACAACATGATCCGGAAGATGGAAGAGGGTCGTATAGCTCCTCTTCCTAGGAAGTTTGTTACAAGGATAAAATGTTTTAAATTAGCAGGAGTGGATGAGTATTATAAATATGACATTGTTCTGCATAACTTTTAAAATCTATCCTCCACATAGTAGTAAGATAAGCAAGAACAAGATCTAAAACATTTCCTTAATAAAGTTAAGGGCACATGTATAAAGAACATGTGGGCCTTCTATATAAAGAGAGATATCCTCTTTGTTCAGAAGAAATTGGAAAAGAAAAGACAGCAAAAAAACATTTTCTTCTATCTGAAAGTATATCGACATCCCAGAGAGCCCCAATATAAATACTTCTCATCATAACAGATGTAATACACATTGCTATTTAGGGACGTCTACTCTTCAGAAAATGTTTTTGGGGAAAAAGCAAATACGTATTCTCCTATTGAATAAGAATTGGTTCCACAATACATCATTGACATGTTTGCTTTAAAATTATAATTTTGTTTCACTAAAGAGTGATCCTTATATCCAATTCATAAGTGGCTGGCAATAAATAGGCATAGAACATTCTGTAATTAACCAACTTTCTGTTGGTTAGTTAATTAACAAGAATGTATTAAACCCCTTGGTATGGGACATTGGTACAGATAGGCATCTATATGACAATATCATTATTAGAAACTAGTCATCAAATGGCATCCCTAGAGAATAATAAATTAAGAAAATACTCCAGGTCCCAAATTTTGGCACAAACTTAGAAGGGGAACACGTGGTATAATCACTTTTTATTTGGATTAAACAGTGACTCAGGGAGTCTAATTCCAGGGAAAAACAACTAGTCCCATCTCCTAGTCTTAGACTGACCTGGATTCAAAGGTACTAAACTAACACATAAGTAGCCCAGAGAGAAAATGCCTGGACAGGAAGTAAATGGTAATGATCAAAACAGGGACTTTGTTTGTGAATAAAATAGATGAAAAGATTGCTTGGAACAGTGGTTGGCACAAAGCAAGTAATAAATAAATGTTCAATGTTATTTAATAGTGAACCAACCATCCATCCTCAGAGCAAAGCCAATACAACTAACCCTTTTCTATCAAATTATTTTCTCTTTCAGATTAAACCCATGTATTTGATTTTATTAGGATTTTATCTTGGAAAGAAATATATAGTTTGCTCTAGGTCCCAGGCTCTGCCGAAAATAATGTACAGTCCCTTACAAAATAGACTATTCTTACCAGTTTAATTGAAATTTTGGTCAGGTGTAACAATAGTATAGATATTTCATAAGAAATGTTTCTCTGTGCCCCCATGGAAACAAGAAGACAGAAAATTCCAGACAAGGAGAACTGCATGAGAACATGCTGAGATGCTGAAATGAATGACAATTATGAGATTGATCTGAAGTATAAAAGAAAGATTCTATTGAGGAATAAAGGAGTAGAATACTGAAAATAAGCTGCAAAATATTATTTCAAAGTCAGTTTGTGGGAACAGAATTTTATTCTGATATTAATAGGAAACTACTGTAAGAATTCTAAGTAATCAAGTAATATTTCAGGAAGACTGACTTACAGTTTATTTGTCAGTGCAGTTTAACATTAATTAAAGGGAAGGAGTTGTTTCTGTCATTTAACTTTATTTTTGTACATAAGCAAAATAAAGGATAAAAATCACATGATCATATCAATATATACACAAAAAGCATTTGATAAAATCCAGAACCAACTTAGATAAAATCTCTTCTACAAAATGAAGGACCATGCCTCAACATAATAAAAGCCATATATCACAAACAAACAGCTGATATCATACTCATTGAGCAAATACTAAAAGGGTTTTCCTTAAGATTGGGAACAAGACAGAGATGTACTCTTTCACCACTTTTATTCAAAAGTTCTAGCCACAATATTCAGACAAAAAGAAAAGGCAACCAGATTACAAAAGGAGAAGTAAAAGTGCCATTATTTGCGGGTGACATGATACTGTATGTAGAAACATCTAAGATTCCTCCAAAAAAAGTACTACAACTGATAAATAAATTCAGTAAAGTAGTAGGATACAAAATTAATATTCAGAAATCAGTGGCATTTTTATGCACCAAACAAAGAACAATCAAAAGGGAAAACAAGAAAAAAATCCCCTTTACAATTATTAAAAAATAACTATGAATACATTTAACCAAAGATGTAAAAGGCCTATAATCAGAAAAGTATAAGACATGGAAAAAATAAATTCAAGAAAGTATAAATAAAATATAATGTGTTAATGGAAAGAAAGAATTACCATTAAAGTATCCATACTACTCAAAACAATCCATAGATACAATACAGTTCCTATCAAGATACCAACAGTATATTTCACAAAATTAAAACAAATACAAAAATTTATATGGAACCACAAAAGACCTGGAGTAGCCATAGTGATCTTTAGAAAGAAGAATAAAGTTGGAGGAATCATGTTACCTGATATTAAAGTATACTATAAGGCCATAGTAATCAAAACTGTCTGGTACTGGCATAAAAACAAACATATAGATCAATGGAACAGAATAGAAAGCCCAGAAATAAACCTATATCTTTATGGTTAATACTATTTGACAAAAGAGGAAAAGAGGCAAAAATGTACAATGGGCTTAAAATAATTTATTCAATAAGTGGTGCTGAAAAAGTAGGAGAGATACAGACAAAAAAAAAAGAAAAGAAAAAAAGAAAAGAAACTGGAGCATCTTTTTATACCACATCTATAATAATAAAACATAATATGCTAATTAGAACAGACAGAGGTGGTTAGGGGTGGTCAGTCAAGCAGGGAAGCAGTTAGGGGCAATCAGGCAAGTGGTGAGGGGCATTGAGGCAGGCAGGCAGGTGAGCAGTTAGGAGCTAGTGGTCCCAGATTGTGTGAGGGTAGACGCTGGGCTGAGGGACCCCCACATGCATGAATTTTGTGCACCGGGACTCTAGTATAATATAAAACTCAAAATGGATTAAAAACTTAAATGTTAGATTCAAACCATAAAAATGCCAGAAGAAAATAGAGAGTAAAATCTCAGATGTTTCTCATAGCAATATTTATTTTCTAATATCTCCTTTGTCAAGGAAAACAAAAGAAAAAATGAGCAAATAGAACTATATCAAACTAAAAGTTTTTTGCACAGCGAAAGATACTATTAACAAAATAAAAAGACAACCCATTGAATGGAAGAACAGATTTGTCAATGATATCTCTGATAAATGGTTAATATCCAAAATTTACAAAACTCATCCCTCCCAAAACAAACAAACAAAAAACACACAAATAAACAAACAATCTAATTAAAAAAAAAATGGGCAAAGGATCTGAAGAGACACTTCTCCAAAGAAGATATTCAGATTGCCAATGGACATATGAAAATATGCTAATCATCAGAGAAATGTAAATTAAAATCACTATGAGGTATATTCTCACACCTGTCAAAATGGATATCATCAATAAATCAGCAAACAAGTGCTGGTGATGATGTGGACAAACAGGAACTTTCCTGCACTGTTGGTGGGAATGCAATGCAGCCACTGTCAAAAGCAATATGGAGTTATCTTAAATAATTAAAAATGGAACTACCATCTGATTCACTGATTCCACTTCTGGAAATATATATAAAGAACCCCAAAAACTCTGATTTGAAAGAATATATGTGGCCTTATATTTACTGCAGCGCTGTTTACAACAGCCAAGATGTGGAAGCAGCCCAAGTGCCCAACAACAGATGAGTTGATAAAAACAAACAAACAAACAAAAAAAAACTGTGGGACTATTTGGTTTGGCTCAGTGGATAGAGCATCAGCCCATGAACTCAAGGGTCCTGGGTTCGATTCTAGACAGGGACACATGCCCAAATTGTGGGCTCAGTCCCCAGTGGGGGATATGTAGGAGGTCGCCAATTGATGATTCCTTCTCATCCTTGGTGTTCTATCTCTTCCTTCCCTTTCCTCTCTAAAATCAATAAAAATATATTTAAAAACACATACACACACACACACACACACACACACACACACACACACACAAAATAAATAAATAAATAAACCTGTTACATTTATGCAATGGAATACTAGTTGGCAATGAAAAAGAAGGAAATGATAGCATATATGGACCTGGAGAGTATTATGCTAAATGAAAAAAGCCAGTTAAACAAAAACAAGTGTTACATGATTTCATTTACATGGGGAATCTAATGTATAAAATAAACTAATAAATAAAATACAAACAGAATCATAGATACAAAGGACAGACTGAAAAAAATCTGAGGAGAAAAGGGTGAGGGCCTGAGTGAAAAAGTTGAAGAGATTAAGGGAATAAACCACAAAAACTATAGCTCAAAGAAACAGACAACAATATGGTGATTATCAAAGGGAAAGAGAAGGGGAGAGGTAGAAGAGGTTAGAGGGTAG
Source organism: Lasiurus cinereus (assembly GCA_011751065.1). Lineage (NCBI taxonomy): Eukaryota > Metazoa > Chordata > Mammalia > Chiroptera > Vespertilionidae > Lasiurus > Lasiurus cinereus. The sequence continues at coordinate 9,934,829 of JAAGEH010000005.1, forward strand.
AAAAATGGTGACGGAAGGATAGTAGACTTGGGGTGGTGAACACTCAATACAATATACAGATAATGATTATACAGCTGAAACCTATATAATGTTATTAACCAATGTCACCCCAATAAATTCACATTTTAGAAAAAATCTAAATTCTAAAAAAGGAGAGAAAACAACTATAGAAACTGAATCAATAGGAAAGTATGATGTCTGTTAACTCTCATATACTTCAGCCTAGGGAACTGAGAATTACACAACTTGTTATTCCTTCCTTTTCCCAGACCAAGATCAGTGTAGCTTTCTCTTGAGTATTTTGAATTATTTATGTTTTTAAAAGGTAAAAAAGGGAATGAAAGATAAGTCCTCAGGTATACCAGTAATAAAAGAATGCTTATCTCCCTAATTTTCCCAACTGCTTTAAGCTAAAATAATTGTAAAATATGCTATATAAGAAAGAGTTAATATGCAAATTGACCCTCACACCCTCACACCACAAGATGGCCACCTGCATGTTGTCACAAGATGGCCACCCTCACATTGTCACAAGATGGCTAGCAGGGGAGGGCAACTGAGGGGACCAGACCTGCAGGAGAGGAGAGGTGGGGGAACTAGGCCTGCATAGGAGGGCAGTTAGGTGTGATAGGGCCGGCAGGAGAGCAGTTAAGTGTCAATAGGCTGACAGGGGAGTGGTTAGGGGGCTATCAGGCTGGCAGGCAGAGTGCTTAGGGTCAATAAGGCAGCCAGACAGGCAAGTGTTAGGAGCAGTCCTTGATTGTGAGAGGGATGTCCAACTGCTGGTTTAGGTCCAATCCTGCAGGCCTAAACTAGCAGTCGGACATTCCCCAAAGTGTCCCAGATTGGAGAGGGTGCAGGCTGGGCTGAAGGACACCCCCTCAGCCTCAGTGCACAAATTTCATGGACCAGACCTCTAATGTTAATAATAATAAAAGATAAAATTTTCAGTGAAGAGAAAATAAATACTTCTTTTAGGATTATAACTACATCTAAAAATATTTTATCCAATTATATTACCTCTAAGAAACTTACACTATAAGAATTAGATTTAACTGTAAAACATTCTGTTTGTTAAAGAAGAAAAAAAAGTACTAATTATATTGAGAAATTTATTTGTTATAGACATTCGACATATTTTATCATAATTTGAGTAGATGGCTTTAACAATTCCAAACTTAGCATATATATTACACTTCCATTGTAATATAAAATAATGAGAAGGATGTTTATAAATCCTCAAGTGAATGCTGGAAGGACTCAATGCATTGCACATAAAGTTATGCCAAAATGCTGGTATCATTATGATCCATCTACCCTAAGCACTGTTTACTTCATGCAGGTTGTTCTGTGTTTTCCTATTACTTTCAAATGAAGTTATCCATCCGTAGAAAATGAGCATGGGGAATATTAATGAGTCAAGAAATAATTTTTATCATCCCTAGAGAGTTTCTTCCTTTGGGTTTTTATACTTGCAGTCTCAAGTATATAAAAACTGATTAGATATAATTTACCAATTTTAGTGGTGCCAGAAACAAGCACTAAAAGTATAATAATTCTTAAGAAGGTGATATACTACAAATATAAACATGAAAGTTGAGTTGCAATTCAGATCCAAAATGGGGGTCTTAGAAAGGGCTGTGCAAATGAATGAATGTGGAGGCTTCATTAAAGCAGTAGTTTTCAACCGTTTTCATCTCATGGCACATATAAATTAGTTACTAAAATTCTGTGGCACACCATAATATATATTATAAATTTTACTGACCCAACAAAAATAGGTATAATTTTGGGTCATTCACACTGGATGGCTATTGTAGTGTTGGTTACCATATTATATCTATCTATATCTATATCTATATCTATATCTATATCTATATCTATATCTATATCTATATCTATATCTATATCTATATCTATATCTGTATCTATCTACCTATCTATATCTATCTATCTATCTATCTATCTATCTATATTTATATGTATATATTTTTTTTTTTTACAATATAAGGGAAAAGAGTTCAGTGCCCTGACTAAATAATCAGCTATTGTATGTTTTAAAATTTCTTGCAGCACACCAGTTGAAAATCTGATTCCAGTTGTTTCCTTATTATTATTATTATTATTATTATTATTATTATTATTAACATTTCAAGATTTTTTACAGGTAGTATGGTCAGTCTACCTTTGCAATAACTTTTTAAGGAGGTGGTGCAGTAGATCCAAAGGATTTATCTACCTAAATCCAATTTAAAAACTATAAAATAAGCAGTGAAATTTCCATTAGCTGACTTAAAAATAAGTGATTAATGGCTCATTTCTAATTGGTTATTTGATTGAATTTAACTACTATACTTGATTTCACTTTGTCTTTTTTTGGCATGGGAGAGGTTGGTAGTTCCCATGAGCCAGCATTTTATTCTTCATTTGTAGAAGGAGCTGCTCACATGGTTTACCAATTTCCTAGGTGTTGTTTCAACAAACATGAATCTCCAAAACAAAAGAATATCTAATCCCCAAGTCTCATTCCCACTTTCCAGCCCCTTGTCAAAGGACAAGAAGAATTAATCACCTCCTTTCTGACTATTTTTATTAGTTATCTGTGTATGAACTTGACTTTGCTAGAATGGGAGTTCCTTAGGAACAATAAAATGCACTATCTTTAAACCTAAAAGGCTGCCCTAACTGGTTTGGCTCAGTGAATAGAGCACTGAAGGGTCCCAGATTCAATTCCAGTAGTGGGTGTGCAGGAGGCAGCTAATCTATGTTTTGCTCTGATCAATGTTTTTAACTCTCTATTCCTCTCCCTTCCTCTCTGTAAAAAAAATCAATAAAATATATTTAAAAAAAATAAGCCTAAAATGCTTAGCTGATATTGAAGGCTTAATAAATTGGTCATTGAAAAGGAAGGAAGGAAATAAGGGAGGGAGTAAGGGAGGAGAGGAGGAAGGGAGGAATGCTTTAGAGTTAAGTTATACAAAGTATGATCAAAGTATGGACCAGTGACATTAGCCCAATCAGAGAGCTTATTAAAAATGCAAAATTTCTATAAATACCCCAGAATGTCTACATCAGAACGTGTATTTTAGCAAGACTTTAGGTGATTCCTGTGAACATTAAAGTTTGAGATATATTGTGGCTATTATTCCACTAGATTTAAAGAAGAATTTTACCAAAGATTTTAAAGAAGAAATATAGTCTGATACTTCACAACAATTGTCTTCATTTGTTCTTCATATGTTTGGCTACACTGATCATACCCACAAAGGGAAAGTAGCACAACAGATTATTATGCCACTTATTCTTTCTCATCTCTAACAAAATAAAATAGTAATTTAAAAAGCACAAATTTAGCACAATTGCTAAAAAGATAGTGATATTCTACAAATCTGAACATAATAGTTGATCTGTCAATTCAGATTAAAAAATTGGTGCTTTGCCATATTTTTCTAATGCACAGATCACCCAAAAGCCCAACCTAAGTTCATAGGAGACTTTGTAGCCAATACTTTCATGCCCTCAAAACTCAAGATGAAAAAGTAATGTTGGAAATTAGATGAAACTAAATTTACCCAGATTGCATTTTCAATCCAGCTATTATAAAATATCAGATTGAAAATTAAAACTTACCTAGTTTTAATATCATGAGAGGACCATAACTAATACTCTGAATGTATAGCTTTCCTTATTTTATTCCCCTTGGTGAGCAAATTACAAATAGTCTGCCCTTTTTTCCAGCTTAACTGTCAGAGAAGATCATCTTGGTTCTATCTTAAGAGTGGCTACCTTTTCAGGCACTTAAGTAATCTATTGAAAAGAGTTATCATAGCTTATGATGTGATTAAATTTAGATAGGTATAAACATATTCATTTTAATAAGATATTTCACTGCAAATAGGAAGAGAAAAATAGAAAGAGAAATTAAAGACTGTAAAGAACTGTTACCTATGGCAGAAGCTATTAGTCATGTCACAGTGAAGATATAATGACTGTCATAGAGATGCTCAGTTCTTCAAGGTGAACTTCAAAAGAATGAAGCAACTTCAAAGGAAATCACAGGAAAAAGGAGTATGAATCACAGTAGAGACTTTGCTGGAGGAATTAAACATCTGCCTGTTTTAATCAATATGCAAGTCTAAAACATGTCCAAACTTATTTTTACTTTTCAAAAATCATACTGATTTTTCATTTCAACACAAACTAATTTAGAAAATTTCCACATGAGTGTAGGTATACTATCTTTAGTTGACTTCTATATAAATTAAGAATAATCTAAATATTTAGTAAAATATTGTCACTGGGTGGAGCTTATTCCTATTCCTATCTGGATTAGTCAAAATAGGTTACACAGTTAAATAAAATTAACCCCCAAATTTCAGTGTCTTAATACTACAAATGGTTTTCTCATGCAAGTTTTATACAAGTTGAGACTTCTTCTGGCTGTTCTCTAAAAGCTGAAGGTAACAAAGGAGATTTTTTTCTTGCCTCAGTTCACAGACCATTGGTGAGAATTAATCACAAGATCCTGCCTAACTTCAAAGGGGATAAAAGATATAGTCTCCCTTGTGCCCATGAAGGAGAAATGAACTAGACACTGGCAATGTTACTAGTGAGAATGATAAGTTGTATGATATTAACAAAGGACATTTCTAAGGAAGGGAGATTATTAGAGGCATAATTTGGGCTGAAAAGAAAGGACATATCATCACTGTCATGAATAGGATTAGTTCATTTTTTTTAGTGTAAAAAATAGTCCAGAGAAATGGTATACTGGGCAATACCTTTGAATCAACTTATAAATTGTTCATTGCTTAAAGGAATTACAGGAATAGCATTTTGGGAAAGGGGAGAGCTGACTTGTTTTCTGTGTTTTAGTGTTCTATTCCTGCATAGCAAGTTGCCATAAATTTAGTGGCTTAAAACAAGAGCCATTTATTATTACACAACTCTCTAGGTCAGAAGTCTAACATGTCATAACTGGATTCTTTACTCAGGGTTTCACTGGAATAAATCAAACTATCAGCCAGGGTTGTATTTCTCATCTGAAGCTTGGGGTCTAGGCTCATAGACTGAATTTTTTTTTTCATACTTTCCTTGTGGCCTCCTACCTCTTCGAGCAGCAATGACAGGCCAGTCCATGCTTCAAATTTCTTTTATTTTCTTTTATTTTAAGGGACACTGCAATTACATTGATTCCACCCAGGAAATCCATGATAATTTTTCTATTTTAAGAGGCTGATTAGTAATTTTTCTTACAAGTGGAAAATTAACACAAATTGGCAGAAATAATGGGGACCAACACTATTCCTAACATATTGTAATATAAATCTGTGTCTCTACAGATTTTTGTTTTATATGTAAGGATTTTGTTTGTTTAATGGGTTATCACAAATCAGACATTTGCAATGGATATAGGTTGGAATGAGTAAGAGTAAGAAACCGAAAGATATAAAGAAAAAGCTTGTCTAATTTAGGCGTGAGGAAAAAGAAAGACAAAGAATAGGAAATAAGGAAAGCTATGATATATGTTAGAAATGTGTACATTAGAAAAGAGAATAAAAGTAGGGGCATGAAAGAGAAAATAAGGTTGATGCTGGCAATCAGTAGAGAGATTTTTACAGTGGGCTATAATATGGGTTGTTAACAGCAAAGAGAAAGTTATATTGACTGTGGTGATTCAAGTATTAAGAAGCTTAAATATGGTGATAATGTTATAGTTTTCTACTATATAAATAAATTATAATAAACAGTTATGTTTTTCTGTATGAAAGTATATTAATAACTGAAGGAGATTATATATATGTATAATCTCCTTCAGTTGTTAATGAATTTCATGCACCTAATATATATATATTTCATGCACCTAGTATATATACTAGATGCATGAAATTCATGCACTGGGGGTGTGTGCATCCATCAGCCCAGCCTATACCCTCACCAATCTGGGATCCCTCAGGGATGTCCAGTGGGATTGGGCCTAAACGGGCAGTTGGACATCTCTCTCACAATCCACGACTGCTGGCTCCCTACTCCTTGCCTGCCTGCTGCCTGATTGCCACTAACCACTTCTGCCTGCCAGCCTGATCGATGCCTAACTGCTCCCCTGCCAGCCCAATTGTCCCTAATTGCCATCCCCTGCCAGCCTGGCCATCCCCAACTGCCCTCCCTGCTGGACTGATCACCCACAACTGCTCTCCCCTGCCAGCCATCTTATGGTGGCCGTCTTGAGTCCACATGGGGGCAGCCATCTTTGACCACATGGAGGCGACCATGTTGTGTGTTGGAGTGATGGTCAATTTACATATTACCTATTTATTATATAGGATGGAGTTAGCTTACATTCAGCTCCCAAAGGAATGAGTTAATAATAGATAAAAAAGAAGACCAATTATTAAAAACAAAACAAAACCTGATTCTTGTTAGGTTATATCAAATCAATAAAAGTACTAGGCAGAATGTCTCCTAAAACTAACTGGTCATTACTTTCTGATGACCACATATATGAGCTTCTTCCTGCCATTCTCTTTTTGAGATTCTCATATCTCTAAAATAAACCAGAAATAAAGTGGTAGAGAAAATAGGAAAAGTCAGAAACACAATGGCCAGTTCCATGTTCAGCAGAATACTAATGTTACCTCAAAAAAAAATCATAGAAGGTATTATTCTATGATCAAAAACATTAGTGGCAGGTTGAGTTAAACAAAGCTGAACAGAGTAATTTTATGATAGACTTTTCAGAAACTATAATCTGAAGACTTTCCAAACACATATGACTAAGGAAATTTATTTTAATTTAAACTATCTCAGAGATGCCTAGCTGTCCATAAAGTTGTGCTTACTTTTCCTTAGTAGAAAGTGAAACCTGGGAAGTAGCTTCCAGCTAAAGAGTATATTTCCTGGCTCCTATGGCATCTAGGCATGGCCATGAGACTGATTCATGCCAATGGGATTTGAGATAAAATCATGTAACTTCCTAAAGCCAGGCTCTTAAGAAATGAGCATTCTTTCTCTATGATCTTTTACTTCTCTGTCAGCTGATAGAGAGGACAATGAAGATCTTCAAGATGAAAGGAGCCTAGGTTTTTATAACATTGAGTAGAAATAAGTTCTCAGTGACCAGACTTTATTTATATATACTAGAGGCCCAGTGCACAGATTCATGATCTGGTGGGGTCCCTTGGCCTGACCTGTGGGATTGGGCTGAAACTGGCTCTCCAACATTCCCAGAGGGGTCCTGGATTGTAAGAGGGTGGTTCTTGGGTGATGCACCCTGTAATTGGTCCTCCTCCTCTCTGATTCTGGGTATATCACCCGAGAACCGCAACTGCCAAGTCACTGCAAATCAGCACTCCTGCATTGAGTGTCTGACTCCTGGTGGTCAGTGTGTATCATAGCTATTAGTTGGACAGTCAGATGGTTGCTTAGGCTTTTATATTATATCAGACGAGTGATTTTTGTCTCCCAGGAGGCCTTTGCCAATATTTGTAAATATTGCTGATTATCACAGTTGAGGAGGGGGGTGTACTGGTATTAATGGGTAGAGACCAGGAATACTACTATTATTCTACAATGTACAGAATAGCCCCCATACAACAGAAATCTATCTAGTCCAAATATCAATAGTGCCAAGGTTCAGAAAACCCTTAACTACATGGTTAAATATGCTTCAATTGTATTAAGTATCTTAAATCTCAGGATTTGTTATAGTAGCAAGTGTTACCTTAATTTCTATGCAGTTTCTGCTAGGGTAAGGTTCCAAATACCATACTTCAGGAAAAATCAGATTACATAATTGATACTGTAAATGTGAAGATAATACATAGCATTGGTTGCCAAGACATGCTAACTCTACTTTGAGAAATTTCTGAAATTTGGTCTATTCTCTCTATTTTCATTCATAATATCCTGCATATATATATATATATATATCCTTCTGGTCTGTCATAGTAGTTTCCTAAATGTTCTCCTTATCTCTAGTCGTGTCTTGGTTACTGATATAATATTAAGTATTGGCAGAACTAGAACTCAAGGTTCTGGCTCTAAATCCTTTGTACTTTTTTCTTTGAAGAGTGAGAGATAGCCTGACATGGAAAAAACTTGGACCTGAAGATTGAAAAGACATTTTAAATCTTAGTTTTGATATTTTCTAAAATCATAATTTTGGAAAAATCACTAAGTACATATCTTTGAGATTTACCTTATCTGCAAATAGAAATAATGAAAAAATTAAGTTTCTTATTTTAGCCAGTATAGTACTTGGAATGTGGTAAGTGTTCATTTCAATCATAACAAATTACTAGGGGAAAAATACATTGCTCGAGAAATATACATTGAGCTATTTGTTGCTCAGTTTCTCTCTAGGAAGAGGTCTGCTTTCCCTTCAATAAGTTTATCTTCAATGAGGGCAGTGGGAAGTCCCTAAGACTGTTTAAGCACTGTCTTTCTACACAAAGTTATATGCATGGCTAGTCTTTCGTTTTTGTGACATCAATGACCTGTGGTCAGCTCACATTTAGTTTCTTTTGGTAGCCATTTAATATTTTTAGTGTATTTGCTTTAAAGTTGCTCCTTTGTGTTTTATACTCTAACTAGGTTCTTATTTTTTAATCATTTATTTATAATAAATTTATATTATAAAAAATTGGAGACACAAACACAAAATCCTAGGTAGAATCTCACATTGTTCCTTTTTTTTCTGGAATTCCTTTATACCCAAATTCTACCACTCTACAATATGCCTCGCTTTTACCCTGAAAATTTCCCTGAGATAATCTGTTAAAAATAATCTCCCTACTCAATATATTTTTTCATTTGTTCATTCATGGATTCATACACTCCATCGATATATTGATTCCACAAATATTTTTTAGGCACCAAGTGCTCTGCTGAGAAACATTACATGTGGCTTGAACTGGTTATGTCTGTCTTTTCTCTCCTACAAGACTAACTTTCTTTAGGAAGTAGAATACAAATTTACCTATATCTATCTATCTATCTATCTATCTATCTATCTATATATATATATGTATATATATACACACACACACACACACACCATGTGTGTGTATGTATGTATATATATACATATATATATCATAACCATGTGTATGTATATATATATATATATATAGTCTAGATACATGGTAAATGTGATAAATGCTGAGTAAATATCTCTTTCTCTGCTTCCCAGAGGTGTTAACGATTATTACTATTCTTTACCATAGGTTTTCTAAATATCTCACTTACTCTAAGGAGAGGATTCACAAATCAAACAGATACACAAAAAAACTTAATTCCATTGGCTTCTAACTTTCAGCTATGGTGCTAACAAGCTCAACTAAAAATTAAGATAGGGAGGCATAAAAAAGAACTATAATCTGGGCTATGCTAATCTTAAATTAGTATGCTCAGGGAATAATATCAATCTTCTAACACAGGTACAATGATTATACACTCATGAAGGTTTGCTAATGAAAGAGGAATAAAAGACCAATAATGTATAAAAATTGCATCCCCTAAATTGGTTTAGGGGATTCAGAATACCAACTTTTTACATTATGAAGAATTTATTTGAGCTGAAACTGTGTCACATGCAATATCTTAAGCATTCTGATTATGAGGAATAAACAAACAAGTCAAAAGCCCTGTATCTATACAATCATTAAAATGTCATAGTAAGAAGCAAATATTCCCAATTATGCTATTTTTATAAGCTGCTGAATAGCAAAGTTTCTTTATGTTTTCTCTAGGCCATTTTTATCAAAGGTTTTTTTATCTATGGCTGTTGAATATTGCTCACAGGCTACATTTTAATTAAACTTCTGGTTCATGTCAGATCCTGTTATTGTCAAGAAGATTCCTTTCAACTTTTCCAAAGAATATCAGAGAATATTTTATTTTAAGAGAATTGGGAGTTGGGGTTAGCATAATCGTTTGAGAGCAGGAAATTATATCTTTACTTATTTACTTATCCCCAGAAACAAGTGTTCCATGTGCCTTATGTAGAAAACTTAGCAAAGGACTGCTGAGTAAATAAATGGTGTATAAATTTGGCTCACTTTAAAATTAAAATTATAGAAAAAAAATCATGTCTATTATTTTTTAATTGTTTTCTAAGCATTTACAGTTAGTATTCTGTTTACCTATAATAATAAAAGCATAATATGCTAATTAGCCCAGACGTCCTCCTGGACATACTTCTGGACGACCTTCTGGATGAAGCCAGGGCTGCAAGGGAAGCCTGGGTTCCAGGTATCTGCCAGCTGCCAGAAGAAAGTCTGGGTCTCGGGTGCCAGAGGGAAACTGCTGCTGGCAGCTGGGGGAAGACAGGCCTACTCCTGCATGACCTCTGTGCATCAGGCCTGTAGTATTAATTAATGGTTAAAGAACTAAAGGTAACAATATTAGAGTATTAATGCTATGTTACTATTAACATAGCAATGTATTACGAATATTTTAAATAATGATATTTATAGTACATTAATTTTTATGACATTTCACAGAGATACTTATTATAGTATCTCTAATATTTTAAGGTTATACACCAACAATTATAATTCAGAATTTATAATGTAAGAAAGACATATAAGAGGAAAGGTGTATTAAGTAAAATTTTTCTCATCTTGGATATTGAGTAATAATATAATACTCAAATCTGTTCTGTCTATTAAAGTTTGTAAAATATTTTTCTCATATATTGTCTAATCTGATCTAACCACAGCTTTAATAAATGGGTATCAATATTCTAGTCCTGCAGCCTGAGAACCTGAGGCTCAACTGGACAGATCAGTAGACATTTAGAAAGTCACACACTGTGGCTTCTACATACCTCACTTTGATCAATTTCTAGAAATCCATTCAAGAGTTCAATAATGGATGCAGAGACATATGTTTAAGACTAATTAAATGACTATTAAGAATCTTTCCTAATTTCTATTAATGGGATAGATACTAAGAGCAGAGCAGCAATTTAGTGAAATTGCAAATGAACAAAAAAAGGTGATAAAATCCTTGGCTAATGCATGGAATAATGAAATGCTAACGAGTTTTGCTTGGATATAGTTTGTGAAACTCATCATGTCTGTGTAATGAGAACCCCTAGCATGTCTCTCTGTTATACCTTCTTCTAATGTGGTGGGAATATAGCTGGGTCAGATTCCTAGACATGAGAAAATGTTGTAGTATTTCTCATTGTTTAGCTCCCAAATAATACTAAAATAAGCATGATTAGAACTTAAAAGGAATAATGTAATAGTAAGATGGGATGTCAACAGAAACTGTCAGATTTCAATGTAATAGGATCTTTGGCCTGGCTGGTGAGACTCAGTGGTTGAGCATTGACCTATATACCAGAAGGTCATGTGGTTCTATTCATGGTTAGGGCATATGCCTGGATTGTGGCCCTGATCCCTGACAGGGGATGTATAGGAGGCACTGATCAATGACTCTCTTTCATCCTTGATGTTTTTATATCTCTCTTCCTCTCCCTTCCTCTTTGAAATCAATTTTTAAAAAATAGGACATGTGATCCAACAGTGAGGAGGGATTCAATGGTGGTCAAACTAAGAAGCACCATGGAATTAATTAAATGTTGTTGTTCTGGATTAAAAAAAAAATCCCAAGATAGATCATAGCATGGAATAATTAGTTCATTTTCTGGGTTGATAAATTCAAATAGATTTTCTAGGAATTTAACTTCTCTTAAGTTAAATATATCCCTATTATGCATGGTTGGGCTAGGCCCAATCCTCTACAGAGCCTCCTGCTTCTGCCCCTGGCTTTAGAGGCACACAGGTCTTTCTCCTAAGGACATTAGTGAGGAAAAGATTAAACACTTATCATAATTCACAGAAAAAGAAACTCTGTCCATCTCTGACACACACTCTAATAACATCCCACCAAAAGATCAGGTGAAAAGATAATTATCCCCTCCCATCTTCAGAGGAGCCTACCATTTTACTCCAGGGTCAGGGTCTGGACCTCTAGCTCATTGAAAGGAAAAAGTGGAGAATGGAAGACAGAGGGCTTTTACTCACACACATAATACCCCCAACTTCTTCCCCACTGCTCCCAGATATACTTGGCTTTATTTTAACAGAACAGTTATAACGATTGAGGAAAGATGCAGCAAAGATCTCTGATCTAGGCTAGAGGAAATTGAAAGCTGCTATATCCAGATACTGAATAGTGCACGTGTTTATCTAGGAACAGTGGTGTTGCCAGGAGGAAGACTGGATCAGCCAGCCAAGAGTCAGGTGACCTCATTGAAGACAGTTGATCCTGGGCTGCCTCTATCTCATTGACTATGTCTGACCAAGTTCTAAAACTCTTAAGAGCCTGTTTGCTCTTTGTCGGCCTCACATTTTTTTGTGGGAAATTCATGAATAGAATAATAAATGAGAAAATCAGAATCAATGATTAATGGTTATACAACTATGTTCATAATTTCCTAGAAATGGGCTGGGACAAATTATGATAATAATGAGTGTTAAGATATACACTTGTTACTGTGTGTCAGGTATTTTTTTTAAATGCATTTTTATTGATTTTAGAGAAAGAAAGGGAGAGAGAGAAACATTGATAAGAGAAACATAGATTAGCTGCCTCCTGCACACTCCCTATTGTGGATCTAGACCACAACCCCAGCATGTGCCCTGACAAAAATTGAACTGGAGACTTCCTGGTGCATGAGTTATGCTCAACCACTGAGCATCACTGGCCAGGCTATGTATCAAGTACTTTTATTTGTGCATTATATGTATTACCTGATGTAGTTCTCAAATAACCTTATGAGATGGACACTATTATTGCCACCATTTCATAGATAAGACATTAGGGCACTGTTCAAGGTCATACAGGCCACAGAATCAAAATTCAAACCCTACCAATCTGGATGAGCCAGTGCTCCTAAACATTGTGCTATGCTCCATCTCTCCTACCTGCTCTGTATCATTTACCACTGCCCTCATTTTACAGACCTTTCTGCTGCTCCACCAAACTAGAAACAGTTGACTGGATTTGCTAAGCATTTTAGTTGCTCTGAGTCTTTCTTTATACAGTATATGATTGTCCTTTTCCTATATATTACCCTTTTCCAAATCTTATCTTCCTTAGAGTCTTCTTCCTATACTTTAAGGTTTAAATTTGCTTCCCCTGAATTAAAACAATGTTAATTAGTCACTTTTTTAAAAAATGTATTTTATTGATTTTTTTACAGAGAGGAAGGGAGAGAGATAGAAAGTCAGAAACATCGATGAGAGAGAGACATCGATCAGCCACCTCCCCTGCACACCCCACTGTGGAGATGTCCCCACAAGCAAGGTACATGCCCCCAAGTGGAATCAAACCCGGGACCTTTCAGTCCATAAGCCGACGCTCTATCCACTGAGCCAAACTGGTCTCGGCTAATTAGTCACTTTCTTGTGTCCCACTGTAGTTCTTAATCCCTCTTTACAATTATTATACTGTATTGAGTTTCATTAGTCTATTTACTTACCTCTTCATCTACAAATTTAAGACAGTCAGATAAATCTTGGGGGAAATATAAAAACAGCCATTGCCTCTGGGACTTACAGATACATAACTATCTTGTAATGTGGCATGTGCTACAACAGTCAAATTTAAGTTTGTTAGGACATGAAGGGGGGTGCTCTTAAAAGAAGGAATGGGAAGGATTCTCCGAAAGGTAGTATTACAGGAGACTCTGTTCAAAAGATAATCCAATTTTTTTTCAGATGGAGATAAAAGAAAAAACAACAATAACATTCCAGGATCAGAGAAAAACAAGTGCTAAAGCATGCAGGTTAGAACAAGTCATGGAATCATTGGAAAAATAAGTTCTCTGTGACTTGAGGGAGTGAGGCCTAGGAAGAGATATACAGTGGATATTGGTAAACAAGAAGCCAGACATGGCAGGAAATACCTCTAAGGTTATGCAGGTCATGGAAAATGCAAGAGAATTGAACACTCCCAAGTTTCTGTTCCCACTGAGCCATTTGTCTGCTTCTGTGATGGCACCTATAACAATTTATTGCTTTTGGATCACAATAGTTTAATCTTCTATTAAACTATAAACTTAAACTTATTCCCCACAGCTAGCGCTGTGCCAGGCAGAGCTGATAAAAAATGTATGTTGAGCTTCAGTCAGTATTGCTCAGAAGCTAGTATGTCCAACTGCTCACCAAAGGGTCACAGGAGACAACCAATCAATGTGATTCTCTTACATTAATGTATCTCTCTCTCACCCTTCCTTCCTCCTTTCCATTCTGTCTCTAAAAATCAATAGAAAAAATATCCTCAGGTGAGGATTAACCCCCCAAAAATATATGTTGAGTAAATGAATATATACCTTCTCATGCCACAAATCTGGACTCAAAGGTTTGGATCTATGGTTTCATATAGAAAGATTGTAAAATCTTGCGTTCATTTTAATTAAGCCAATATGACAAACTGTATTGTGATTTCTGTTCTCTTTGTGACTTGTTTTCTGGTGGCTCATTGGTATGATGGACTTCCTTATTCCTCTAATGCCCCCTTTTCACTATCCCCACTTATTCCACCTTCAACCTCCACGGAATGTACGCCATTTGGGAATATTTTCCAGAATTCTTCTATAGCTTTTTTAGTCAGATCCAATCATGTTTGTTTTAATTGCTTTGGTTATAGACTTATTATGACTGAAAGCAATTTGGAGACTCAGTATTTTCGTCACATTAGAACTTGACACATTCATTTGGAATCTCCTTAGCATTTATTCAATTAGTGCTTCTTAGCCACTGTTCAATTGTTAGTTATTACCTATAGAGAACCAGACTTAAGTTAGAATTTTACTTTTAACTATGAATTGCTAATTTCATGTGGTCCAAATCAAGTAAAAAGAATTCTAAGTAGTTCCTATAGTTTTGGCCAAGTGATCTTCAAAATTGAATCACATAAGATTCTAATTCAATGCTTACACATTCCAATTCAATGATACATGAAAGAACAGGGGGCTGTTTAAATGATAGGATGTTTAAAAACCCTTAATTATTTAAAAGTATATAATTTGGTGAGGCCAAAATTATAATTTAGAAAAACAAGAAACCAAACAACTGTCAGGATACAAGGTGGAAAAGGGAACAAAAATAAAGTTTCCTTCTATTTATGCTATTTTTATACCCACTTCTTGCAATGAAATCATGGCTGGGAGGAATGGTAAAGTAGGTGGGCTCTGGAAACAGACGGCCTGGGTTCAACACCAGTTTCGACCTTTATAAGCTGGGGAGCTATGAGTATATTTTTAAACTTTTTGGGTCTTAGTTTCCTCATGTATTAAATGAGGATCATAATCACATCTCCATGATAAAGTTGTGGTGAGAATCAAATGAATTATTCAAGGGGTGGGGGGAGCAACACTTGGCACAATTCCTGGTTTATCACATATACTCTGTAGATGCTTCAGATTTTAATGATACCCTGATATGCACTCAAATAACTGAGACAAAATGATAAAGTACTATAAAAAGTGTACAGATAAAACTCCCTGACCATACTGTTCAAATTACTTTTTAATGGGAAAGTTATAAACCAGAGAAAGAAGAAAATGATGCTGGCAGGTATCCCTATAATAAAAATAAAAGAAGGAAAACACAGAGAAAGAAAATCAATGGAGGATTTAAAATGTTCTTTTTGCTTTGAAATCTAACCTCCTGCTTTCAAGTTTTTTCAGTATCAGAGTGTAACTACTTTTAATGATGAAATGTTACCTCATTTCTCTTAATCCACATGATCCAAGTGGTTCAAGGAAGTGGAAGTTAATGGTATTAATATTTTAACTGATATTTGACTTTAATCTCAGCAAGCAGCAAGATTCCCACAGTGGATGTAGCATTGTGGGATATAAGATATAAGAAAAGGAGATGGGGGAAGGTCCTGGCTAGTTTGGTTCAGTTGATAGAATGACAGCCTATAGACTGAAGGATCCCAGGTTTGATTCTAGTCTAGAGCACATGTCCAGGTTGAGGGCTCAGTCCCCAGTAGGAGGCATGTAGGAGGCAGCCATTCAATAATTCTTCTCCTTGATGTTTTTATCTCTCCCTCTATCTTTCTCTCTGAAATCAATAAAAATATATTTTAAAAAAAAGGAAATGGAGTGGGAGAGGAGAGGTAGGCAAAAAAGGTAAAGGGGATTAAGAAATATGAACTGCCAGTTATAAAATAAGTCATGGATATGTAAAGTATAGCAATATATTGTAATAACTATTTATAGTAAAATATTTACTGTTGTGATTGCTTTATCAGATATATAAATACCTAATAAGTGTAACACACCTGAAACTAATATAATATTGTATGTCAACTATAAATAGAAAAAAAACTTATCTAATAATAGACAAACATGTAAATTGACTGTACCTCTGCTATGCCACCAGCCAGTCAGGAGTGATATACAAATTAACCCAACAAAGATGGCAGTTAATTTGCATACACAGGCACCAAGTAATGGGGGCAGGACGCTTGTGGTGATGATATAGGCATTCGGCCCCACTCCCTGGTCTCTCAGGGCCTCTGGGCAGTGTGGGAAGGCAAGGCCAGAGCAGAAAGGTGGCTCCAGGACCTAAGAGGAAAGGGGCTGGGCCAGAGTGGAAAGGCAGTGCTGGCAGTCAGGGAAAGGAAAGCCCATTATCGCACAAATCTTTGTGCATCGGGCTTCTAGTAATTTTAATAAAAGAAAAAGTGCATTCTCTGAAGGAGGACTTATGTGGCCTGGACCATTTTACATGTTACTTTGCTGAGGCTATAGAAATATGTAAATGTCTGACTGGCCCAGATATAAAGGGAACTAAGTAAACATTTAGCATATGAAAGTATTCCTAAGTTTAAGATGCTCTCAGGCACTATAAAGAGTGATTTAGAGCAGTGCTTCTCCAATTGTGATATGCATTTGAATCATCTCAGGATCCTATTAAAATTCAGATTTCATAGATTTGAGGTGGGTCAAAGACTCTATTTTTAGCAAGCTGCCCAGTGCTGATTCTGAGGACTTCTCTCTTGAGTTGCAAGGGTATAGAGCACAGATCCTTAGGTTTGAGTGCTGGCTCCTTCTATTACTAGCTACATGGCCTTGGCCACATTACATGAGTTAATTTCTCTTTATACCAGGTGTTTTTTGTTGTTGTTATTGTTTGTTTGTTTGTTGTGGTTTGTTATTGTAAAATGAGGATAAGATTAGTATCTAACCAAAATGGTTGATGTGAGGTGCCCAACCAGCATGGCTCAGTGATCAAGCATCAATCCATGAACCAGAAGCATCAATTCCCTGTCGGGGCACTTGCTTGGGTTTCAGGCTTTAACCCTAGTTAGGGACGTGCAGAAGGCAGCTGATCAATGATTTTATCTCATCATTGATGTTTCTATCTCACTCTGACCTTCTCCTGTCCTCTCAGAAATCAATAATAACATATTTTAATAAAACGTAAGTGTTAATATAAGGACTAAATTAATTAATATACATATGCAAAGAATTTAAAACAGTGACCAGTACTGAGTAAGCACTCAATAAATATAATTTTTTAAAAGAATAAGTAAGGGTTTCTCATTATAAACATTTAGCTAGTCAACAGAGATAAACATCTTACAATTTTAATTGAGTTCAATTCACCACTATAATTTATGTGAAGCCATTAATGTCAACAATCACATTAATCTTCACATTCAGAGCTTCTTTGTTATAACTTTTAAAATCATTGAATTTAGAAAGAAGGTAATTAACAATTCTCTTGGTGGTAACCATACTCAGATGCATGAACCTTTCATGATATAACAAACTCCTCCATGTACTATTTTCATGAAGAATGAAGCACAAATAACAGCTAGATAAGTTTACAAAGAACTAAAATGTATCCTGCTAATAGCCTCACAGTATTATTGGTAGTTTATTTTCTCCTTTCTTAGTATTCATCTCATTCACAGCTAGAATTATTATGTTTGTTTATTTTCTATCTCTATCATCAAGAATTTAAACTCCATGATGAAGGGACAATATTGATATTATTCACTACTACATCTCAGCATCCAGTTTGCTTCTTGATATTTTATGCACCATAATTAAATAAATATTTGCAAAAATATGAAATGAATCATTGAATATATACCCCAGTTCACTTATTCATTCACTTATTCAAGAATGCATTGGGTGTCTGATTTTTTTTTCTGGTTATGTTTGAGGTGCTAGAGATTAAAAATGAATAATCCATAGTAAGTATGTTCAAGGAGTTCATGGTCTACTTGAAGGTTTATATATGAGCAATAATTGAATGTAAGACCAATCCCAGAAGGGTACGGAGTGGATAAGCCAAGTGCTAACAGACTAGAGGTGGGATTTGGATAAAGCATTCTAATTAAAGGAAAATATCATGCAATTTCACAAAAGTGTGAAACCTATAAATGGGAAACTTTATATATAATGGGTAGTGAGGAGGATGGATAATCATAGAAATTAATAGTAGAGACAAAGACAAAGTTCAGATCATAGAGGACCACCTATGTGCCTTGTATTCTATAGCAGGTGTAAGTTATAGTGGAAGGATGAGAACTTAAAAGATAAAAACTAACTTAGCCAGTGTGACTCAGAGGTCATGACTTGGTTCCTGTTCGGGACACATGCCTGGGTCACAGGCTTTATTCCCAATGTGAGGCATGTGTGAAGGAGGCAGTTGATCAATGATTCTCTTTCATCACTGATGTTTCTATATCCCTCTTTCCCTCTCAATTCCTTTCTAAAATCAATAAAAATATATTTTAAAAAGATAAAAATATAAAGAATAAATCTACTCAAGAGGGATACTAATAATAATATTCAAAGACTGACTGAAATAGAGATATGAATTGCCTCTAAATATCTATTCTCTTCTTAAAAATTGTCACCCAGCTAATAAATGTACTCTAGCCTCTCTCAGTTAGGTGTAGCCACATGACCATTTTTCATCAAAGAATGAGTTGATTCTTATGCATAATCTGAAAGTATCCTTAAAAGTTAGAAGCACAATCTTGTACTCTTTGTTTTGTTCATCCTTACCCCAGGATATTTTCCCATTGATTTTTTAGAGAGAGTGGAAGGGAAGGGGAGAGACAAGAGAGAGAAACATTCCAATCAACCTGAGAGAGACACATCTATTGGTTGCCTCCTACAGGTACCCTGACCAGAATTGAATCTGGGACCCTTCAGTCCACAAGTTGATGCTCTACTCCCTGAACCAAACAAGCTAGGGTAGAAGCACACTCTTTTTAATGTCCTTCTCTGATCTCTAAATATGATGTCAAGATTGGAGCTATAGCAGCCTTTGAGCTATAAGGTGATTAAGAAACAGGGATCCTTATGCTAGAATGCTAGGAGAGTTATTGATAGAGAGACTGTAGTTTCTTAAACTAGAGAGTGCCATGGATTGTCTAGCTTTTCAACTCCATTTATGTGAGAGAAAATTATGTTTTTCTCATTGATTTTGCTGCTCTTATTTTGGGATATGTATGCCACTTATCCTAATTCTCAGTGCTACAACTATAGAAATATAGAAGTGACATTTAAAGTACTTACTGAATGAAAAGAAGATCATTTGAAGACAAGGCATCAAAGAAGGATCAGCATGTGCATGGAAATCAATACACTGTATTCAGAAACTAGAAGAACTGAGTAGTGGGAACACAGGGTATATTGTGCGAAGGGATGACAGGTACCTGTAAAAAGCCTTGAATATCATACTAAGGAAGTTAGATTTTTATGAAGCAATGCAGAATTATTAAAGGTTTTTAGGTGGTTAAATAATGGGACTCTAACAGATTTTTGTAGTAATTCAGAGAGCTATGTGGACTAGGAGAAGAAAAAGCAAGAAACAGATAAGTGTGGAGGCAAACACAGGAGTCCTAAAGAGCGAAGAGTCCTTAAATGTCTTGACAATGAGGAAGATAAGACAGAAAGGAGATATTTAGCAAACATACTGTGTACAAATTAGCAATGGAGGGATATGAAGCATAAGATGACTTCTAGAAATGTTCTATGGTTTCTGCACTGGAGTTAAAGGTGATTTTATTCACTGAGAGAAGAATGAAGGAGGGAGAAAGAAACAACAACAGAAAATACAAATTAAAATAAGGCTTTGTGGAATGGGGGGAGGATGGGAAAGAGAAACAGCAACACTAGATTTTTTTTTTGTATGTATGGCTTTCTTGTATTCAAGTTACAAGTTAAGAAGTCTTCCCTAAAATCCTCTTTGTAAGGAAGCCACTGCCCTTCCCACTTTCACTATTACCTCATTTTGCTTTATTTTATTCAGGGCACTTATTACTTTATAGCTTCCTTTTTTTGTTTTTTGTTATTGTGTCTATAATGTAAGCTCTATAAAGTAGTAATTTTGTTTTGCTCCCAATAGCTGAACAAAAGTGAGCCTGATACATAGTAGGGTCTCACAAAATTTTGTTATATGAATGAATCACAGTACCTAACAGCAATGTGGAATGCACAGATCATAAATAAGGATTTACCCTTATCTGATGATGACAAGGAAGCTGAGCTCCAGCAATTCCTGTAAAGATCTTCCCCATATGACACAGCGAGTTAGTTGGGAGAAGTCAGAAGACCTAACTTCAAGTCAAATTTGCCATTTATTAATGAACTTCATCATCTCAAAGTATTTTTCAGTTTCCTTCGCAATAAAAAATTGCTTCCTTCATGAATATTTTGAGAAGTAAATAAAACGATATACATGGAAGCATGTTGTTCAGGACTTTCACCCAAGACATCCTAAATCATTCCTTGCACACCCTATGGATTATTTATTACATATAATGACATCACTCTTATCCTTTCTAAGATCTCGTCCCAGCTTGAGTTTTAACTTACACAACAATATGTTTTGTTTACTTATAAATATTCTCTGTTTGCATTCTGGAACAATTTCCCTCTCCTTGTAGCTCTTTGATCTTGTATTAGTGAGGTGTATAACAACACTGTGTTTGACCTCAGTTGCTTCTGTGTCTTCCTCAGGCTCATAAGTGAGTAACTCAGAAAACTAAATTTTATGGCAACCACTGAGAGGCAGGGTAGCATAATACTATTCTATTTTCTTTTTTTTTTTTTTGATCCTCACTGGAGGATATCTTTATTAATTTTTAGAGAGAGGGAGCGAAAGGGAGAGAAAGAAACAGAGAGAGATCAATTCATGGATTGGTTGCCTCCTGCATTCATTCTGACTAGGATGGAACTGGTGAATTAGGTATGTGCCCCGATCATGGCCAGGAATCAAACTCACAACCTTTTGGTGCATGGAATGATGCTCCAACCTATTGAATCACCTGCCCAGGGCCATAACATTATTCTCTCCTCTCCTCTCCCTTCCTCTCCTCTCCTCTTCTCTCCTCTTCTCTCTTCTTTTCTTTTTTTTACATTATCATTTATTCCTTCTATGCCCTTTTCCACCTTTACTAAACCCCTTTGACCCCCTGAAATCACCACGTTATTGTTCATGTTCATGAGTCCTCTCTCTCTCTCTCTCTCTCTCTCTCTCTCTCTCTCTCTCTCTCTCGTTAATGCATGCTCCTCACTAGATACTGTGAAACCTTGAGTACTTAAGAATCTCTCTTTTGCAAAAGATTCCACACCTGTAAAGTGAAGATAACAATACACTTCTCAGGGCATTGTGGGGATTGCATACATTAATGTATGTAAACAATTTTTAACAGTGCATAGCATATAATTAGAAATATTTAGCTACTTTTATCTTTAAAGTTTATTAAGTCATGCATGAAATTGCTCAGATCATTCTCCCACCAGTACTATAAACACATTTCCAGTTTTCCCCATT
The DNA here is from genome assembly GCA_011751065.1 of Lasiurus cinereus. Lineage (NCBI taxonomy): Eukaryota > Metazoa > Chordata > Mammalia > Chiroptera > Vespertilionidae > Lasiurus > Lasiurus cinereus. Next base: position 9,956,662 of record JAAGEH010000005.1, read on the forward strand.
TTACTAGATAAGACACTAAGACTTGGAAAATTTATGTAACTAATTCAAGTTCAAATTCAAGAGTCATTTCTGTTGGACACCAAGTCCATGTTTTTGGCCACAACAATATCATGCTCCATTTTAAAGGAACCAGATCCTTTTGCTATGTAAGCAGACATTTATTAAATCAATTATCATCAAATAAACTTGAATTAAATAAATGTTTGACCAATGTGCCACTTAAAATAAGAGCAATCAGCACTAAGGAAGGGAAAATTCAATGCCTTGGGTTGTCAGAAAAAGCGCCTGAAAGACTTGGGCCGAACCTAGATATTTGATTGCTTCTAATTACACTGAGCCCCAGGTTACCACAACGACCTACCTAAAGGTCAACTCAGACTAACTTTCAGCAGCATTCTGGACTACAAATCTCTTTTTTCAGCCTCAGAGGGGTCCTTAGGCCAAACTGCTCAAGCATGGGCCATGCCTTCCTTTTAATTACCCAATTTACATTTCATAAATGGTGACATGTGTCAGCAGAATAACCCTTGGAGGGACTTTTCTTTAACTTGGTCATGTCTGAACATGGGGTTATGAGCTTTACAATTTTGTTAGCGGTGGCTGTGTCTGTTACCAAATTAACAGCGGGAAAGTTCAGTTTATTACTTATAATGAGTACACTAAACCAACCATTGTCATTGGAAGGCTTTTCTAGAATCACAATAGATTAGAAAGGGAAAAAGATTTAAATTTTTTTTCCAAATTATAAGAGAAAGTTTATTTACAAAGTCACAGAGGTAGAAGTGAGCTGTAGGAGAAATGGGCTCAGGAAAAACTTACAGCAAGATAAGGCTGCTTGTAGCTTAGAGGACAGGGGTAGGGGGGGGGGGGGGGGGGGGAGAGAAGGAGGGAAGGGAGAGAGAGAGGGAGAGAGGGAGAGAGAGAGAGAGAGAGAGAGAGAGAGAGAGAGAGAGAGAGAGAGAGAGAGAGACCTGAGGAAAGGCAGACGACAGACACAGGCTTGTTCTATAATGACAACCATCCATGCTTTAACATTCTTGATGATATCTGACACAGCCCACACTATGGTTACTGTCTTCCCTTCAAAATAATAAGCAATGTAAGTGCTGGCATCTAATTTTATACTTTCAATGATAATAGATCAAACTCTTTCCATTTTATAGCTCCAAATCAGTGGCTCTCAACCTTAGCTGCATAAAAGAATCACCTGGGGAGTTTTAAAACATCCCAATGTCTATGCCCAGGCAATAGCCAGGCCCATTAAGAAGAAATCTCTGGTCCTGGAGTCCAGGCATCAGTATTTCTTAAAGCACAGAAAGAGATAAATGCATAGCTAAGGTTAAGAAACACTGCTTTAGGAGATCGGGGAAAGTATTAGCAATGTGTTCAAAAAACAACAATTCCCTGATATTGTCTTTAAAGAAATAACTGATTTTGATGGGTTATTGGTTCATTACTCCTCTTTGCATACTGTTGAACCTATTGGGCTTTATTATTTCATGACTACTTTTCCTTCAAATGACACCTCATTAGATTGTCATTCTTTGAATTTTATGCTCCTGGGATTCCAAAATAAAGCACCTTTGGGCAAAACATCATTTGGAGCACTTTATGGAAATCAGTATAATCAAATCACATTGCTACTATTGAAGCAGCAAACTAGGCTTTTTCACCAAAGGAAAAAACTCATGGAAGTTCATCCTGTTACTCAAATATTCACACAAACCTGGAACTTCTAGGTGATAACTCTGAGAAATAATTTAGGACTGAGATATGACACATTGAGAAAAGAGAGGAGACAGGAGATGAGGGGAAATGGACCATTGAAAGCCACCTGGTGGAGGGTTCCCAGCAGGAATGCATGTGAGACAATTCCTTTGTCTTTTATCCTATTGTTGTTGACATAGGAGATCCAATCACTTGGATCTTTTGAAAACTAAATCCTCAAGATTTTGTTGTTGCTCAAAATTTGAATTATTTTAAAAATGGATATCGTCTACAAAACATCAGAAATCAGAGATAATTGATGACTCTATTTCAGATTCTATATTTAGTACTTCATATTCATTACTGCATTTAATAAATGGGCCCACAAGGTAGGTGATTTTCTCCCATTTCATAGAAGAAAACACTGAGATGCAAATATTTCAAGTAATTTGCCCAGGAATAATAGGTTAACCAAGAAGGATATAAATGTTTGCCTGCCAGGCAACACAATCAAATTAATTTCTATTTCCAATATCACAGCCTTCTCAAAAAAAAAGACAATTATCTCCTTAGAGAAAGACAGTTTTGTTTTGTTTCTAAGAGCCTGAATCCTAGGAAAGACTAAAAGAGGATGAATAGCAATGGAAAGAGTCCTTGAATGAGTTCAAATATTGATGTGGGGGGATGATTGGAATAGTAAAAAAAGAAACAAAGTATCTGTCCAATTTCCCAGAGAATATGTAGCTATAGTCATCCCCCAAGAATTGGATCCTAAAAAATTTCAGTGTAGAAAAGTCAGTTTAAAAACTCAAAGAAATTTAAGAAGAGATTATGAAATACTATATCACATAAAATTCTTGAGGCCCTAGGAAAATTATATTTTAGTATTTCTGAATTTTATTTTTAAGTTCAAAGTAAGATTGTTAGCTTCGTTCCAACTGTCATGCTCTTAAAACTAAGGGAAGACAATGTAAAGGTTTTAAGTAATTTCTTTTTATTACTCTGCTCTCATTTTCTTTACTGATTTTGCTTTTTATTCAACTATCACTATTTTTTTCTCTTTTTTCTATTTAATCTCATCCAGTTAATCATGATCTCCCCTATCATACATGACTGCTTACATTTTCTTTTATAAATATATGTGAGAAATAAAAAGCACTTTACAATCCATACTTTTAAAACAGTGCTTATGTATGAGCATATTACATTTTGCAAATTAAGCCAATAAATTTGGCACCCCACTCTTGAGTAGAAGCATGTGCCTCAATTCATGTGGCCATGTGTATCAAACCAAAACACAGACATTTTACCTGATAAATTACCTTTTCACATAAAAACTTACTCTTCAGCAAAACAGCTTAATTTGACTAATACAACTGAATGTAATAAGAACCTTCTATGTGTATGGATCTGAGATAAATGGTCCACAGAATTTAAAGATAAGCTAAACACAGCATATATATTATACACTAGAGGAGCAGTGCATGCAATTCATGTATGGGGGGAAGTCCCCTCAGTCCAGCCTGCACCCTCTCTAATCCAGGACCCCTTGTGGAATGTCTGACTGCCAGTTTAGGCCTGATCCTGGACATCAGGCCCAAACCGGCAGTAGGACTTCCCTCTCACAATCTGGGACCACTGGCTTCTAACTGCTCACCTGCCTGCCTGTCTGCCTGATTGCCCCTAACTGCCCCCCTGTGCTGGCTTGATCACCCCTAACTGCCCCTCCCACTGGCCTGGTTGCCCCTACTGCCCCTTATGCTGACCTGGTTGCCCCAAAATGCCCCCTGCTGGCCTGGTTGCCCACGCAGTCTGCTTTTTAGTCATTTGGTCATCCCTCACTAACCCCCTTGTTGACCTTGTTGTCCCACACAGCCTGCTGTTCAGTTGTCCATTTGGTTATTTCAGTCATGATGATCCCTGAGTTTTTATATATTAGGATATTGATTTCAAAGAGGAAGGGAGAGGGACAGAAAAGTAGAAACATCAATGATTAGAGAGAATCATTGATCAGCTATCTCCTGCATGTCCTGTACTGCGGATCAAGCCCTCAACATCAGCATGTGCCATGACTGGGAATTGGACCATGACTTCCTGATTCATAGGTCAATGCTCAACCACTGACCCACACTGGTCAGTCTAAACATACAATAATAAGAACTATTACTAAACAAGAATGTATATGGTAAGTGCTAATTATATACAGTAATAATGGTCACTTGTTGAATATTTATTTATGAATCAAGCAGTATCTAAATATTATCTCTAATGCTTCCAGCTAGTTATCTCTATAGTTTTTTTTATTCAGTGTTTCTATCTGTATAATGTTTGAGAGTGTGCATTCCCCGAAAATGCTAATCTACTATACTTGTGCAAATATAATAATACATTATGTTTTTATGGAATAAATCCAAATGTTAAAATTAGAAATTATGGGAAAATGTAAAGACAAAGCTTCTGATCATCTTTTGCATCCTCTGGAGGAAAGTTTCCGCACTGAAGAACACTACTCTGCATGCTGCATGGCAGAGACAACTGGTTGTCTTCTGATATTCATTATTCTTTCCTTCCATAGTAATGGGCTCCAAAATTTTTATTTGGGTTCAGGGTAGTCCAGAATAAAGATGGCATGTATGTCTCCTATTGCAAGTAGGTGTGGCTTTGTGTCTAGGTTCAAACTCTTGGGATATAAGGGAAAATCCTACTTTAAAAGGAGCAACAGTGCTCATCTCTATGTCTTTCTTCTAACCTACTCCTTGATATGTCAACATGGTACTGTGTGCACAAAGGCAACATCTAAAGGGGGAAGAAGAAGAAGATAAGGTTTTTGGGCCCTTTTATGACTTTGTGAGGAGGAAAAAGACCTGGGGGTGTTAAGGGTTGGGTGAAGGGAGGTAAGGGGGGAAAGTAGAAGACATATAATACTATCAACTATATGTACGTATATATAGTTAATAGTTATATATATATATATTACTTTGTGGAGCTGAGCTCTCTTTCCATTTCTGGATAAAACATATCGACTGTTACATGCGAGATAAATACATTTTAATCTTACAAAAGCACTGCTATTTTGGTCTCTGTTATATTGAAACTATATACTAATTAATGCATGATGGAAGAGAGTTATTACTTCTCCATACAAACAAGGAAAGAGGATCAGAGAAGTTAATTTTCCAAGGTTACCCAGCTAGTAAATGGCAGAGTCAAAAGAGCCCAAAGTCTACCCTTTAAAGCAGGCAACCTCCTGTGAATTAAATACTATGGAATCAAGAAGGAAGGAGGCATTACTTTTGTCTAGAATGATTGATGAGGTATTCCTGATAGAAGTGGCAGTTTAATGAAATCTTTAAAAGATGAGTATGGAGAAAAAAAGACATTCTGGGCTAATGGAACATCAAGAAAAAAGGCAAAAAGATAAGAATGTATACAAAAAGCTTGAGAAAAGCTTGTAGTCCATTGTTGTTAAGTGATCACTATTGTTTCTTGGCTTTATTTATTCAACATATATTTAGGGTATCTATTATACAGCAGTCACACACACACACACAAAAGGATCCAAGTGGTGAAAAAATGCCTATAAATTCCCAAATATATGAGAAGATGATACTATTGGCAATGCTCATAGGATAGAATTCAAATCCCAGATCAAGCAAATGAGGTCTTCACAATCATACTCAACTCGTTCTCTCCACCTCATGCTACCACTCTAATGTTTCAGCACACAGATCTCAGAACATGAGTTTCCAGGCGTCTGACCTGTGCACATAGGTTTCCCTCTTGCTGGAATGCCTTTTCCATATTCTGCCTGAAAATGCCTTACTTATTCTTTAAGAGCTATCTAAAATTCTACTTTTTTTCTGACTCCTCAAATGGGATGGATCTTTACAGCATATTACCTTACTCAGTTTCTTCATGTCTTTATTCATTCATCCCTTCATTCATTTAGCCAGCCAGCCCAGCAAAAATATGCTGAGTTATAGAGGTAACAAGGATGGAAAACACAGAGCAATTTTTTTCTGTGCTTATAAAGTTTATACTCCAGGAAGAAATATCAGCCATTAAAGAAGTAATGCAATCTGGGTGTGTGGCTCAGTAGTTGAGCATGTTTCACTTACTGGTCAGAGCACATGGCCAGGTTGTGTGCTCAGAGCTTGCAGGAGGCAGCCGATCAATGATTCTCTCTCATCATTGATGCTTCTATCTCTCTCCCTTCCTCTCTTAAATAAAAAAAACACCATACAAATATATATATATGTATATATATATACATACATATATATTATATGCATACGTTTATATTATTTTAATAACATTTAAATAATGAAGAATAGTCAATGAGTGTTTTAATAGCAGGTACTACAACTATGCATGTACTTCTCCTTCATAGAGGTTACCACTACTACATTTCATTAATATATATGAAATGTAGTATGGTAACCTCTATGGAGGAGAAGAGGAGGCTGAAGTGGAAGCACACAACAGGAGCACCACACCTAATTTCAGCTTCCAGAAGAAGTATTATTCAAGCTGAACCTTTTGGGATGCATAGGAGTAAGCCAGGCAGAGATAGTCAATGGGTATTTTAATAGTATGTACTACCACTATGCATTATTTAGTAGATGCCACTAGACTATGAAAGTCAATGTTTTTTAAAAGTGTCCCACATGATTTAAATAATAACAGTGACAACAACAACAACTCTAGAATTAAATGTTGGCTCAGATTAATACTAAATGTGTTACCATTATACTTTAGTGAATCCCTATAGTTTTATTTTTGCCTTTCTGTGTGCAGTATTTCCTACCCACTCTACACTTCCACTTCAATCAAGCATCCAGAAGTCTCTTTAGATTTCTACTAGCTTCTTTCAAACTTTAATGTGTATAAGAATCACCTCGTGAGCTGGTAAAAATATAGATTCCTTGGCCCCACCCTCAGATATTCTGATGCCATAGATCTGGGACAGAGTTGGAGATTCTGCAATTCTAATAATCTTCCTGGTGGGACTTGACTGTATTTTAAGCAGTAATGCTGTATCACAACTCTTGAAATATTATTTTTTTCTGAATTACTTCCCTTTGTTCTTAACCTGTTTTGCCAGGATGGGCACCTTGGAATAAGTAGCTTCTTTGCCCAAGTGTACATGGATGTGCCATTCAGCAGAACCATTGCCAGAAAGAAGGGCCTCTGTGGTGACTCTCATCAAATAATCATATTTTCCACCTGGATAACTGTTATATTTTCCCCATTGCCTCCCACCTTAGATCCAATATAAAAAGCCTATACATAGGAGCTTCCCAGTAGATTGGGAGTTATGAGTAGAGCAGCCAGCTAAATGTCCTCTATAAAGGAACCACAGAAGAAAAAGATTAAATAGGTTTGTGAATGGGTAAATACGTCAGGTCTTCTAATTTTTTAAAAAATTTTCTTTAAAGATTCATTTCAGTATAAATAAGAATTTTCTAATTTCACACGCAAAATATGATGACAGAATCACTGGACTTGTAAAAAAGCTTTCAATAATTGCTTGTATTCATCCAAGTTAGTCATGTGTACGAGTCTTAAAAGTTGATAAGCTTTTAAGGCCATGAGAACAGGGACCATGTCTTTCACATGCGCATTCCCCACAATTCCTGAAGAGAGTGATGCCTATTTAGAAGCTATGGACATACTCAACTCTCCAACAAATGAAATGAAACCAACTCACAGAAGTTGGAAAGATCATTGTAATTTTAATTAGGTAATTTATGAATTAAGTAATATATGCACGTATAATGGTTTCTTGATAAATGTTAGCTCCTCCTTTCTACTTCTTTCTTCTTATTATTTATCTAGAACAGTTCTGTACAATAGAACTTTCTGAAAAGATGGGCATATTCTATATTTGCACTGTCAAATATGGTACCCACAAGCCATGGTGGCTCCTGAGCACTTACTATGCAGCTAGTACAACAGAGAAAGTTAATTTTCAATTTATATTATTTTAATAACATTTAAATAATGAAGGACCTAAAGTGGAAGGCTTGGAGAACACAAATCTAGAAGCCAGCAAGATAGTAGTTTGCCAGAAAGTGTCAATTTGTTGAATTGTGTTGACCCTTTTTTTCCCTATAGATATGCATTATGGTTAGGGTGAAAGAGTGAAAAGGGAAGCTGTTCCAAGTGCAGGCCAAAGACAATGATGAAAGAACAAAGACAATGGGATATAAACCAGATAAAAGTTTCTTTCATATTGACCAATGTTGCTCAAACTTTAATACGCATACACACTTTAATACGCATACAAACTTTCTGCTAAAAACAGGGTTTCTGATTTAATAGGTCTTGGACCATACATTCTATGCTCACAAACTCCCAGGTACTAACACTACTGCTAGTCAATGGGCCACACTTCCAGAAGCAAAGATCTTGATGTAAGTAGGCCCATGGATCTACATAATTGCCACGTGCCCTCTCTCAGAACTTGGTATGGCTTCTGTATTCTTGGCTCAGCAGTTCAAAATTAAGTCAATAGAATGTGCGTTTTTTTTTTTTTATTAAAGGCACACTCCTCCCCAATATTATGATGAACACTTTATTAAGCACCTTCTACATACAAAGAAGAGCATTCCTAATAACTCAGCAAGTCAAATATTATTACCTCCATTTCACGAGTAATAAAACAGAGGTTTAGGTATATAATTTGACTTAACCAAAAACTCACCCAAGCACTTACTGGCAGAGGTGCTCCTGAATCCAAAGCCTAATTGAGATCTCTCATTACACACTCTTGTTACCCAAAGTATGGTGATTATTGAGTACAGGCTCACCTGGAGATGATTAGAAATGCAGACTAGCAGGCCCCATCCCAGACCTACTGAATCAGATCTGCATTTTAACATCTTCAAGTAACTCTTATACATATTAATATTTGAGAAGCACTATTACATTCCATCTTTTGCCTTTTGGAGCAATGTAACAAGTGGAGGCATAAGGAATCTGCTGACAGTGGCACTTGAGAAATGGATTTAGACTGCTAGGCTTGACTTGGGAACAAATATTGATAGCTTTGCCTCTATTGCTAATTCCCTATTGCCTCATGGGCATAATTAAGACAAAATTGTTTCTAACAAGTCAGAGTGCTTTCATTTCTGGATTATACTACATTCCGAACAGATAAAAGCATCAACAATATAGTTTTAACAGTGTTTATGGGAAAAACTACAAAGAGTAACAAACTTGTTTGCTGAAGGATAAATATACTAAATTCAGCAAATTCTTCCAAAATATCTTGTCATTATTAATCACTGCCAGGACAGTTCAAATATAAATCTGTTTCCTCTACCTTCATGAATCATTCTGGAAAGCTAGCCAATTAAAAGTCAACAGTAGTTTAAACCACAAGGGTCTATTGTTGCACAAAGTAACTCAAAGAAATAATGCCTAACTGTTCACCCAACTCTACGGCCAAGTGCTTGGCCATCTCACTTAGGTAATACACCAACCTCCTCCTCAGAGAACTCCTACCCTCAGCTTTCTGCTGCTAGAATCAATCAGAATGCCATTTAAATTCTGCTTAACACCTTAGTCTCAAGCCCATTCTGTGGCTCCCAAATGAAACTCAGGGCTTCTCTATGTCCCTGAACCCATGTCATCCTTTCTCATTTTCTCTCACCTCCCTCTCTTCTCACAAACCTTCACTCACATCGTCAGTCTGTCCTCGGGCCATTTTATCCCCTTTAGATCACTCTCTTGTCCTCTGCCCTAGAATCATAGCTGTGTCTGCATCTAATGACCTTTAACATTTAAAAGTTGCTACCAAAAAATGTCTCTGATAATATTATGAATATTTTATGATTGTTTTCAAATAACTTTTACATTAAAGATCTTCCTGGTAAATACAACAGGTGATATTACTAAGGATCCTGTCATTGTTTTACTTTAAATCTTATTTTTAAATTACACTTTACATTCAATATCATTCAGTATTAGGTTCAGGTATACAGCATAGTGGTTAGACAATCATATATTTTACAGTTTCCCTCGATATTTCTAGTACCCATCGGGCACCATCCTAAGTATTACAATATTTTTGAGTATATTCTCTATGCTGTATGTTACATGCCTGTGATTATTCTGACACTACCAATTTGTATGTCTTAATCCCTTCACTTTTTTTTCACCCATCCTCCCAATCCCCTTACCTCTGTTAATCATCAGCCTGTTCTCTGTATCTATGAGTCTTTCTAGTTTGTTGATTTATTAATTTTATTCTTTAGATTCCAAATATATGTGAAATCCTATGACATATATATTTCTCTGAATGACTTCTTTCACTCAGCATAATACCCTTTAAGAAGGACCCTCTCATATTTTTTGTAATCTAATTCTTCCTTCTTTTCCTTCTCCTTTTCTCTCCTCCTCTCTCTTCCTCACCTCCTTAGGAGGTTTTCCAAGCCACAGTCCTGGAATTTCCAAACCAAATACTCTTGTCTCTATTATTATTTCTACTTCTGGAAACAATGTTTCAGACAACAGTGTCTCACAGGAAAGGAGAGTCATTATACTGCCAGTACTTGTGAAATGTTTCTTTTATTTCTCATTTCTTTTAGACATCCTTAATAAATTAGACACCCTCCCCCAATATTAGTTGAACCAGGCCCCTTTGAAACTTTCATTGTTTATTACAATTGACCGACTAATATTTTTAAAGTGTAAGATTTCTTATATTGTACCTGATGTTTTTTTCTTAAAAAGGGACATGTACAGATTCTTGACCCTTTTATTTGAGGATTTGGTATGGCAAATTTGTTTCTCCTTTAGCAAAATTCCTTCCTTCTTTCACTTTGAGCTTGGTGATATGACTTGCATTGGCCAGTGGGGTGTTAGCGGATGTGATATGAGCAGAGGCTCTAACTATGTGTACTAGTATGTCTGGATCTTGCCCTCTTGTGCTTCAGCCATGATATTGAAAAGAATACACTGTGGAAATACTGTCCTACCTTCTGGACCCCATAGTGGAATATGTGAAGCAGAGATGCCCAGCCAACCTGGTAATCTACAGACTCAAACAGCTGACCAGGCCAACCTGCAAGCACTTACGGGAAAAATAAATGCTTATTGTTATATATCAGTAATTTTGTGGTTCCTGGTTGCACACCAAAAATAGACTGTTACATGGAGTAACAGTAAATGGTAGACCAAGTTCTACCACTTACTAGCAGAGCTCAGATATATGTATTTGAAAATGAGGGGTTTGCATTCCTTGAACCCCAAGTTATTTAACAAGATTTAAACCTCATGATTCTTGAGTTTTCCACACTTTCCACAGTATATTTTCCAGAGCATGGGTCAAAATAGAACCATTATGAAATGAAAGCAGAGAGGATGGGGTTTGTTTGTGTTCAATATAGAACCCTGAAGGGTCTACTGAAGGGAATAGGTGTGCCTAGAGAGGCTTCCGTGCCAGTTGGTTGCAAAGTACAAGAGGTAACATGTTATCTTCCCACTAAGTAGCTTTCAGGGATCCAGGTGTAAAGATCAGATGCAGGCTTTACTCACCATCTCTAAGAACAGAGTATGCTTTACTACCTTGCATAAGGCAATATTCAATGCATCATGGAGAAGAATAAAATAGATAAAAACTACAGAGTGTTGAAATGGAAATGTTCTTGTTTCACCTTGCTTTTTTCTTGAGCACTGTGTCCTGAACTTTGGCATCATAATAAAAATGACAAACTCTGGTAGCACTGTCTCACCCATAAAGGCCCATAATGAAAACTACTGCATAAATGGGATTCCTGCTTTGCATGAGAGGCTGACTATGACACATAATAAGGTCCTGCTCAACCCTAAAATATCAGGATATCATATGAGAATTAGTTTATTTGAAGTAGTCACGTGTAAGGCAGTAATCCCTGTTCATGTCAGATACTTTAAAAGCTCTAATATCCATTAACTTACCTCTTTAAAAAAAAAAGCAGAAATCTCTTTAAGTATCTATTGTACCATTTTTACACATCTGAAAATTGCCTTTGACCACAGATATTCTCTAGTTATTCAATTCTGTTTGCACGTATGCCAAGGAATGATTTCCATAAGGACAATAAATTTCTAAAATCAAATTTGCTGATTGGCAAAATTAATACATTTACTTGTAGTAAAATTACTTTTGAAGAGGACATTAATATATAATTAAAATTTTTTCATTTAGGTAATATTTTTAGAGAAGGACACATTCTTATGCAACATGACTGAAATGCTCTGGGGAGCTCTAAAATCATTTTTTTTTCATTAAATAGAGCTGAAATTATGCGCACAACTAGAACATGAGAAATACAAGAGAAAAACAAAGTATAGAACACTGGGGAATGAAAAATGGACTGCAAAAGGAACACTGTTCAAGGTTATCCAGTGAGTCAGGAAACAAAGAGGAGGATTGGTCTGATGCTAAAACCATTAATTTCCTTGTATTAAATCTACCATTTTTAGTAGATAATGTATTCATGTTTCTCTGACATGGGAGAAGACATACATATTTACTATTCTCTTAGGGTCTAGCATGTGTTACTTCTTCACAAATGTTTATCAAATGAAATGACAGATAAATAAATCCCTAGTAAACTGAAGTTAACACAGTATGATTTTACATATCTAATCTCATTATTCTCACAACCAACCACTTCTGAAATAGTTATTATATAACTCCTGTTTTATAGATTAATTTAGGTGATGTTTTCATATAAAAACTGCTTAGCAAAACTTTGTAAAAATTCTAACTCTTAAGAAGGCTCACGGAAGGCATTATTAAATATAAATATAAAACAGGTGAAGATAAAACAAAAAAGCCCTTGGAAAAACTCAAAGTCAGATACAAAGTTGATATTTAGGAGAATGGGAACAGTTTGATTATTTTATTTTATGTGGCTGATCTTACTAGCTAGTTTATTCAGGACATAAATTGGGCATGTCTGTACAAAATCCTTAGTTTTTATTGATAAATTATTTGTGCATGAGGGTATCTGGCAGTTAAGCCACAAAAACTTTAACAGAAGGCTTTGACATCATATAGATCTACCACAAGAAAGCAGTCCTGCTTAGAAAATTAAGTTTCTGTGCTCCATGTCTACTTTTTCAAAGCACTGCTCATTTTCTTTGCCAATGGATATGGTAAAAAGAGATTTACTGTAATAAAGACATTGGAGTCCTTAATATAAACATGGGTCTCTGCCCTAATGGTACTGCAACCTCTGTGACAAGTGGTCTTCCACCCAAAGCCACACGTAGCCAAGGAGTAAGAAAGCAACATGTGTTCCCAAGTTGAAAGACAGAAACAAGGGAGGGAAGGAGGAAAGGAGCATTCCCAGCATCAGGTAAAATCTCAGACTCTACAACTAAGCTCTCTAGGTTCATTCTTGGCCCTGCCTCTTACTGTGCAACCTCGAGAAAGTTACTTAACTTATTTAGGACGCAGTTTCCTCATCTATAAAATGGAGAAATTAATAGTACCTATTGCATAGGGTTATTATGAGGATTAAATGAGTTCATATTTGTTCATGCTTAAAACAGTGTCAGGTATATAGTAATCCCAATATAAATGTTTAATGAGTACAAGATGGTAGAAAGAGTGAGATACTACTGGACACTCTGTGTCCTTAAGGCACTGTTTTGCTTCCTTCTGAATCCTTTACTTTCCACCTCCAGGCCCACTTGATTTCTACCAGTAAATGTAACCCCATTTCCGGTCTGACTCCAAGCAACTCTCATCCAGAGAGATTTAAGAAGCTCTAATTCAGTAGTTCAGGTGACTCAGCATTAAACCCAGATTGCTGTTATTCTTGTCCTGACCCTGTGTCCCAGTTTTAGTCCCTTGTTCCTGTAATCAAGTCCCCGCCTTGTATTCCAGATCTAGCATACTTTTCTCCCTTGTGGCTGAGTCCTGGCTAGCAGGACCCGCCCAGCTCCTCTCGTTTCCTCTACGCAGAGGTCTCTCAAAGGGCAGCCGCTGCACTAGAAATCACAACTCTGGCACAAACAGATGTTTGAATCTTCGAAAATTAGTTACCTGTACTTAAAAATTGATTTTTACATAAAGTTCAAAGTTCTGACTTATATTGAAATGTTGGGTGATCTGACAACACTTGGCCCTCTTGGTATCAACTCACTGGAGCTGAGTGGTAGCTGCTCCCTTTGAAAGGCCATGTGTCCTTTTTTCCCTGCTGGATCTAGATCTGTTTGCTTAGCCCTTGCAGGCATTTGAGGGTGGATTCTAAGACTAAGAGTAGCTGGTGCTTACCAAGCAGGTACTTTGTGCCAAGTATTCTTCTAAGTGATTCACATGCTTTTCTCATTTAACCAAAGTTCATAAATCTGATTGTCCTTCTACCCACTATTCTTATAGCCTCTCCTTGCTTCCAACCCTCTGTCTGCATGGATCTGTATCTGATCTATCATTCCAAATCACTATTCTCTATCCACCAGGTAAGGGTCACTTGCAAAGGTTTGTTGAGCCTCCATAATATCAATCACTCACACATAATATGGCCTGCTACCTCTCCAATCTCCCCTGCCCAACTGGACCCCATTGTCAAGAACTTTGGTCATCAGAGTGGTTATATTTCAGTTACAAAAATCCCAGGCTTTACTGATATGAATGATCCTATTAACTCATGCCAGACTTTTATAAAACCATACAATTTATTATATATAGACAGTCTTCAGTCTCATAAGACTTTTGTTCCAGTTCTTGATAGAAGCCCAGCAAAAACCCACCAAATATTTATTGACACTTACTTATGTTCTAGGCTCTATAACAGAAACTGATTTGAATATTTACTAAGAGATCCAAAGAAGATTGCTTATCTTTTCTATAAGCAATTCAATCTCTTTTCAGTGAATTACCCAGGAAACTAACATTATTTGAACTCAATGGGAAATATTTTTTTCTCATGACAAGCCTTGTGCTTCACAAAACAATGGACAAAAGAGAAAAACATTCACATGACTAAGCTGAGATTTAGCAAATGACAAAGAAAACTCACAAAATGCATTCCCACACACCATTCCATAAAATTATCTGGATTGAGTAAAACTGAATATGTATTAAAATCAAAACATAGCTGATTAAATTCTACAATAGTTTTTAAATAAGTCCTTAATAAAAATGTCACTTACATAGGGAATCGTGTCCAATGTATCAGTGTTGACAATTATAGGAGCAGGGCTGGCCTGAAAAAAGAGAAGCAGAAAATATTGTAAGTAGTAAGTAGTCTATTCTAAGAATCTGTTAACTTTTTAAACAAAGAGCTTAACAGTATTTCTTGAGGACCCTTATAGACACTGGGTCAAGGGTTATGAGAAAAAAATGAAATGCCTCAAAGTTCCCAACACCCTCCAAATATATGTTTGCTACACTTACAACATGATGAAATGAAGTAAGCATTCATAGAACTTATACTCATTTTCTCTTAAAATTTATCCAGCATTTTAAAAGATGAGGATTTGTGATACTTAAGAGGCAAGGATTCCTAAAACATTAGGTAAGAGCTAAAGTTGGTAACATTTATTTTTAAAGTGGATGTGATAAGTAAATTTGATTTCCTACTCTAAAAAGCAAAATTAAACTTAAGTTAATATTTACAACCTTTCCCCTTAAACTGCCTTTTGAAAATATTTTATATTCAATGCAAAATATAAGGGTTCCCTTAGTGATATATATGTTTATCTATTATACATGCTGTCATTTATTTATTTATTTACTGTTATTTATACATTTCTGATCATATATCTTAAAAATCTCTGGAGAGAAAATGAACACTTAGTCAAAGTGGCAGAAAATCTTATTGAATATGCTAAACAATTTTTTAAATTGTACAAACTGCAATCATTTGCCTTAAAGTTGAGTAGGAATCTGTATAAAATATGATATAGGACAGCTACAAGCCAAGTCATTAAAAAATAAGAGATTGCAATTTGTATATGTATCAACCTATCTGATTTCATGAATATTGAGTAAACCTATCTTTATTTTCTAGTTTCTACAATTTCCACAGCAACTTTCCCTTCATCCTTGAAGGATCTTTAATCTTCTTATTAAATTGAAGATTTCATTTAGATAGAGGAAATACTCTCTTCATGATTAATCAAGAGCGGTTCTATAGGACACAGTGGTTTTGGCAAAGTATGCAACTGTTAGGGCATTTCATT
This sequence comes from Lasiurus cinereus, assembly GCA_011751065.1. Taxonomy (NCBI): domain Eukaryota; kingdom Metazoa; phylum Chordata; class Mammalia; order Chiroptera; family Vespertilionidae; genus Lasiurus; species Lasiurus cinereus. The sequence goes on from JAAGEH010000005.1 coordinate 9,972,556, forward strand.
AGATGTGCCCCCTGGAGTTAACAGAGGTAACAGTTTTTTAATGTCAATTTGTGTCTATGGAATCCTAATCAAATGATAAGATAGGTGGCAATCCAGCAGATTTTACATAATAAAATATCGTGTTTTGACTAAAAACACTGGCTATTAAGAACATGCCCCTGGTCTACATATCCACATAGCGTGTCAACTAGATGTTTCTAGTTTGTAAAAGTCCTAATAGCAAGTACTTTGTGAGTAAATGGGGGTTTTGGAAAAAGAGTTTCCAGGAGACTTCACACAAACACAGTGCTTGTGAAGAGGCATGTGATGTGAGAGAAGAATGAGAGGTTTAGAATGAGAAGACCTGGGTTCAAGTTTGTTTTATCAACTTCCTAATATTTGAGGACTCAGCAACTTCCATGTTGGGATGAACTGAGGACAAATCCCTTAATCACTTTTGCTTCATTTTTCTTCTCTATAGAATGAAAATAGAAATGATCACTTTTTGAAAAAGATTGTTTGAGGAATAAATGAGGTGATATATTTGAATGTGTTTGTAAATTTAAATTTCAGAATCAGTGTTAAATATTATTATTAAAACTATCCCTAAAGATGGACTACTGTGAGGATATATCACTGTATGATTTATGAACTGTTTATACCCCAGAGGGAAATCTCAATGCTGTATTAGTGGCTATAACTGCACTGAAGATAATGGATTAGACCATGTGAATTGCCATTTACTAAATACATATTACCACTATGCATATAAGGATATACATATATAATCTTATTTAATTTCCAGAAAAACATATTGATGAGGCATTATTATCACTGTGTCAATGCTATAGATGAGAAAAATGAGGCTCAGGGAAAATGAAAGCTGATATTTAACACTGGATTTGTAATTTCAAAACCATTCTTTTCTTACTAAGCTGTTCCTTGAACCTAGCATCTAATCTTGCATTGATTGGAGTTCTCTAGCACCATACAAGATTGAGGCAAAGCAAAAGACACCATGAAGGTAAATGATGCCTTAGGGTTTTACATATTAGATGTTGAAAGCAATCTGGTAATGCCTTTATGGCTTTTATTGTTGTTACCAGTTTGTTTTTACTTTTGAGGACATCTCTCTTATGGTTTCTAATTGGTTCCCAGGACTCCAGAAAATGATGATGCCTTATCTCCTTTACTTTACTGAAAACTTTCCAAGTATCATGCCTAATACTTATATTTTACCTTATTATCTAGTATAGTATTGTTTTGGGGAAAGGAAGCAAATCATATGGGACATGAGCCTGTTTGCTTTACCAAGAAGCTATAGCTTCATACCCCAAGGAATCACAGCATTGTCCCTCCTGGGGGATTAAACATCTCCTTCCCCTTCAGGAACTGGGTTGTGTATGTGGGGTTTGGGGAAGTGGGGGAGATAAGGATTTACACAATAAAGTAAAAATGGCGCAGGGGGTGGTACCTGCCATAGAGGCCTGTCAGTCTAACCTGAGAAAAAGATAATTGACTATGGGGTAGAACACCAATGCAAACCTGGGAAAATTTAGGAAGCTGACTGATGATTTTGAAAAAGATTGTGGTTCTTGCCAGGCCAGAGAAAACATAATTTCAGATGATAACTCTTTCTCTCTCCAGCCACCCTCCCAACCCCTTTCTCACCTGCACTCATAATGTGCTTTCATCCATTCTATGCATTCTTTCTCTTTAGTCATGTGACCTTAGCAGCCACATGGCCACTGGCCAGTGGGTCCCACAGGCAGGCTCCAGCCTGGATATGGTAGGAAGCAACAGACTATAGCTGGGAACACAAGCTAAGCTCACCAAATGCTGGACTGGACTAAGCTTTAATAGGGCACAGGATCTCTGTACACTGACTGTATTTCTGGGCCTGATTTTCCATGGTAAATTGGACAGCGATGTGACATTGGAAAACCTTTATAATTTTGCTTCCTGAATAAACCTTGCCACCAGATCTTATCCTCTCTTGAGGGTCCCTAGAAATGCTTTTTCTCATGATACCACAAGAATTCCATATCCACCAGCAATAGTAGATCAGTAAGTATGCATATACTGATTTGAATTGGGGTTTTCAACCCATCTTATTTTTTCTTCTTCTTATATATTGTATTAATATAGTCTGGGAATACATTTATACACAAGCTCATTTCCCACACAGTGCCATTCATCACTTTTGTATGTCTATGCTTCTATTTTCCACTTCCTGTGTAAATTTGGTATTTCCAATCAGACTCTATATTTAGAAAATAACAAATATTGTATATTTCCCTATAAATCTTCACAATACCTGGATATACAGAAGGAACTCAATAAATACTTAGGAATCATTGACCAAATGTATCTATAAAGTTTAGATGAGGGTATAACGGAATACAATACCACTTTGTAAGCTTTGGAGAATATTTCTAAGAAAAAACAAAATTTTTTAGTTACCAATAATATAACTATGACTACTTTTCTGATACTGACTATCTTACTTCATTAACCAGTCACTATTATGTAACTATCCAGCTTTCCTAAAATAATAATTATTGCATAACTCAGGATATGGACACTTGAATCTCAAAGCACAATCCATGTTATGTAGAAGGCTCTCTGCTTCTCAGTGATAACAAATTACAGAAGCCACAATTAAGACTACAACTATGAAAGTCACTAAAAGTGCATGACCATACACTTTTATGTTTGAACTAGAGGCCTGGTGCACAAAATTCATGCAAAGGGGGGGTTGTCTTTCAGCCCAGCCTGGTCAATCTCCAATCTGAGACCCCTTGAAGGATGTCAGACTGCCCGTTTGGGCTGGATCCTACCTCATTCGGGCCTACATGGGTAGTCAGACATCCCTCTCACAATTCAGGACTGCTGGCTCCCAACAGCTCACTTGCCTGCCTTCCTGATTGCCCCTAACTACTTCTGCCTGCCAGCATGATCACCCCCTAACCACTCCCCTGCCAGCCTGATTGATGCCTAACTGCTCTCCTGCCAGCCTGTTTGCTCTTAACTGCCCTCCCCTGTAGGCTTGGTCATGCCTAACCCTTTCTCTTGCAGGCCCAGTCACCCCCAACTTCCCTCCTCTGCCAGACTGGTTACCCCTAACTGCCCTCCCCTGAAGGTTTGATCACCCCCAACTGCCCTCCCTTGCAGGCCTAGTCCCTCCCAACTGCCCTCCCCTGCTGGCTATATTGTGGTGGCAATCTTGTGTCCCTATGGGGGCAGAATCTTTTGACCACATGGGGGAGCCATCTTGTGTGTTGGGGTGATGGTCAATCTGCATATTACTCTTTTATTAGTAAGGATAGAGGCCTCCTGCATAGCTGGAGGCCAGCTGGTTTGCCCTGCAGGGTGTCCTGGATCAGGGTTGGTGTTCCCTTGGGGCGTGGGGTGGCCTGGGTGAGGGGCCTGTGATGGTTTCCAGGCTGGCCATGCCCTCTTGCAACCCAAGCAGAGGCCCTGGTATCTGGAATTTATTTATCTTTTACAATTGAAACTTTGTAACCTGGAGTGGAGCCAAGCCTTCTGCTGGCACAGCTATTGAAACTTTGTTGCCTTAAGCAGAGGCCTGGGCCTGCCAGGGTTTGCAAAAGGCTTGGCTTCCTCTATCGCCAGGGGCAACCCAAGCTTCCCTCCTGCCTTCTCTGTGGCCATAGCCATCTTGGTTGGGTTAATCTGCATACTTGCTCTGATTGGCTCATGGTGTAGCTGGTGGGAGTGGCTGGTGGAATAGCAGAGACATGGTCAATTTGCATATTACTCTTTTATTGAACACAAACATACATCACTGACATTGGCAGCTCTCTGGTCTGAGTAGCAAGGAGATGCCTTGTTGGGCTGTTATGAATAACACGCCATCTCACCATGCTGCTAATCCTGACTCTCTGAAGATCCCCCATTGCTCTACTCCAAGATCCTCACAATCCTTCCCAGACCATTTTTAAAGAAACTCTCTGGAATCTTTTAGGTAGTCAATGCCACATATCCACAGAGAATAAAAATCAAGTGGTGATAACACAGAGTGTTGTAGAATTCCAAGTACAGCCCAAGAAGTGTGCTCTTCTGACCAATTGGTAATTTCAGATCTTCCCATGGCTCAGCCTGACTGTTATTTCTTGTCTCACTTTTGAAGTCATGTGAGTGCATAATTAGTTTGATTTAGTTTATCTTCTGAGTCTTAAGACCAATTCCCTATTACTTCGATGGTACCAACGTGAAGTTTGGTACCATCCCTATACCTTACTCTCCATATTAAATATCCTCTTTAATTGAACACCTAAATCAAATTGCTAATTTAGCAAATTCCAGCATCCCCTTTCTATGTGCTTATTTCCATTAACTGGAAAAAAGATTTGTGAAAAATATGAAAAAAAATCATTTTAACTAGAAATTGCAAGGCTTGACTATATGTAAATATAGATAGACTTGAACTTAAGCCTTAAGAATATGAATCTGTCTTGGGTGACCCAAACTGTAATATATTAATGGTTTGTCTTATACTTAACATTTTTTTCCAGTGGGAGAAAGCAGTTTATAGCAAGAGGGAAGAATAAAGGTAATCACAGAGAAGCAGGAAGCAAGCAGAGAGGCTACTAATACAATTTAAATTATGAAATCAAGTTATTCATGAATTCTACCATCTTCCTGTCCTTGGGGTCTATGAGATAGCCAAATATTTTTATATTACATCAATAACTTTGCTTACACTAAGAAAAAAGTAAACTTCCCTTGCTTGCTACCATGAGAATATAACTAATAAATATTGTCATAATTTATGCAAAATTTCAGAGAAGTTTATTGATTTTGTCTGATGTGGTTTCTTCTTAATATTTGTTAAGTGCCAGATCTGGGATATGCCTCTGACATAAATTATCAAGTAGTCATCAAGCCAGCTACAGTGAGAAAGTCTCTTCCAGCAAGGTATTGATAGGAATAAGGTATTAATAAGATATTGACAGAAGCCAGTCAGTCCAAGGAGACATTCTGGAAAGGTTAGGTCTAACAGTGGTAAAGCTAGGTAGCAAAAATATCATCAGACTAAGCTCAAGTCAATGCCTAAATTTAAAAAAATATGTATTTTATTAATTTTTTTACAGAGAGGAAAGGAGAGGGATAGAGAGCCAGAAACATCCATGAGAGAGAGACATAGATAAGCCGCCTCCTGCACGCCCCCTACTGGGGATGTGCCCACAACCAAGATACATGCCCTTGACCGGAATCGAACCTGGGACCCTTCAGTCCCCAGGCCGACGCTCTATCCACTGAGCCAAACCAGTTTGGCAAATACCTAAGCTTTTAAGAAGCAAAATGCTAAAGGGGAGAAGGCCACATAGTCAAAGACTTAGATACAAGACTGAACAATAATACCAGTAACACTGCCGGGGCTAGGAATTGAGCAGGAATTTCTCAGCTTTAAAAGACTTGCTCTTCAGTGGGCAGGAAGTGCCACAGGACCTATAATTGACTTTATATAAGCAGGCTGATATCAAGGGTGATGCTCCGATCCTAACTAGGAAAATATAAGTTTGGGATTACTACCCACATCCTCAATTAGATCTAAAATGATATATTTAACACGAAGTACTAAGTGAGTGGTATGCTAAGGATTGAACTCAGAATAACTTTATTTTCTATTACATTTTCTCCCTAACCTCCCATCACATTGGTCCACTGTGGAAAAAAAAAAGTGATGTGGTTGGGAGGGGAACTTCATTCTGGATTTCTGAATTGAACTCCAGCTCTATATTGGGACTGAAAACCTTACTGCCGTCTCCTTCTTCCCATAATGTTGGGATAGAGCCTCATATCTAGAGGTGTTGGCAGAGTCTTACTCCTTGAAGGATGTATCTGGAACCTACAATTGCCTGACCGAGAACCATCACTACCTAGAATCTCATGACCCAGCCACAGCGAAATCTCCTGGTATATTAACACTGGTATAGATAACAATAAGGGCAAGCCCTTACATAGCACTTATTTACAGCAATTAACTTATTTAATCCACATATAATCAATGCTACAGGTACTGCTATTCTCAACTTACAGGTGAGAAAACAGAGGTTCAGAAACTTTATACAGTTATACATGTGATAAAGAAATACTGTAGTCTTCAAACTCAAACAAACTTACTCAGAGCCCACATTATTGATAATCATGCTCTATAGTCTCTCTCAATGGAATAATACTTTACCAAAACTCTTTTGATTTTATTTTTACTGCTCACCAGCAACTCAGAAACTAGCTCAAATTAGATCTATTTAGTGCCAAAACCTTCCCCTCCTCACTTTGGCTCAATCACTGGACCCCAATATATCATGTGAGCAGGCTTGCAGGAGGTATGAACCAGGAAAGGCTAATGGCACAGGTGCACCCAGGCTGACTGAATCAGTATGATTTTTTAGTAAGCTCCAAAGAACATTTTTAGAAAATAACTGATTAAAGACACATTGATGGTTGTATGAGAGAAGAAAAATAAATACATTGTAGAATCATAAAACTCTGAAGCTGATATCTTAATGATAATTGAGTTCTACCTTTTTATTTTACAAATATAAAGTGGGAAGGCAGGAAGAAAATGACATGGCCCAAATCTCACAATTATTTAGCATCAAAACTGAAGACAGGAAAATAACAACAATAATTATGATAATGAAACATTAAGCATTTATTGGATGATTATTGTTTATTAGATGCTAAAAATGCATCAATGCATTTAATTCTCAAAATGTTCTAAGAAAAAATATTGTTTCTCTTTCTTTTTAATGAGAAAAAATAAAGGAGGGGGAGGGTCAAAGTGACTTAGTCTCTTGCCCAAGATCACAGGTACCACAAACATGTCTCAAATCCCTGTCTTTCTAGTCCCAGGTCCATACTGGTAACCATACACATCTTCCTGATCCCCTGAAAATAAAGTTATTTTATGCCCTAAAAGTTGTTAGTTTCTTTTTCACAGTCTGAAGAGAAATTTCTCACCATACTGACTCAGATTCAATTTTCCAATTCTCGGAAGATTTCTAGGTCCCTTAGTCTCTTGCAAACCACCACTTAAAAAAAATGGGACAATGATATTTTCCAGTTAACCTATTTCCCAAGAAGTTAGTTAAAAAACAGTACATGTGAAGTAAAAGAGAGATACTCTATAAAGGTAAGGCTATTTTATTTATTGCCATGGCCATATTTTGCTTTTCTGGATATTTTCTTTTCATGTTATCTCCACAAGACCAACCAGGTAGTTGTAATTCAATCTAGTGCAGCTCTGAGCCATTGCCCTGGAGTTCTGGCCTTTCACTTGGTTTGTCCTTACCCTGCAGTGACATAGGGCACCCAAGTCACAGATGAGGACACTAAGGCCATAACAGATGAATGGGTGTATAAACAGTGTGAGTGTCTGAGGCATGTCTAGCCAAGGCTTAACTGCAGGCTAATAGTTATGGCAAGGTGTCTCAAGAGAGCAATTGTGGATGAAGCTAAGGACCTTAGTTCCTCTCCCTAGCACCCAACAAAATGCAAGGGTGATTACCTACCTAGCTTCCCACCAGGTTAGCTCAGAAAATATGAAGAGAGAATGGTAGATTCATGTTTGGCTTGAACTTGATTCAACTCTGCTTACTTGAACTCACTTAATAATAAATATAATATTATCCTCACTTTACAGAAAACAAAAGCACACAGATAGATGTTAAGTATCTTGCTCAAGGTTTCCCAGGTGGTAATAGCAAAGTCAAGTGTCTGATTCCAAAGGTAACTTTTAACAACTGCAAAGCAGTTGCTTCTGCTCTCTATTAAGATTTTATAAATATCCAGAAGTCTGTTCTAGTCAACACAAATTATCTCACTGATCTTTGAAAACCTGCCACTAGTATTTCTCCCTTTTAGATTCAGGTGTTCACATTTGCTTGAGACTCCTTAAAATACAAGTGTAATATTTTTCAGAAAAAGGATGATATCTCGAGGACCTCAATGAGTCTGAGTTGGGCACCTATTTATCCCCAGCACAGAAAAGATGGAGTGGTCTAAAAAATGAGGCACAGAAACTAGAGACTCAGAACCAAATAGCTTTCTTTACCTTATATGTTTTCTCTACAATCAATTCCACTTGAAACAGAGATAAAAATTGCTTGAACTGTTAAGTTTATAAAGACTTTTCAGATCTCTATCCTGTACCCTCTCCACATTCCTCTTTGCACTTAATATAAAAGGCTGAAATAAAGACTCACCTAACTGCAGATCATCATTGAACCTCCAATTGATAATTACATTAGAGTGACCACCAATAATATGCTTTATAATTTATAAATTGTGTTCATACACATTAGATCATTTAATTCTCAGGAAGAAGAAAGAGAACTAGCATTGCCTAGCCAGTGTTGTTCAGTGGTTGAGCATTGACCCATGAACCAGGAAGTCATGGTTGGATTCCCCATCAGGGCACATGCCCTGGTTTCAGGCTCAATCCCTAGTAGGAGGCATGCAGAAGGTAGCCAATCAATGATTTTATCTCATCATTGATGCTTCTATCTCTCTCTCTCTGCCTCCCTGAAAAAACAAAAAATAAAAACATTAAAAAAAGAGACAGAGAGAGAATTAGCATTTAGTGAACAAGCACCCACAGTGTGCAAAAGATATGGTAAGCTTTTAACCTGTGTTTTCTTGCTCTCTCCCCAAAGAACCCCAGAAAGACCTTGTCTATAGATAAGTAAACATAGGTTCAGAGGGATTCAGTGGATTTCACTAGAAAGAGGCAGAGCTGGGATTCAAATCCAGATCTACCTATTCTAAATTCTTTGTGTTTCTCCATTATTCCACATGATGCCATAAATCCTATTATTCACATGGAGTTTTTACTAACTTAACTGCTTTAATTGTGCAAGTGCTCTCTGAAGAGTACACGAAAAATGAAGTCATTAGCTCACGTCTCAGATGTGATTTAGTCAATGTGCCCCATGCCACAATAACCACACCTACTTAACTCACTGATTCACTCCATGTGGTGCTATTCCTGAAAGATCCATGTGGTTACCATCTGTTCCATTTTGCTAAGCAATTTGGTAAGAGCTATTATCTTAGAAGTACAGTTGTATTTTCCAGACATAGGTACCAGAATTCCAAGCAAGCTGTCAATAGCCTGGTTCATCAGACTAAGGTGGAACCTATTTATTCTGTAGCACATGGACCAGGGCTTTGCACACAGTGAGTGATCAATTAATGACTGCTATTTAGTTTCCTCCCCTCTTTCCCTTTTCTTCCATCAGGGCAGAGCTGTCACTACTCTCAGCATACATCTTACATGTCTACCAAAAAGTCACTGTTTACATTTCTTTCTTCTCCCATATCTTGAATCAATCATGGTTCTCTCTCCTATCTACCTAACCAAATTCTATCCATTCTTCAATGACAACCTAGGGTCCCAAACACTCCATAAAAGTTTCCTTTATCCTCAATGCAATCTATCTATCCTAACCTTCCAATTTTAAAGCATTATTCTTTATCCTATTTCAGTTTACAATGAATTATAAATATTAAAGGACATTTGTTATGTGAAAACACCAAGCCTTGACATTCTTAATGAGCATTTCCTTCTCTTCTTACACATGTTGATGACTAAGTGATTCATGTATGATATTTGTATCTTCTTACTGAAAATGTGATTGTTTTGAGGGTAGACTCCTCATTTTATATAGTTTCCTCACCAGCTACTCCCATCTATACTCCTGTGTTGGCATGCAATATATTAAAAATATTTGCTATTAGGTTTTTAAATTTATGGAATGGAAGCTACAGCAACAAGAAACAGGATGCATGAGAAAATATGATTCAACAGAGTAGTCAAATGGGTAGGAAAGGGGTAATTTCACAGGGCCCCTCTGGTGAATAGCTCTTGTAACACACTGCCTGGTTTTGTTGATGTGTTGGCAGGTGGAGCACTGCAGATCATGTACTTCTAAACCACATCATGTAAATTAAGAAAAGTTGTAAGCAGAAAAACTCCTCCATGCCTATTGTATGCTGGTCCTTTTTGCTCCCTTGTTTCTGATCCTCATTACAAGCCTATGAATTACATACTATTATTATGTCCATTATACAGATAAGTAAAATGAGGCATGAACCTGTAACACAAAGTGCTCAAGTTCACTAGACTAATAACTAGGGGAGGAAAGGCTCAATCTTTTAAACAACAAATCCATATTTTTCTTGTATCACCATCCTGTGTGAAGCAAGGGAGGTAGCTGCAATTGGTTCCCTGCACTAACCTACTTTCCCACCGTACATTTCAGAAGTTGAAGAGGTGGGATGAAGTATATGATTTGATGGAAATCTAAGGACTCAGAATATAAAAAGAAGCAAAATGTTATCCTAAGCATTTTTCAAATATTTCAGATGAATATGAAGATGTATCACAAAAGACTCATCCCAAATTAAACATTTACTTGAAGTTTCATGTTTTATCCTAATAATTTATAAGTTTTTTTATATTTTATTCCATAACCATCTATTTTTAATATAAAATAATATTTCAGTTTTTTATAATGGAGTCAACCTGACATCTCAAGTAGGTAACTGCATTGCTATTAAAATTCAGGCAGTCAATCTCCCTGGAAGTTACCACAATCCATTTGAGAAATTGTGTCCCTGAGTTAAAGATGGCTGCACTTGAAATAGGGAAATCTCCAGCAAATTCAGTAACAAAGTGAAATGGATGACCTCTAAGGATCTGTGTCTCATCCAAGATCTGGTTTCACTCATAAAATTTTCCCTGCTAGGAATTACTAGAAAGAAAGCAGGGGCACTATACATTTCTTCCTTCTGAAAAACAGTGATCTCTGCTTTTATCATTCAGATACAGAAAATTAGAAAACATGATGTGAAGAAAGGCCTGAATACACTAGACAAAAGTAAAATTAGCAAAAAAACCAACCAACAAAAAAAAACCCCAACAACAACAAAAAAACACACACAATGGCATATAAAGTGGCTTTTTATTAATTGGCTAAAGGGTGAGGTTCTATATGTCTGAGAAAAGGCACCTAAAAATCCATGTGTGAGCCTTTTGTTCTATGTTTATAGCCTATATTTTGTTTTGCTTATGAATCAGTTAATTTTATGCACTCAACACCATGTGATTAGTGGCAAAAATTATCTTCTTTAGTAAGGAGTGGAAAAGATGTGAGGTGAAGCAGAGAATTATCATTAAGCTCTTTCTTCTATTTTGCCTTTCTCTGTGTTCCATAAGTCTTATCTCCAGAAAGAAATGTCTAAGCTCTAAATTCTCTAGAAAGAAATTTCTAACATCTAACAGCTTTCAGTTTTTTCCTCTACCAACCATAATTCAATAATAAATCATATACTCTAAGCTTAAAATATAACAGGCCAAGGCATGGAAAGTGTCTTTAAACATTTCGTATCTAGAGTGGTTCCTTTGTATGAGATAAAATGTGAGGAAGGGAGAACAAGAAGAGGTGTCAGTTTACTTTACTTTTTAACTATTAGTAATCTAGAATGTGCTCACAGCAATGTTGAGTCTGGAAGATGTTTCAAGACCTGCCTTGAAAAGATAGCATGTTGGCAAGGTTGCAGAAGGAACAGAGTAAACATTTTAGTTTAATTTCCCCTATTTTAAATTCTGATAACATTTATATCTATTCTACCCATTTTGCTTCAAATAATGTTCTATTTGGAATTATTTTCAATGAGAAAAAAATGGAGAAAGAAAAAAATAAAAAAGGAGTGAACGGGACTAGAAAATTAGAGATTGGGCAAATACTACTAGCATTTGCTGTTGCCAAGGAATATATTCTGCAGTTGTGTTTCTATGTTGTCACTGATGAGGCAATGCACTCTTTGTTCCACAGCCAAGCACTTACAGATTTTTGGGTCCAAAATGCCAGCTAGTTCCTAGCCCAACAGCAATTCTAGCTTCCCAGAGTAGCAGTGTGTATGTTTCTTGGTTTCTCAGTTTTCCAATGGCTTTCCTACCCTGTTATTCCACAAAGCAAGGGTCCTGTTTGCCAATTTACCTCCAACTGGGTCCCTGATAATGCTGCAACTGTGTTTCAGAGTAAAGAGGGAGGAATGTTATCTGTTGCTGTGGGCTAGAGGAGAGAGAGGAAAATAGTATGAGAAGAATGAAAGAAAGTAAAAGAAAGTAGAATGAGATTGTTTCCTGGTGTATGGGGACTCTTCATAAGTTGATGAACAAAATGATTGTCCCAGATTGACCAACTCTATTCTCTCTTTGTCCACTGGAATTGCAAACTCTGACATTGGAACCTTTACTTGTTTTATAAAGAATTTCCTAAAACAACTGGAAAGAATATGATTACCATGGTTTGCAAACTTACATCTCAGAACCCTTCATTGTCTTCACTCAACAAAAACATTTGTACATTATGCTTTTATGTTATAGGATGAGCACCTCTTAGCCATGCACTTGGAGTCAGCAGATGAGGCTCCTAGAGTTAGCTGGTCCCTTAAGAGAATTTGGTTAGATAATTTAACTCTTTATTATTTCTATGGTTATATACAATAATCAATAGGGACTGAATGATTCTTAACTCTAATACTAACCTAATTTTAAATGTAATGGAAATAGTGATAGAAAGAGGTTAGGATCTGGGTCATCTGATTGGCTTTAAGACATATCTCCTCAGGTATATGATGATCTTAGCCAATTAATGTAACCTCTCTGAAACTTCCTATTCATGTATAAATGGAGATTATACATTTTTATTTAATTAACCTCATGTGCTTCTTTAATAAGCAAATAAGGTCATATATAAAAACACTATGCAAGTGCCATAAACAGATGAATGGATTAAAAAACTGTGGTACATCTATACAATGAAATATTATGCTGCTATAAAAAGGAAGGAATTCCTTCCATTTGCAACAGCATGGATGGAGCAGGAGAGTAGTATGCTAAGTGAAATAAGCCAGTCAGAGAAAGATAAATATCACATGATCTCACTCATTTTTCAATTAGAATGAACAATATAAACTGATGAACAAAAACAGATCCAGAGACAGAGAAGCATTGATCAGATGCTTAAACCTCAGAGGGAAGGTAGGGGAAGGTGGGGTAAAGGGAAGAGATCAACCAAAGGACCTGTATGTATGCATATAAGCATAACCAAGGGACACAGATACAAGGGGGGTGAGGGCATGAACAGGTTTGGGGATAAGGACACGAATGTAATATCTTATCAATAAAGATAAAACACTATGTAATAAAAGGGTATATTTAGAATATTAAAAATTAGGAAAATTAATAATTGCAGCCCTTAATGGGCACTTTCTTTAGTTAGTCATTGTCCTAAGGGTCTAATTCACTGTAGCTTTTATTTTTTAAAGTATTTATTCTTAAAAGTATTAAATATATCCCCATTCCAACTCCCCTCCCCTCACCATTGATCTCTTCTAGCCTGCTCCCACTTCTACCCCAGGCTTTCCTCACCCTATTGTCTGTGTCCATGGGTTATGCATATATGCATACAAGTTCTTTGATTGATCTTCTCCCACCCACCCACCCTCCCCAACCTGTCTTCTGAGGTTCGACAACTGTTCCATGCTTCTATGTCTCTGGATCTATTTTGGTCATCAGTTTATTTTGTTCATCAGGTTTCACATATGAGTGAGATCATGTGATACCTATTTTTCTCTGTCTGGTAGCTTTTTAAAACTGCAAACAACCCTACATAGAATTGTATAATATATAACGTTACAGAGGATGTAACTGAGAAAGTTCAGCAATTTGCCCAAGATGGCAAGTGGCAGAGCAAGGATTCAGATCTATACTTTTCAAGTAATCAGAACTTAGTCAGAGCAAAAGTGCCTAGATTGAGATTGTAATCTTCTTAGATATACTTTACTACTTAACCACTTCTGATCCTGGCCACTTCCACTCTTTTCATTCAATTTATTTTTTTATAAATAACATAAGGATATTAAAACCTGCCATGCTACCTGGCAAAGTTGCAATGACAAAGAATCTAGTTGACACTGTGTGAAGATTGTAACAAGATAGATTCGTATCAGGAAGGCAGGTAGCAGTAGTGGTTATCTTGGCCGCAGCAGCAACAGTAAGAACATTTGTACAGTGTTGTGTGTTTTTTTTATCTCTACACAAGATAAAAATTAAAAACTCCATTATCCTTAGGCATTGTTCTACTCAATGGAAACATCAAAATAAAGCTTAAAAAAATACAGCATATCTAGTATTAGCTCATTAAAGATTTTGAGAGTTTGATGTGTATGTGTGTGTGTATATTTTGATTTTGATTTGCTACATGGAGGATGACTGCTATTATTAATTCTGAACAACTGACTATTTTTCTATTCTGTAAAAAAATGTTTTGGGCCCTACTTTTGCAATTTCCGGAGTGGGTGAGAAAAAAAATGGGAGCGACAGAGAATGGGCTTTACTCTGTTGTACAGTAACATATATCTGGTCTAATACCCCATTTTGCTGAGTCAATACAAACATTTTACAATGAGCAATACTGGAATGAAGAAAAGGCATCCTGCACCTGGCGTTAATTTTTCACAGACTCCAGATGCCTTTGCACAGGAATCACAAGACCAGCAGTCAAAGAAAATGCAAACTGCATAAGAGAAGAAGATAAAACAATAACAAGCTCTTGCCTTTTGTTCAAAAACAAAAGTGACAATTTCATCCCATTTTACCAGAAATCTGCAAATGTTCATGCATTTCCAGGCTGTTGCAATTATCCAGGTCACTTCTGGTGTAGTTATTTTTCCCCCATTAGGTTGAACATCTCTATAGATTGTGTCATCTTTATTCCTTTACTAATAGACATTCCATTAATAGCCTAGTACATATTCTTCAGAAGGAAATTGACTGAAAACTGGGGTATTACTAGACAGAAATGTAAAGGAAGGCCAAGAGGAATGAAATAGAGAAATGAATCCAATATGATTGAGGATGATGAGTCAAGTAATATTTAGAATCCAGAAAGGACAAACACACTTGGAACACCATGAACTAGAACTAAATCTCATCACTGAACAAATTCTATTTAGAGCTGACCTAAGCTTACAATGGTTCAAAACTCGACATCTAGGGACTGGAGGCAGGATCTGTGGAAGTGATGCTGTTGCTGAGAAGACAGGTTTCAAGGATGTAATTGACACAAGAAGGATTATTTCTTCATTTTCTCATTTCTGCCTAAGTTTTTACATTTTAAGTATTAAGCATCCCATACATATTTATTTAGAAAACATGATATTTAAGGTACCGTACTTGGGATGCAGAAAGTAGGAAGACACAGTACATCATTTTGCCCTGTAAGGGCAAAGTAAAAGTCATGTGCAAATAAGAGAATCCACCTAACTGCTTACATATAATACAAAGTAGAGAAATATCACATGAGAAATAGGGACAAAGGACCATGGTGGGTGTGAAGGCAAGTGAAATTAGGGCCAGTGACTCCCCTGAACCTCTAAAATGAAGATGATAATATTGGAACCATTTCCCATTGGTATTGGGATAGTTAAATAAGAATGTATAGAGTCAAGTAGCATGTTAATATGTTCCCTACTTTTTAAAAAAATATTTTTATTTATTTCAAAGAGGAAAGGAGAGGGAAAGATAGAAATAGAAATGATGAGTAAGAATCATTGATTGGCTGCCTTCTGCAGGCCCCACCCTGGGAATTGAGCCCACAACTCGGGCATGTGCCCTGACAAGGAATTGAACCATGGCCTCCTGGTTCATAGGTCAATGTTCAACCACGCTGGCTTGACAGGTTCCCTACTTTTATTCTTCTTCAGGAAGTGTTAATCAGGGTTGAAATAACAAAGGAGAAGGCAAATCATCCAGTTATGAGTGTGATGAAGTCTTGTGAAAGGGCTGAGAGTTAAGTCTTAAAGGACAAAACTTCACCTTGAACCCCCAGTGGGTCCCTGGCAATCTGCTCACTTAAGGCACGTAGCACTCTGTATCTAATATTAGAGTGATTTATGTGTTTATTTGAACATTCCTTATGGCAGAATTCCAGATAGGCTTCTTCAGCGGTTCTCCTGATTTAGTCACCACATCTCTCCCAAAGTTTGGCAAGATCCACAACATTCACAGTAGACCAAATCCCAAACCTGATGACTAGCAGCATAAAGAAAATCAACTTTGTACATTACAGCAAGAGACAATGGGGTACCCTTGGGCAAGGGATAATGCAGTCTCTCTTTCAAATTATGTCACAAAGAAATTAAAGTACACCTTCAGTTCCTTATTCTGTGCCTAGTACCATGCCGGGGACGTAGCAGGGACTCAATAAAATGGGAGTGAAGTGAATGGAAACATAGCTCAGTCTCTTTGAAAAGAACTACTAATTATAGAACTGTTCTTATCATAACAATTCATGCAATAAAAATACCAAAAAAAATCTGATTTGCCTGATAGCCAAAGATATTGTGTAGAAAAATGCTCTTATATCTCCAATGATGGGTTCAATTTACAGGACTCCATGAGAGCTATTTTTTTTAACATTGTTTCACTCAATAAATATTTAGGAGCTTGAGTTGGTTGGCACTTAGGCTAAGTATATGGGAAATTCTGTGTTGCTGTCTTATGCTCAGAGATATTTGGTCAAGTAGACCAAACTGCTTGAGATCCAAATTTGATCTCAACTTCATCACTATAGGGCATGATACATTATGTGAAATCAAATATTGAAACTTTGAAGTACTTCATACTTTGGTTTCCTTCTTTCTACATTCCACTTTGAGCAGTTCACTATCTAGATAGGAGCTGTAGGCTACAAGGAGATTGTATCACAACTCAGAATTTAAGTCAGATTTTTCAGTAGTCCATAGCACTGCAATGCTGATAAACCATTTGTGATCTGAGCTTATGGTGTGTGGGAGAAATGGTCTAGATGATCAAGGGGGAACTTCATTTTAATGTTTTGTTAGGAATACACACTCCTACGAGATACTTCAACAGCATTTACCTACTTGTGTAGTTTTTCAGGTCAGTTTTCCTAAGATTAGCTACATCAATGTGTGTCTATACTTTCTATGCATAATTCATTTCCAAGTATTTTAAAAGAGAACTAGGTTTATTTTGAAGAGGGCAGTCAACTGAGTCAATATCATTTGTCATTTCCATGTTATGTTTAAAACAGCACGGTAACAGTATATACTCTTAAGACTTATTTGGATATCCTAAATAAGAGTATCATTAGGCAAAAATGTCATATATCCATGTATGTGTATGTGTGTGTAACTATGTGTGTCTATGAAATAAATACAAATCAATGAGTTAGAACAGACAGAATAAATGGGAACTATTTCTAAGATCTAAATTATAGATTCAGACAAATAAATGAATTGAGGCTCAATTTAAACAGGATTATCCTCTATTGGTAGTAAGATTTTAATAGTGACTATGTTTTCAAAATCAATCTTTCAAAAATTATGATATCATGATATCTTCAATGCAAGACTTGGAAGCAATTTGAAAATGTTAGAGAGATTGAAAAAATTTTAATATTTTTTGAAAAAGATTTAGACCAGTCAAAACGAAGTGAATGTGAATAAAACTTGAATATGTCTTTGTGCATGTATTCTATAGGGGGAATTGGGAACAGACAATAAAATGGATGAAAGAGTAGCCCATGGACTATGGGAATTGAATCCAAGGCTATTTTTCCCATCAGGGTGTAATCTCTGCATTAACACATTTCTCCTCCCACCATCACCCTATGCAATGCTCCAGTAGACGTTTATTGTTTTCTCCAAATGGAACTAAATAGAAATAATTTTATGAGGTTAGTATAGACAGAGCTAGTGATGAAAACTGCCATGTGATAACTGGAAATACTGGAGATAAAGTCTCTCATTAGTTGATTTCATTCATTTCTCACATGCATTCTTTTTGGTGCCAGGCACAGTGCTAGACACTAGGAATAGATTCATCCTACATTCAATAAATTCAAGATAGGAAAATAAGAAAGAGACAAATATATTTAGTTTCTTTCACTTACTTTCCTTTCTAAAGGTACACACAAGGGACAGATATGAGAGAAAATTAACTCTGCCTGACCAGAGAAAGTTCTGTGAAGGAGGAGATACTT
The DNA here is from genome assembly GCA_011751065.1 of Lasiurus cinereus. Classification (NCBI taxonomy): domain Eukaryota; kingdom Metazoa; phylum Chordata; class Mammalia; order Chiroptera; family Vespertilionidae; genus Lasiurus; species Lasiurus cinereus. The sequence goes on from JAAGEH010000005.1 coordinate 9,990,645, forward strand.
GAGTTTCACGAGATGAATCATACTCTCCTTGATAAAATAAAGGAAAAAGAGTTTGAAAAATAAAAGAGAAGCAATGTATGCATATGAAAGTCCAGTTCAATGTAGAATCAATATACTGTAATGTAATCTGATTTAGAGAGGTTTCTACCATTAATTTTTCAAAGTCCTTTCAAAAATTACATGTTTAATAGCTTTAATAATCAAGATCAATGTACGAAGATCCAAATAGAAAATAGTATTCAATAAGAACTTTAAATGTAGCACAGTCATTGAACTATTTAGATGATTCTAAATTACAGAAAAAAATATGTTATCTAACTTGTCATTTGAAAACAAATAACTTCAACTTTAAAGATTTATTCTAACTATTGTCAGAAACCTATCTCTTCAGTTTCTGTGTCAGAAGTAATGTTTTTCTTGAGGGATTCCACGTAATTTTTTATTAGAGATTAATTTTTAATAGTTTCTCTTTCTTATACCTTAGATTGTCTTAATACTCTAAAATAGATCTAATTGAAATATATATATTCTTCCAAGTCCCATTTACCTCACCTAAATCTATCAAACGTACCCAGCTTGGTTCCTCTGATTGGATAATTACAAGCACAAACATCATTTCTGAAATATAAAACATAACAACACTGACTTATTAATTCACATTAGGTATCCATACACTTCTATCCACCATTGTTACAAATTTCTAAGTAGTGCCGCACTGACTTAGGAACAATCACCGTTTTTAAGAGAGGGTTTATGGTGGATTTTATCTGGATAAGCAAATAACTAACAATATAAGAACTAACTTTTGGCTTCTTGATCTATTTGCAAAATAGTCAAGTGCTTCTAAATAGTTTTGAAGGAACCAACCAGGAAATATACACTGAAAGCAGTTTTAAATTTTAATATGAGAAATATCAGTCTTATGCTCTTTTTTAAAATACATGTTTCTATTAGAAACTACTATCTTCAATGGAATGAATTTGCTTGACCGCTTTTTATTCTATTTCACTGATCAATGTTAGACCATATTCAGAATTCAGATTTCATACAGAGAAAAACAACAGACATATATTCAGCCCAAACAAGAACCACAGAAAAGATATCTTTAAATGCATAGACTACATGCCATTTATCTCTAGCTATAAAAGAAAAAAAAAGAATAAAAATGTAATCCCTAGGAAAATGAAAAGAAAAATTTTTCTTACCGGAATGAATGCATGTTGCATGGCTTGCTCACATTGTTTTAAGGAAGCAATAGTATCCCACAAAAGCTGATAATTTTCAGCCCGGGAAGCACTTGGCCGTTGCATGGTGAAAGCTAGTAACACTCAAACTGAGCTCAAAGAACCTGATTGAAGACGGAAAAAACCCTGCAGATCTGTTACATAAACTTCTTAATTAGATCTGCTACACAAACTGCTATCTTAAGACTTTAAAAAAAAAGTTAATCAGAACATTTCTTTTGGGGGCTAACTGGGCATGACTTGAACAGAGACAGATGTTTTCATTGGGAAGGATTTGTGTTCCCACACTTGTGAAAAGCAATCCCATCAGCATTTCCCTGTCTTTACATGAGTCTGGCAAAACTGCACATACCATAAGTGTGTGGGGGAGAGAAGTAGGAGGAAGAGAGATGTGAAAAAAAAAATTCTACCACAAGATTTGAGTGGCAGGTGACAGAGGTAGCATTTGAGTAGCTTGTGCAAAGTAGTAAAATTGAAAGCAGTGTATGACATACACACTTAGGTGTATGCAGGTGTCTATTCTTATGTGCTGTGTGAGAAACACAGTTATATATGTGCATTCTTACAGTGTCATTGAGTATGGCCAACTCTCCACTCAGTTTAGTTAAGAGCTAGATGTGATACATTTTTCAGCTACAGATTGTTGCTGCTTTTATTAACTGTTAATGACAAAAGTTTTTACCCAGGAGTATCTCTAAAGACTCAGGAGTATAAAATGCAGTCCATTATTTATCTTAAAACTTAAGAGAAATTAGAAGATCTTTCTGGTATCTTATGTATTAGACAAGAATAACCTTATTTCTTGTTCTAGTTAGAATTTACACAAATAATACCAGGAGAATTGAGCATTTAAATATTATCGGGGCCGAAGAATGGTCTGAACATAATTAAAATGTTTTAACTAAAAAAATGTCTTGGATATTTTAACAACAAAAACCTAGTAAAAACAGTTAATAGATTTTGAAAAACAGAATATAGTATCATATTTTGAGTGTTCCTTTACCTAAGTTAGAAGACCACAAAGTGAGGTGAAGTTCCACTAGCCCCTACAATCTCCATGGGATTGTTGGGACAGGGGTAATGTAGTTTTATAAGATGCAGAGCACTTGGAAGTTCCAAAGGAATCTACACTCTCAGAGTTAGTCAAATAGCCAGCAATGGATATATTTATTCAAGCACTTGTAGAGGTAAGGGGTAAACTGAGAGCAATACACAGCATAATGAATAAATTGTGCTTTTAATTGACCTAGAAAAATACAAGGTACACACTATAGAAAACAATTTGATAACATATATGAAGAATTTTTGCTGCATTATATTTGGAAGAGCTACATGATTTGGGTTACTTAGTTTTTCTGCTTCTGTGCCATGGTGATGGTGGATTAGTTCCGACAAATGACCTTTTGGTATGAAAGTCTCAAAGGCTGATACCAGCAAAATTTCCCTCTCATCACAATTACTTTCAACTCTGAATCTAAAGAGTTGCAAGTAAAATTGATATTTCAAAATTTCTACCTGAGCTAATGTATAAGGAAATTGTTTTTCCTTAATATTTCATAAGTACTAACCAGAAGGCTATTGCCATTAGACAGTTTGTTTTTCAGCATCACTTCAATGAATCTTTTCTTTTTCTCATTCATGGTGTTCTATTCAGATCACACCCACAGTTCCTCCTCTGCCTTCATTCCTGCCCTTACACTTGCCCATCTGCCCCAGCCACATGCTTTTTTCTCATGCACTGTCAACCAGCCAGTTCACAACTTCCAGAAAATATTCCTTCACTAGTAAATGTGCTGTATTTCTCAGTACAACCAGAAAATAAAAAGTTGTTTTCTAAGTTATCCTCCACAATTCTAGCCAATGTTTTTTAAAAATTATTTGAGCAAACGTTCATCAGTACTCTAGACCCTGACCTCTGTCTGGGTCTTCTGTCATGTCTTGATCTTCTTCTACCTCTTGTTCATTAGGTCCTATTAGTTTCATTTAAGCAGCATCTCCTAAAAGATCCTGCTTTCCTTGTCCTTTGGGGAGAGGATAGAGAATCCAGTTTCTGCATGTAGAAACTCTACATAAAAACAGCCTTTGAGCCTTATCCTTATCCTTATCTCTTATTCTCTCTCCTTCTCCTTCTCCTTCTCTTTCTCTTTCTCCTTCTTCTCCTCCTCCCTCCCCCGCCTCTCTCTCTAAAAAATGAATGAAAACATATCTTTGGCTGAGGATGAAAATGAATTGCCCTTGGAATCATGTATGCATTCATTTATTCATTAATCCCACAAACCTATCAAGCATCTCCCATTGATATACTATTTTATTGTACTAAGGGTAAATGGATATATCAAATGTTGACTCTGTCTTTAAGATATTTAAAGTCTAATTGAAGAGATGATACCTTGGCATCTATAATAATAAAAGCATAATAGGATAATTAGATCAGACAGCCAAACAACCTTCTGGCTGTCATTCTGGATGTCCTTCTAGATAAAGCTGCAGTGGCAGGGGCCAAGGCAGAGGTTGTTAGGGGCGATCAGGCAGGTGAACAGTAAGGGGCAATCAAGCACAAAGGTGAGTTGTTATGGGTGATGAGGCAGGCAGGCGAGTGGTTAGGGGCAATGAGGCAGGCAGGGATCCCAGCGGGATCGGCCCTAACCCAACAGTCGTACATCCCCTGAGGGATCCACAGATTGTGAGAGGGTGAAGGCCGAGCTGAAGAAGCCTTCCCACCCAACCCCATGCATGAATTGTGTGCACTGGCCTCTAGTCAATAATAAAAAGGCAAGTTAAAAAAGGGTAAGTTCCATAAAAGAGTTGGTATAGACTATTCACAAAACAATGAAAAAAATACCCCCATTGGGAAAATTAGGGCAGCCTCACGGAAGATTTTGCACTAGGTTAGAGCTTTAAGTGTGGGTAAAATTTGGACATGCATAGATAGGTAGGGGACATTCCTGAGGAAATAAAGATAGGTCATAGGAATAGAGAAGTAAAGTAGAGATCATTACTAGTTGGTTTGGAAGAAACACAAGAGCAAGAAAGCTTGCTACTTGGATTTATACAGAGGCCAAGAGTTCCTTGAGTAAAATGTAACTGCCTATTCCTAGTGCTAATCAGATTTAGCTTTAACCAATTTGTAATATATCAATGTGCCTAAATCCAGTGAAACTATTCTTAAAATAAACCTCATGAGGTGAAAAATTCCATATATTTAGCCCTTCTTTTTAAAATAGGTACACTTGATATGCTTTTGTAGGTTTTAGATGATTTAATCATTTAGGTCACATTGCTTAGTTAAATAATTATATAGTTTTTATTAAGTACATATGGTTGTACTCATGCCCAATCATTTTATAAGTTCTAAAATCTATTACCTTCACATTCAAGTGCATTCCACAATGAATCTCATCTGATGAAATATTTAACTTAGTTCATTTTGGCTGTGTTTAACATACCATTCAATATGCATTTCCTGCCCACAAGGTACATTGTTCATATTTTCTTCTCCTTAGCAAAATGCCTGATATGTAATGACTGCTATTTTTTCTATTAAAAACTCAGTCACTAGGCTATATGTCTGTTATGTTTAAAAATATTGCTATGCTCCAAATTAGATACAAGCCTCAGAATATATAAAAGTAGTAATGCCAGGCCAAGACATGTCTGCCTTTGAATGCATTCTGCAGGTGACTGGTTTAAATATAACTTCCTTACAATTGTACTTCTAGTAGAAATGGAGTAACAGGACTTAGACTGACACTCCTATCTGAAACAAACAACTGAACCAAATACATGAATTTCAAAGAGCAGTAAACTCTGAGAGGCAGGAAATAAGGAAAGTCCCTATGGTTGCCCCATTTTCTACCTTGAATGTCCAGGCACTTTGCCAGAAGGGGAATCCAGCTGGACCCCAGTGAACTTGCTGAATTGAAGAGGTAGAGTTGATTTTCTGGAGAAATCAATGCAACAAGAAGAAATAGAAAAATTCATAATTACAGTTACAGAAAATAGGGAAAATAAGTTAAATGAATAGCTAGTTCCTTGAGATTATCATTGAAGTTGATAACCCTCTAACAAGACTGAGAGAAAAAAAAAGAGGAAATACATAGGAGGAAATCTTTGTGATGTTAGATACAACAAAAAAGCACAACTACAAAAGAACAAACTGCACATAAAATAATTCAGGACACTGAATAATAAACTATACATTCTCAAAGTTAAAAAATTCTGTTCTTTTAAAAACACTAAGAGAATGAAAAGCATTTGAATAAAAGCAAAACTTTGAAACCATGTATCTAATAAAATACTTGTTTCTAAAATATATATGAATAATTCTCAAAATTCAGCAATAAGGAAACAATCAATCCCATTAGAAATAAGCAAAACATTTTAACAGACACTTCACCAATGAAAGGATGACTAACATCATGATTTATTAGAGTAATGAAAACTAAAATCATGAGATACCACTATACATCTATTAGAATGGCTAATATGAAAAAAAAAAGATTGACCATACCAAGAGTTCATGAAGATGGGGAAGATGGGAACTCCCATACACTGCTAGTGGGAATATAAATAGCACACCCCCTTGAAAAACAGTTAATTCATTTCTTAAAGAGTGAAAAAAAACAACTATAATGTGATATAGCCATTCTTATTCTTAGTGTTTACCCAAGAGAAATGAACAAAAATGTCAATTCAAAGACTTGTACACAAGATTTATTTGTAATATCAATTTGGAACACCATCAACAGGTGAGCAAGTCAACAAATTGTGATAGATTCGTACAGAGGAATATTTTCAGCTCTAAAAAGCAATGAAGTATCGATACAATACATGGATGAATCTCAAAATAATTGTGCTGGATGAAGACAGGCAAAAAGAGTACAAACTGTGTGATCTCATTTATAGAATATTCTAGAAAATGTAAAATAATCTATAGTGACAGAAAGGAGAACCTAGGAATGGGGAAGAAAGAAGGGTAGGGAAGAGAGTTGCTAGGAGGGATTGATTACAAAGGGGCATACAGAAACTTTTGAGGGAGACAAGTATGTTCATTATTTTGAATGAATGGTTTCATATGTTAAAATTTTTCACATTGTACATCTTAAATATCTATGGTTCACTGAATATTAATTATATCTCATTGAAATTTTTTAAAATATATTTTTATTGATTTAATAGAATAAGGGAGAGGAAGAGAGAGAAAGAAATAGCAATGATGAGATAATCAATTGGCTGCCTTCTGCATGCCCCCTACTGGGGATCAAGCCCCACAACCCAGGCATATGCCCAGACCTGGAATCGAATAGTAACCTGGTTCAGAGGTCCATGCTCAGTCACTGAGTTTCACCGGCCAGGCATGAAACTTCTTAAAATTTTTATAAAAACTTCTTAGAAAAGCTATTTAGAAGTCTCATTCTCCTGGGTTTTTTATCCAAAGTGACAAACCCTGTCCTCATTTAATGCTATAATCTTATAGTTCAATCCATCTCCCAGAAGTGGGGAGAGGATTAGAATGCACTGACTTTCAAGCAGAAAGGAAAGCAAAGGAAATGGATGAATTTAGCCACAGGAAAGGACCAGGATTTCATATCCAGGGGGTCTTACAGTTAGTTATGATTCTTGTCCCCTAGTCATTTGTTTTGACCAGCTTCAATTACTCCTTTATAAAATGAAGAGATTAGACTTAACCATCTCTCATGTCTTTCAGAACTATAATTCAGTGATCTATGACTATTTTAATCCTCAATAATCCCAGTTTCCTCTCAAAGTGAATACCTGTAAGAGCATTAAATTGAGCAAATTTTAATTTTGCTAAGATAATTTTGAATTATTTAATATATGGTGGCAAAATTCCTCTATGAAGTACAAATTGATAGTTATGGAATAGTCATGGGGATATAAAGTACAGCATAGGGAATATAGTCAATAATATTCTAATAACTACCTATGATGCCAAATGGGTACAAGATTTAATGGAATGGTCACTTAGTGAGTTATATAATTCCTAATCACTGGGTTGTATACTGGAACTAATATAATATTATATGCCAACTGTAATTAAAAAATTAAAAAAATGATTTAAAGTAAAAAAAAAGTGAAAAGAAGAGATTGTAAACTCTCTTAAGGATAGGCTCTGCCATCTTAGACTATTTGGCTTCCCCACTGCATTTGCAGTGCAGAGCCTTCATCACTGTAACAATGACATTATAATTGGTATTAAAATTATAAGGATAACAATCTACCCTTTTACTTTATAAAAAACCACTTCCTATGCAGTACACCTCTCACTGTACTGAAGGTATGATCCCCAATTTACAGATAGAGGAATAGGTCCACAGAGGCTAATGCAACTTGCTTCACCACTTACTAGGCATATGACAGTGGACAAGCACTTATTTTCTCTTTGCTTCAGTTTATCTATAAAATGGAGATTATAACAATAATCTCATAGGATTGTTGAAGATTAAATGTGAATAACTGTAAAACATTAGAGCGAACTGACACATAATCAGCACCATTGTTCATATTCATGAAATTACTAGAGGACTTTTGCATGAAGATTCATGCAAGAATAGGCCTTCCTTCCCCTGGCTTCACTCTCAGCCACCCTGGATCCTGAAGTCTTTACGCCTAGCCAAAGCACCACCCCTGTAGCTCCCTCCACCACCTCCTCCCACCCTGCCACTCTCCCTCTCATAGCAGGTGTTCCATCCCACTGGTCTGCTCTGCACCTGCATATGCAAATTAATCTACCAACTTTGTTGATTTGATTAACATACTCCTTCCTGATTGGCTGGTGGGTGTTGCAAAGGTATGGCCAATTTGCATATTTCTCTTTTATTAGTGTAGATTCTACTTAATTTTACTTTATTAATATATCCAATAAGTAAGAATTACATAACAGAGTAAAATTAATATGTAAGATCAATTTATATTCCAGGTCTTAGCCCAACATATACTTGACAAGTGATCAGTAAATATTAAGGTAATTTCAAATTCACCCTTCCTGACTACCTCCACACTCTAGTCTAAATATGTATCCTTCTAATGTTCTTTTTTCCTGAACCCTGTTTGCTTCCTTCATAGTTCCCATCTTAGTTTGAAATATCTTTACTTATATCCTTTTTATTGCTGGTTTCCCCCACAAAACTATAATTTCAGGAGGAAAACTAAATGTACAGTCAGCACCAGCACAGTGCCTGAAAAAACAATGGCTCTTTCAGTGTTTGCTTGAAGTTACTATTTTAACTAAAACAGATAAAAATTTATTAAAACTTCAAAAACAGATGTTAGCATATTTACCAGATTAGTCTGTATTTTCAAAGGTCTATAGTGAATTTGTCCATGTTTCTTATTTTCCAAAACTTATATCTCACACATGTTCCCCTAGTTAAGAGAGAGAAGATTATGGGACAAGACTCACATGTATGCACAGGGTGAAAAGGTTAATGACTCTTTCTGTAGGCAGTAGTTAAGAGGACATAAATGACCTGGAGTATACCAAAATTCATGCAATAGAGAATTGTTCTTTAAAGTCAATCAAGCAGTGAGTCACACTGCTTAAGGGACATGAATCCTTGTTGCAGAGGCTAGTCCATTCACTCTGTGAAGTCTTTGGAATCCTAAATCCATTACTTTAAGGATGAGAAAGCAAGTGATCAGAGAGAAGCTGAGTGAAGCAGGCAGGACACAGAGTTCTGTTTGAACATAGTTCTACTGAACTCTAGATCACAGCAGGTGAAACTTGAGGCCAGAGTTAAGGCTAAATTGAATAGAACTATGAGAGGGATCATATTTGTCTTCCTCATGTTCTTCCCCCTCAAGGGATCTCAGCCCTTCTCCTTTGAGGCCACATGAACTCATTTATAGGACAGTCATAAATACCTAATATAGCTCTTCCCCACTTGCTTTCTTGATTCTTTGTGAGGGCAGGTGTGATTCTTATTTATCTGAGTATCTCCAGAACTTAGCATAATGCCTAGCATATAATGGGAGACACCAAAGGTTTGTTAAATAAATGGATGATGTGGAAAGTATGGTACTTATCAGTTGATAATAGGAACTATTTTTTTGTTTTTGTAGAGCACATTTTGTTTGAAAGAGCACTTTCACAACTAGGAATTCTCTTTATTTTTCACTGTCTCTGTGTTTCCTCATTTCAATATTAGTATATCAATGGCTCCATCATTTCTATTCTTTACCCAGATTTTTCTCCTGAATTGCATATCCCACTGCCTTCTGGTCATCTCCACTCAGAATTATCAGAAACATCTTGGACTAATCACCTTCAAAATCAGAGTTCTTATCCTCTTTCCCCTGCCTCAAATTTGCTTCTCTTTCATTTCCTTATTCAGTAAAACCCAGCTACTTCCACTCAGTTGCGTAAGCCCAAATATCCACATAATCATGATCCTCTGGGCTGGGGATGTTCTAACCCTGCCTATCTCCAATGCCATCTTGTGCCATCTTGTGCCATCTCTCCTCTCTCTGTGCCCTAGCCTCACAGGCCTTCTCCTAATATGTAGGATATGATGAAGCTCATTCTCATGCTTGTTCCTATGCAAATTCTCATTACTCTGCTTTAAATCTTCTCCCACCTCTTATCCAAAATTGTCTCCTACTTATTCTTCAAATCTGAGTTCACTGTGCATTGTATGTAGGAGGCTTAACAGCATGCTGTCCTCTATTCACTAGCTGCCCTTAGTGTTCCTTTTCTACAGTGGTGGCAACCAAATAGGTCCCTAGAAATTGTCAAATGAACCTTTGGGGGAGTAGGAGGTACAAAATTAAATTCAGTTAAAACCACGACCTTGATCAGGATGTTCTGAGATAGCTTTTCCTTAAAAAGCTACGTGATTTTTAAATTATTGTTGAACTTCCTGTTTTACTACCCATTATGGATAGAGAAGAGTTGTTTATTATTGTATGCTGTATATGCATAGTGTCTAGCATGAGCTAGGTGCTTGATAAATATTTATGTTGAATAAATGAATGAAATTAATTATTGCAAAAATCATATGGAGTATGTTTAGCCAGAATTGGTGTTCCCATTTCTAAATGGAAGTAACAGAGACACTGAATGGTTAAATGACAGGCACACAAATGACACTATTGATACATGATAGATCTGGCTAGGACTTGAATCTAGGTTTTATCACCCTCTCTTCTTCTTGTCAAAATATATCATTTTACTGCCATTACTATTGTTTTATCCTTCTCATATTACTTTATCTTCTCTTCCAAGCTTCTCATTGCATTTATGCAGCATTAATATGTACTTAGCTCTATCACAAGGTCTGAGGTGCTCAGGGTCTCTTGGTAGCTTCCAATGATGCATCACTGTGATACTTTTGAAAACTCACAGCATATTAAATATAGGAGGGAGGTGGTTAGGGCTTCTCCTGTTGTAATAGGACTGTCAGAGAAGAAAAAAATCAATAGCTCTTCTGAGTGAATTTGCTTTGCTGGTACTCTTAGCCATGTGGATTTGGAGAAAAGCAATCATATGCCAGGTTAAGACAATCTGATCGTAATGAAGGCATCATGGAATTGTTAACCAGCACATGAAAGAACTTCTAGGGGTACTTGATTAAAATCATCTTTTATTACCATGCAGCTTGAGTATAGCCAAGCAGAAAAATCTCAATTGGAAATAGAAATTCCTTTAAGTGGCATGCCTAATATACTTCTATTCTCCAAGGTTTTGAAACACAAGGTCTGTATAGCACAGTTCCTCAATTGTTGTTTTTTTCAAACAAATATATTAGCATGACTTAAGTGCCTTCATAGTCAATATCTAAGTGCTAAGTGAAGGCACAGCATGCTTTTAAGAAGTAAATTTAACACAGTGGTGCTCTAGTGCTCTGGAGTCATGGAGGGGAGCCATGTTGGTGGGCTTTGTGATGCAAGATTCTCCTTATTTGGCAGCAAGGGGCTGGGGACTGAAGTACCTTTTCCTCTGCAAGGAACACATATGTTTTCCCATCTCTACATAGGGCAGAGAGAATAATTACAAGATTTAGAGTCATATTTTCTGTGCTAGAACACTAGCTACACTGATTTTTAATGGCTTACTCTGCACTCTAGGCTTCAGTTTCACATTTGTAAAATGGGCTTGATATTAATATCTATGTCATACAGTTGTGAGGTTTAAGTGAGTCAGTGAAATAAATGTGACCAGCACAAAGAAACACCCCACAGATAATTGTTAGCTATTATCTCTCTTGCTTAAATAGACGTGTTTCTATATTTGTGCATTACTAAACTCTGTCTATATATCAGATGTTTATAATCTCAGTAGTTCATAAGCACCTAAACAACCCAATTTCCATAATTCTGTAAGTATCTCATTTGATTCTTACAACAATCCTAGGAAGCTGGAATGGCCCATTTTACAGACAGGAAACTGAAACCTAGATTGATCGAAATATGGCTATAATAATAAAGTGAGATACTTAGGGCCAGGGTTATAGCATTGTTCTTCTTATGAATATTTTTTTTGTTCTTTTAACACTATAGAATTTTGACAGATTCATATTTTATCTCAACTGTTCAAGATACAAAATGAATCTGTCTCTATTGCGGTCATTTGCATGGGGATGGGAGAGGTAGAAGAGGGCATAGAGGAGATAAATGGTGATGGAAAATATAAAATGAAATTAAAAAATATATCAAAATGGCCCTAAGATAAAGTCCAGTATGAGTTTGTCCTACCAATTTCTTCCTGTAATTAATACAGTTCCCTGGGTAGCAACTGCATGTTTTAGTCAGTATCTGCATAAGTATCTCTCTGTTTCTATCTCTCTTCCCTCCTCTATGGGTTCCTCTCTTTATCTCTCTCCCTTACCTCTACCTGTCTCCTTTCCACAGGCCCTTCACCCAGGCCGCCCATGCCCCAAGGGAACTCCCACCCTGATTCAGGACACCCTTTAGGGCAAACCAGCTGGCCCCCATCAGTGCACAAGGCTTCTTCTATCCTATCTAATAAAAGAGTAATATGCAAATTGACTGTCACTCCAACACAATATGGCTGCTTTCATGTGGTCAAAGATGGCTGCCACCATGTGGACATAAGTTGGCCACCACAAAATAGCCAGCAAAGGAGAGCAGTTGGGAGGGACCAGGCCTGCAAGGGAGGGCAGTTGGGAGCAATCAAGCCTGCAGAGGAGGGCAGTTAGGGGTGACCAGGCCTGCAGAGGCAGGCAGTGAGTGGCAAACAGGCTGGCAGGGGAGCAGTTAGGTATCAATCAGGCTGGCAGGTGAGTGGTTAGGGGATGATCAGGCTGGCAGGCAGAAGTGATTAGGGGCAATCAGGAAGGCAGGCAGGTGCTCAATTGGGAGCCAGCAGTCCTGGATTGTGAGAGGGATGTCTGATTGCCCTTGAGGGGTCCCAGATTGGAGAGGGTGCAGACTGAGCTGAAGGACACTCCCATGCACAAATTCCATGCACCAGGCCTCTAGTTACTAGATAAAAAAGCAAAGAAATGCAGTTTTGGTAAAAAAAAATAGCACAGAAAGGGGAGACGGTTCTTGATTATAATAAAGCTTGAAAACAGTGGAAAAACAACAATTAATAAAAATTCTTGCTGGGGAAGATGAATGTGTCTGAGTGTCTGCATCATTAATTATGTACTGTGTGAATTTAGGGAAATTAGCTAACCTCACCAAGTCTCAATTGCATCCCTTGGAAATAGTGAATAATAATAATTAATAATGTTATCAATCTCCTACTGTTACTACAAGGATTGAATAATTTATGCCTAATATTCCCTAGAACACAAAAGTGTTTTAAATAAATAGTAATAAGTAAATGTTGTCTATCATCAATATTATCATCATTATCTATATAAATAAAAGCTTAAGCAACCCAACAACCCAACGACTGGTTGACCAGTTGCTATTATCTGCACTGACCACCAGAGGGCAGATCCTCAATACAGGAGCTACTCCCTGGTAGTCAGTGCACTTCCACAGCCAACCTTCCACAGCTCCTCTCCCCTCCAGCCAACTTCCCATGGCCCCTCCCCCTAGCTGGCCAATCACCCACAGCTCCTCCCCCTCACCAACCTCTAGCAGCCCTGATCACCAGCCAGTCTCAGGGGACCCCACCTATGTATGAATTCCTGCACTGACCCTCTAGTCATTAATATTATTAATGCTCTCAGGAGGAGAAAGTATAGAAAGTTTCAATTTATCAAGGTGAAGGTGATAAATTTCTGTTTGACACATTAGGTAGTAAAAAACTATGAGGATAGAGCATTTATTATGGAAAGAAATTTTATAGTTATTTTTTAAAAAAACTGGAGAGGTAAGTACTGCAGCTGCAGGGAGTTTAGCTGAGATTTACTTGCAAGAATTAGGTGGTTCTGGGCTAGAATAAGATAAATCCAAGTTTCAGAGTCATCAAAAGCATTTAGCCTTAGTGATCATGAGCTCCAGGCCCATTTACTCTCCCCCCCAACCCCAACAAAATTGTACACAAAATGTTAATGTATGAGTAGCAAAACCTCCAAATTAAACAAACTAAATTACTTAAAATTATACTATGAAATTAAGACAGTGACATGTAAACTCTTCCAAAGTTGAAAGGCAGCACCATAAACACAAATAATGAATTTCATAAAAATAAGCCCTGCAAATATGACTTTGTTGAACTGTATTGACATGATCAAAGATTAGTTAAGATAGGGATCACAAACATTTTCAGTGAAGCTTCAATGATATTTGGTTTTATAATGTACTGAGACTTAAATATTACTCATGCATAGAAATATAATGTTTTGTGGTCTTTATAATTCCTTTTAAAGTAGTCATCTTCCCCCATAAAAAAAGTAGAAAACAAGGCCCTTAATCATGTCATATGCTCCTTGATATCCTTTTACTCAGAATAATTTAATTAAAAAAAAACATTTCAGTGAACACTAATTGAAGAGACTACCAGTTTTCCTTTTATTGTATTTTTTATTTTTATAGATATAAATTCTTTACCATTTTCTTGTTCTTCTTCGTAAAGAAAGCCCTTTAACATTTCATGCAATACTGGTTTAGTGTGAGGAGTTCCTTTAGTTTTTTGTTTTGTTTTTATCTGGGAATCTTTTTATCTGCCCTTCCCTTCTAAATTATAGCTTTGCTGGGTGGAGTAATCTTGATTGTAAGACCTTGCTTATGTCACGTTATTTCTTGACACTATCTTATGGCCTCCAAAATTTTGTTATGATGCCAGACAATATAGTTTCTACCCATATGTTCTTAGTTCTTTTCCCCATTGTTGGAACTCAGAGGGAGGATGTCTGAGTAAATCCATGCATGGTCCCTTTAAGAGGAACTGTCTGGGAATCCAGCAGCCCTCTGTCTCACTCAGCAACAATCCCCCCAACCCCACCCCTGATTTTTTACAGACAAAAGTTATGGGGACTTCTCTTGGTTCTGGAACTCTGGGCTAGGTGGCCTGTTGTAGAACTGGGGCCCCTTGCTCCTCATGGGACATCTCCAGCTCTCCTTTTATAATGAAAGAAAAAGTGCTGTGATGAAGAGTTTCTAATCAATATCTAATTAAAATTTTATTTTATTTTATTTTTAACCCTTAGTTTTCTCATTTCTAAGTTCTTTCAAATGTAATAAGAGTTTTACTTTAAAAAGTTGGGGGACAAAAATGCAGTCATTTTACTTTTATAGTAAAGCTATAGGCTTGGAATTAAAGAATGCTGACCCAAGCTATTGTGAGGGAATTAGAAAAATTATTAGAAAAAGTATAAGAATCAACAAAACTTGGTCTTTATTGACCTAATATTTTTTGATACAGAAAACAACAACAAAAACACCCAAAACCTTAGAGCACCAACAGTGAGGGGATCAGAAAAAGTAAT
This sequence comes from Lasiurus cinereus, assembly GCA_011751065.1. Lineage (NCBI taxonomy): Eukaryota > Metazoa > Chordata > Mammalia > Chiroptera > Vespertilionidae > Lasiurus > Lasiurus cinereus. Next base: position 10,005,754 of record JAAGEH010000005.1, read on the forward strand.
GGCAATCTAAGTCTTTTGTATTATGGATAAAGAAAAATAGGTTCTGCATCCCAGGCCATGGGGCAATGTGATATGACTCACACTCTTTTTTTTTATCCTCACCAAAGATATTTTTTCCATTGGTTTTTAAGAGAGTGAAACGGATAGAGAGGGAGAGGGAGAGAGTGAGGGGGAGAGAGAGAGAGAGAGAGAGAGAGAGAGAGAGAGAGAGAGAGAGAGAGAGAAACAGAAACATTGATGTGAGACACATTGATTGGTTGCCTTCCATACATGCCCCAACTGGGGCTGGGGATCAAACCTGCAACCAAGGTAAATGGTATTGAACCCAAAACCCTTAGGTCCACTGGCCAACCCTCTAACCTCTGAGCAAACTAATCATGCCTGTGACTCTCACTCTTACTAGAATAAAAAGAATAAATTTTCTAGTCCAGTGGCCACAGAAGCAAATTGTTCTTCTAAACTAGAGGCTCAGTGCATGAAAATTCATGTGCTTCGTATGGGGGGAGGTATGGGGAGGCTCCCTCAGCAAAGCCTGCACCCTCTCACAGTCCCAAGTCCTCAGGAGATGTCTAACTGATGGCATAGGCCCCGCTCCTCCCAGGGAGCAGGCCTGAGTCTCAGTATGGACTCCCTTTGCAGAAGGTGACCTGCGGGCCAATCAGGGGACAGCATCAGTGGCAAGTGGCTGGCCTGCCCTATCGCCCGGCTGCTGGCCTCCCTATGTGGAAGGCAACCTGGTGGGCTGATCAGGGGACAGCACTGGCTTGTGAGCAGCTAGCTCCACCCTTGATCACCCCACTGCTGCCACTGTGGGCCTCCCTATCTGGGAGGAGAATGGGCAGGCTAATAAGGGGCCAGTGCTGGTGGCCAGTGGCCAGTCCTGCCTCCCCAATCGCCCCTCCACTGCTGTTGGTTGCCATCAGCCCCTCCTCATCGCCATCCCCTCCTTCTGCTTGCTGGCACATGCCTTGGTTGGCCTGGCACTGCCTGCTCGCCAGCCCCATTCCCCACTGTCCACTGACTGGTCATTCCACTGTTTGATCGATTTGCATATTATGCTTTTATTACAAAAGATAAGTGAGCCATTACCCCAAGATCCAGCTACCTTTAATTGTCACCCTCCAACTTCCTGAAGCCCAGAGAAGGAAGAAGAGGATCTTAGTCAAATATGACAGCTAATCCATCTAAGTATGATTGCCTCACCTTGAGAGTGAACAGGGGAGGGGAATAATTCGAAGAACCTTAATGCAAAGGACAGGAATGCAATTAGGTTGCACCAACCATTTCTACTTCTGGTCTGTGTTTTATGAATTTTAGGGGACTGTGTGGTGGTCAAAGAAAGTCCCTTTCAAGATGCCCTTTGTTGGAGAACCAGCTGGGAATGGTAACCAGGGCCATGGGATAGCAATGCATTTCAGAAGGGGGCTTCCTGCTTGTCATTAACAAGAACCAGTTACACCACTTTTAACAGCTAAGTCTACTCATTCAGGTTTCACTAAAGGCTGAGTATCTGCAGCACTGAAATAAGCAAATACAATTAGATGTCAACTCAGATCAGGGCCTGCACAATTTTCTGGATGGATCTTACTCTTCCTTCCTGAGAGTATTCTTTCTACATTTTTGCCTCTCGGGGAAAGGAGGGATAGAAGATTGATAACTATTTTTTGCAAAATATTATTTCAGAGAGACACTTTTTAAATGTCATTGACATCTTTTCCTTTGTGCCTTCAATTGTTTTTCCGAGAGGCAAAATATTGGGTAATAAAAAGGAGTGAGAAATAGGAAGTCCTTGCTCCTCTCCTTGTAGGGTGTGTAGACTAAAACTAAGCCTTTGGCTTTCCTGAGCATTTCTTTTCTCTATTTTAAAATAGAAATTATAACTCCTGTCATCACAAGGATCTTAGGAGCTCAAATAAAATATGTGGAAAAGCTTTGGAAACATAAGGAGTGATTATTTTTCTGTGTGAGGGGGGGAAAAAAGGGTCTTCGCTATTATGAACATCCAACAAATACCAATACAGCATTAAGTTCCTTGTGTACTAGGTTTTTTCTTTTCTTTTTCCTTTCTTATTTTTACTAAGTCTTTTTTTAAAAATATATTTTATTGATTTTTTACAGAGAGGAAGGGAGAGGGATAGAAAGTCAGAAACATCGATGAGAGAGAGACATCGATCAGCTGCCTCCTGCACGCCCCACAGTGGAGATGTGCCTGCAAGCAAGGTACATGCCCCCACCGGAATCGAACCCAGGACCTTTCAGTCCACAAGCCGACGCTCTATTCACTGAGCCAAACCGGCCTCGGCTACTAAATCTTTTAATAATAAAGTATGTTCATGATATAGGCATGGTGCTCATTGAACATGCAAGTAAAAGAAGTGGTAGAGAGATTGAATGACATATCTAGGGTCTCAAAGCTTATTATTTGTAGAGACAGAATTAAATTCAATTTTGTCTCTTTCCAAAGACATTGCTTAGCTTCCAGAAAATGTCAATTATACTTTTGGTAGGATGTTGGTAAAAATGCAAGGTTTGAGAGTGAATCAGCCAATGTTTGCATTCTAAGGCTGCCACTCACTCGCTGTTGCCATGGGTAAGTTGTTTAAATTCTCTGGTTTTGTTGTCTCAACTAAAAATGGGAAAGACAAGTGACTAACCCACATGGTTCCTTTGAAGATTTCTAAGTGCATATATAGCACTTAGCAGGATACTTGGAACCCAGTCTTCGGTATGTGTCAGTTAATATTGTTTCATCTCAAAAAAAATTTGTTAGCAACCAGCTCAGTAAATGGTCTAAGGAAATCACAAAATTGCTCATAGTTTACTCCAAGAATTTTGAATATGAGGAAGATTTGATCACATACAACTGAGCACTGATTAAAATGATTGGAAGTCAGCTGGGTGCAATCAGGTATACCAGATTAAAGAAATAAATCCATCAGGTATAAGGTGGAAAACTATGCTCAAGATAATACAAAATGAATAGAATCAAGAAAATAAAGTACCTTCCAAAATTAGATTAAATGACAAGGTAAAGATCTTAAAATTAAACATCTTGATGGACAGTTAACTTGTAATCTAACTTCTGGGCTACTCATTCATGGGTGGTATAATTTATATTATATATTCTAAATGACATGGGGCATATGATCCACTCATTACAAATATTTAGAAGTCAATAATAAAATGCTAACCTCTAAACTTATTATTTCCTTATCTATAATAATCGTATTAAACAAGGTTAAAAACCATTTGAGTATGAATTTTTCTCCTCATGATATAACCTTTATCTGTTTGATTCATATTCTGAAAAATAGTATGAGTCTACAGATGACCCAACAATTAGGGGGGTGCAAGGGTTCATCTAAGAATGGTAGGCCAACTTGGGTTTGGATACCAGCTCCACAGCTATTCAGAAAAAGTTCTGGTGAACCTCTCCCTGCATCTGTAAAAATGGGAGTAATATATCCAGCCTCTCAGGGTGTTGTTTAGGTTAAGTGAGTTAATAGGGATACATTTTCAGCCCTATTCCTAGCACCTAGTGGGCAGCCATTGGAGTAGGTTACCTCCACCTAATTTCCTTTAATGAAGTTAAGAAAACATCTTCTCTATTATTAAATACTGACAAGGTGTTTTATTATTATTATTATTTTATTAATGTGATACATATATACATATCTTCCCATTGTCCCCCCTCCTCACAGGCATACCCTAACCACCACCACCCCCGCCCCAGTGTCTTGCGTTCATTGGTTATGCTTATATGCATGCATACAAGTCCTTTGGTTGTTCTCTTATCTTCCCCACCTCTCCTTAACCACAAGATTTTAAACACATTCTTAGGAACTGGTGAAGCATAATGCTCTCTTGCCCTTAAGGATTCCCTACAGTAGTTAGTAATTTCATTACATTGACATCACATGAATATGGAATGTATCAGAAAATGATACGTTAAATGGGTCTCAGGGAAGGTGGAGAATAAGTAGACTTAGAAAAGCTACAGACCAAAAGCAATGTCACTAAGTCTCGATGTGGCCAGAATTTGCAGAAAGACAAGGGAGGAAAGGATTTCCTCGGCTCAGAATAACATCTATGACGTAAGTTATTCTTCACTCTTATGGTTTTGAATGGAGAGATGTTGCCAATGTAATCCTCTGGGTTTCCTTTACCATCCCCAAAGGAGAAGAAGTTTTATGCTGGGTAAGAGTGAAAAAAAGGAACTGAACATCCTCAGCTCACTCCTTTCTCTTGGGAGCCAGCTCAGCCTGCATCAGCCTTGCATCTCCTTTCACAAGCTTAGCAAGGCAGGCTGTACCTGTGCAGGACAAGCTGACAGCTGGGTGTGGAGAGTAACTCCACTCAGAGGATGTTGGAAGGTTCATTTGACTGCCTGCTATAGCCATTTCCTCTGATCTAGCTTTTATCAAGTCCAATTTAAAAAAAAAGTCTGGCACCACTATTTTATCTTGTTTTAATATTAAGATTTTTAAAAGTGTTATTTATTGGTCAAGTGTGACATTGTAGAACCAAGAGAATGTGTATTGGTATTCACAGTGTAATATCTTTTTGTTTTAGGAAGGAGAAAATAGGAAAACTGATTTTTAAGGTTTAAATTTGGTCCATGAATGGGTTATAGGGGCTTTTCAGTCACTTTAAGAAATTTGGACTATCCCATAAGGAGTGTGGAATCATAATGCATTATAAGCAGGAGAATGACAAGGCATTTGGTGGGAGGAGGGGTATTAGAAGGATAAGGATGCTGACAGATTGAAGTAGATGGATTATGTGATACATTGGAGACTAAAAGCCAATTTAAAGACTTCCAACAGTGCAGGCAAGATCCTTGACTGTAGATTTAGTAATTGATGTACCATGGATCTCTAAATTCCCTTAGAATCCAAAAAGTATAAGAAAAAAGACCAACATACCTTACTTTGAAAGTAAAATTTTAAAATAACATAAAGGCCTGAGGGGTAGGGGTAGGGGCACTACATATATTGGGAGATCCAATAGGAGTGATACCCTAAAGCTCAGCTGTTGCTGAAATGAAGAGAGGATTACTTGAATAATCTAGAATTCATCACAAATAATCATAACTAATTTAAAAAACATTGTCTAAAAGACAAGCCAAATTTCACCAATTGTGTAATGAGTAGATGTTTTGCAGGGAAAAATAACAAAAACACAAAATTGAGGATACAAGCCTTGTACCCCTTATCTCTCCCTCCATACATCACCATTGCTAACATCAAAAACAGAATATGCAGCCGAGACTGGTTTGGCTCAGTGGATAGAGCATCGGCCTGTGGACTGAAAGGTCCCGGGTCCAATTTTGGTCGGGGGCATGTACGTTGCTTTCGGGCACATCTCCAGTGTGGGCGGCTGATCGATGTTTCTGACTTTCTATCCCTCTCTGTGAAAAATCAATAAAATATATTTAAAACACACACACACACACACACACACACACACACACACACAAACAGAATATGCATGTAATAGCACCTGTATAATAGATCAGGCTATAAAGGGTTCAGGAAAGATAATACATTACATGACTCATCTAATAATGTAATTCTGTAACCATATAGGAGGTAAGTTCTGTGAATACAGAGCAGGGTTGGAAATCACAGCTGCCATTCTAACTCTCCATACTCTGGCCCAGGCTCACTTTGCTAAATAAGCACTTTGTTTTTAATTTATTGGGCAATATGGGTTTATATCTTATCATGATTATACATAAGTTAAAAAAGGTAAATGGAGCTGCTTTTTGAAGAACATCTCTTGTTGTCTATTGCAGAAATAAAAGATGAAACTTAGGGGTACAATACCATTATACTTCACTCAGAAATTATTTATTGAGGACTTATTGGATGTTACCATTGTGTTAGGTAAGTGACAGATCTATCCCTTGCCTGGAACAACTGTGGCAGCAACACTGGACCTTAAGCTTGAGAGAGGGGCTTATCCTTAAATGATGCTCAATTGTCCTTCAAATTTCAAAGGAAGTTAAAAAGCTTTTCTCATTCCAGTGTTTGAGACATTTACTCCCATTATAAAATGATGGCACCTTAAAAAAGAAATAAGTATTAAATAGAACTTCCCAGAGAGCTGTAAGCAAAATTATTCTAAAAACTATTTCCCTACTTCTTCCCTAAACATATTAAGCTTGTCAAAACCGCATCTATAATCATTATTTTTTGAGCTATATGCTGACCTAAATAAGTTTAGTTTTCTGACCGCTCCATGCTTATCAGAAATTAAGTCAACATCAACAAAAGCAGTTTACATGTGAATTAGTTCAGCACAATGGAGGGAATGACCTTTTAGGGTCAGACCTAGTTCCATCTATAAATCTGGTCCTTGTTAGAAGTGTGAATTAGGACAAACCACTTTTCTCCTAAAAGTTCATTTATAAAATAGAAATAAGATGACCTGCCCCTCCATGCCATTTTAAGATCAAATAAAAATAATGGCATATAAAAAAACCTTCACAAATTACAGCTATTATTATAATTTAGTATAATTATGTCATTCTAATAAAGCACTCAGTCTCATTGTATACCACATCTATAAAAGAAACTACAGATCTAGGCTGCTCCCTTTTTTTTCTTATTCATGAATAACTATGCTAATTTTCACCACGTTTTTTTCTAAGGGGCCCTGATATAGCCTTACCATTCTTAGCACAATGGTGCATACAACCATTGTGAATCAATCAGAGTTGACACAGTGAAACATATTCACCATGTTTTTCATTTGTCTAATTTGCTACAGTTGTTATGAAGACACTAAGATTCTGAGATTTCGCTAGGGTGATTCAAAGAGCTGAGAGTAGCCAACCTACTGGAATCTAGGTTTCCTGATTTCCAGGTCTGTATCTTTCCACAGCAGTACATTCACTCACTCTCCTCTGAGCTGTGAAATTCAAGCAAGAGTCCAAGTTAGAAGAAAGTGATCACTGAATATCACTTGACACTGTGATTTTTGCTGACGTATGAATTACGTCATGGCCCTTGTACTATAGAGTTACAGAATGACTGAAATAAGAACCTGTTTAGAAGATTGTTCATGTACTCTGTCAAGGCTAATGACAGGACAGAGTCTACAATACGGTAATTTTAGTGATGGGATAATGGACATTAGCCAAGCTACTGCCATGATAGCTACGGACATCTCATCGTAAGAGGATGCTTTCAAATAAGACAAAGTATGATTTATCAATTTTTACATATATTTACTCAATTGGTCTCGAATGAACGATACAAATATCTGATCCTTGTGACTAAAGCTTATTCCTGAAAATACAACTCACTCTTTACTATTTTTAAATCAAAATGTAGCTTAAAGAAAGAATAATCCTTAGAAAATATAGGTTTGTTTTCCAAAAATTTTAGAATTTCATCAGGAAAATAATAATTACCAACTTTTAAAATGAAATATTTAGAATTAATAATTGGCAAATACCTGTAGTACTATTCTGTTACTTGAAGCTAAATTGTAAGTAATGAGACAAGATTCCATTTTAAACGGTTTCAAATTCTTATACCATCTTACTCATATTTAGAGCAAATTTTAATGACACTCGTAAATGGTGTTGCAGAAATGTTCTCATGACTTCATAGTTCAACTAAAAAATAAGAAATGTAGGGAGAGAGAGGAAGACCATATGCTTGAACTGTAAGCTCTAAAAAATCAAAATACTTTTAGTAGAGTCAAATGATTACTTTTGCTTTCTTTTTAGCATCCTATTTAAACTCTTTTTATCTAGAGACTTTCCTAGTTAAAGGATATTCATCACTCAATGTATTTAATTGAGATATTACAAATACCTTTCTCATTAAAGTATTAGAGGGAAGGGTTAAAGCCAGAGCTGAAGAGAAAGTCAAAGGTCAATATTTGGATATTTGGTGAGCTGTGATCCTTTGCTTTGTGGTCAGCATTTGGACTTTATTAAGATATTCCTTAAATGTCCAACTTAAAAGTGAGGTAAATTATGATTGCCCTTATAAGATCAAAACTCAGTCATGCAAAGTAACCATAAAGGAATGAAAGAACATCCAGCCATCAAGATAAATATATTTTCTTTCTAAAGAAAAATGGTATTGGTCAAAAGTTTGAGAGGATGTTTTGGACCAAGAAGCAAAGCAAAGAAAAAGAAAAGTCAGCAAGGCAAGTTTTGTTTAACAATCTAGAAACTTACTAGGTGGAAAGCAGTATGAACATTGAATTAAATAATTAACAAATTTTGAAGATATTCTAACTCTAAAGAGAGAAACCTAATAATTGAAAGTTACCCTGGACTTCTTTTATTTTTCTTAACCACCTTATTTTGTCATATTCTGCCACAAAGAAACCCACACTGGTTAATGCATCTTTTTTGCTCTATATAAAAAAATATACCAATACCACTGTTGCTACCTGAATTATGCCATCATCATCTTTGCTTTGGAAGCACTACCCAGATAACATTCTAACTGGTATCCCTCCTTCCATTATTCTCTCCCCATAGCTCATTCTCACTATGTCATGGCCTTATTATAAAAAATCCAATGGCTTCTTCTTGAACTCTGAATACAATTCAGACTTAATCCCATGATCTCCAAATCTACATGATCTGGCCTTACCTAACACTCCAACCACCTTCCCTGCCTTTCTCCACACTCTTACCTCCACACCAGCCTTCTAGTGTTGAAGGAACATATCACATATGTTATTATTTAATTTGTAACATCACCTAAAGATTGCTTTTGATTTTTCAATATCAACTTAATTGTCTCCTCATTAAGATCTTCCTTATTTTACATTCTTAAACAAAGTAGTTCCCCTTCCACCAACCTAATTCCATATCATATTGCCCTCATTTATTTTTAACAGTACATTACCATCAGAAGTATTCTTATTTATTTGTTAATTTTATCTATTCCTCAACCAGAATGTAAGCTTAAAATATTTCCTGTTATATTGATTGCTATGTTTTCAAGTTTCTAGAAAAAGGCTTGTGTCTACTGCTACATTTTAATTTTCTATATAATAGATGATCAATAAATCTTTGTGACCGACTAAACAAATAAATTTATGAACATGTATGTTTTAATTCATTTGACAATTATATTTTTCATTTATATAAATGATTTTTACATAACTTGATATCATATATTTTTTCCCAGTCTGAGTCAGTTTCTTGGTCTCAGTTCCCTCCAGATACTTAACAGAAAGGTTATCTGGGTTTTCTTTTCTTTCCCTACAATTTTTAAAAATTATTTTACTGGTTTTTAGAGAGAAAGGAAAGGAGAGGAAGAGAGACAAGAAAGAGAGATGAAAACATCTATAGGAGAGCTTAAAATTAATCAGTTGCCTCTAGTATGTGCCCTGACCAGGAATGAACCAGCAACCATTAGATGCATGGAGGACATTCAACCAACTGACCCAAAATTAGTTTTCAAAGAAACAAAATGAGTAATCCACGGAACAAATCAAGATTATCATCAAAAGAAGTACTTCTTCAGTATGTCTTGCCTAACACAATACTGTCCCCTCCCTACCAATTTTCAAAGATACAATTTTTTTAACCATTCATAAAATATGTCAGGCCCTATCCTAGCACTAATGATACAGAAATAAATAAAGCATGGTTTGTGTTCTCTCAAAGCTTCCAATATGGTGGAGAGAGGAGACAAGTAAGCCATCAGAATGCTAAATGAAAAGCAGGTATATGTACCCAGAGAAAGGAAGCCTTAACAAAGATAACATTTGAGATGATTCTTGAATAACAAATAAGATTTAATCAAACACTGTGACAGGAAGAATCATGATAAAGGGATATAAAACACCAAGAGTTTTTGAAAACTTTATAATAAAAAAGAAACAACTGCTTTACACATGTAATCCAACATAGACCACCCATTAACATTTTCAGACATATTTATCTCTCCAGAAGTCAGATTACACTTAAAGTAAAGCACTACTTTAAGTGATTTTGGGTTGTTAATTCATTCGTATGAGTGTGATGATATGTTTGGCAACATATACACCTAGAATGTATGAAAGGCATTGGTAGGTTACTTGTCATTGCAAATAGCTAATGTGGATGATAATGTGCATCTATATTCAAGCACTAAGAATGGGAACATAAAAAGGGAAAATATTTCAGACACTATGTGATACAATTCTGTGTCAACCAGTCATCATTTAATAAGTGAGGGCTCTGGGAGTAGAAAGGTAATTGTCAATTTAATGTGCATATCGCACTCCTCAGCAAACTCTCTATTGACAAAATCAGATGGCCTATCTAATTCTGTCTGTTGTACTAATTATCATTTTATCTGTCTCTCAATTTGATCTTGCTCACCCATGTCAGTGTAAAAAGAAGAGCATTCAGCTCTTTTCCTTCAAAAAATTAGATGACACAAAACAAAGCAGTTATGGTGACAGGAGAGACAGGCACATAGATCACATATGAAGATAGTTAAGAACCACCCTGCTAAATAAGATGGGTGAAAATTTCTTTCACCAGGACTTTTAAGTAGGAACCAATCACCTATTTGTATAACTTTTTTCTTCCTAACTATAAACAAACTAAGGATGTATTAAATTGCCAACTGGGTATTATTATGGTCCTAGATATGATAAAAATGACAGATTACAATCACAAGAAAAGTACTCATCCTCATTAACAAATAAAAATATATAAAACAAATTAAAACAGGAATGACATGCAATTCTTAGTCTATCAGATTTAAAAATATATATAAGATAAAAACATCATGAGTACAGGAGAAAAGACATGTTCATAATTCCTTGTATTGGAGGACTATAAATTTGTAAAGTCTTCTTAGAAGAAATTTGGCAATGAACTTTAAGCTCTAGAGAGAAGGCATCAATCTTTTTTGTTTTCCATTATGTCCTCATTGATTAACACAGTGTTTTGGCATGTGGAAACTAACTGCTTAATAATTAATTATTGAATGAAAATTGACTGAATGACTAGATAAATATAAGGTTTAAAAATATTCATATTTTTGATTAAGTGAAACCTTTTCTGAAAATATGTCCTCATAAAAAATATGGTCAAAAAAGTTCATGTTTACCAATGCTTACTTCAGTGTTTTTTACATTAATAATAATAAAATAAGATAACCTAAATATCCAATAATACGAATTTTGGTAGAAATGGAACTATTTGGCAGTTGTTAAAAATTCCATCAACAAAAATAAAATAAATTATTAAAAAATTCTATCAAAAGAAAAATATTTTACTAACAGAAAAATATTCCTAATATGGTGTTAATTTTAAAAAGCAATACAGTTTTATATTTTTAGCTTATAACAGACACATATAAACAATACTTCACATTTGGATACATCTGTGAAGATGCATTACTACAAAATATAATATAGTTTTCTGAGGCTACATATGCAGAGACAATTTTAAAAAGTAAAAATATATCAAATTATTAACTGATTAGCTCTAGGTGAAAAGTAGGTGTTCTGAATTTCTCAAACATTTAATTAGCTTATAATATTTTTACCATAAATTTGTATTATTTCCACATCAAAAACATATAAGCTCAGTCTGCATGGCTCATGGGTGAGTGTCAACCTATGAACCAAAAAATCATGGTTCAATTCTGTTCAAGGCACACACCCAGATTGTGGGTAGATCCCCAATGGAGAACATGCAGGAGGCAGCCAATCAATGATTCTCTCTCATTATTGACATTTCTATCTCACTCTCTCTTTTTTCCTCTCTGAAATCAATAAAAATACTTAAAAATACATAATATTATTTTAAATAGTATAAATGCTCACCTTTAAACTAAGATGATTTATAATTACATATTTACTTTTTATTTTAAAAAACCTTAAAGTTGAAAATAGAGAATTAAAAATATTGCTAGTATTTTTCACTTAACTTTGTTCTGAACCTAAAACTACTCTAAAAAATAAAGTAAAAAACTAAAATATCACAATTAAATGCAACAATATGTGTGACAGAGAACAAATAAAGTAGGTCAAGTAAATGAATGATCAATGTACAAATAGAATAAAAAGTTCTTTTAAGATTATCTTCCTTCTATCAAAAGATATTTTTGCTAATTATTCTTAAAAGTAATATAAATCTAGAATTCATTTATATAATTTTATTTTTTAATTCTTTATTGAATTTAATGGGGTGACATTGGTCAATAAAATTATAAATATTTCAGGTATACAATTATACAACACATCATCTGTATATCTATAATAATAAATGTATAATATGCTAATTTGACTGGATAGCTGAATGACTTTCCAGAATCCTTCTGGATGAAGCTGACAAGGCAGAGGTGGTTAGGGGTGATCAGGCAGGCAGGCAAGTGATTAGGGGTCATCAGGCAGGCAGGCCAGTGGTTAAGGGTGATCAGGCAGGCAGGCAGAGAGGTTAGGGGAGATCAGGCAGGCAGGAAGATTGGTGAATGGTGATCAGGCAGGAAGGCAAGTGGTTAGGGATGATGAGGCAGGCATGCAGAGTGGTTAGGAGTAATCAGGCCGGCAGGCAAGTGGTTAGGGGTGATCAGGCAGGAAGTCAGAATGGTTAGGGGCGATCAGGAAGGCAGGCAGGTGGTTCCCTAATTGTGAGAGGGATGTCTGACTGCCAGGATTGGGCCTAAGCACACATATATTGTGTAAAAATACATGATAAAATTATTTTAAACTAAGATGATTTATAATTACTTCTTTACTTTTTATTTAAAAAACTTTAAGTTGATCACTTAATTTTGTTGTGAACCAAAACCTACTCTAAAAAATACAGTAAAAACTAAAATATCACAATTAAGTACAATAGTATGTGTGACAGAGAACAAATAAAGTGATCAAATAAATGAATGACCAATGTTCAAACAGAATAAAAAAATGCTTTTTAAGATTATCTTCCATCTATCAAAAGATATATTTGCTAATTATTCTTAAAAGTAATATAAATCTAGAATTAATTTATATAATTTTATTTTTAATTTAGTTCTTTATTGAATTTATTGCGGTGACATATTGCGATAAATCTGAGGGGTCCTGGATTGTGAGAGGGTGCAGACGAGGCTGAGCTACAGCACCCCACATGCATGAATTTCATGCATTGAGCCTCCAGTTGTATTATATGTCAAGTCTGCTTCCATCACCATTTATCCCCCCTTTACCTCCTTCTATATCCTCTCAACCTCTCTTCACTCTGACAATCATTCTATTCTTGTCTAAGTCTTTTTTAAATTTATTTTTTAATGAGAAGTCTCCTTCCCACTCTTTAATTTATCTTTATTGTTCAAAGTATTACATATGTCCCCCATCTTTCCCCCCCCTTGACTCCCTCTACCTCATCCCATCCCGAGGCTTACCACACTGTTATCTGTGCCCAAGGCTTATGAATATATGCATATAATACTAATTTCAAGGAAACTTTTTTTTTTAAGAATAGTTTATTGATTTTGAGAGAGAGAGGAAGGGAGAGAAACATTGATGCGTGAGTACATATTCCCTACAAGAAATCAAGCCTACAACCTAAATATGTACCCTGACTGGGAATCCTACCAGAAACCTTTTGCTTTATTGGACAATGCCCAACACCTAAGCCACACCTGCCAGAGCATTTTATTTCATTTTTTAAGAAAAAAGTACTTACTAAAAGCCTATAACAATCAATGTGACCATTAACTAGCACAGCCTTTCAAAATAAAGTACAACTGTGTTTAATTTTGGATTTTTTAATATGGTGGCGTGCCAACTACTGTACTCTGAGCACTTATATTTAATATCAAAAATGATGGAAAAGAAAGATCATGCATTCTACAACAGATTGTAGAGAAACTAATTATAAATAATACTTTAGGACATTATTTCAATCTTCTAGAGAACAAGGGACTCCTAAATTACACCAAAAATAAATAAACCTGTAGAATCATATTTTTTCTTGTTATCCTCTCAAAGTTCAGTACTATTCCTCTCATTATTGAACATCATGACCCATTTGAATGTAGAACCAATTTGTGAACAGCGATTCCAACATTTTAATAGCACCATAGAAGAGAATAAGAATCTGAGTAAAATTAAATAGAAGAGAAATAAATAAAATGATAAATCTATGTTAAATTTTTGTTACGATCTATTTATTATTAAATCAAGCTATTGTAAGGCTAGATTTCCCTTTTGATCTCAATGCACTTGCATAATTAGTAATAATAATAATTATAAGTTAAATCCAAATCTGATTAAGTACCTTTATATACAGGGCCTTATGCTAACATTCGTTCAAAAATTCAGAGCAAGACCTATTGCTACATGCCAAATTCTGGGAATAATGGTAAATACATTGGTTGCACTCTCATGAAATTTAGTTAGCAAAGCAGATAGACATAAAAATAAAGCAGATGCAGCCTTTCCACTCCACAGCCACAGATGCTGCTGACAAGTCTGGGTCCACATATATAATTCAATAATAATACTTCAGGAAATGTCACAAAGCAGTGACTGAACAGATGGCTACTGTGAGTTAAATTCTATGATGAGCTTATGAGGAATCTCACTCTCTAATCAGGAGACTGAGAAGGAAACAACTAACCACTCTGCAAGGTATTATGTTAATTGTGCAGGACACCATGTTAAGTAGAAGTTTTGTGAGCTAAAATGAACCAGAAAGGATTTAAGAGGAGCATATGCTTGAACTAGGACTTTAAAAATTAATAAGATTTATTAGACAGAATGGGATATTCCATCAGAAGGAAAAGAGAAGCCAATAGTCTAGCACAGAGGTTGGAAAACTCTTTTATAAAGGGCCAGACAATAAATATTTTAGGACTTTCTCGTCCTGCAGTCTATATAGCAACTACTCAACTTGGCCACTGCAGCTCAAAAGTAGCCATTGCAGAAGAATATATAAACAAATAAGCATGGGTTCTAATAAAACTTTATTGATAGATAGTATGTTTGAAATTTCAAATAATTTTCAAATGTCATAAAATATTATTCTTTTAATTTTCTTCAACTATTAAAATATTTTAAAAAATGCATTCTTAGCTCATAGCTATACAAAAACTATTATCAGATTGGATTTGACCTGTAGGTTATACTTTTCTGACTCTGGTCTTGTTGAAAGGGAAGCTAAACACACACACACAACAATATCAAATATCAAAACCAGCAGTTCTCAATAATCAACCTTTTCATTTCACAGTAAACATTTTATAATACCCTCCTTTCTCCATCTGAAATGAAACTCATAGATAATACAACTATTACATATATATATGTATATATATACTATAGGTGTGTCTATATAATGATCTAACTCAAGTAAAAGGAGAAATACAAAGAAATTACTTTATATTTTAATGTTTTCAATATGGCAGTCTGTGATTCCAACTATACTAGATAATTTAATGAAGTAGTCAAATGCTTACATATACTTAATAATTAATACATTTAGATTTCAATGGAATAGAGATCACATACCAATTCTTATAAGAAGCAGAGGAAAAGTGAAAGAGCAGACATGTAACAGATTCTAGGTTGAAAATTGATGTTAGAAGTGATAACAGATCATTTTATATGATAAGAAATCAAAGGAAATAACTTTAGTTGAAATATAGATAATCTAACATAATTGGCAATAAAGTAAAAATGTAAATAGAGAATATAAAAACATCATATTTTCACAAATAAACTGGCCTTTCAGCATAAAGATAATTCAATTTACTATAATGCAGTCCAGTGAGAAAGTTTCTATCTATCTATATATCTGTCTACCTATCTATGTGTCTATCTATCTATCATCATCATGTATCTATCCATATATATATATATATCTATATATATATATATATATATCTTTACTCCTGTTTGAAATTCTCCCTCATGTAAAAGTATACATTTAATTTCTAGTACTTCAAAAGACTGTCAAACTTTGTCCTTTAACAAAAAAATAAATAGGAAATGAGAAATGGGTATAAAAACAACAATAACAAAATCCTAGCAGCCTAACAACTTATAGGGAAATTAAAGGTAGATGACATTTGAGACGATACCAGAGTAATATTAAAAACAACAGAAAACTCTAAAATAAATAATTTCAAATAATTTTCACAAAATAGATTCCTTATAAACAAAATATTTTTAAATTAATATGTAATATGGCAATCAAATGAATTATTTTAAAAGCAAACTTATCAGTGAAATTTGATGAGATTTTTGTTTTTCTACCAATTCAAAATCTTTGGGTCTAGGTCTATTTAAAGGATCCTTAGGTTTCTTCAATTATATATTTTTTGCAGGTGACATACAAATGTAGAATGATACAGGAGAAGTGTGTCAATGGCACAATACCAAGAGCAGCAGCACTGCTCTAAGGATGGGATTTTCCAAAATGCGAATCAACTCTTGATAAAATTCCTAACAGAACTAAGTATAATGACTCCTTTATTTACACAGGAGTTACATTCCTATAATATTTAATGATTATTAAATCATTTCAGAAAATAGTTTATTTGTAATACCAAATTTGATTTTGAACACTTGGAAAATAATAAATTTAAAAACATCTTCATAAACACCCAGTGAAATTTTTACAATTGTGACGTACACGGGACAATTCTTGGTTGCACATTATATACTGCACATTATAATGTATGCTCCCTTCTCCTAAATGCCAGCATAACCTCCCAATAATTATTCCCATGCATTCCTAAAATTATTTTTTAGTGGTTCTTCTCTCTCATGCTCTTGGGGATTGTTGGTCTGAATTATGAGATAGTAGAAATTAGGTTTATATAATTTTTGTATAATGTCCAAGACCACATTATCAAGAAATTACATGCTTAATCATTTTCTGTCAGTAATTATGCTTCATGAAGAGGAGTACATAAGGGCTAACACAAGTAGTGTAGACTGAAACAGTAAAAATAAAACTCAAATCTGAGTTCAAAGACTTTTATAAATTCTGTCACAAGTTTAATGACCTTGAGCAAGACTTAACTTTTCTAGGCTTCAGGTTCTACTTTGGAAAATATACTATATAGCCTTTAAATTTCCATAGTGTTCTAACATAATTATAAATATTATAAATCTTTGGGAAATTGAAAGACTGGGACAGAGTTGAGAATAGAGAAGATAAAAGCAGCTAAGGCTACATTTGCAACAGATAAAACTATCAGGGAAAGAAAGGGGACAGACAATGGAGACAATGGTATTAAAGAGAGGTATTTGATTCTTGGCATGATAGATACACAGGTAGGCAGGCTATGTGTGTATAATTCACAAACATTCAGTAATGCAAGATGATGCTCTGTGATTAAAATATAGAAAATAAAACATGCTATAAATTAATTCAATTTATAGCAATTTAATTACTTCTGTAATACCTCTAATTCTTTTTGTCCGCAAAAATATGACGTTATTATATAGGGGCTGATATTTTTCCAAAGACTGAAAAATACTATTGCCAAGACCGGTTTGGCTCAGTGGATAGAGTGTCAGCTTGTGGACTGAAAGGTCCCAGGTTCGATTCTGGTCAAGGTCATGTACCTTAGTTATGGGCACATTCCCAGTAGGGAGCGTGCAGGAGGCAGCTGATCAATGTTTCTCTCTCATCGATGTTTCTAACTCTCTATCCCTCTCCTTTCCTCTCTGTAAAAAATCAATAAAATATATTTAAAAAATAAATAAAAATAAAAAATAAAAAAAATAAAAATAGTATTATTTTTTCTTGCTAAGGAACTCTCTTTAGAGAAGGAATCAGTAGAAGCAGCCACAGAGTTCAAAGTTACAGGACTTATTAAGTTTATAGCACTTAATTCCTAATTCCTCACCATAAATTTTGCAAAATATTAAAAATTTGACTTTGGATAATAAACAGACAATGTAATACACAGATAATGTATTATAAAATTTTATACTTGAAACCTACATAATTTTATTAATCAATATATTTAATAAAATTTACCACAAACATTTGTAAGGTTGAATCCAATTTACAAATAACCATAGATTAGGAGAACTTTCTAGATTCAAGTACTTATTCTGGTGTCTGGTTCAAATCAGCACAGTCCCTAGCCTTAATCAGAGAGGAAAGGGCTCTTTAGTTGCCTCAAATCCCTAACAAAAATTAGAGAATTAAAGAGATCTCTAGGGATATTCCACCTCTGAGAGTACCTCAAATAGGCCTTTCTGTAAGATATGGTAGAAAGCTTAAGGGGGTCATATAGACCTACATTTGAAACAAGTTCTGCCCTTATCAGTTATGCCATCACAAGCAATTTATTCTTAATCTCAGTTTACATATCTGTAAAATAGGGATTACAATATCACTCTTTTAGTGTTGTTGGGAGAATTCAAAATGATTAACAGAAATCCCCTAGCACAGTGCTTCACACATTGTGGATGTTGTGAGTGTTCAATAAATATTGTCATCTCTGCTCTTTTCTTTTCCACGTCTGTATTTTGTTTCTCTTCATCCTGCCCTGGAAAGAATGCTCTGCTGATGTCAGCATCCAGAAGCAGGGCTGCCAGAAGTGTTGACCAAGTCGATTCAGGGCTGCCCATGGAATGCTATAATACCTTCTGTAATACCTCTAATTCTTTTTTGTTTCCTTTGCCTAGGGGCTGCTGATGTCTTCCAGACACTAAAACATTTTATTCTTCTTTCTTGGTAAGGGGCTCTCTTCATAGAAGGAATCAGTAGAAGCAGCCATAAAGGTAAAGCAAGCTGTCAAATCTTTCTGGCTGGGCAAAAGCTGACCCTGATATTTCAGCCTAGGGCATCCCTACTTCTTGGACAAAAAAGTCTTTTACACTCAAGTTGCTGCAAACTGCTGTTTCTGGAGGAGCTTCAAAGGTACTATTAGGGAAGATTTACAGATTTTGGCTAAATACTTCAAATGCAATTGTTCCAGTAGAATTTTACTGAGAAAATCTAACATCACCTCCCTCTGGATACAATTTTATGGGAATGCTACTTCATTAGTACAATTCTACCTTATATGATTTTGTTTTAGTGTAAATCTCTTAGAACCCTGAAGGACAAAATGTCACCCATCATCATGTGGTCCTGTGCCAAATGTTTCTGGACAGTTGCCTAGCCTAACCTTCATCATTTTAAGGAAGACATCAATAAATTCAGGGGACAAACTAGAAGTTCAAATAAAATACAAAAGTAATTAATAACAACAATAATAATTAACTTTATGTATAATTTACCTGTTACTAGTAATCATAACTACCTTTTTTAATTGAAAAATGTCTGGACTCTAGGTATTCTCAATTCATGTTATATTTTTCTACACTATGATTTTAGCACCCTAAGTTTTAGAGAGGCCACAAATGAGCCTTAAAGAAATTAAACAAGTGAGGCTGTATAGAGCTGCAAGTTCAAATTTAGAATTATCTAACTCTAAAGCATACATCCTTTCTCAAGTGCTTCCCATTAATTAATGGGTGTCCGTTGACAGTCACTGAATATTAGTATTGGCAGAGGTAGGAAGGTCCCTTTAGGGAAAACCAGTTTTCTTAGAAACAGAGCACCCGAGGCCCAGGAAGGTTTAACCACCATGAAGCCAAACACATAGGCAATGGCAGAGCAGGCACTCAAAACCTACGGGCACTCACTGCAGCTGCTGCAATGGGGCCCTCATCAAGGCCCACCAGGCCTGCTGTGACCAATCCCCATTCATCCCTCTGCGCACAGACAACCAGGAGCAATTCCACACAGGCAACAGGGTGTGTTTGTTTTTGTTACTTTTTTATCCCTAGAGTTTATTTCTCTTTGCCCACTTGATGATAAGTACAATTGTTTTTTTAAAGATTTAATTCAATTCAGCCCATGTATCACTACTCTAGGAAGTCATCACAGACTCACCTCTCTTCTCTTCCCAGAAAATTAGGTATAATGAATTATGGAAGAGCTTAATAATTTTCAATATTTGGCATACTTCTTATTCATTCATTCCACAAATATTTATTAAGCCTGTATTATTTATAAGCACTTTGCTAAGTGCTTCACATGTATTATGTTAATCATTCCTCACCACAATCATATGAGTTAGGTATTATTTTTATCCTCATTTGAGAAAACAGAAAACACAGGCATAAAGAGATGTGGTATCTTTTAAAAAAGTGAAAAAAAAGTATCTTTTTATAGGACACTCCCTGTGTCCTAATATATGTCTAATATACATTTACTATGGAATTGGCAGGACTCCTTGGAACTTTATTTCACTTCCAAATTGTAATTTCTAATAGTATAATTCTGTGGATATAAGGATATATTTGCTAAATATTATATACCACTAAAGGCTATAAGTTCCATACCGGTAGTATCTACTTTGTTCACTATTATATCCACAGGGCCTGACAAAGTGGCACAGATAAGATACCTCAGAAATGATAGTTGAATAAACAAATTAGAGATAAATTAATTAAATATAAGCAAAGAGCAAATGCATTGATGTCTAATCTCCAAGTCACTCTTCTATGCTGCCTCCCAGATCAATCTGCATTGGGGAGAAATGCCACATAAGCAGTGACGGCCATGTTTTTCCTCCCAAGGCCAACACTATTATCTGAGATGTGCATTCTAGAATTCATTTCTGGACTCTATAATTTTCCATTTTCTTACCTATCATTATGGTTATATTAATTCTACAGATCCAAATGAAATGAAAACTGATTTGAGCAGGAATAGAGTTGTTTTTTAGTCCTGCTGAGAAAGAACATAATGACAGAGTCCTGTTAGTACACAGCCCCCCCAAATAACAGGAGTTTGGCAAAGAGCCTTGGGAGGAACTCAAATCATTACCATGGCCCTCTATTATAGCAGCCGGAAATCATACTGCCAGTTTCCATGAAATACAGCAAATATCTCCGAGCGCAGGATCCTAGCTCCAGACACTCACCAGCCCTCAGACACGTTCTGTATCCCATGCAGCTCCCTAGACTCGTCTAAAACATGCACTCCCCTTCTCCCTGTTCCAAGGATTCTAATGTTTAGTATCAGCCCCACCCTTTGTTTTACAATATTTCACACAATATCTCCAGTTAATTTAAGGGGTAGAAATAGTATAACAAAGTTATAAAAACAGACTATTTTAATGGACATACTCAAAAAACTTAATACACTCTTATTTTTGTTACAGTTATACATGGGCATATAGTACACACACATATCTGTATATTTCATATATTAGATCTATTCTATAGATGTATATGTAAATATCAACATATATACTTATGTAAATATATCAGCATTTTTGAGTGCCTATCAGAAATGAAATATATTTATACAGAGAGAATAAAATAATCTTTATAAAAACAAGCTAGTATATTCTAGATAAAAAGAATATAGAACTTTATTTTTATATGTGTGTATATACATGCATGTATATATATGTCTGTATACATACTTACATATGCATAAAATGTTAATATATGTAACACAAGTAGTTAGATATTCTAGAGATATTTAATGCATATGTTAAAATCTGTGCATATATGTATATATAGACAAATTAGAAACTATTCAACATAATATATTTGAAAGTGTACAGGAGTGAGAAAAAGCAATAAATTGATCACTCTAGCTTAGCACCTTTATAGGACTGAGATGGCAAAAGTGTAAAAGAATCAGGTGAGAATGTCACAACATTGAAGAGCCTAAAAGATATAGTATTATAGTTCCAATATTTAAGGAACTGTTCTTCCTAGTCAATAATGAAACACATGTGAATAAAGGAGAAAAAGTGTAGAAATTTGTGTGCCAAAGAATTATGAGAGACAATGGCTGCTTCAATTTACTGCCTTCTCATATGTTACTGGATCTTAATTATTAGTGCAGAGACTCTATTTCAATTCTTTAAAGCATGCAATAGCTATAAATGTAAGGCAAGTAGGAGGCTGAGTTTGTGAAACATGAAGGAAGAAAAAGGTTTCCCTTGGTTGATGAAATATGAGTTCCAGGGAATGGTTATTACAAGGTAGTATTCAAATGTGGGATTGGAAAATTATCATTTATAAAATAAAATTTTATTACATATTGAATAAAAATTATAATAAAGTAAGTTTGCTTTCTCTACTCTTTATAAAAACAATAAACTTGATGTGAGTTTGTGTGCTTTGCCTCTGGGAACCTTTAGAATGCAATCAATACAGAGATATAGGTTAAAGATATTTAAACACATGTATTTGTGAAAAACTATATAGATACTTCAGAATTGTCAGGACTGTTTATTCAGTTTGGGATTGAGCTTAACTTTAAAAATTAACTGAGTGTCAAATGTCAGGCTCCATTTCAAACTAAATTTAATACTATAATAACAATATGTTCTTGATTTAAAGCAGAATGCTAAAATGCATGATGTTAATGCAACAAAAGCCATATATTTGGCCAGGTATATATAACTATATCATTAAGATCTAGTGATATATGATATTCTTAGAAGAACTTTTTATAAAATTGACATTAAAATTAGAATGTTCTCTACACTTCTCACACCATAATGTTTTACTCGTGATCAATATTCACTTCTCAATTATACTAAAAGCATATTAAAATCAAGATAAGATTTTTTCTGCAAACACAGCTTTTCTCTTTTCAATGAATTTTTAAGAACAGTTATTGTTCTTTAATTATGACAGTGATTACAGGTGCACTTTATTTATAATGTACAGAATTTACAGAAAGTTGTTTTCCCTCCCTGGATGGAAGCAGGAAAAAAACCACAATACTTTAATTTCTGATAAAATGCTAGTAGTTTGGGGCAAGAATCAGCTAGGAATCAAATTAAGGGAACCTGCATATTTGTTTCAGAAATCTATTCTAGGAGAGAGAGTTTTTAATATAAATAACCTATTGCTTCTCTATGAATAAATGAAATATTTCATTTTTTATTTTGAGCATAATCATCCTATAGCTTGCTTCCAATTATTCCTTATGCTTGTAAACTGAATTACTTAGTATAAACAAAATTTCTCCTATATTACTAAAAAGATGTATGGCATTATAAGAATAAAATTAGAATAGTGTAGTTCAAATCACCACTTTTTATAACTGAATAAATCTATCTTCTTTTAACTTTAAAGAGCTGAAAAGTATCTGATTAAAGTTATCTTTTCTCTTTCTTAAACAAACCAAAAAGAAACATTAGGTTAGACAGAATAGAAAAGTTGACAATTAGAAGTAAAAGTGCAGTTAAAAGACCATGATGCAAAACAGTGAAATCATCTGAAGACTAGAAAAGTTGAACTTGGGGAAAAGTCACTAAAAGAAACTGAGCACAGCATCCCTGGACTTGCACAAGCCACCCTGAGGTGTAAGCCTCCAAAACCTGTGAAAATTAGAGGTTTTCTTGGCCTACCATTTTCCAAATAGACATACCCCGTCAGCAAGGAGACTTAGCAAACTTTCCAAACCATCTTAATCTGACACAACTTGCTGGCAGTTTCTTCTGACACTCAAGGGAAAGTCATAAGGAAAAGGCTCACCTGTGCTGGGCTGAACCAGCCATGTGGGCAGGCACAGTGCTCCCCACAAGTCCCTCTGCCCTTGGTGCTCGTCCTGTGGGGACTTTTCCGCACACTGTCCCACAAGGTGACCAGCTTGGTCCTGTTTGAAGCTGCGCCCCCAGGTCCTGAAGAAGGCATGGTCTGGGAATTGTACCCGAGCCCCTGAGGGCTCCTCTGCCAGCCACAAGCGCAGTGGGCATCCCTGAGCACTGTGGGTGCACTCCTGCCGGCATCCATCCCATCGGACCCCGGGCTGCAGCTGTGTTGCTTGGTGAGGTATGCATTCATAGTGCACTGATGCCTACTCTTTCCTTTGGTCAGCTCTGCCCAGGAATGTTTCCTCCTTGACACCCCTTGCTTCCAGGCAGTTGTAAAAGTCTCTTTTTTCTCCCTCGCGTGGATCCTTCAGTAGCTTTGACAGCTGCTATAAGCGGTGCATCCTGGGAGCAGTGGGTGCAGCGAGAGCAGCTCCGCACAGCATTATCTGCGGGCTGGTAGCTCTTTGTCAATAGATGACTCAACTCACAGAGCAACTTGACAGTATCCCTGCTCTAGGCAGAAGCAATCAATGCTCCACACAGCTGGGCTACAAGACTGTACACTGCATTACAAGCCCTTTTTGGATGGAGCCCCATGGTAAAGAATACACTCTGCAATTTGGCATTCTGGCTTTTCCCTCTCCTGGCTGATCCCCACGCAAAATACAGACTTCAGGAAAGAGAGCTTCTTATCAGGCTAGCAGGACCCTTCTTTCCGGAAAGAATGCATGTAGGCTGAAACAACATAGCAGAAGTCACTTAAAGTGATGGGAAAGTTAACTTGTCAAGGAATTTCCAACATTTACAGGAATCACTTATCGAGAGAGATATTTGCCAAAACAGACCAAATCATGAGGCAACTAAAGAAGAGCATCAGTATTAACTCTAAAGAAGCTCAATTCATTGAGAAAATTGCTGAGGTCACAGCATGCTACTAGAGTCCTTTAAAATTTGGAAGTTTAATGTGTTTTAGATCATGATTACTCACTGCAACCTAAGCAAACATTCTTTATGCTATGAACAATTATTATTTCCTTCTGATTAAAAAAAAAGGCAATTTTCAAAAGTTCAAAACTGAGGGGTTGACTTATTTTAACACAGTGTTTTTCCTTACCCAAAATTATTCTGAGGATTTCCTTTCAAATACTTTACCACAACAAATACATTCACCACAGAAAGAGGCTGCATTTAAAGTAAAAGACACATCCAACTCTGCCATCCAGCATTTTGGTTTCCAAAGACAGAATTTTCAAATTCTTTCACTGAAAAATAAGTGAAATCTATCCAATTTAAAGAAATTGCCTTCCAGAGAGGACATGATTGTTTTAAAATTTTAGCATGATTCACAGAAGCCACCCATAGTATTTTCAGTAAAGGAAAAGGTGATTAGAGTTTGTATTCTTTTTGAAACTTTCTCCATCTGTAAAATAAATGTTGTAACATACATGCTTATCACATATCCTAAGGAAATAATTTTGGTTTGATTGGGAAGCAAACTGTCATCTATGCAGCACCAAAAATGATGATATAACCCCATAATATAATAACTTTATCTGTAGAGCATCTGATACTTTTAGATCTAACTTCTTGGTGGATTGACCAGTGGCTGGGGTAGTGTAGACTTCATTTCTGACTAAACTGGCAAGGTTATTATTTCAAAGACCAGGATTATAACATATTCTACATTTCAATACTGGGATTTGCTAGAGAAAGTATTGATGTATATAAGAACTCTGAATGTATGAAGCAGTATCTTCTCTTTCATGTATCTCCACAAAAAAGTATCATATTCTAATTTTTTCCACAAGGGATTGACATTATTACCTTACCTGGTACAGTATGCATCTAAAACATCTTTACTAAATAACTATAACTCATATGAGTAAGTTCAAAAGGCAGGCCTTGGTCCATTACTGATCATTTTTTTCAAAACACCTAGTGCACTGACTACCCAGTACATAGCAGGCTTATAAATACATTTTGGATGGATATATGGAAGGTTTAGTGGATATATAAATAGAAAGAAGAGTAGAGGAATTAAGCAGTTTATTAATATTTTTTGAAAACAGTATTTAATTCAGCAATGGTCTGGAATCATAAGCTCTTCCATTAAGGCTAGCTTCAGTGCTGGTTTTGAGGTGCTAAAAACTTTTGACAGGAGAAGAAAGAGGAGGAGGAGGGAGAGGAGGAGGAGGAGGAAGAGGAGAAGAAGGAGAGGAAGAGGGAGGGAGGGAGGGGGAGGAGAAGGAGGGAGAAGAGACAACTTTAACACTTTAACTGTTGGGAAGAAATATCTGGCATTAATGGTCTCTCTTCCTGAAAGAAAATCAAGGAATCAAGATCAATGCTTGAAAATGGTAAAATTGGGGCAAAGAGTTAATTATGTGATACTCGGTGGGGGAAATCTGATTTTTAGTGAGAGAGGAAGAGAGAGAGAGAGAGAGAGGAGAGAGAGAGAGAGAGAGAGAGAGAGAGAGAGAGAGAGAGAGAGAGAAACATTGATATGAGAGAGGAACACTGATTGGTTGCCTCCCATATGCATCCCAACTGGGGATCAGATATGCAACCTAGGCATGTGCCCTGATCAGGAATCAAACCCACAACCTTTTGATATACAGGGCAATGCTCCAACCAACTGAGCCATCAGCCAGGGTTGAATGAGTCATTTTTAATGAGCTATTTCTTCTCAACACAAGAACAACAGAATTCCTATTTTAATAACCTCAACATGTCATTCCTATATTGACATATGTGTTGGGTAACTAATATTACTTGTCTTTTTTTAAAATATTTTATTGGTTTTTACAGAGAGGAAGGGAGAGGGACAGAGAGTTAGAAACATCGATGAGAGAGAGACGTTGATCAGCCGCCTCCTGCACAATCCCCACTGGGGATGTGCCTGCAACCAGGATACATGCCCTTGACCGGAATCGAACCTGGGACCTTTCAGTCCACAGGCCGACGCTCTCTCCACTGAGCCACACCGGTTTCGGCAATATTACTTATCTTAAAGACCATGTCAAACTTCCATTAAACTCATTATAATACTATATTGAAATTATTCTTTACTATAATACATATAACATAATTCCAGCCTCCTGTCTTCCTCTTCCTATTTTTTTTTTCTTTTCAAACATGATGTTTGGCTTTTTAAGTTTCCAGACAGACCACTTAAACAGATAAATGTGTCCAACTAACCCACTGTACTATGAGACAGACCTACTAATTAAAGATAATTCAATTTGATCAACTGTAATTGGACAATTGTAATGACCATGAGATGACATGAAATTCTGGCCCAACAAGAATTAGTGCTGCCCAAGTACGCATCCCACTTATCATTTTGATTTAACATGGGCAGATGGTGCCCAGGGCAATGCCTAGATGAGATGTATCTTTTTGACCTCACTTTGACCTGTTACTGTCTCCATAGAGCCACCACTAGCTTTAAAGCAGAGACTTAAAGGAATATCTGGCTTGATTTGTTTAAAATTAAATAGCAACGATGACTTACTAAATAAATTGTACCTCACTAAAACACTATGCAGATAATCTTGCCAGATAAAATTTCCTAAGGCTCTCTCTGCATATGGGAAATGAAAATATTAATTACTAAAAAAGAACTAAGTAGTGCTTGCTAAAGGATGACTGGGTAGCAGGAGCCCTTTAGCATCCATAAGTAATGTGTTAGATAATCACAAAATCATATAAAGTATTAGATGCAATTTATCTTGATTTCAAAATTGTATACAGTCTATTCCTGGGACTGCAAATTCTAGAGATGTTATTAATGCTAACAAATTAATATCCTTGTACTTCTACTAGCCTCCAGCCTAAGCAATCTCAGATCTAATCACATTTACCTTTTAAAATTAGAGAGCATCAAGAATATTTAAAATATTTCAGACTCTAAATTTATTTCCAAAATACTTAAACCATTTTAATCATAAATCTTAGGAGGCAAAGCAAGAAGGAATTAACAGTGAGCTATAAAGATTTCACCTGAACAGAGAATTTAATAGGAAGTAAACAAAAATAGTTTTAAAATGTCCCAATTCTCACTAATAGGCTTGGATTTGGGTGGGTGTTGAGGAGAGGGGATTAATTTGAATTAATGTAAGGCTGAATTGTAAAATGGGTTTCAGGAAATGGAGATGTATTATATTCTAACACAGTAATACTGTTGGAGAAATAAGAACTTAAGTTACGTGACATTTCTTAGAGATTCTGAGGATACTAATAAAAGATAATAATCATTTATAACTTACAAATTGTAGCTATTGAATCTAAATAATGAGCTCCACTGCTACAAGAAATTTGTCCTTGTCCTTCAAGATTAGAGTAATGTCACTCCCGGAAGCTTTCCAGACACCCCTGGCATATTCAGTTACACTCCACAGTGTTTGTATGCTTGTGTATGTAAATACCTTTCACAGTGTTCGATTTCTCTCAATCCACCACTATGACAACCACCCTGGTCGAAGCTACCATCACATCTCTGCAGAGGTGGTGAAACAGCTTTTAAGCTGGTCTCTGCCTCCATCCTTATTCCAATTCACTCTCACATAGTGGCTTCTACCGAAATGTGAATGCAGTCAGGTCCCACTCTACATAACACATGTCAATAAAATCTCTGAGGATCTTTATCCCCATAGACAGTATCTTCAAACTGGCCTGCCTGGTCCTTGATTATGGCCTGTGTGACTTGGCCCCTGTGCTTTCTCCAATGTCATCCATCCTTTACCCCCTTGCCCCATCCACCTTCCAACCACACAGGTCTTGACTACCTTGTGCCCTTTACACATACTCTCTTCTCTTGCTCACACTTTCACATAAGTCATTCCTACTCACTCTTTTATAAGGTGCTTCAGAAACAACCTCCTGAAAGCCATCCCAAGGAATCATTCAATGCAAACAAGAAGGTCAGCTTACTCTGCAACACGGCTCCAAAATAAGTCTCCCAGACCCTCCTTCACGCCAGCTTGCCATCCCATAGACTCTTCTATTCAGAAATTCTGGAGTCTTCCCTGTCCCCCACACCTCAGCTCAAATGTCACTTTTCCAAGAAACCATTCCCTGGACACTGTGCCCCACTCTTCTTGCAGAACAGATCAGGTCATCCTCCCATGAAACACTCACTTAGTGCTGTGCCTTTCTTTTTTTCTTTTCTTTTTCTTAATATACTTTCATTGATTTTTATTAGAGAAAGAAGGCAGGAGGAGAGAGAAATAGAAACATCAATGTTGATGGGTAGCCTCCCACAAGCCCTCTATTGGGGATTGAGCCTGAAACCCAGGCATGTGTCTTGACCAGGAATCGATCCAGTGACCTCTTGGTGCACAGAATGATACACCAAGCCTCTAAGCCACACTGGCTAGACACACCTGTGCCTTTCTATTTCAACACTTACATGTCTGTATTTAAAGTAAAAATTACACTATTACTCATTCTGGGCCATTCTTTTCACACAGAATATAGGTAAATGCTATTAGGGAAGGGAGAGGGCTCTTTTTGTATCTGCACCCTCTGAATCAAGCACAAAGGGAGTATTTAGTACTTATTAAGACAAATCAAGTAAGAAAGAAGATAAAAATTGTCTTTCACTGGTTATACCAACATTGGTATTCAAGTCTTGTTCTTCCTCTCAGTGCAAAATGAACAAATAAGCACTGTGAATTTAAACGCAAACTAGCTATGTGCTCTTAAGGTCATCATTTAAGTGAAACATTCTGTTGGCTGAGTGGTATAGTGGTATGCATTAACTCATTTTGGGGGAAGACATTTAATAGTGGTCTTATAATACTGAGAAATTGAAGTTGCCTTTGTTTATTTTAGTAAGATATTCATTCATAAAATCTATACTTCCCAACAGCTGTGATTTTCTCTCAAGTGTTTTCAAGTTTTTCTCCCTTTATATAGATAGTGAAAGAGAGAGAGGGGGGGGGAAACATTCAGTGGAAAAGCAGGGAGAGAATCCCAAACTCCAACCACCAAAGTCATGACCCTCTTCAAGTTATATACTTCAGAGGCACAGTGAGTTCTGAAAGTGTACATAGAGAGCAGAAAGGCAAAATGACACCTTCTCTTCCTTCCCATTAACCAAGTTAAAGAGTTAAAAAATTAAACAGCATTAATATTTATAACAGCACTTTAATTATATATTTTTAAATATTTTTAAATATGGTTAAAAAATACATAACACAGGTCTACCCTCTTAACAAAGTTTAAGTATGTAATTCAGTATTGTTAACCACACACACAGCAAGTCTCCAAAATATTTTGATCATGAACTATTGAAATTCTATTGCTTTTATTTATTTTTCAATGTTTTTTTCAAGTATATTTTTATTCATTTCAGAGAGGAAGGGAGAGGGAGAAATAGAAACATCGATGATGAGAGAGAATCATTGATTGGCTGCCTCCTGCACACCCCCAATGGGGATCTAGCCCATAACAAGAGCATGTGCTCTGACTAGGAATCAAACCATAACCTCCTGGTTCAATTGTCAATGCTCAACCACTGAAATTATATTCCTTTTGAACAGAAAATTCTCAATTCCCCTCCTCCCAGACCCTAGCAACCTCCATTCTACTTCCTGCTTCTATGAATTCACTACTTTAGATACCTCAACAATATAAATCAAATCATTCAGTGTTTGTCTTTTTGTGACTGGCTTATTTCATTTAGCATTATGTCCCCAAAGTTCATTCATGTTGTAGCATATGACAGGATTTCTTCCTTCTTATGGCTGAATAATATTCCACTGTTTCTATATACCCACATTTTATTAATCCATCAATGGATATTTAGACTGTTTCCACCTTGGTGCTATCTATGCTAATAAAAGGGTAATATGAAAATTGGTCATGTTGCCCTCATACTAACAACCGAACAGCAGGCTGCATGGGGCCACCAGGCCAACAGGGGGGTTAGAGATGGACAGCCAAACAACTGACCATCAGGCTGCGTTGGGTGATCAGGCAGGCAGGTGAGCAATTAGAAGCCAGCAGTCCCAGCTTGTGAGAGGGATATCTGACTGCCGGTTTGGGCCCGATCCCTGGGCCCAAACCGGCAGTCAGACATCCCTCAAGGGGTCCTGGATTAGAGAGAGTCCAGGTTGAGCTGAGGGAAACCCCCCATGCACAAATTTTGTGCACTGGGCCTCTAGTTGTAAATAATGCTTCAAAGATCACAGGAGTGCAAATATCTCAAGACCCTATTTCACTTTTTTGAATAAATGAAAATGGGATTTATGAGTCATATGACAGTTTTAAGTTTTTGAGAAACAAAGTTTCTATAGCAGCTGAGCCATTTTACATTCTCATCAACAGGGTACAGGGTTTTAATTTCTCATGTGTTTATGCTGCTGCTGTTGTTGTTTTATAATGGTCATACTAACAGGTCTGAGCTTTCTTCTTTCTCAAGATTCTTTTTATGTATCCAGGTACTTTTATGTTTCCACATAAATGCCAGTATTGTTTTTTCTCTATTTCTGTAAAGAATGCCATTGGAATATTTACAGGGATTGCATTGAATCTGAAGATTGCTTTGGATAGTATGGACATTTTAAAAAAATGTTATCTTCTGCTCTATGAACATTTGTGTTTTATTTCTTTCATCAATATTTTATAAAATTTGATATAAAAGTCATTCATTGCCACGGTTAAGTTTATCCCTATGTATTATTTTTTATGTTATTGTAAATAAGATTGTTTTAATTCTCCATTCAAATTGTTATGTATATAAGCAAACACATTTTTGTATATTGATTTTGTGTCTTGCAACTTTGCTGAATTAATTATTTAGTTCTAACAGTTGTGTGTATAATCTTTAGTTTTTCTATGTATAAAATAATGTTACTTGTGAACAGAGGCCATTTTACTTCTTTCTTGCTAATTTAAAAACCCTTAATTTGCCGAGATCGGTTTGGCTCAGTGGATAAAGCGTTAGCCTGCAGTTGAAAGGTCCCAGGTTCGATTCTGGTTGGGGGCATGTACCTTGCTTGCAGGCACATCTCCAGTGTGGGGCGTGCAGGAGGCGGCTGATCAATGTCTCTCTTTCATTGATGTTTCTAACTTTCTATCTCTCTCCCTTCCTCTCTGTAAAAGTATCAATAAAATACATTTTAAAACAATTAATAAAAACCCTTAATTTGGTGTGTGTGTGTGTGCGCACGCACATTCACACATTTGTCTAATTGCTCTGGTTAGGGCTTCCACTACAACATTGAATAACACTGGTGACAGTGGGAACGCTTATATTGTTCCCGATCTTAGAGAAAAAAAATTCAGTTTTTCACCATTGAGTATGATGTTACCTATGGGCTTTTCATATGGAGCCTTTATTATATTGAGGTATTTCCCTTCTATTTCTAGTTTGTTGAGTGTTTATATCATGAAATAATATTAAAATTTGTCAATGATTTTCTTCATCTGTTGAGATGATCATGTGATTTTAGTCCTTTTCTGTT
Source organism: Lasiurus cinereus (assembly GCA_011751065.1). NCBI lineage: Eukaryota > Metazoa > Chordata > Mammalia > Chiroptera > Vespertilionidae > Lasiurus > Lasiurus cinereus. The sequence goes on from JAAGEH010000005.1 coordinate 10,037,780, forward strand.
AATGTAATTAATATATTTCGATTTTTTTTTTATGTTGAAGCACCTTTGAATCTCATGGATAACGCACACTTGACTATAGTGTAAGATTCTTTAAAGGTGCTGTTGGATTCAGTTTGTTAGTATTTTGTATAGAATTTTTGCATTTATTTATTAGAAATATTGGCCTGAAATTTTCTTTCCTTGTGGTATCTTTTGCTAGATTTGGTATCATAGTAATGTGGCCTCATAAGTGTGGAAGTGATCCTGCCATTTAATTTTTTTTTTAATATTTTTATTCATTTTTACAGAGAGGAAGAAAGAGGGATAGAGAGTTAGAAACATTAATGAGAGAGAAACATCGATCAGTCGCCTCCTGTATGCCCCCCACTGGGAATGTGTAAGAATTTTAGAAGAATTGGCATTAATTCTTTATTAAATGTTTGGTAAATTTTATCAGTGAATCTATCTCATCCTTGGCTCTTTTGGTTGGGAGGCTTTTAATGATTGATTTAATCTCCTTACTAATAGTAGGTCAATTTTATAATTTTCATGATTCAGTCTTCATAGGTTGTCATTTTCTAGGAAATTCATTTCTCTTAGATTATCTATTTTTTTTTGTATATAATTGTTCACATTAGTCCTAACCCTTTTAATTTATTTGGCATCAATTGCAGCATCTCTTTCTGTTTTTATTCATTTGAACCTTTCTCTTTTTTTTATTAATGTAGCTAAAAGTGTCAATTTTATATTTTTTTACAATAGTTCTTATTTTTGTTTTTTTCTATTCTTTTACTCTATATTTCATTTATTTTTATTTCAAATCTAGTTATTGACTTTTTTTCTGTTAACTTTAGGATTAATTTGTTATTTTTCTATTTCTTTGAAGTATAAAATTAGATCATTACTTTAAATCTTTTTTAATGTAGGCATTTATTACTATAAACTTTCTTAGTATTGTTTATGCTGCATCCCATAAGTTTTGGTATGTGTGTTTTTCTTTTTATTAGTCTCAAGATATTTTTTGAATTTCTCATTTGCTTTCCACTTTAAACCATTAATCATTCACGAATGTGTTAATTTCCAGAGATTTGTGACTTTTTCCAGTTTTCTTTCTGCCATTATTTAGTCTCATTTCATTTGGGTTGGAATATATATCATATTATTTCTTCTTAATTTTGCGACCTATCGTGATTAGTCCTATAGAATGTTCTTGTGTATTTAAGAATGTGCATTCTGTTGCTATTAGATTGAACAGTCTCTATATGTGTTAGGCCCTTTTCATCTACTGTGTTATTTAACTCCTCCGTTTCCTTGGTGATCTTGTCGGATGTCCTATCCATTAAAAGTCAGAAATTGAAATCTTCTATTAGTGTGTTGCTATCTGTTTCTCCCTTTAGTTCTGTCAATGTTTGCTTCATGTATTTGATGTTATGATATTGATGCATATGTATTTATAATTATCATATTGTCTTGGGAAACTGACTCTTTTATCATTATATAATGTCTTTCTTTGTCTCTCTTGAGAGTTTTTGATTATTATTATTTGCATGGGATATCTTTATCCATTCATTCACTTTCAGTCTCAAACAGCATATAGTTTAATCTTGTTTTTATTATCCATTCAGCCATTCTATGTATCATTTAAATAAATTATTAATAGGAAAGAACTTACTGTTGTCATTTTGGTAATTGTTTTATAGTTTACGTATGCCTCTTTTCTTCTCTTGCTATCTTCCTTTGTGTTTCATTTATTTACTTATTTAAATTTTTGTACTGGAGTGATTTGATACCTTTCTCATTTTCTTTTGGTTATCTTCTGTAGGTATTTTCTCTGTGATTACCATAGTACTCAAACAAAACACCTTATTCCTATAGTAATCTACATTAAACTGATGAGCTGATAACAGTATAATTTCAATTATAAACTTTACATTTCTACATTTCCCCACACTTTGTTATTAATATCACAAATTACATATTTTGTATTTGCATCCATTAACGTATTTTATAGTTGTTTTTTATACTTTTGTCTTTTAACTTTTTTAGCACTGAACACTCAGCTTAGTGCACATAACAATATGCTCTTGTCCAAGCTTTCATTGGCTTGCAATTAATTTAAATATTGAAGGTAAATTGATTTAAATGGTGGGGGACTCTTGGCTCTTGATCAGATTCTTAAAAACCTAATATGTATAACATCCTGCATGTGTTGTTTCCAAGTACCAGCCTCCCCACCCTTCCAATGTTGGGTACTCAACTGATTCTTTCCTCATTGCCAAGAGCAGACAAGGTAGTGTGGGAAGGTATGGGGCCCTACACATGCCATTTCTTGGTCCAAGTTTAATGTGAGAGAAAATGCATGAATAATAAAATGTGCCAAAATAACACTGTGGTATTGACTTATAATTGAATAGAAAAGAGGAGTACAAGGAGGGAGAAGGAAGGAAGGAAGAAAAGAAGGAAGGAAGAAAGGAAGGAAGAAAGGAAGGAAGGAAGGAAGGAAGGAAGGAAGGAAGGAAGGAAGGAAAGAAGGAAGGAAAGAAGGAGGAAAGGGAAAGGAAAAAAAAAGGAATAACAAAAAATAAACAAAAGGAGGGAAGAAGTCACAAAATAAGTAAAGAAATATCGATATCTATAAAAGCCTAAGAGACCAAATGACCCAACAACCAAAAGACTGGTCGACCAATTGCTATGACACATACTGATCACCAAGGGACAGATGCTCAACACAGGAGCTGCCCACTGGAGTCAGTGTGCTCAAACTGCAGGAGAGCCGCTCAGCTGACCAATGTGCGCCAGATGTCAGACTCATGGCTGGCAAGCACAGCTGTGGCAGTAAGAGCTTCTTCTGCCTCTGTGACAGTGCTACTGAGCAGCAGTGGCAGCAGGTGTAGCAGGGCTGGGATGAGCAGGACTGGAGTGGTGCCTAGACCAGGCATGGGCTCCTCCCTGGCTGCCTGCCACTTTGGGCACTACTACATCCCTCAGAGGATGTTGGACTACTGATTTTGACCCAATCCTTACAGGCCATTGGCTCAAACTAGCAGTCTGACATCCCCCGAGGGTTCCTGAATTGTGAGGGGATGCAGGCCAGGCTAAGGGACCCCACCAGTGCACAAATTTGTGCACTGGGCCTCTCATCTCAAGATAAAATGCTGAGACAGATTGAACGATGCTATGTACAGAATCAAACTGGAACAAATATAAATGGACCTTCCTCTGACTATGGGACAGTCTGATACATACCACTGAGTATGTGTGTTCCCTTAAGGCAGTCTGCCTGGCTTTTTGTTGTCACACCCCGAATTTGAGAGAGAACCATGCTCTAGAATTAGTCTTTCTTTGGTCTAAGTTCTACATGTTCTTACTTTTTTCTGATGAATGATTTGTAATGGATATTTTCTAAAGTTATCAAAAGGTCATAAAACCTCCTGAGTTAAAAATAAGCCAGATTCTGACTTGTCAGAGGTAATTCATCTATGGGTTGGCCTAAAGGCAGGGGTATGGATTAATAGACATGACAGGCCCTCTTCCAGCTCAATGATCTCCTCTCCTTGGAGACTTGACATTTTAGTAAAATTTTACCTAATTGGCTTTGTTTTAGCCAGTGCATTTCAAATTCACATTTAATTAATCATTGCCTCCTCTTTAATTTATATCATTTTGCTTTTGTGCTTTTCATGTCATTCAATAAGGATTTATTGACTGTCTGTTCTGTAATAGGAACTATACTTGGGGTAAAATAATGAACTGAATCAGGTTAGCAATTTGGCAGGGAAAAATTCCTTGAATAAACAAGTGTGCTGAGTAACATACAGGGAGACATACAGGGACAACATGAGGGATGTCTCTGCTACTGAACATGTTCCATTGTGGCAAGTTTTATAATTATATGTGGGCATGTTTGTCTCTCCTACTAGATTATAAACTTCTAAGAATAAAAATGATCATTTATTTGTAAACTAATACTCTCCTTGCCTCGTCATATAATTCTTATTGTTCAGTAAATACATGTTGAATTAAAGTTGGAAAATATGAGACTTGGTTTTAGGAAACATGCTCTAGTTCCGGCTCTCCCATGAACTAGCTTTCACCTTGGAGAAGTTCCTTTAACTTGCTAAGTTTTAATGACCACATTTGTAAAATTAAGGGAGTGTCTATGAAACTGCAGAGTCTATGAAACCACATTCAGTATTTGCTGAAAGACAAGCATGTCTTTCAGCAAATACTGATGAATGATGCCCTGTCACCATCTTGGGGTTTAATCACAGTGCCTCCCAAATAATTGGAGAAACTTAAATGTAATATGTTATTCTAATAAACATTTAGGTTTACTACTATATTTAACACATAACAGGGTGGTAAAAAAGTATGGCATGGTGAATTCTCTGGCTTATTTTCTCAGTTTTACATTCTTTCAATAAGAGCTTGCCAAACAGAGAGGCAGCACAATGTAGTGGTGAGAAGCAGGGCCTCTGAAGTCAGACTGTTAAAGCCATTCCACCTCCACCACTTATTCATAGACTAAGACAAGCACCTTCTTCTCTCCCTGAATAGCTCTTTTCTGTGCTCACCTCAGAGCTCAGAACATTTTAATTGCTGCATACATACTTGAAGTCTCTCTTGTTAGGAATATTTTTCTCTTGTTAGGAATATTTAAAAAAATTTTTCTTTGCATAATATGCTAAAGCCTTGTACAACTTTTATGCACTCCTAGAAGACTGGTGCATGAAATCATGCATTGGTGGGTCCCTCAGCCTGGTCTGTGCCCTCTTGCAATCAAGGTCTGGAGTGGAAGGGGGCCTGATTAGGAGTGGGGCCAGCCAAAGGGAGGGGTTGCGGGAGGTTGGGAGGGGGCAATTGGCTGCTGGTGAGTGAGGGGTAGGCTGGATGGGGGCTTGGGAGAAGTTATGAGTGGAAGACTACAGGGGGGTGTACTTCTAGTCTTTGTGGCCCACTACTCATGTTGGTGGCCCACTTGCTGGCTGCTGCTAGCTTTTCAGATATGGGCCCCAAGGTGGAAGGAAGCAGGGAGGGCACATGGCCCCAGCGGTGGCATGGGGAGGAAGAGCCCACTCCTTGGCTGGCCCATCCCAGGATCATGGCTTCTGGTCACAGCAGCATCTGCTGGCAACCTGAGAACACACATGAGGCTGGCACTTAAGTCCCTGCATCCAGTGGGAAGGGCACTTTCTCCCCACCACTCCAATCATACAAATGTTGTGGTTGAACTGGAATATAAAAGAGAAAGTCCAGTGCATCTGAGCTGAATAAATCTCAGATTTGTAGTCTCAATATTCTAATCTCTCCAGCTAATAGTAGTATTAGCGTTAAATTTTACTGTCCTGCAAATTCAAGAGCATACTCTTCTATGTATATTCCCCCATCCTAACATCAGATCAGGTGGTGCCATCCCCCTCTCGCCCTGCTGGTCACCCCTTTCTGCGGGGCAACCAGCAGGGTGAACGGGGGGTGGTGGGGAGGGACACTGGTGGCATCCACCTTTTCTGGTGGCCTGATACTGCTCACTTGATGGCCCCACCCCTGGCAGACTGGTTGTTCTGCAGGTTGTTCCACCATTTGGTCAATTTGCATATTAGGGTTTTATATAGATAGATTTTCTCCCAGTCAAAATAGATGAGTCATAAGTTTAGACATCTGAATTTACTTAGCCTCTCTAAGTCTCCAGTTCCTCTTCTATAGATAAGGATAATAGTTCCTGCCTCATAGAATTAATGTGAGAATAACATGAGTACATTTCTGTACCTAGTACAGTGCCTGGCACTTAATAATGCACAACAAGCTTTACCTATAACTTTTTATCATTATAATCACTTCCCTCACTCCAGTTATAAATTGCAGAGGTTTACATCACAAATTCTGTAGTGCCTATATATGGACACTCAATAAAGGTTAGTTGATAGGTTAATTGATTTCTATTGAATGTCAGAATTCAATATTAGTCCTAAACTTACCTTTCTAAATCCTATTTTTGACCAGGGCATTCTCCTCCTTGGCTGTGTTCTCAACATTATCACTGACAACATATTTACCATTTGTTGAGTACTTACAATTTGTCCTGAACATAGATATTTCATTTGACTCTAATAACCCTACATGGTAAACACTGAGACGCCAATTTCAGATACAAATATTGGCTTAGAAAGATGCTATAGTTTTCCCATGGTCATAGCATTGGTAAGAAGTGAAACCAGGAACAAAATCAATACTCATACAACACTGTAACTGGGACATGAAAACTGTACCCATCATCTCTGTCACCATACGTATGGCCCCCTTTACAGACTTTGGGTGGTGGACACACAATGCAATATACAAATCATGTGTCATAGAACTGTATAGTTAAAACCTATATAATCTGATTAACCCATGTCACCCCTATAAATTTAGTAAAAATATTCTAACTACATAATTTCATTTTTATGTTTGGTTTGGGTTTTTGAAAATACTGTTATATCCTTGGTTTCTCTTATTCCTTGAAATAGCCCCATATGGTAGGCAGCCAGGGGAAAAACTGAAGATCATGGTTGTAAAATAATGTGTCTAGCGTTAGACAGCTGATAAGTGCTATTGTTGGAATCAGAATTCAAACCTCAGGGTTCTGTCCAAAATCTTTCCACTATTCCATCCTGTTTTCTCTCACAGCATTTTTTTCCATAGGATGAACACATGATGTCTCATCATTCCCTTTGCCATTAAAAAAAAAAAAGGTAAAAGATGAGAAACTTTTAGTGAATCTAGAATTTAAGGATTTAAGTTTGGTATTAGTAAAATAATTTGCATTCCATTTCTCTTTTCCTATTTATGATCATAAGGGAAGGCTTAATCAAGATTTAGAGAGATCTGAAAGAAACATCTTCCTAAACTTGAATGGCTGAAATAAAAATAAAGCTTCTGTCTTAATTATATTTCCTCTTGCACATCCAGGAGCATCTGCAGTTTCTTGCAGCCACGAGAAAGAGGCTTGGGTTTTTGTAAATCCATTTTTTTTTTTGGCTGAAGAACAGCTTTAATCATAGCTGCTGCTGTTACCATTTAATGGTTATCAGCTATGAATATGCCAAGAAATACATAAACTAGAGCTAATTCTTTCAACAGCCCTGAAAGGCAAATGTTATTCCCATTTCTAGATGACAAAAAAACTGAGGTTAGAGAAGTTAAGTAACTGCTCAAGGTCATGCAGCTATTAAGTACAAATTCATGATTCAAATCTAGGTCAGTGTGACTCCAAATTATGATGTTTCCTACTCTACCATGTTGCTTCTCTAAAAAAAATAATAAAAGAAAAAGGAAAGAGAATCAAAGTGATGAGTCTTCTACCTTCATTTACTCATATAAGTACTTCGTTATTATTATTTTTTTAATCCTCACCCTAAGGATATTTTTCCATTGTTTTTAGAGAGAGTGTAAAAGAGAGACTGAAATATCGATGTGAGAAAAACACATTGATCGGTCCTACATGAGCCCAGACCAGAGCCCGGGCCTGGGAGGAGCCTGAAACACTGGCATGTGCCATTGACTGAAATCAAACCCAGGACCCTTTAGTCCACAGGCCAATGCTCTATGCAGTGAGCCAAACCAGCTAGGGCCATATGCATATTTTGAAAATTAAAACTCTTGAGTCAAGCTATGGAGGCTTTGGGAAAACAATGCAAACGCTAATTTTATAAAACCTGTGTTGGTGAGAAGTCTAAGCAGGTGACTTATCAACTACTTTGGGTCCAGTTCTTCACCACCTGACAGTGAATATTCATTTAGGCCTGCTGGGCTAAATGAAATGTGCTAGTGTTCACCCAAATGTCAAAGTGCCGGCTGTGAGACCTTTCAAGCAAATCTTTACTCTAGCTCTCATTCATAAGCCAACAAAGCAGATATAACATGCAAATTATTTGTGGGTTGGATACTGATGTCATAGAACTGTATATGCAGTTCAAACCTGCTTAGAGTCCAGGTAATGATGTTGAAAATACATTTGGAAGAATTCACCTCATGCAAACTTATTAGCATGCAGTAAACAAAAAAATATTTTCTTTTCTGCAGGAAGGTCATTTATTTCATTCTTGGAATCTGTTCTTCTGGTGAAATTTGTGCATGAAGAACACACATAACTTTGTAGGCTATTTCCTAAATAGTCATCTGCCAGTAAAGAAAAATATGACCAATTATCTGAAATTTCTCCTTCATTATTTTTACAATGTTCCATTGAAAATAATAGTACTGTTTGTCCTCTTGATGCAGCTGCTGCATGGCCAGTCTGAAGGGCAATGGGGGAACTTACTGCATCCAATCTTCTAGGTGGCCCTTTTTCAACTAGGCACATCAGAAACAGCACCTCATTCCACCTGAAGCAAATGGCTAGTCAATATGGCTATTGTGCCATAGCAGGCAGGCTTCCTTTCAGCTCCAGAAAGCACCAGACCATTCAAGATAGAAATCCATCTCCTCCAGCATAGAAAAGAAAGTGAATTAATGGCAGTAAGACAAATCCTTCCAGAAAGGAGAATCCAACAGGAGGTCCCAATTATAGAGTATATTGATGAGCTCAGTAGAGCCCAGGTGGGTGGCTGAATGGAAGTTTTGCACACCTGAAAAATTTTTTGACACATACACCTTGCATTTCTGCCCACTTCTCAGACATCCTCCTGGCTTTCCTTGTCTACTGCCGTTTGACTGCTCATGTACAAAGTCCCTGTTGCTTTACAAAGAATTCTACAAGGATAAGTGAAAAGGACTAATACTCCTTGGGTGTCTTGGACCAAGAAAAGTTGAAAACTGCAATAAGTGTTTCTGGAAATTCAATTATGCTGTTAAGCATCTGCATTACAAACAGTTCCCCAATTAGTGAGAAAACAAGCACTTTTGATTTAAATTAGGCTCTGACTAAAGTTTGCGCTCTCTCTGTCTTCTCTTTGTTTCTTTGTTGTTTTTAATCCTCACACTAGGATATTTTTCCATTTTAGAGAGAGTGGAAGGGCAGGGAAGAGACAGAAAGAAATGATGTGAGAGAGACACATCAATTTGTTGCCTCCCTCAAGGGATTGAGCCTGCAACTGGGGGACATGCCCTTCAGTCTGTGGGCCAATGCTCTAACCACTGAGAAAATTGGCTAGGACCAAAGTATATCCTGTCTAATAAAAGAGTAATATGCAAATTGGTCGTACCTCCCCTACACTCACAAGTCATGCCCACCAGCCAATCAGAGTAAGTATGCAAATTAAACCACCAAGATGGCTGCAGCCACAGAGAGCTCAGGAGAGAGGCCTGGGTTGCCCCTGGCGGTGGAAGAAGCCAAGGTTTCCGCAAACTCTGGCAGGCAGAGGTAAAGGCAAGAAAGTTTCAATGGCTGTGCCAGTAGAAGGCTTGGCTCCCCTCCAGGCTATAAAGTTTCAATTGTAGAAGACAAATAAATCCCTGATACCAGGGCCTCTGCTTAGATTGCCTGGGGGCATGGCCGGCTTGCAAACCACCACAGGCCCCTAGCCCAAGCCACCCCACACCCCAAGGTAACACCCACCCTGATCCAGGATACCCTTCAGGGCAAACCAGCTGGTCCCCATCTTGCCCCAGGCCTCTATCCTATCTAATAAAAGAGTAATATGCCAATTCACCATCACTCCAACACACAAAATGACTGCTCCCATGGAGTCACAAGATCCTGCCTCCATGTGTACACAAGATGGCCACCACAAGATGGCCAGCAGGGGAGGGCAGTTGGCAGGGAGCAAGCCTGCAAGTGAGGGTAGTTGGGGGTGATCAAGGATGCAGGGGAGGGTAGTTAAGGGTGAGCAGACCCACAGGGGAGAGCAGTTAGGGGCAAACAGGCTGGCAGGGGTGCAGTTAGACATCACTCATGCTGGCAGGGGAGTGGTTAGGGGTGATCAAGTTGGCAGGCAGAAGTGGTTAGGGGCAATCAGGAAGACAGGCAGGTGAGCAGTTGGGAGCCAGCATGTCGGTCTGGCCCGTTTAGGCCTGATCCAGGATCAGACCTAAATGGCAGCCAGACATCCCTTAATGGGTCCCAGATTGGAGAGGGGGCAGGTTAGGCTGAAGGACACCTCTCCTCCACCTCACCCTGCTCCTACGCCCTCCCCCACTCAAAGTTGGTGCACCAGGCCTCTAGTTCTCTTATAATTTAGGGCTGTGTCAACAATTAGGTTTGGTCCACTCAATTAGAATTTGGTTGTCAGTTTGTTCTTTGTGACATTGCTGATCTCTGCTATATTCCTCTACTGGTCCAGAAAGGAGCTGGCCTCCTTTCAAAAGTAATCTAAAGCTATCACATCTGATTCCTAATAACTTTGGCAGTTAACATGTACAATTAAGTTACAGGAAAGTAAAGAGCTATTTACATTTTTTTCTTAATGCCAAGTTCTTTCATTGAGAATGAAGAAAGCCACAGAAGTACAACATTGACAATAAAATGGATCTTTCTTTAAATAGAAATGATATCACCATTATGTTAACATTAAAATCCATAATGCTTAGATTTACATTCCAATTATCTAAAGTCAGTTCTATGAGCATGTTTAGGTCTCCAATCCTCATAACATCATTACCTACCTTATTCTAAGCATATGAGATCTTAGACAAACCATTTAAAGCTTTAAAGTGCTTGAGGATATTGTGATTACAAATATAATTACACTTTTAAGAATGGTGGAGTTCAGAGATTGTATGTTAGGGGTGGGGTGAGAACAGAGAAGAAGGTGAAATCCAGATATATCTGCTACCAAACTATAGGATCTGCCTAGATTTGGGATCTTCTACATGTCCTGCAGGTTGACATATTCCCACAATACGCAAATATTAAAGAGAGTTTCCCAGAGCAACAGACTCTAGGACTTTCACTAAATCAATATTTAAATTAGAAATTATGCTTACAGCCAATTGGAAATTATTCTCACAGCCTCCTTCCTTAAGACTGTTCCAATCTTATGTTTCAGTCTCCTGGGATCTCACACAAAGTCAGACTAGAGGGAAGCTATTGTTGTTGAAATCCTGAAGTATTTGGTTTTTGTGCAAACCATACTCATACTTTTCCAGAGATAAAACCTACAACTTTTAAGGCCTGACCTGCATTAGAGACCATGCAAATATGGAGGTCCTAATTCTTCCACATGACTGAATGCTATTCTTACCCACTAGCAGATACAGAGGTGTTCAATGACCAGAGAAAAGTGCTGCATGGGATAGTTTTCTCAACCTCCATTAGCTTTCAATTATACCATCGCCTGCTGATATTTAAAGTTCTCAAAGGCAGCCAAATACTGAAATAGTTGAAATATAGTTGTCCACAACAAGAACAAAATATAAGACAATTAGGGAGGGATAATTTTATTCACTCATTCAGTAAACATTAATTGCATTGGCTTGATACTCAGTTTACAGCCATATATAAGCAAGATGTCATCCCTGCCCTGAGGTTGATGTAAGGCCAATGGTGGAGACCTTGAACAAATAACTAGATACATAATTTTTTTACCTGCTTTGATATTGGTTTGTCTTTCATTTATTAATTACTCAGAGCTCTTTGTCTAGTTTAGATATTAACTATGTATGTCCTCTAAAAGGTAAATCTCTTCCCTAAACTATTTTTGTCTGTTGACTTTATGGTATCTATTCCTAAATCCTTTAAAATGATATTGTCTATTTGGTATTTTAATAAGAAGATTCTCCCATCTTTAGGGTGTAGAAAGTCATCTGTGTTATTAACTAGAATGTAAACATAAAATAAATCTTCCTTTCGTGTTTCATTAAACCTTTAATTAGTTTTTATTTTTGCATGAGGCATTAGCTGTATTGTACACTTTTATTATCTTCCACACGGAAAGCTACTTGTGGCAACCAACTTATTCTATAATATCTCCTTTTCCTACATATATCCCTAATACAACTTTATAGTAGAGAAAAAAAGTTTAGAAGCTATGAGAATATTTAAGATATATTTTAGGGACAGCTTTCCTGAGGAAGTGCCATTTCAACTGAAAGCTGGCATATATGAAAATAAAATCAATTCCACTCTTGATAAACTAGGCAAATAAAATCAGAATGTGTTAAATTAATTTACAATCTGAAATGTTTATATCACACACACACACACACACACACACACACACACACACACATTCCAAAATGCAAATAGCTAAAATTCACAGTCTCAAATGTATGTTTCCTTATTACTAAAAACTGGTACGAGTCTTATCTTTTAAGTAAAGTCCTTTACTATAAAAGAAAAAGAATAAAACAAAAAGCCAAATAAGAGAGGAAAAGGGGGTGAAAAAGATGGACAACAATTTTAACATGACTACAGAAATAATACAAACAGGTTTATAGCTTTGATGGTCATTGCACTGGGTAGTAATATTGTGCTATATAGGATAAAATTTTTAAAAAGGGGCTCTCTTATTTTGATAGTAAGGTGTGCCCCAAGTAGGAATTACTGAAGTACACATTAAGTAAAAGGATAGCACTACTGGCAATACTTCAGAGAATTGGGGACCAAACATCCATATTGAAATGACTCTTCTAAAGTATGATGAAGATTTTGGGGTGTTTTTTAACCATTTCAAATCCTTTAAACCTGGAGTTTGTATATCATTTTTAACTCCCTACTTTGCTCATTATATGACCTTTGACTATTGAGTTCTTAAAAGTTCTGAAGAGAAAAATGGATTTCAATCTCAGCTTGACAATCTAACAGCTGTGTCTTCTCAGACAGGTACCTTAATATCTCTCAGCCTCAATCATTTCATGTTAGAACTGTTTTTGAGTATTAAATGAGGTAATGCTTGCAATGCATTTAGCACCATGCCTAACTTGTACATTGCAAAGAATCAAATTTTAGAGTTATTTATAGTGAAGGTGGTGATGAAGCAGAAGAAAGGGAAGGAAGAAGAGCATAGCAGTGATGAAGAAGCCTATTGCAGTGACAAGGGTGGATTAAGACATTTAAAAACCCTCAGCCCTGTGAAGATTACTATCCACCACAATATAACTAAAAATAAAATTTTACTTTTTTATTTAATATTATTCATATTTATGCTACAATTAAAATGCTTCTTTCTAGACTTTTTTTATTGCAAAAGTATGGGTGTGTTTACCAATAGGGACTTTTATCAGTTTTTGGTGCCCGTGCTTTGCTAGTTCTGGAAGCACATCCTCCTTTTGCCTATCTGGTAATCTAACAGAAAGATTGGGGGTTATCCTATATAATAAAAGGCTAATATTCAAATTGACAGAACCTCAGAATGACCAGTCAGTATGACACACAGTGGCGATGGCTAGAGCCTCTCCTACCTCCTTGGCAGTGCTAAGGATGTCCTACTCGTTGGCAGGGAGTAGGCCTAAGCCATCAGTCAGACATTCTGCACTGCAAGAGGGTGCAGGCTGGGCTGAGGGACATCCCCCTCCCCCAAGTGCTAGAATTGCATGCACTGGGCTTCTAGTTAAAAGATAAGGTCAAGGAAGGTGTTTTCTCTGATTAAATGCTATAGCAGCTGAGAGATGGCTGTTACAGCCTCTTAATGAAAAACTATTTGATTGCTTTAGCTCCATCTCTACATATTTCCCAGTCTTCTACTGTAAATCCAGGGTCTTCTGTGTTTAATTCAGTTCAGTTACTCCCAAACATTTTCAGCCCTCACCTAACTCCATAGCTTCCCATCATGCCATGAAAGAGTACTTATCCAGGCAGTGGCCAGCAACTTGTAAAGTTTGCTCACTTAGACTCACAGTTCAGCCTTATAGAGTCCTCTTACCAAGACCACTGAGCCCCATGACAGCCATTTGGATCAACTTCCTCTCCCAGCTTCTAATTTTTGACCCATTCTCTTGGCTCACATAAAGCCCCTCCCACTGGTGGGCCATCATGTCTAGTGCTAAGCCCTGAGTCAGCAACCACATTAAATAACCAACATGGCTCACCAAGAGCCAAGACTGGGAAGACAGCCAGTCTTTCCACCCTGAAGCTGGCCCATGGCTATGCAGCTTTTCTGGGTTGAAGAGACACAGACCATGAATGACTATAACAAAAGAGGAGAAGGAGATTATAAACTTGATGAACTTGCTTCAGGGAGATGAAACTGAGTATCCACAAGTTGAATATTATTGCCCTTATCCTCACATCTTTCAATTTCCAAACTCAATCTAAGGGAAAACAAGCATTCAAATTATCTTTCTCTCCACACACACACAACCATATATATACTATATATATGGTTGACATTCTTTACCAGGAAAATTTTCCCTAACCTTTATTTTATTGTTTTAAATGTGCACTTATTATGTGAACATAAGCAACTATACTAAAGTATATAAGCTCAAGTTTTTGTGTTTGTTTTTTTGTTTTGTTTTGTTTTTTGTTTTTTATAAAATTGGGCTTTATAGTAACATCTACCCTGGAAAGATATTGAGACAATACATGTGAGATACCTAGTCTATTTATTAATACAGTAATAAAATGGAAACCCAGGATCCATACTGGGTTCTGACCCCAGAGCAAAGATCATGGTCAGCTCATTATAATAAATACTTATGATCATTGCTACTATTATTGTAAATACTAGAGGCCCAGTGCAAAATTCATGCATGGGTGGGGTATGGCTGGTCTGCCCTAATGGGGGTGGAGGGAATTGATGGGGGGGCAGCCCGGGGGAGGGACCATGGGCAGTTGGCCAGTGGCCCTGTCCCCTGGTTGAACTCCTGGTTGAACTCTGGTGAAGGGGACAATTTGAATATTAGCCTTTTATTATATAGGATTGCATTCCTTATAGAAAAAATAGAAAATTCAGATAAGCAGAGAAAACATTACTCACAGTCCCTTTCTTGTAAATAATGATTTTTAATATTTTGGAACTACTCTCACAAGTTTTTATTTCTACACATTTTTTGTCTAAAAGTAGTATCATACTATGCTTACTGTTTTTCATCTATTTTTATGTTCAATATATTGTTGATATTTTTATATCAATAAATATCCTCAGTAGATTTTATAGAGTACGAGAAAAAATTGATGTGAGTGACTGGACAATTTTATATTTTTTGACCAAATCTCCTATCTCTGATAATGGTCTTAAAACTCATATTTCTTTTATTGCTTAAACCTCTGAGGTTTATGGGCAAGTTCCCCAGTTCGCTGACTCACAAAAGGACTTAGTTGAAGAAGCGACAATAGACATAAGACCTTAGAAACAGAAGAGATTTTCTCTCCATCACACAGATCTTAAGGAAGAAACATCACTTCATAAAATATCATTATAGCACAATGACATAGATTTCACTAAGAGCTCTCAATTTAGCCAGCATCTGGTGCAAAACCTATATTGGAGCTCCTCAAGATAGAAAATAAACAGGTAGAAAGAATGAAACTTTATCAAGACACTTGGAAATTTGAAAATATAAAGTCAAAAGTACAACTCCCTGGATTCATAGGTTGGCTGAAGTACCATAACACCCAGCATGCATCTTGGAACCAAAATGTAAATAAGAGGAAGATTCATTAATTCCTATATGAATCATTTTTTAAAAACACAGTTTGAGCCAGGTATCAAATTTGTATAGGGTCAAAGGCCCCACCTACATGAATTTTCTACTCCCACCATGGTGCAACTCTCCATAAAGGTTAACCTATCTGGCATGCCCTTTCTCTTCATCAGTTACTCAGTGTACCAGTCCCAATCTTATTTCTTTGAAGACCTCCAATCTCAGGAAGCAACCTGATCATTCTTCTCTGAAGGTTAACAGATATAATTGGTTCAAACATTTGGCTTAATAATTTGCAACTCATTTTTTTCTGGGATATCAAAACTAGAAAAGTTCCCAATAAGGGCATTTTCTAGATAGTTAAAAATTTCCTAGTGACACTATTTGAAATCTTGATCCTCAGTTTCCTTACATATAAAGTGTTAATAGTACATACTTTGAAGTGCTCATGTGTGAATTATGATATCTACAACAGCTATGATAGCTACCCATAAATTATAGTAGTTATTATATTTTGTACTAGTTAATAATCAATGTGAACTTGCTAAGATTATTTGTTACAAACACCTACTCTAATGGATTGGATTGCAGTGTCCTCTACACAGTCTATATGGCTTATTTTCCTTTATGTTAAATATCCAAGAGTTGCTATGATATCTTTAGCTCACATCTCCACATATTACAACAGGTTTTAACATTTCTTTTCCACTCTATATCACAGCACCATTTCAGTGGTCACTAAATTTCCCAGATTTTTCTCTATACAGCAATCAGCCTTTGGGGAGGGACAGTAATATGCTGATCAACTAGATGATAAAAGCTGTTAGAACTGTTTTAAAAGCAAGAGAAATAGCATAAAAGAAACCTACATTTATGAAGGATTAATTTGCCAGTCACTATTAGAACCATTAATTCATTAAATTATCATCATAATTTTCTTAAGTGGACCTTATTCCTCATTTCCATTTTATAGTTTAAGATGAGACCTTGAAAGATTTATTACTCTATAATAGACACAATGGAGATTCAATAGATGAATGCGGATATCTGTTCCTCTGTCTTTTTAGTTTTAAGAAAATCCTAGGGCAAAGTATTTTAAAAGGGGATCTGTCCTGCTTTCAGTTGGCTGCACCTGTCTTATGCCATCATCTCGCTACCTCCATTTGATGCAATGATACATAGATTTCCAAATTTAAGAGTCTGGACTCTAGTGTAATGTCTTTTGCTCATTCTTTCTATCAAGATCACCCCTTAGGAAGCAGAGCTGAATTCTGCGCACTGGAGTTCCAGTATCTCTCCACAAAAAGGCGGCCTCATTAAAACAATCTTTAGAAAAGAGTCTTATTTTTATGTAAATGACATTGTTGGCATATATGCTTCTTAGAACTGAAGATTACAAGCTAAATTTTATCAATATGGGGGTAGTTTAGCTCTTGATCTCCAGAGAATGAAGTATATAAAAATAATTATGGGGAATTTAATTTCTTCAGTTATCAGTAAATCTCTTGGCCATACATTTAACTGAGAGCCACAGTGGTTGCTTAGATAAGTTTGTGTGTGCTTAAGGACTAGTATGTTTACTGAGCTACTTGAACCCAATTACAGAAAGCCCCCAAGCAAGCTCAGCCAGAAATATGGTCACAGAGAAAAGGGAAAGAAAATAATGAGGTATCTCTTGGGAGAATCTGTTTTATTTGCTCATTGGTAGTAACAAAAGCAGGCACTATCAGAGAATGCAGGCACATTAAGCAGTATTTCTCAGCCAATAACCTAAAATTGCTTTTAACACAAAATCCCACCAGTTGCCCTTAATCTCTCAGAGTTCCACTGTCCACACTGCCTTAGGAGAGACACAGTCTTCTAAGGGACAGACACATAAAGCCTAGGTCTGCACGTACTCTAGGCTTATATTAAATTCAAAGATCCTCTGGGGAAATAAGAGGATTGCTAGATAAATGTTAGTGGCTTTGCAATACCTCAGCAGCATGTGTTGTGGTTGTTAGCATCATTACTCAGACTTGGATGTGAGAGATAGAGAGTAAAAAGGAAATAAATACTTACCTAGAGCCTTCTGTTAATCAGGCCATGTGCCTCTAGAAAAGTGGGTATTGTGATCCATTTTACAGATGCATTTTACTAACAAAGACACGGACTCGGAGAAATTAAGCAACATCACAGAAACAGAACTAGTAAATGCAACAGGGACTTGAACAAGTACCCTGGACTCTGATGTCTGTTACTCTTCCTATCTCTTCCAGGGAAACAAAATCACTGATGTCTGGCCATGAGGTAACTTTGGGATAATTGGCATATATTAGGAGGTAGGTGCAAGACTGAGATATGTGGAAGAAAAATTAAGTAGTTTCAAAGAGACCACTCTTGGAATGAGGTGGAAAAGATCCTGGCTGCATGAGGAAGATGGGGGACAAGGAATGCTTGGGAAGACAAGCAGTGGGGTCTGTATGACTGAAGGAAAACTGGCTAGAGCAACAGTTCATCCTGTGCAAATGAATAGGTAAAAGGAGAGCATCTTCAATTAGCAAACATTTTTCAGCAGGCTAGGAGGGCTAGAGGAAATCAGCAACTGCTAAGTCAGGTCTCCAAGGGCATATTGCATAGAGGAGTTTAGGCTTTGGGGTCTTCCCTCCATTGGACAGCATCTATGAAATCATTACCTAAATTGTCTGAGTTTCAATATCCTCACTGTAGACTGGATATCACAAGATGATCCTTGAATATGTATTAGCCCTTGAGATATGTATTAAAACCTGGTTTCATCACAGGTGCCTGATATAGAGTGAAGATAGTGGTGGTAGAAAGAAAAATGGTGAGAGAGGAGAGGTAATAAACAAATAAATTATGCTAAACTAAATAAGCCAATCAGAAAAAGACAAATACCATGTGATGTCACTTATATGTGAAATCTAATGAACAAACTGATGAAGTATTTAACACCAGCTATTTACATCATTTGTGAGAAATTAGTGTAATGAATAAAAAATGGCCAGAGATATAGGTACATGGAACAGACTGACAGATCTTAGAGGGGAGGGGTGAGGTAGGACTGGAAGAGATTAACCAAAAAATATATATGCATACATGTATAGCCTATGGTGAAGGCAAAGGATCAGGATGGGTGGAGGGAGGCAAAGAGGGTGGAAATGGGGGATATCTGTAATAGTTTCAATATTAAATAAATAAGCACATCTCTTTTGTGTTGGCTTTTAGTTCCAGTTAGTCAAGTGGGTTGAGACCCTGTCTGCACATAAGAATCAGTTAGAAAACTTGTGAAAAATATAACAATGCTTATCCACCTCTCCAGATTGGGCAATCATTCCGGGAAGGTACCCAGGCATCTGCTTCTCTGTGGATTTTAAAGTCTTTAATAAGTCAAATATGCAAGAAAGGTTGTAAGAAGCACTGCCTAACAGGACAACTCTGTCCAAGAGTGACTCTGTCTCAAGGCTTCTGAGCCCTGGCTAAACCCACTTGCTAGAAGTAAGGAAAAAATAAGGAGCCATTTCCATATGGCCTGTGTTTGCCTTTGGGTGGTGGTAATGGGGTATAATCAGGTAGAAGCCGAGTCACACAGCCACAGCATCTCGAAGCTCCCTTTCCACAATACCTACTGATTACCTTATGGACCTCTGTAGATATATTAAAATAAAGCAACATATCAAAATAGCAATTTTTTATAAATAACATGGCATGATTTTTGAAGGAAGAAACATTTTAGGGAAGGAATGTGACATTTTGGAGTTCAAAGACCTGGACTCCTATTCACCTAATTGAATTTATTTAAAACAACTGACAATTTAGATATTTTTCCCCTAAATATAGACAGATTCTTATCAATGAAAAAGCTGTCTTGAAATATCATTCCATCCAGAAGAAGTACTTCATACCAACTATTTACATAATTTGTGAGAAATCAAGTGTAATGACTATGTTTAGTGTCATCTAGTTATCGCTTTTTAGATTATAAAAAACTAGAAGCCTGATGCACGAAATTCATGCATGGGGTGGAGTGTCCTTCAGCCCAGCCTGCTCCTTCTCCAATCTGGGACCCCTCGAGTTATGTCCGACTGCTCGTTTACGTCCGATTCATGTAGGCCCAATCCATAGGGCCTAAATAGGCAGTTGGACATTCCTCTCACAATCAGGGCTGCTGGCTCCCAATTGCTCACCTGCCTGTCTTCCTGATTTCCCCTAACTGATTCTGCCTGCCATCCTTATCATCCTCTAACCACTCCCTGCCAGCCTGTTTGCCCCTAACTGCCCTCACCTTTGGGCCTGGTCACCCCTAACTGCCCTCCCCTGCAGGCCCAGTCATCCCCAACTTCCCTCCTCTTCCAGCCTGGTCACCTCTAATTGCCCTCCCCTGCAGGCTTAATCACCTCCAACTGCCCTCCTTTGCAGGCCTGGTCCCTGACAACTGCCCTCGCCTGTTGACCTGTTTAACCACAACTGCCCTCCCTTGCAGGCCTGGTCCCTCTCAACTGCCCTCCCCTGCTGGCCATCTTGTGGTGACCATCTTGTGTCCACATGGGGGCAGTCATCTTGTGTGTTGGAGTGATGGTCAATCTGCATATTACTCTTTTATTAGATAGGATAGAGGCCTGGTGCATCGTGGGGGTCAGCTGGTTTGCCCTGAAGGGTGTCCTGGATCAGGGTAGGTGTTCCCTTGGGTTGTGGATGGCCTGAGCGAGGGGCCTGTGGTGCAACCCAAGCGGAGGCCCTGGTATCTGGGATTCATTTAGCTTCTACAATTGAAATTTTGTAGTCTGGAGTGGAGCTAAGCCTTCTGCTTGCAAAACCATTGAAACTTTGTTGCCTTAAGCACTGGCCAGGGTGTGTGGAAAGCGTGGCTTCCTCCATCGCCAGGGGCAACCAAAGCCTCACTCCTGCTCTCTCTGTGATGGTTGGGTTAATTTGCATACTTACTCTGATTGGCTGATGGACGTGACTGGTGAGTGTGGCTTGTGGGTGTAGCAGAGGTCCGTCAATTTGTATATTACTCTTATATTAGATAGAATTAAAAGCGTAAAGGCCACCCTTGATAAAATATGTCCCAACTCATGGAAAGGAAGGAATTCAAAGATTCCTACTTTATATTTTGCAGAGTATACCCTATCAAATATGTATCCGTTAATGCCAGATAAGAATGAAAATATAAACTTCAACAACAATATCAGCCTAAAAAACAAACACTGATATGGAATTGGGAGTCTCTTTGAACATAGAGCTGGTATAACAAAGCAGCAGAGACAGTGGATGCAGGAGCCAGACTCTCCATAACCCTACTTTGCCTCCACTGCTTGTTAACTATGTGACCTTGGGCTATCACTTAAATTGCCTGTACTCTTCTTTGCTCATTCCTAAAATTGGAGCGATTATAATACCTATTTTAGGAGCTTTCCAAAGTTTTGATGAGTTCACTTAAGAAAAGCTTTCAGAATAGTGCCTGGTCTGTTCTAAGTACTCATGACATATTATCTATCATCACTCTTATCATGATTACTTTTAAACTTATACCTCTTCTAATGGAAAGAAACTAGAGAAATTGAAACTAGCTAAGAGCTCTTATGTGTGTATTTTTTTCTTGTTTTAAATGGGAGAATGCTGAGTGAAATGTAATCAGACATTGACCAACTTTTTGTTGTTGTTGTTGTTGTTGTTGTTGTTGTTGTTGTTGTTTGCCTGTTAAAGGGGACAAATTAATCAATTTCTTCTACAGGGAAAATAAAATCTTCTTCTTCTAATGTAAGACAGAAATAGTTCTGTCCAAAGTCTCCCTAACCATTCCCAAATGACTCCTGTTCACCTGAGGTTGCCTGCATGAAAAACATAGGTACCCAGGTTGGTACTCAGTTTAGCAAAATTCTATAGCTAAAAAGCAACTGGATGGCTGAAAGGGAATATCATGATTTCCGTATTTTTTAAAAATTTCCACTCATTATTTCTTCCACTTCCCAGATGATTAGGATGGGGGTGCTATCTTTTGTTTGGATTACAGAGTATATATAGATTTAATATATTGGGAACTACATGATATTCCAATCTTATAAATTTAATAAAAGTCTAAGTGGAAGAAAAATGACTCAAGTCTCATCATATTACTTCTCAATCTTTTGCCAAGCAATCCTAATGCTCTCTCTCTTCTCCTCTCTCTCTCTTCTTCTTCTTCTTCTTCTTCTTCTTCTTCTTCTTCTTCTTCTTC
>JAAGEH010000005.1:10059489-10232073 GCA_011751065.1 Lasiurus cinereus
CTTCTTCTTCTTCTTCTTCTTCTTCTTCTTCTTCTTCTTCTTCTTCTCTCTCTCTCTCTCTCTCTCTCTCTCTCTCATCTATTGGATTTTAGAGCCCTAAGCAGCTAAGCAGAACTCACTTTGGCTGAAATGTCTAATTGCATGCAATTAAGGAAAAGGAAAAGAAGAAATGTTGGCCAGATCATTTGTTTCCCCATAGATTATATTTCCAAATGTGGACCATCAAGAACAATTTTTATGCTGACTTCAGAGAATTACTGCAACAGAAATTGTATGTGAAACTTGGATTTAGAAATTTTGAAACCAATATGTTTGGGAGAATGTGAAAGTTACATTTGGAATAAAGAGCTATTCTATAGATAACTGAATACCAAGTCTTAACAAAACACTTTCAAGACTGGTTGGTATAAAAGTTGTGATGTTTAAGTTTTTTTAGGGCCTATTTTGAGGCTCTTAAATTATTAATCTTAGATTTTTGGAGCTAGTTCACAGAATTGTAATAAAAAAGACTTTTTAAAAAATTGATCATGATTGTGTCTTGTCCCTAGAGAGTCATATGAACACTCTTATCTTCTTTAGTGAGAATCACATGTTGAAAGTGAAGATGATGTCACAATCCATATTTCTGTTGTTTTCCCCCTTAGCTCTCAGAGTCCTTTTGTGGTACTTTGTGATGAGAGACTCACTCACAGAGCTAGCAGAGACAGATCACTTGCCAGCCTTGTGGTGTGGCGCAAAGCTGGCAAACTGCCACTTGGGGGCCAAATCTTATTCACCTCTTGCTTTTGCAAATAAAGATTTATTGGAACATAGCCATTTATTTATTTATTTATTATCAGTGATTACTTTTGCCCTATAACAGCAGAGTTGAGCAGTGGTATGAGAGACAGTGTAGCCTACAAAGTAAAATTATTTGCTATCTGAACCTTTATAGAAAAAGTTTGCTGACTTTTGGTATAGAGGGAAAAGCCATGGGCTAAGATGTAGATAAGAAACTGATAGTTCTTAAAATGTTATTTTTTATCACTAAAGTCATCAGAATTCTATAATATTTCCTTTTTATAAATATAAACTGGGTCTTTTACATATAATTTCTCAGATTAGAATATTGTTTCTGAAACTAATCACCAAGGTGAATTCCAACATTTCTTCCATCAAGGTCCTCAACTCAGTTATACCCTGTTCTGAAAAGCCATCAATACTTGCAAATGGATCTGATTAACCTTTTCTATGTCTCACTCACATGTATTCCTGTGTTAAAGACTATTTCACTGTTTGTTGTTTTGTTTGGTTTTTAATGCACGCCCTTCCCCCAATCTGTAAGCTCCTGAAAATTGAGCATGGCGTCTTAATCATCTTTGTATCTTGTTTCTTACTGGCTGGTGCTCAATGAATGTTTATTCAAGTTAGCTGAAAACAATACAGTGATAAGCAGAAGTCTGAGAAATTAACTTGCTCAAGGTCACACAACCAGTATATGATGGAGCTAGGATTTGAACCCAGAAATGAAAACAAGTCCAGTGTTCTTTCCATTTATTTTAATAAATCCAGTAAGGAGACTGCTGTTTTCATTTTAGTTCTGTTATTGATAATATATTTTAGTGTCTTTATCTATAAAACAAGGTTGTTGCACAATGAGATATCTTTCAGGATCTCTTCTCTAACATTCAATATGCGCTAAAATAGTAATTTCATTAAATCATTATAGAGACTACTGAAAGAAACAATTACAGCAAATGGCTGTTTTGTGGTTTATGTTAGGGTGAAAAAAGACCGCTTATCTAATTAAAAGACCTGCTCAAAGAAGAGACCAATCACCTCCTAATAGGTGGCTGTTAAACAGTTTTGAATGATTTGGAGGTCCCACCTACCTATGTACAGGCAGAGGCTGGGTGGTCACTGGTTAGGGTGCTTCTTAAGAAGTACATTAAGAGCTGGCCAATGTTGCTCAGTGGTTATCAACCTATGAACCAGATCATGGTTTGATTTCTGATAGAGGATATGACCAAGTAGCTGGCTCGATCCCCAGTAGGCAGTGTGCAAAAGGCAGCTGATAGACGATTCTCTCTCATTATTGATGTTTCTATCATGCTCTCCCTCTTCCTTCCACTCTAAAATAAATAAAAATACATTTTTTTCCAAAAAGAAAATACATCCATTGAAGGGATGGAGAAAAGGTGGGGGGGAGATTTGATGACCTTTTATATATGCTCCAACCTTGAGAATATTAAGATACTCAACTTATTTTTACTGATATTTCTGTCCTGCCCATAAAGTATCATACATTGGAACTGTCAAATGGGCATGTCACAGCTGATGAGTTCTACTTGTAAATTATATTATGCCAGCAGCTCCCTCCCAGTTACTTCCCCCACATTGGTGAGAAATAAGAAATCAATCCAATCAATGGGAAGTAGTTTGTGAAAGCATTTTAGATGGGCTAACATCTCTTTTTTACCTTCTCCCTTGACTATCTTCACTATAGGTTCTAGAAAAAATAAACATTTGAAAGAGTGGCTATATAAGTGAATACTTACAGATTAGCTGACAGCAGATGACTATGGGTAGGGGGAGAGGGAAATCAGCAGAAGCTTCTATGGCCTTGACAAACAGAACAGATGTTCTTTGTGCCTTTGTGGCCCTAGTCTACCATTCTTTGTGGAAACAGTACATGATGCCCAAAGGGGTAGAGGCCACTTTATGACAATGAGAAGATGGCAAAGTTGGCAGAGATGTCAACTCTGATATAAAGCAGCTTACTTCCTTCACAAGCTTGATATGTGAGAAACACAACCTCTTCTTATTTATCCCCATCATGTACATTGCTGCTTGCAGCCTCAATCTTTCCTCTCTGATACAAATTGTTTATGGTTTATGTTTGGAATCAGAAACACATGGGTTTGAATACCCATTCTGACATTGTGTAACCTTGGGTAAGTAATTATATCTCTGCAGTACCCTCATCTGAAATCACAATAACTATAACAGAAATAACTTATACTCAAAAACTTGTTAAATGAAACAGCAGATTAACACAGGTGAAAACATTATGGAAAATATGTGAAGCATAGTATATGCTCAACATATATGTTGTTGCCACTATCATTATTAGTTGCAGTGTTGTATCATGTGCCAAGCACTGTACATAATAAAGTAAATAATTCAATGTCTTTTTTTATAGTAAAATGAGGTCATAAATATGGGCTCTAATCCATAATGACTGCAAAAGGGGAAAATATAGTCACAGAGATGGACACACACACACACACACACACACACACACACACACACACAGAGATGATGCCATATAAAGACAGAGATGGAAGTCATATATTTACCAAGAAATGAAAAAATTGCCAGCAAACCACAAGCAGCTTGGAGAGAAATATGAAATAGATACTCCCTCATAGCCCTTGGAAAGAACCAACTTTGCAGACAGCTTGGTCTTAGAATTCTAGCCTCCAGAACTGTCAAACAATAAACGACGGCTGTGTAAGCTTCTTGGTTTGTTATACTTTGTTATGCCAGCCCAAGTAAATTAATATACATGAAAAAAAACACTTTTTGGAATAAGATTCTTGAATATTTTACCTCATTTAATTCTCCAGGTTGGCCCACCCACATTCCTTTCACTATTCCTCCTGCAGTAAAAGCTAATTGTATACGTATACTATAAGCCTTCAGTTACTAATATGTAATAAACAGGATAATCACCTTATTAATAAAACCAGAATCAGAATATTGCAGACAGAATATGGATGGATCAAGAAATAGTTTTTAAGGGGATATACATATAAAGCAAAATGTATTGTGCAACTTCTTTTTCATTTGAACCTTAATATCCAGATAAAGTTCTGGGCATGTAATATTCAAGGGCAGTGGTTGGAAACTCATTAGTCAACTGAGCTGAATATCAACAG
The DNA here is from genome assembly GCA_011751065.1 of Lasiurus cinereus. Classification (NCBI taxonomy): domain Eukaryota; kingdom Metazoa; phylum Chordata; class Mammalia; order Chiroptera; family Vespertilionidae; genus Lasiurus; species Lasiurus cinereus. The sequence goes on from JAAGEH010000005.1 coordinate 10,063,410, forward strand.
TACAATGATTTCTTTTGAGAGCCAAATTTTAATTTTTATTCTATTTAAATTTAATAAATCTTTATTCATATTATTATAATTGTTCCTTTTTTCCCCCCATAGTTTCCCTCCAACTGGATCCCACCCCACCCTCTACCCTTACCTCCCCTCCACTGTCCTCATCTATAGGTGTACGATTTTTGTCCAGTCTCTTCCCACACCTGTCACACTTCTTTCCCTCTGAGAATTGTCAGTGCACTCCCTTTCTATGCCCCGGATTTTATTATATCCACCAGATTTATTCTATTCATCAGATTTTTTATTCACTTGATTTTTAGATTTACTTGTTTTTAGACATGTATTTGTTGTTCATAATTTTTATCTTTACTTTGTTTCTTCTTCCTCCTCTTCTTAAAGAATACCTTTCAGCATTTCATATAATACTGGTTTGTTGTTGATGAACTCCTTTAGTTTTTTTTTTTTTATCTGTGAAGCTCTTTACCTGCCCTTCAATTCTGAATGATAGCTTTCCTGGGTAGAGTAATCTTGATTGTAGGTTCTTGCTATTCATCACTTTAAATATTTCTTGCCACTCTCATCTGGCCTGCATAGTTTCTGTTGAGAAATCATCTGACAATCCTATGTTTGCTCCCTTGTATGTAATTAACTGTTTTTCTCTTGCTGATTTTAAGATTCTCTCTGTGTCTTTTGCTCTTGGCATTTTATGATGTGTCCTGGTGTGGTCCTCTTTGGATTACTTTCATTTGGGTTCTGTGAGCTTCCTGGACTTGGAACTCTATTTCTTTCACCAGGTGGGGGAGGTTTTCAGTCATTATTTCTTCAAATAGGTTTTCAGTATCTGGCTCTCTCTCTTCTTCTGGCACCCCCATAATTCTGATGTTGGTACTCTTAAGGTTGCCCCAGAGGCTCCTTATACTATCCTCAAATTTTGGGATTCTTTTTTCTTTTTCCTTTTCCAATTGAGTGTTTTCTGCTTCTTTGTATTTCAAATCTTTGATCTGTTTCTTGCAGTCCTCTAGTCTGCTGTTAGATCTCTGTATATTATTTTTTATTTCAGTCAGTGCATGCTTAATTTCTAGTTGGTCCTTTTTAATATCCTTGAGAGTCTTGTTAAATCTATCAGTCTTGCTGAACCTGGTTTGGCTCAGTGGATAGAGCATCGGCCTGCAGACTGAAAGCTCCCAGGTTCAATTCCAGTCAAGGCCACATACCTTGGTTGTAGGCACATCCCCAGTAGGGGTGTGCAAAAGGCAGCTGATTAATGTTTCTCTCTCATCAATGTTTCTAACTCTCTATGTCTCTCCCTTCCTCTCTGTAAAAAATCAGTAAAACATATTTAAAAAAAAATTATTGGCCTTTTCTAGGAAATTCTTGAAAAACTTTATAACCATGTTTTTGAACTCTATATCCAGTCATTTGCTTTCCTCCATTTCTTTCATTTGTGCTCTGTTTCTTTGTTTCCACATTTTTGCTGCTTCCCTCAGTTGGTAGAGTAGCTTTGTGTGGTAGGTGTCCTATAGGGTCCAGTGGCTCAGCTTCCCCCAGTTACCTGAGGTGGCACTGTTGGTACATCCCTTTGTGGACTGTGTGCACAGCCTTGTTGTAGTTAAGTCTTAATTGTTATTGGTATCACTGGGAGGAATTGAGCTCCAGGCCAATTGGCTGTGAGGATCAGCAACATCTACGCCAGGAGAACTTCTGTGCTGGAGACACCCTTATGAGACAATACTTGCAAAATTGCAAAAACCTCTGTGCTCAGCTTGAATGGGGCTGAATCTCAGGGGGAATCAGACAGCCTTGGTTTTCTGTCAGCCCTGCCCTATGAGACCCCTGGGTCTCAGTATCCCTTGGTAATCACTGCAAGCACCTCTGAGAGAAAGCTGCCCTTGAGTTTCACCTGCTGCCAGACAGTCCAGTTTCTCCCCAAATGAGTCTGAGTTCCTAGAAACTCACGCAGAACTGGAGTTCAGCGTAACTGGAGTTCTGTCTCCCTCCCACTTTAGAAAGCCAGCCACGTACTCAGCTGCCTGTTATCTCCATGTGTGCATTTCTGTACCTCAGCCTTTTGCAGCTCCTCTGAGTCTCAATGTGCTTTCCTCTTTCCTTCTAGTTGTAGAATTTCCACTCAGCCAGCTTTCCTGTGGTTCTGGATGGTGTCCGTTTTGTCTTTTAGTTGTAGTTTTGATATTGTTGTGAGAGGCAGCAGTTTAGGTGTTTACCTATGGTGCCATCTTGGTTTCTCTGAGAGCCAAGTTTTTTAAACTTCAACTTCTTCTAATGCCACATCTTCAAAATAGACTTGCCTAGGCCATGTTGTTTTGTGGAAGAGCCACACTCTCATGTGGCTCACAAGGCACAATTTGCCGACCACGGTCAAGGGCATTATTTCCCATAAAATAGTTTTTTTCCTGAAAATTTAAAAAGTTGCTACTTCCTTTGTCTTATTTTGTCCTTTAGAAAATTCTCTGGCTATTTGATTTTATTAGAAAAGGAAACTTCACGGCTGAAAAGCTGCCAGCAGAAATATATACATGTATAGTTATATTGGGAGTGAAGCTCCTTTAGATGTGGGCTCTTGTAGGTGTACAATTTGCACAGTCAGACATTGAAATTCTAATATGGCCCACACTACAGTGCTCATAAGTACAGGTGACCTCCATAGGTAGTTAACCTGGTTTTATCTTCATGTTCTGAGATTTAACTAACAAAAGGTCCTATTATGTAATTGCTATAGATGAAGAGGTTTATATTGACAAATATAGGCTAACTAGAAGCCTGATGCACAAAATTCATACAAGAGTAGGCCTCCCCGCCCCCCCGCCTTCCTGCAGCTGCTGGCACAGGCTTCTCTCTGGCACCCAGGAACCAGGCTTCCCTAGCAGCCCTGGTTTCATCCAAAAGATCATCCAGAAGGATGTCCAGAAGGACCTCTGGTCTAATTAGCAATTACACTTTTATTATCATAGATATAATCACATCTGACAGAGGTTCCCCTAACCATTTAACTGACTGGGAGTTATACACAGTATCTGCTCATTTATTTAACTGGGGTATGATTTTCCCAGCTTATCACAATGGGCATAACATGTAGTTGCTTTATTACAGTAACTTTAAATTCTATGGTTATATTATTAAGAAAAACATGGCCAAGATAGATCTGTAACTATTCAGACTTTTAGAAAACAACAGCCTAAAATAAATAGAGTCATGCTCTTCAATAGATTTTTTAATCTGAAGAGGCTCATGGGTTTGTTCCAGAGGTTTCATAATCCTCTTGAAATTATATGCATTTGCATTTTTCCAAGGCCAACCTCTATAGTTTTATTATATATGCAAAGGGGCATTTGTCTCAAAATAGGGGAAAAAACACTGCTTTATAATGTAAAACCTTGAGGCCTTACTCACTCATGTATATGTGCGAGAGTGCACCTAGGAGGACTTATTGAGAACTTGCCCCAGACCACAGGTTGTCCTTCAGCCAACCTCCAAGTAGAGATGGAGTGGTTTTCCATTCATAATCTTGTCAGCTGGGCTTCCTAAACCCTCCTAAAAGACTGGACATGATTGAACAAGATGATGCATGAAGAACACCTCACACAGAGTCTAGCATACAGCAAATGCTTCCCAGTATCATTATCTCTTATTTGGCTGACTTCTAAAGAATATGGCTCTGCTTTTAAACAACCATATAAAATACCTGTCCTGCAGGTATAATCTCTCACTATTTTATTTCATACTTATCAGAGTTGGATTGAACAAAATTATATTTATAAAGTACTAAATAACTTGCTCTTTATTTGGTCTTCTAGATATTCTAACAATATATAAGCTAATCAAGGTCATCAGTGAGTAATATGTCTGAACCAAATCAATGTTTTCCTAGTCCTATCCTACTCCCTTCTCAAGACAAAAAATTGATTTAGAGTCAGGCTTTGGCATAAATCCACCAACATCTATATTTTTAAGCCCTAAAGATTTCATCATTGTATTTATTATGAAGATACTTTTGAGGGCTGTATGCACTCTACTATATAGAGTTCTTTTTGTGAGAACAAGAGAAAATATCTCTCTGTTTTCAGTTCTAGGAAAAATATGTTTCTCCAGTAAAAAAAAAGTTATTTAAAATCATACAGTATTATTGTGAATAATAACCATTATAATTTTTTTCCTTTTCACTGGCTTCTGAAAGACCCAGATACCGAGTTTTTATTTACTTTTAGCAAATAGAGAGGACCCCCATGGAATATATTCTTACATATAATGCTATATATGATATCATCTATATTGCATCATAGTCTTGCTTATAGCTCCTAATTTTATTTGTATTTTACTATACTGTAATGTGTCCAATTTATAAAACAATTTCAATTTTTCTTAAATAAGAAGGATATACGAACATACATACAATATATGAAAATAAAGAATACGTGAAACCCATCTACCATTGCAAAATAACTAATCTCTCTGAACTTTATTTCTTTTAAATTTAAAAATGTTAATGGTACATACTTCATGGGACTGTAATGTATATTACATTTGATTTATTGATATGTTTAAGTGACAGTCTGGAACAGAATGAGTACACATTAGAATTTGTACTTTTATTGTCCTCCTAAATAACTTGCAACTTTAATAAATTAGTAGTCAGCAGGAATATTAAATTGTCAGTAATCCTAGAAAAGTGGTCATTCTAATTCTTGGCATGAAGCGAAAGCTGAAAAGGGTCTTGCCTCAGCAGATTTAGTTGAAACACTAATTAAAATAGACTGTTACAATGGGGGAGGAATAAAATGGACACACTGTGCTCCATATATAAGTTAATATAGTAATTAAAATATAGTCATAGATCTCAATAATGACAGTTCTTGGGCAGGAAGTTTTTAGGGATGAAATATTAGGATTGATGAATTCAGGTGAAGTTTTAGCAAACAAATTGCTTGAAGCAGATAAATACATATATTCCTGCCTAAGTTTCACATCATCCTATAAACATATCTTTGGAAAGATGTATTGATTCATAGGATCCTTCTAAACAAATGAGGCAATGCAGTCTGAGAAAGCTCTGGAGGTGAGGGTTACACCACACTAAAGCAAAACCTTTATTTCCCTATTGTATGAAGTACATTTGTTGATCTTCCCTTTGTTGAAGAAGCAGCAAACTAGAAGTTCTGGATTTCAGTTACAGCTCTACCATCCTCTGGCTCAGGGACCTTGAGAAAAACAGGGAGTTTCCAGCTCAGCAATTTTCAACCCGTGTGCCACAAGAATTTTTAAAACATGCAATACCTTATTATTTAGTCAGGGGAACTGACCTCTTTGCCTTTAGATTGTCAATTTAAAATAGAAACAGCCAATACAACAATAGCCTTCTGGTGTGAATGAATTAAAATCATGCCTTTTTGTTTTTTATCAGATTGGCAAAATTATCTATTTTTGGTTGGCCACAGAATTTTAGTAATTAGTTTATGTGTGCCATGAGATGAAAAAGGTTGAAAATTGCTGTAGTAATCTATTTTTAGGGGGAATAATATACTAGGTGTACCACCTAACAATGCAGATTTTGTAATCAAAACATGATAATTTCAAGAGAAACATCAAAAGTGCTTTATTCAAAGTAATGTCCATCGCTAGCTACACATTTTCCTCATCTTTCATGTAATTTGTGGACACCGAACCAATAGAACTTTCCTTGTTTTGAGGCAAATCATTCAGAGACCCAATTTTTTATTTTTTCATATGTTTGGAAGTGTTGCTCAGAAAGTATGTGTGCCATCAGAATAAGTGGTAATCTGGTGAAAATGGCTGGTGGGTTAATATTTCCCAGGCAAGTTCTTTTAATGTGTCTTTAACTGGTTTTGTAGTGTGTGATGGTGTATCACCCATGAAGCAAAACTACTTTGTCATGTCTTCTGGCACATTCTGGTCATTTCATGATCAAAGTATGGTTCAGATTGATTGTTGTGTTTTTAAAAGCTCATAATACACCACACTTTCCTGATCCCACCAAACACAAAGCATTGTGTTCTTTCCAAAGTGATTTGGCCTTGCAGTTGATGCTGATGGTTGACCTGAATCAACACATAATTTTGTGCATTTGGGATTCTCAAAATAAATCCACTTTTCATTGCCAGTCACAATTTGTCACCAAAAAGTCTTTGTTTCGTGCCGTTGAAGCAACATTTTACTGATGACTTTTCGGTTTCTATTTGTCTTCCATTCAGTTGATGTGGCACCCATTTTCCTTCCTTTAAAAATCTTCCCTATTGCTTGTAAGTGATTGGAAATTGTTTGCTGAGCAACATTTAATCTTTCTGCAAGTTGTTTTTTAGTTTAACACACATCTTCATCCAGTAATGTTTGTAATTTTTGGTCTTCAAAGTTTTTCAGTTGACCTGGACATTCTTTGTCTTTCACATTGAAATCATCACTTTTAAAGCATTTAAACCAGAGTCCACAAGTATCTTGAGATGAAACATGTTCACCATAAGCTTCCTGAAATATTCAGCAGCACTTTTCTTCAAAATAATGATTAAAACTTCCCGCAAATGCTCTTTTTTTGGCAGAAAATTTGACATTTTTAAGTGTAAAATATCTATATTAACAACTTCAGAAAATTTGATCTATGAAGTTTTGAAGCTTGCTGTCAATACAACAAAACTGCATATATATCAAATCGCATATATATCAACATATGTGTAACTCCATCTAGTGAAAAAAATCCACATTATTAACCAGTGCACCTAATACACACCTCATGGGATAGCAGTGAATATTAGATAACAGATATCCAGTACTTGGCAAAATGTGTAGCCTATTATACTGGAGTGCCCCGGTGTTAAAAGGAGAAAATGATAGAAAAGTAAACCACATAGTGAAACCAAGTAAAATAATGAAGTTGTTTGGTGATTTGGTAGTGTGTCAATTTGGCAAGACTGAACTACATTTCCCAGACTTCCAATTTTTATAGATTTCCTGTTAGCCTGAGCCACAAGAGGGTTTCCGATGGGAGATGCAGGGTGCAAGAGCCATTTTACAACTAATCTGCTAGTTCACCTCACTGGCATAGACCCAGACAATAATACTTTTAATGTCTTCAAATAACTCTGTGGTAACAGTATTTCAGATCTTTCCTGAAATGCTAGGAAGGAGTAACATTCCACTTGGCAACTGTTGATTAAAACATATTATGCGGTGCTTTATAAAAGAGAAAGGCAAATAATTTATAAAATGATTGGCATATAGTAGAGTCTCCAATGTACATATTTCTTTCCAGGGATGACTAAAGAGAAAATACAGAAGATTTTTACTCCTTTTTCTTACACCCTAGGTCCTATCCTTTTTTTTTTTTTTTTTTTGCAGTACAATATTATTCCTCATTCTTGCTTCGGAATATTCAAGTTCTCCCATTGTACTAATTTGCACGGGCCGTTAAATGTGCTCCAATCTCTTTCCCATCTTTAAAATCAATTCTTTTTCTAGCTATCATTATGCTTCCTTCTTCTATTTAAAACCAAACTTCTCAAAAACAATTGTTCTCTCCATTTTCTCACTTCATGGAAGATTTCCACAGTACATAAATGCAATGGGATAGTTTTAGGATTTATTTAGCAATACAGTTTGAAAGCCTTAGCAATACCTCACATTTCAAATATCCCAAACTGAACTCACATATTTCTCCCTAAACCTGATGTTCCCCTAGTGTTTTTTTCCATGAGCAGCACTGCCATTCCCCCTCTCCCAACCCCCTTCCCCCACTGCCAGCTTCACAAACCAGAAAGCTGAGGAAGAAGAAAGAAATCTGTTGTTTCCACTTCTTGGCCTATACAATGGTTTCCTGTCAAAATAAAAGGTCTCCTCTACCATGAACCATATCCCTTTCTCCCCACATCATGGGGCTTAATTTTTTTGCAAACCAATCTCCATATGGTAGCTATATCTTTATGAAACACAACCTGCTGAATAACTTTTAAATGACAGTCATTGCTCTGAATAAAATCACAAATGCTTACTGAACCCTTCAGGGTTGTATATGGTATGCTCCTGTCTTCGTTTTCCTATACTCTTCTTGGCTCTCTGCTTTCCCGACACTCTGGCCATGTCCCTTCCCACCTCAGAATGCTTTTAGAGGCTGATTCCTCTGTTTGTAACAGCTTTCTCCTATAGCCTTACCTCTCTTTTTACCTAACCAACTCCTCCTCTCGTATTTAAACTCCCTGGTAGGTCAGATATCCTGGATGTAAGATCCCCTAACACTCAGTACATTCCTTTTTGGAGCACTAATCACCATGAAAACAATTATATGCTCAAATATAATTTCCAGGAGTTATAGGCTGTGTCCTACTTACTCGCTTCTATATTCTTAGCATCATAATGTAAGTTCTCAATACATTTTTGAATTAATGAAAGTTCTGATTCAATCATTATTCCTCAATTGTTTTTAAATGTAAATATTTTCCTTTTCAGTATCTGATTAAAATAGTGTAACAACAAATAAAATCCAATGCATAAAAGATGTATTAAACTGGAAGATGTTAGCCAAATCTTTGCATTAAAATTACATACCCAGTGTATTATAGGTATATTACATTACTGATTTATCATCTTTTAATGTCTTTCTTTTTTAAAAACTTGATTTTCAGTTACAGTTTTCATTTGTCTTAAAAAATTTTGTTTTCTTATTTTTACTAATAGTCATTTGAAAAATAATGACTAGATTAAAAGAAAACAGATACTCATACTCAATTTACAAGGTCTTAGTTGTTACTATATTAAATTTGACTTCTTATTTCTTTAAGTTATTAATACTTATTTACATATTTCTCATTCTGCCACTTTCACATTAGCACTACAATTTTTTCATTCATTCAACAAATAATTTCTGGCACCTGCTATCTGTGTTTAATAGACACACTCATAAATCCCATCACTACTCTTCAATATGAAACCAAAAATCTCCCAATACAAAATTAAACTCTGATAAGTTCTATGCAAGAGAGGGATGTGCTACAATGAGAACATGTAATGGATCATCTGACCCAGTCAGGGGAACCAGGAAGGCTTTTATACAGAGAGGAAATACACATGGATTTAGAGTCTAAGCCCTTGTGTGCCTTTGGATGAATTGTTTCAGAGCTTCATGCTCTTTATTGTAAAATAGGAGTATGAATGTTTATCTCTCATGCTAGATGTGTGGATTAAATGTACACCAGGCGTTGTATGTCCTTACCCCTCTTCAATCCATTATTTGTGCATAGAGAGAGTTATATTTTTTAAAGGCATCTAGATTATGTTGTATATCTGTTCACATACCTTTGGTGGCTTCTCAATTACATGAAATTCTAAAATCTTTCCAGTGGTCCATGAGGTCCCGAATGAATTAGCTCTTTCTCACCTCTCCTCTCATCTCATTCTCTCTCTCTCTATCTCTCTTTTTTTAGCATTTCTAGTACAGCATTTTTATTTTATTTTTTTATATTCCTTAATCCCAGCAAACAAAGCTAATTGCCATCAAATGGCTCTTCTCATCCTATATTCGCTCTTCTTTCTCCAATGCTCCCTCCTTACTGTCTCATTTATTTTGGGCCTTTGGCTGACATGTCATTTCCTCAGAACAACTTTTTCTCCTCCCACCCACATTTCCTACCTGGTGTTGTCTGTTTCCTTTCCTCTTACTCTGCATTGAGTTTTCTTCCTAGCACTTTATCATAGTGCTAATTGTCATAATAAAATCACAATAATCATATTTACTATTAACAAATCACAATATTGCATCACACATTTTCACAAAACATTACTTTTCACAGAGCAGAATTTGTGCTTGTTTTATAACAGATGCCCCACAATTACTTGTTAAAAGGAGAAAAGGAAGGTAGAGCCCCATTTGAATCAAAATTGGTGTTAGTAAGCCTAATTGAGTAATCACCAGCTTCAGGGAAGTCCATAAGAGAACTTTTTAGAAGTCCAGAACTTTCTTAGCTGAGGACCAGTGTTCCTGGCTACTGGGCTGACTCCGTTGCAGGGGAGGGTGACATGACATGATGTAGTGAAAGTGGAAGAATGAGAAATATGTAAATAAATGTTAATAACAAAGAAACAATAAATCAAATTTAATATAGCAACAACAAAGACATTGTAAATTGAGTATGAGTATCTGTTTTCTTTTAATCTAGCCATTATTTTTCAAATGACTATTAGTTTAAATAAGAAAAATATTTCCAATCAGGACAAATGAAAACTCTAACTGAAAATCAGGTTTTTAAAAAACCAAGACATTGAACAAAACACAGCATATCTTTTCCCAAACTTAATGCACATGCTCATTATTTTAATGATGGGAATAGTTGGCCATGCCAAAGAATTCAGAGCATGATTTACTCACAGACTGGAAAGAGATAACAAGTGAAATAAAAAGAATTATAAATATTACGACTATAACATTAGCAAAGGCAATTGCTCGTATTTGCATAGTGCTTTCCAGTCTGCAAAGAAGTGTTGCATATGTTATTTCATTGTTTATTCAGCAGGTATTCAACATTTCAGTAATCATTTAAGCGCGCGCGCACACACACACACACACACATACACACAGAGCACTTTCTTCATCACTTCTGCACAGATCTCCTTTGCAGTGGCTTTGATAAAAGCTGACTGTGGAATTTTATCAAATTCAGTCCCCATGAAGACCTGGTATTTTTTGAGGCACTGTCAGATAATGCTGAACTTGGGAATGGAGCCTGTTCTTATACCTTCTGTTTTCATCAAATAGCAAGCCCCAATTTTTCTTTTTTGGCTATGGAACTGGTAATAAACTTCCTTTTACATTTGCATGTAAAACCAATTTTCATGCCTTCATTTTCTTTTATGTGCAAGGTATTTGTTTGATGAAAATGAGACCCTGTTCTCAACTCTAATACCTCTAAAATTAAGTCATGGGAAGCCTGTGATAACTCTAAAGTGGTAACTTCTCTCTAGACTCTTTGGGAAAGTAATCCTACCGAGCACCCAGGAGCAAGGACTTTGATTATCATGCTATAGCGAATTCAGGGCTGCTAGTGCACAAGTGAGAGGATGAGACACAGGGTCAGCCAATGTGTCATTCCTGCTCTGACAAACAGGACATACTCAGTTTTACTACTGGGTGACTTAGGTTTTGTTTTATTAAAACACATAGAAAATTGTCACTTACTGGGCACCTACTATATACCAAACAACTAGCTTTATTCTTACTATACAGTAACTCATTTAATCCTCATAAAAACCCATAATATGCATATTAATATTCCCTAAATCTCATTTTTATATACATACTTCAAAACTTAAGGTAAATCAACTTATTCAAGGCCATTTAGCTAGAAAATAGTGCAGCTAGAATTTGAATCCAGGCTATTTTCTTATATTGTTCTTTCTGCTTCGTCAGAAAAACACCTTCATGAGAAAGAGACAGAGCATATGGGCTTTTATGGGGAGATATCGATAGGTGAGTACATATGATAACAACAGAAGAACTGAAATTTAAACCCAGGTGTCTGGCTACAAACTGTGGAAATTCCTTCCACTGCCAACAAAAATTATCCTTTTTTTTTTTTTCAATACAACAGTATGCTTTCCTAGAGTGAATAAACCCTTAAACATATTCTTTTTTTTTAGCATTATTTTTGCCCTGAAATGGGTTTAAGGTATATATATATATATATATATATATATATATATATACACACACACACACACACACACACACACACACATATATATACATACATACATATATATATATATTCTAAAGCAATGCTGAAACTGAAAAGTGAATGAATATGCATTGCTCTTATCTGTTAAAACCCCAATGGTGCCACTCTGCTTAGTAAATCCCTATGATGCAGAGTCAAGGACTAGATCTTTATGCCCTATCTCTGCTAGGTGGGTTACCACTGTTAGTCTGCTACAGAATCATTGAGGATTTGTTGATGTAACCTTCATTACAGGTGCTCTGAAGATCAGAAAAAGGCAATACTTTTTCGAACAAACTTATTGCTAGTAGTAGTAAAGATTAAGCTGACTGAAAATTATTGTCTCAGGCCTCTTGAATTTTTTTTTAATTTTATTTTATTGTTTAAAGTATTACAAATAGTAGTACATATGTCTCCTTATTTTTTCCCCCATTGACCTCCCCTGGCCTCCCCTATCCTTTGGCACATGCCCTCCTCTCCTCCTCACGCCCCCCACCCTCCCAGTGTCATGCATCCATTTTGTTATCTTATATGCATGCATACAAGTCCTTCCTTTGATCTTTTACCCCCACCTCTGCACCCTTCCCTGCCTTCCCCTGATAGTCTGACAGTCTGATGCTTCTTTGCCTCTGTATCTATTTTTATTCATCAGTTTATAATGTTCTTTATATTCCACAAATGAGATCATGTGATATTTATCTTTCTCTGACTTATTTCACTGAGCATAATGCTCTCCAGTTCCATCCACGCTGTTACATATAAGAATTCCTTCATTTTTACAGCAGTGTTGTATTCCACTGTGTAGATGTACCACAGTTTTCTAATCCACTCATCTGCTGATAGACATTTAGGCTGTTTCCAAATCTTAGCTATTGTAAATTGTGCTGCTATGAACATAGGGGTGCATATATCCTTTCTGATTGGTGTTTCTGTTTTCTTGGGATATATTCCTAGAAGTGGGACCACTGAGTCAAATGGAAATTCCATTTTTAACTTTTTGAGGAAATGCCTTACTGTTTCCCACAGTAGCTACACCAGTCTGCATTCCTACCAACAATGGAGAGTGTTGTTCTTTTTTCTCCGCATTCTTGCCAGCACTTGTCATTTGTTGATTTGTTGATGATAGCCATTCTGACAGGTGGGAGATAGTACCTCATTGTCATTTTGATTTGCATCTCTCAGATGATTAGTGACTTTGAGCTTGTATTTATATGCATTTTGGCCTTCCTTCTGTCTTCTTTCTAAAAGTGTCTATTTAGGTCCTCTGTCCATTTTTTTTATTGGATTGTTTATTTTCCTTTTATTAAGTTGTATGAGTTCTTTGAAAATGTTGGAGATTAAACCCTTATGGGTGATAATATTGGCAAATATGCTCTCCCATGAAGTGGGCTTTCTTGTTGTTTTGTTGATGGTTTCTTTTGCTTTGCAGAAGCTTTTTTATTTTTGATGTAGTCCCATTTGTTTATTTTCGCCTTAGTTTCCACTGCCCTAGGAACAGTATCAGTAAAGATATTGCTACAACCTATGCTTGCTATTTTAGTGCCTACGGCTTCTTCTAAGATTTTTATGGTTTCCCATCTTATGCTTAAGCCCTTTATCCATTTTGAGTTTATTCGTGTGTGTGGTGTAAGTTGGTGGTCTGGTTTCATTATTTTTGCACATATCTATCCATTTTTGCCAATATCATTTATTGAAGAGACTGTCTTGACTCAACTATATGCTCTTGCCTCCTTTGTCAAATATTAATTGAGCATAATCAGGATTATAAAAATTATTTTTTTAAATGAGAGGAAGTCCAGTGACTTCTGGAAAATATATGGAACTAGGGAGAAAGCATGGAATTACCAAGTACCCTTAAAAACAACTTTTCTTAGAAATAATAAAAGTATGCTCATTACACTTTGCCTTCTACTCTAATTTCTCTAGCCTTCCCTGAAGGTGAATGAGAAATAAATTGGCATTTTTTTTTCTTAGGGCTTCCCACACTGATCTAAATCATAAAACCTATTATGATCCTTTCAGAATAAACATTTGGCTTTAAATTTATGCAGTTGGTTCATAAATTTGGGTAATTTATATTTTTCAGCAAATTTTCTAGTATATTTAATGTGCTAATTCTTAAGGCCAAGGAAAAGTAATTGGAGTTTCTAAATTCAAACCCAATGGAATCTAACTGGAACCTAGAAATACTATTTTCCCTGTCACCCAAAATCTACTAATGGGATGAAATCAGTGCTGCAGGTGAAAAAGGTGAGCTTTCAACAGGAGGGAAAAGGAAAGATAATTTATTAAGGAAAAGTGAGAAGATGAAGGGGAAAAAAAGCATTTATACCAAATTATCTCAATACAGTGGTACCTCGAGATACAAGTTTAATTCGTTCCATAACCTTGAGACGTGGAAAACTATGAGACACTTGAGTTGCGGTAAACTGGTGGGTCCTGTGCAGCTGATCCACGCGATTACTCCTATCTCAAATGTTGCTCGTATTTCAAAGCAAAAATCGCTCGCTCGAAGGCTTGTATCTCAAAAATCTCGTATGTCAGGGCACTCGTATCTCGAGGTACCACTGTATTTTAAGGAAGACCAGTTCTTAAGGTGTGATTATTTTAATAGGAGGTTTGAGAACTAAGTATTTGCAGTAATCAATGAAATTAATGTAAAACAAATATGGCTAAATACAAATAAATAAATAAAGGTCACTGTCAGTGGCCACATTTCTCACCTATTCTTTCAAATTTCACTTAACACATATAACTTATAAGTTCTTCCTCAACTTCTCTGGCTATTTAGTAGTTTCTGGCTCTGAAAACTTTCATGAATATTGTACAATTACCTATTACATCTCACAATTCAATTGTAATAATTGTGACTTCCATTTCTACTCATGAAGAAATGGCCATTAGGGAAATTGCCCTCTAACCATAAATATTGTAGCTGGAAAACCAGAAAAAAAAAGTATATGAACCAACTGTGTTTAGTCATTTGGTAACAGATAGTCCTGTGATCTCCATGAGATGAGCTTAACAATTTCCCCAGCTTACTGTCCAAAGACAGTTTCTAGGAAACATCAAAAAATATGAAACTCAAAATGAGCCCAGTTTACTCAATGTATTGAGAAGACAGAAACTGGAGTTTAGGGTGGCTGATAAAGATAGAATTTGTAGGAAGAGTATGAGACAAAGAAGGAAGGAGAGAGGGATGGAGTGATAAGCAGATCCCAGCGATCTAAAAAGAACCCACCCCACCCCAACAATTCTTTGGGTGTATAATTACCTTGAAATGCATGGGTTGAGGTTCCATGAAGCTGGGAAAAGAATTACTAGGAAACAATAGATAAAACAACTGGGAATATTTCACATTTCCACCAGTCAGAGAGAGACGTCATAGTATTTGGGCAGTCAGAGAGAGACGTCATAGTATTTGGGCAGTAGGTCAAAGAATAAGAAAGATATTGCCTTAATAGTTGTAGAGATAAATTAATACTAATTAACACTATATTTAGGGATGCCTTACCTAATAAAAGATTAAAAGCAAGCCTGAAAAATATTAAACCAATTTCATGTAACTTAATAGTTGTACCAGAGAAAGTCCAATACTCTAATAGAATACAGCAACCACCAATATTAAGTATATAATATCAAGCATCCAATAAATAATTACATAAAAATACACAGGAAAATATGACCATTAGATTAAAAAATAATAGTTTCAGAGCCAGAAATCATAGAGATGATTAAATGAGCAGATAAGAATGTTCAAAAATTAATGCAAAAATGTGCACCATATGCTTAAGAGAACAAGTGAGCAAAAAAAAAAATGTAGACTAAGTGAAGACAAAAAATGTAAACTCTAAGTGAAAATACACTGGATGAGAGTAATCAGAGATATGATATCAGAGAAGATGACAACTGGTAAACTTGAATAAATAATGCTAAAAATTATTCAAAATGAAACACAGAGATAATGAATATATCAAGTACTCTAACATATGTGCAAAAGTATTCCCAAAAAGTGGGTCAGGGAAGAAAAACTATTTGAAGAAATAGTGATCAATAATTTTCCAAATTTAACTATAAACCCACAGATCTAAAAAGCTCAGCAAACCACAAGAAAAATTAACATAAAAAAACCATACAAACTTACCTCATGATCAAAGTCAATCCAAAAACAACAGAAAAAGAAGGGGAAAAAGTGGAGGAAAGTACAGAGAGTAAAAATTAAGCAAATAGCAAGATAGAAGATTTAAACTCTTGTATAACAATAATTACATTAAGCATAATTAGTCTAAACTCTTCAATTAAATGGCAGAGATTGAAGGATTGCATAATAGAGCAAATCCAACTAGATGATATCTGTAAGAAACTGAACTTAAGTAAAAATATTTATTTATTTATTTATTTTTAAATATATTTTATTGATTTTTTACAGAGAGGAAGGGAGAGAGATAGAAAGTCAGAAACATCGATGAGAGAGAGACATCGATCAGCCACCTCCTGCACGCCCCACAGTGGAGACGTGCCCGCAAGCAAGGTACATGCCCCCAACCGGAATCAAACCTGGGACCTTTCAGTCCGCAAACCGACGCTCTATCCACTGAGCCAAACCAGTCTCAGCAGTAAAAATATTTAGTATAAACTCCCCATACATTTGGAATTCTTTAAGGACATGGGCTATATCTAACTCAACTTGTTTTTTCAGTATCAAGTTCAGCACTAGTATTAAAAATATACTCCACTGGTTGATCTCTTCCCCCCTCCACATTCCCCTGCCATCCCTGTGAGGTTTGACAGTCTGTTTGATGTTTCTATGTCTCTGGGTCTATTTTTATTCATCAGTTTATGTTGTTCATTAGATTCCACATATGAGTGAGATCATGTGATATTTATCTTATTCTGACTGGCTCAACCAACTAACTCATAGGCGTATATACATAATCCATAGGCACAAACAGTGGATGGTGAAGGCTTGGGGAGGAAAGGGATGGAAGAGGGCAATGTGTGTGTAAGGGGGAACATACGTAATACTATCAACAATAAAAATTTATTTAAAAAACAAACAAACAACAACAGAAAAGTATTCTACTACAAAATACTGGTTGACAGACTGTGGTTATATTTAAAACTTCTTATGTCATAAAATATGTAAGGAAAATTCCCAGAAAGCTTTGGGGAAATAATCACATTCTCTAAATTAATAAGGTCCTAAAAAGAGGGTTCATGACAACGACTTAAAAAGATGAGGTTTTTATTTTAAGAAAATATTGTATGGCATGCTTTGTAGTGTTTGTTTTGTGCTAATTTATCTACATCTAAAAATAGTAAAATTTAGATAATCTTCTAAGTCAGATGTCAACAACATTTTTGTTTAAAGGGCCAGGTGGTAAATATTTCAGAATTTGAGAGTCACACAGTAACTGTGGTCAACTCTGGCACTGTAGCATGAAAGCAGCCATAGAGAGTAGTAATTAGGTGACAGGCATGGTTGTGTTCCAATAAATCTTTATTTATGAAAACTAGTAATAGACTAGACTTGGCCCATGTACTGAAATTTGATAAGCCCCATTCTAAGCATAAGATGATTGCTCATAGTCTCTGTGTCTATGTATTATCTGTTCTTTGAATTATGCATTTATCACTATTCTAAAAAGCTTAGTGAACAGCCAGCAGTAAATGCACACTGTATGTACTTTTCTTGATCCACACAAATAAAAAAGACAAGATCTTATACACTGGCAGGTAATTTACTTCCTATATTAAAGCTTTTCAATGCCGTTTCATTCTTTTATTGCATTGTCAAAGCCCATATAGCTAGTGACTTTGAAAACAACTCTAAATTTTAAAAGTGGTCAATGTCACCATTGTCTGCTGTTATTTCCCATGGTATTGAAGATTTGCTCAATTACATCCTGGATCATTAGTATATGTTGCAATATTTTGCCTAATCTGCTTTTCCAAAATATCTTGTATTAGCCATTTGATCAGCATGCTGTGACTTCCTTTCCCACCTTTTTATAACTTTGTCATTATCTTATTATTACTACTAATAAGAAAGCTTTATATATTTGCCTACTCCTCATAAATAAATGTTTTTCCAAAATAATGTTTGCAGTTCCAATATCAAGGATCACTAAAAACTATCTATCTATCTATCTATCTATCTATCTATCTATCTATCTATCTATCTATCATCTATCATCTGCCTAACCAACTGATCAACTAGTCGCTATGATAGGCACTGACCACGAGGGGGAAGATGCTCAATTCAGGAGCTACCCACTGGTGGTCAGTGCACTCCCATAGCCAACCTCCTGCTGCAGTCCCTCCATTCAGCCGGCCAGCCCCGACTGGCCCCTATCAGGACTGTACAAGATAGCCCTGGTTGGCCCCATTCACTGGCCAGATTGAAGGACCCCACCCATGCACAAACTTGTGCACTGGGCCTCTAGTATCAAATAAATAACAAATTCTACCTTTATTATTCACTCCAGAAAAATGATATAATTTATAAAGAAAAAGTATGGATTTGGTGTTAACATTTTCTAAGGTAAGAGTTTAGGAATTCAAGATTTAGACTCTTCTTAGTTGCAGTACAGACAAGTCATTTATCCTTTAAGACTGTTTTCTCATCCACTAAATGTGAAAACAAGGTAAGCCTCATTGGGAGGGATATAAGATTAAATAAAATAATGCATGAAAAGCTTAGTACAGATTATAATGAAACTTAATTATGAACATTTCATAAAAGTTTAGTATTATTTTTATTTCATGTGCTTGAAATACAGTTAATGATTCAATAAGTAAGAAATAAAAAAATATATACTGTGTGTAATTTATAACCAATTTACCATTTTTTTTAAATCTCAAGAATCCCATGTAATGCATGAAAACCACTAGGTACTCAACAGAATTTACTGAAATGGGATTAAGTCTCTACATATGGATGTCTTTTTGGATATTATGATGGTTTTGACTTGTCATTAGATCATTTATCATTCCCATTATACAAGAGGGTCACTTTAAATCTTCAACTTGATTCCCCCATTCCAAATTACATTTTTTATACCATAATATGGCAGATGCTTAGTATATAACCTTAGCTATGTTTAGTTAAATATTTACAACCGTAAGTTTGGGTACTACTATTCTAACTTAGAAATGAAAAAGAAGAAAAAAAAAGACTATTAGAGATGTGATTCCAAGCACACCATTCAGGAGAATTAGTTTGAAACTTGGGTTTGATATGCTTTAAAATTCATTTTCAAGCTATTACGCTTTGTGTCTGCCATAAGAAGTACAAGTTATTACATATTGCCAATGACCTCAACAAAAAGGAGAGTGAAAATGCCATATTTATCATACCTCTAAAACATCTCATTTATTAGTTCTTATGACAACGTTTGAGGCAGATACGGTCATTGTAATTCTCATATAAAGGAACTAATACTTAGGCTAAATAACTTGTCTAATATCAAACATTGCCTTTCTTCAGGGGGTTAAAAATGCATACACACAGAGAACATCTTCACTTACTTTAACTATTCTATTGAAAATTGGCCATTCTATTGAATATTGGTCCCTGAAACAAGTTGGCTTACTATTCAATCAGGCATTTAGCCAAAGCAATAAAGAGCTTCATGCCAAAGACATGGTTGAAGTGCTATAGAAATATGCCTTTTCCCAACTCTGTAAAGTCACATAATCAATGCTGGGTTGAACAGCTATCTCCCACCCTGCACTGAGACCTCTCAAGGCCAGACACTCTTTACTGCCTGAGACAGAGAATGAGTATGCATTGAATGTTTGCCATGCTCCAAGGACATGCAGGCACAGTTGATCTTCACAGTGAGATGTGAAGTAAGTTTGATCCCCTCACTTTAAGAATGAAAAATCTGAAATTCAAAGAAGCTATCTAATTTGCTCTAGGCCCTTCAGCTGGCAAACGACAAGGCCAGTTTTTAAATCCATGCTTTCTCAAAAACACCATCAACAAATTTCAAATTAATAATCTACACAAGTATAATAATGCTGAAAAAAGAGGGTGTTTTATCTCTTCCCCTCAGCAAAACAGTGTAAACTCTTACAGGGAAAAGGACACTCCTCTTCCCTAGAAAGCATGCTCTTCCTCTTACACAGGTTGCAGCTGCTTGATATACAGAATCCATTTGGTTACTTTAATATTTAAGTTTCATAGATCTGAGCTGCTTTCTACCTACATAAGAGTGACCTATGGTGGATATGGATTTTTTAAACATTAGACTATGAAAACTTGTTATTCATTTAAAGAGAAAAACAAGCTATGCAAGTACAACTTTATAATTCACCTCCAGAGGGAACTCCCCCAAACTACCCCCACTGGAAATATAGGAAGCATCAGGGTAATAGTAGGAATTTGGGAGTCAGATAGAAAGGCAGGCAGACTTGGGTCTAAGTTCTGGCACACAAGTGACCAATTGTGTCATTTTGAAATCCCTTATCCACACAAAGTTGTTGGGAGAATTGGGTGTGATAGTGAAGATAAAATGCAGTATGCAGTAAAGGCCTGGGGAACAATCCCTTCTCCTTTATATCATTATGATCAACAAATGGCAGGAGACTTTGAAGTTAGCATTCATAACATGTATATCCATCCCCCTCCCTGAGAGGAGAGTCGGGTTCTGGAAAGCAGTGTCTGGATCTTAATCAAATATTAAGTCTCTACATACAGCTGCATTTTAGGTGTTCACAGAATTCTTGGTGAATTGAAGTTACAGGCAGTAGGCTTCTGGGCCAGAATGAAGGAACCAAAGCCAGAGTAGACATAGCTAGTAAGTGTTAATGAAGAATGCTTTGATCACAGGTGTATGGGCCAGTAGGGGGAAGAGAGTGTCTTGGGGTCTATTTTAGGGAAGGCTAGTTAATGGATAAATGTGCCCACTGTACCCTCAGTCAATCTTCACACTTTCCATTTTGGCTATTTTACAAATCCATTTGCCCACTGATGTCTCAGGGGCCAAAGTCTCTGGCTTTCAATCTAAGGGGACTAGTGAGCTAGGACTAAGTAACTTCTACTGGTTTCCTACAGACCTTGGTTTAAATTATTAAAAATAAAAGCATCGTATTGCATTTTACAATATGGTGCTATTTTAATATTTGTAAATGATAAGTTCCTTCCAATATGTATATAAGCATGCATATATGTATTATATATATATACTAGTAGTCCTACACATGAATCTGTGTATCAGTAGCTCTCTGTGGGGCCTGGCCACTATGCGCCCACTGCCCAGAGGCTCTCCATGGCCCAGAGGCCCATCTGTGGTCAGGTGCGGAATGCCTGCCTTGTTGCTGGGGCAACGACACCAGCATCGCCCACAACGCCTGGCTGTTCCATGCTCGCTGCCCAAAAGCCCTCCTTGGCCAGGGTGAAACACTTGCCTTGTTGCCACGGCAACAAAGCAAGCATCCCGCCAGGCCACACACACTGCCCACTCCCAGCAGACACCGCTGAGAGTGTGTTCCTGGGGACTCTGGCAGGGCTGAGAAGACTGAGTGCTGCCATCTGTGGCTATGGGCACTGCCATCTTTTTGATGGAGTGATTATTAATTAGCATATTACCCTTTTATTAGGTAGGATATATGTGTGTATGTATATGTATGTATACATACATATATATATACATACATACATATATATGCCAAAATATTTTATACCAGCATATAAATATTGCTTGTTAGTAAAAATTGATATACTAAAATCAATTAATAAGTTTTATTCCTGTATTTCTCATGGTGAGTTCAACTGGTTATCCTATATAATGAAAACCTAATATGCAAATCGACCAAACAGAACAACCAGTGGAATGACTAGTCATTATGACATGCACTGACTGCCAGGGGGAGCTTTCCCCAGCCCACAGGCCCCAGGACAACTAAGGCAGGTGCCATCAGGGCCCCCCCCTGCCTCTTGATCACCCACCAGTCACTGGGTATATTGGCCCTAATCACCAGCCAGACCTAGGGACCCTACCCATGCATGAATTTCATGCATTGGGTCTCTAGTGGAATATAAAATACATGAGCCTCTATTAAATTTCTTTCTCATTATATGGAAAACTTTTATAAACATATTCTAAATTTATGTGATAAAAGAATCTTTCTTGAATAATACATGAGGAAGATTTATTTCATTTCTTCTAAGCTAGCCATAATGTTACATCATTAAAAAGAAACCTTATGTCCCCAGTAGGGGGTGTGTAGGCGGCAGTTTATTGATGTCTCTCTCTCATTGATGTTTCTGGCTCTCTATCCTTCTCCTTTCCTCTCTGTAAAATATCAATAAAATATATTAAAAAAAAAAAACCTTAGCTCATAGAAAAAAAAATTCTTTTGAGAAATCATAGTATTCTAAAATGGCTATAAGTCTATTTTTCTGTAACCTTGTTAAGTGGCAGACCTTAGAGATTTACCTTCTAAGATTTAAGGAGGTAATTTGTATATGGTTACATATGAATTAATATTATAACATGCAACTGAAGTCATAGCAAAAAGGCAAAAATTAATTACTTATGATAATGATTGGTTTCAATCCAAATATAATTTTAAAAGTTCAGAAAGCATTTGAAATATGCTAGCAAATTCATAGCCTAATAATAATGTACCTTAATTTCAGTGTTGTTTTACATTTCACAAAATAATAATGCTGGACTACATATGCAGATTATAATTATGCATAACAAAAAGGCTCAAAATGGAGTTCCTGATAAGGCCCATTCCCTTACAAAAAGTTGTGATTATTTAAGATCCACATACAATTTGTATTTGATAAGTAAAAACAGAATGTGTAAATTAGCTTTCAGTGATTTTTTTTCCTTATAGCAGATTCAAAATTGTGAAAATTGAAGCTTTAACTTCCCATGAACTATCCTTGCATTGCTCCAATTTGTGGTTGCTCTGAAACTTTATAGGCACAGGGATTGATTCTTTCCAGATGCTACTAGTCAAACCACACTTCATGCTTTTGATTTAAGGCTATTCTATTTAATAGTGTTCTAAATACATGTTTGTCTAGAAAGTCACCAATGCACAAATCAAGTTCTGTTAGTGGTGCATCTTGGGAATCTATTCCTTACTTACATGTAGCTTTCTCTATGCTCAGCTTCCATTGGCTTAACTAAAGGCAATCTTAATGCTGAATGGCTCCTGCTAATATTGTCATTCTTCTACAGAATTCAGTACACTTAAATCCAACTAGGTTTCTGATTCCGTACTTTAGATTGCACTAAATCATTCATATTAATTTAACAAATGCTTATTGAGAGAGACATTTTGGCCTTTTACTAAATAATTGGTAATATTACTGAATATTCAAAAATATAGCAAAGGATGAAACCACAGAGTAGCTGGCACATTTGAACAATGAATGACCTTACCTAGTAACTATAGATTCTACATGGGTGGATACTTCCAAAAAATAGCCAGAAGGGAGAAGGTGGGGTGAGAGACAGAGAAGAGAGAGAAAGAGAGAAGCAAAAGAAAGAGAGGCATCAGAGTAAATTTTTATCACTTGTGAAGGAGACTCACAATTTCATGTTCTTCATGAAAGAACAATGTTCACATGTTCACAATCTGGCTGGCTATTTGATGTTCACAACAATGTTATTTAATTTCTCTGACCTTGTGTTTTTCAATTAAGAGAAAAATATATAGCTATTATACTGCTTGTAAGAAAAAAACATAATAAATAGAGGGGAAAACCTTGCTTGACAAATACTATCTGGCAATGAATGATAGTTGTGGTATCAATTGTCAATAAATTTTAAAAATTTTATTTTAAAAATTTGTTTTCTAGAGGTTGTTGCCTATTTTTATTAAACTTGGCAACAAAAAAACTAAGATACTTAGTAAAAAACCTAACCACGGAGGTAAAAAACTTGTATTCTGAAAACTGCAAGACATCTAAAATAGAAATAGAGCAAGATATAAAAAAGTGGAATATTTTTGTTGTTGTTAATCCTCACTCAAGGATATTTGTTTCATTTATTTATTTTTTTGCAAGAGAGTGGATGTGAGGGGGGGAAGAAAGAGAGAGAGAGAAAGAAAGAGACAGAGAGAGAGAGAGAGAGAGAGAGAGAGAGAGAGAGAGAAAACATCAATGTGAGAGAGGCACATCTATTGTTGCCTCCATATCTCCATATGTGGCTGGGGATCAAGTTTGCTACTGAGATATATGCCCTTGATTATAATCAAACCATGAACTTTTAGTCTGAGGGCCAATGCTCTAATCTCTGAGAAAAACTGGCTAGAGTTTTTTGTTTTTTTTATAAGAGACCTTAAAATCCCTAAACCTCCAAATTTCTTACAACACCCTTCTGTCTTCCTATAAAGTTTGCACAGAATGTATATTCTACTAAATGTCTTCCATTAAATGTCTATCAATCAAGATAAAAGGTAACTCTGGGCCTAATCTCACAATATGCTTCTAAAACAGTGGTTCTCAACCTTTCTAATGCCTCAACCTTTTAATACAATTCTTCATGTTGTGGTGACCCCCAATCATAAAATTAGTTTTGTTGCTATTTCATAACTGTAATTTTGCTACTGTTAATGAATTGTAACGTAAATATCTATGTTTTCCAATGATCTTACGCTCTACGATTCATTAACAATAGCAATCAGACATCCTTGAAGCCATCCCGGACTGTGGAAGGGTGCAGGCCAGGCTGAAGGACCACCTCGCCCCCCCCGCCCCCTCCCCCCCGCCAGTACACAAATGTTGTGCACCAGGCTTCTAGTCCCTCATAAAACACAGAATTGGTAACTGAGTAAAACTACATCAAATCCTTTGCTGGGAACCTAAAAACATTGCAGTTCATAAGCAAAAGCTTCTTCCCATGCACCCACTCTTCTTGATCTTCACTCAGCCTTGCATGGACTCTCATCTCCTGCCATTCTCTCTATCACACCCTCTACTCCAGTAACACAGAACTTATCAGCCCTGAACACTACCTGCTGTTTTATAATTGCCTTTCTTCACCAATGTGCTTGATTCACTAACTCTAAATTGTGATTCTAAATCTCTATTTGGTGGACTAGTATTCAATCTTCAACACCCAAAAAACCTGTAACACCTTGGGAAAGCTCTTTTGATATACCCAGACAAAAGAATCCCCCTTCTCTGCAAGTCACCCATTGCACATAGTCCTTATTTCCATCATAACATTTTTCTTAGGGGACTACTGTTAACTATTTCTGTGCATAATTCTCCAGATACTCTGAGCTCCTTAAATGAAGGGTCCTTGTCTTATTAATTTTTATTTTTATTCTTAGCACTCAGAACTGTATCTGGCACATGATACTTGACATATGTTTGCTGAATGAATGAATGAATGAATGGAATGAGTGAATGACTGCCATAATTATTAGGCTGCTTTTCTTTACCAAACAATTCTTTAAAAATAGCACTTATAGCCCAGCCAGATGACTCAGTGGTTGAATGTCAACCAATGAATCAGGAGATCACAGATTGATTCCAGGTCAAGGCCCATGCCTGGGTTTCAGGCACAATCCTCAGTAGGTGATGTGCAGGAGAGGCAGCCAATCAATAATTCTCTTTCATCACTGATGTTTCTCTCTTTCTCCCCCTCTCCCCTTCTCTATGAAATCAATAAAAATGTATTTTAAAAAATTAAAATTAAAAACATTTATGAAGTGACAATGCTACTCAGCCTGATAAGATAAGATGTGTTAATCTCATCTTACAATAACCACTTTGCATTTCATTTTTTACATCTTCTTTTGTCTAATATAAATAAAGAGGTTTTTTCCAACAAAACATTTCAAATTAGATGTTTTTTTAAGTATACATGTTTCTGTCTATAAATTGGATATTAAAATTTTATCACATGACTTCATCTGTTTATATTAAACTAGAGCTTGCCTTTGAAAAAACTACTAGAGTAATTTTTTATTATAGTCTCAGCTACTCATACTTTTTTTTAAATCTTTATATTGAAAGGATTAAATATGTCTTCTTTTCCTCTCATTGACTCATATTTTAATACTGATAATTATTGAGGCCAGATCTTTGCTACTTAAAATAACATTTCTCTTCTGGTTTCTCATTTATATATTTACTGTTTCAATATATTATTATTATTTATTATAGATGATCATATGTGGTTTGTGACCAGAATATGCCCTTCTTGGTTGTTAAATACATTAATGCAAAGCCTTTCTTTGGGTGTAACCTAATTAATTAAATCTTATCAGTGCTGTGTTTGTGATTATTTTCATAATTGCTATTTCATATAAGCCTGACCTATTTGCCTTTTAAATAAGCTTTTTTGTACTTTGTCGATGTCTCCATTTTCTCCACATAATTAGATATTGACAAAAATATAAGGTCAAGAAGAGAAATAGCCATATTAATGAATGTTTTCACAAAGTATTAATTCTAAGTTTGCTTAAAGTACCATCAATCTTTTTAGAGGATGAGAAGTTCACTTCCATAAGCTTTAATTCCCTCTCTTTTTAATTCTTACTAGCATGACTTAAAAACAAAAACAAATCACTATTTAACTGTTTTTGTTATTCATATTAATCCTTTCCTGAGTAAAGAAGATTAAGAATAGGCTTGTTATTTATATCAACCCAAATTCTATGAGTGAAAGCAGGAGTGGAGAGATAAAATATTTTTTTAAATACGAAAATCTTTATTGAAATGTAGGATCATGCTGACCTTCAAGGATAAAAATAACAACACTGCGAATATTATAAAATTTAAAGCACTGAGAAATTTAATTCTGAATGCTCATCAAATTAAGAACTGTGCTTGTGTCAATAATAAGGTATTTGCCATGTCCAACTTTTCATAAACTCAAGAAATAATCATCTAAAATGTAGTGATTTTGTCACTATTATCGATTATTTTCTGTTTATATTCCCTCATCTTATAAATACAACTTGAAGCATCCTATCTAATAAAAGATTAATATGCAAATTGACCAAACCTCTGCTACACAAGTCACGCCCACAAACCACTCTCACCAGCCAATCAGAGTGAGTATGCAAATTAACCCAACCAAGATGGCTATGGCCACAGAAAGAGGAGGAGGGAGGCTTGGGTTGCCCTTGGTGATGGAGGAAGACAAGCTTTTTACACACCCTGACCAGCCTAGGCCTCTGCTTAAGGCAACAAAGTTTCAATGGCTGTGCCAGCAGAAGGCTTGGCTCCACTCCAAGTTACAAAGCTTGAGTTGTAGAAAAATAGATAAATCTCACATAGCAGGACCTCCACTTGGGTCACTGGGGGGCATGGCTGGCCCAGGCCACCACAAGCCCCAAGGATACACCCCCCCTGATCTGAGACACTCTTCAGGGCAAACCAGCTTGCTCCCACCCATGCACCAGGCCTCTGTCCTATCTAATAAAAGAGTAATATGCAGATTGACCATCACTCCAACACACAAGATGACTGCCTCCATGTGGTCAAAAGATTCTGTCCCCATGTGGACACAAGATGGCCACCAAAAGATGGCCAGCAGGGGAGGACAGTTAGGGGTGACCAGGCCCACAGGAGAGGGTCGTTAGGGACAATCAGGCTGTCAGAGGAGTGATTAGGTGGTAATCAGGTTGGCAGGCAAAAGTGGTTAGAGACAATCAGGAAAGTAGGCAGATGAGCAGATGGGAGCCAGCAGTCCAGGATCAGGGCTAAACGGGCAGTTGGACATCCCTCAAGGGGTCTCAGATTAGAGAGGGAGCAGGCTGGGCTGAAGGACAACCCTGCCCATGCACAAATTTCATGCACAGGGCCTCTAGTCCCATTATAAAAGACACAAAACGAAAACAAAACTCACTTTTCAGCACTGGAAGCACAAGGATAGCAACCATCTACTCTGATCATTGGTAACTGTAAAAGGTATTAAACATTTATTATCTCTGTATACAAATCAAGTTCAGAGACACCTAATCACCTCAGTTTGTGAGAGAGAAAAAAAGTTTTCAGAAAATTTCCATCTAATTCATGTAGAGAAAATGATAGAATTAAGAAATCACCAATTGGCAAACTCTTGAAAAAGCTGAAGAAGGTAACAATCAATAGGTGGTAAAGTAATAGGTGAAAAAGTTAATGAACTTCACACTATGAGAGTTTTACTGATAAAACCTGAACCAGAGACAAATCCCAATACCACTAAAATTTTGGTTACCAGACATGTGTGCCTTTTGATTTTTGCAATTTAAAGTTTACAGCATCACCTATGAAATATCCATGCTAAAGAAATGGAATCCAAATATAATTCAGGCTTTCTAATTTTTAGTTCATACAAAACATGAAGAAGAAACCATAAATTCATACAAAACATAAATTCATAAAATGAGACAATTCTACAAAGCAAATTACTTATTTTTTTAATGATTTTGAGGAATTAAAATAAAAAAGAAGAGGACCATTGTAGATTAAAGGCTAGTGAAAAGTAAAAACAAAAACAAACAAAAAAGCACAAAGTGTGCCTTGTTTGGATCCAGACTTGAACAAACCAACTAACTGTAAAATGACATGTGGAAACAATAAGAGACACTTGTATATGAATCAGTATTGGATAATATTAAAGATTTACTGATAACTTTTGAGGTAATTATGTAGAAAATATTTTATATGTAGACTTATATTCATTAGTATTATAAGGTGGACTAGCATGATATTATATTATAGAGAGTCAGCACAAGAAAACAACAGAGTAAAATACAAACACTTTAAACTACAGGGTAACTATTATACAACTAGAGGCCCAGGACATGAAAGTTGTACATGGGAGAGGGACAGGGGGCGTCCTATAGCCCGACCTGCACCCTCTCACAATCTGGGATCCCTCAGGGGATGTATGACTGCTTATTTAGGCCCAATCCCACTTTCTCCTATCTGCTTGCCTACCTGCCTGCCTGCCTGCCTGCCTTATCACTCCTAACCACTCTACCTGCCTACCTTATCACCCCTAACTACCTCTGCTTGCCTACCTCATTGCCCCTAACTGACTCTGCCTGCCTGTCTAATTTCCCCTAACCACTTACCTGCCTGCCTGATCCCCCCAAACCACTCTCTCTGCCTGCCTTATCACATCTAAATACTCACCTGCCTGCTTGATTGCCCCTAACTGCCTCTGCCTCTGCCTCTGCCCCCACTGCTGCAGCTTTGTCTGGGAGGACACCAGAATGACATCTGGAAAGTCATTTAGTTATCCAGTCTACCTAGCATATTACACTTTTATTATTATAGATAACGCTTTCATAGGTTCAAAGACATAAAAGAGGAAATTAAAGATATGAGTTAATAATAAAAGACCATTAAAAATAGTGAGAATATTCAAACAAAGAACTAAATAACATTTCCTGAAATGAAAAAAAAATTCTTGTAAATAAATCTTTAAAGAATAAACAATAGCTTAAATACAGTTGATTAGAGAACTAGGACATGAAAATAGATTTGGAGAAATTACATTAGAAGATACCATAGAGTATAAAAAGATGAAAAAAAGAAAAGAAGTTAAGAAAGTGGAGGATAGAGCAAAATGGTCCAGCATATAGAAATACAGGTAGCCTATAAAACACTTTGGAGAAAATCAGAGAAGCAGCAGCATAGTTGGACAAACACAGATCCTTAGGCACCCAAGTTGGCAAGGGAGCATGGACTGGCATTCAGGCTTTCTTTCTTTCCTGCCCTGGGCACTCTATGTAGACCAGAACTTGTATGACCATCAAAACACCTTGACAGTTCATTTATAAAAAGAGATGCGAGAGTTTCAATATGAAAAAAAAGAGGGAGAAATACATTATTTCAAAAGAGGTTGGCTATGAATTTTTTCCAAAGTTGAAATATACAAGTCCACACATTTTGGTAATACATTAAACTCCTAATAATGTGATTTATTAGAAGAATACAAACCTAGATTTGCCATAGTAAATAACACCAAAGATACAGAGTAGGTCTTAAAATCAGCTAAAGAGCAAAGATGGATTACCTAAAAATAACACAAATTAATAGGAAGTAAAATGGATGCCATAAGAGAGTAGAATTGTATCTTTGATGTCCACAGGAAAAAAAAATAACTAAAATTTGATACCATGCAAATATATGTTAGGAGAATACACTTTTCTTTAAATAAACAAGATACTTACAAAAATTTACTTCATACTAGGCCATAAATCTCAACAAATGTTAAAGAATCTGTACCATAAAGACAATATTGTTAATCATGAAATCATTAAAATTCAATAATAAAAATTGTTTTAAAAATTATATATATATATATATATATATATATAGTAATTTAGGAGTTAAAGAAGACAACTAAATGACACTAATACTAAGTACAAAAATGTGGAAAATGCTGTTAAAATGATTGAAAAAGAAAAATGAGACCTTTAAGTGTTTATATTAGTAGAGAAAAATATCCAAAAATCAATAAGTATCCAAATTAAGAACCTAGAAAAAAAAAGAAATTCAACATAAGTTTAGGAGGAAGATAGTAAAAAGAATACAGAGAATTACTAAAAATAGAAAATAAATACAATAAGAACACACCAATGCAAAATTAGTTTTTTCAAGATAAATAAAATTGATAAAATTCTGGAATGGTCTCTTAAGAAAAAGAAAGATGAAACCAGAATATCACTCTGTGTAATTCCAGGCACTATATTTATAGTACATTATACATAAATGAGGTATTCTAGAATTGTGATGTGGATCTAGAATTGTGTCAATGATGTCCTTTAAAGTACATAAAAGGTTAAGTATTGGAAAATGTAAAAATAAACAACTTAGGAATGCAAAGAGAAACAAAACTATATATACAGTAAAAAAAAATCTAAAAGGATAATATAATATTACTTTGTAAAACTTGTCCCAATAAATTTGAAAATCTTAAAGAAATGAACAAATTTCTTAGAAAAAATAATTTTTAAATTTGACTCAAAAAAAGAAAGAAAGAAAGAAAGAAAGCCTGAATAATCTTCTATTAAAGATAGAGAATAAAAATTTTAAATATGCCTAAGAAAAAATATTAGACTCAGATACTTTTGCAATAAGTTCTATTAGTTGATCAACTGGTGAAAAATTTCAAACTTATAGGCACTCTTTTACAGAAATAGGAAAAAAAACACACAAACTCATCAACTCAAATTTGAGATGAATAGGTACTAAAATTAGACAATCTCACTATAATTATAGATGCAAAACCCCTCATCAAAATCTGACCATACTAGATCTAACTATAAATATATCTATACTAGAGGTTCATTGCACAAAAATTCATCCAAGAGTAGGCCTTCCTTCCCCTGGCTGCCTGCACCACCTTCCCTCTGGCACCTGGGACCCAGGCTATTTCGCCCCAGTCACCACCACCAGGCACCCAGGACCGGGGCTACTTCACTCTGGCCACTGCCACTAGACACCCTGGACCTGGGCTTCGCTCTGGACCTCGGCTTTGTCCAGAATGATGTTCAGTCTAATTAGCATATAACCTGTTTATTGTTATAGATTGTTATAGATTGTGATATATAAATTTATCATGACCAAGTTGACTTTATTTCAGAAATGAAAATTAGATTAATATTAGAAAATATAAGGTAATTCAACCTATTAATATTAAGATAAATGTATACTTCATGTCATTTTAGTGATTACAAGTTAATATGTAAAACATATTTCAGAGTGACAGCTGATAAAACTCAATAAACACTATCTTCCTTTCACTTCTAAAATTCTAACAAACCAGTGTCTCGTTTTCTTTGGTTATAAAAAGAATTTTGACAAACATAAGAAATTTTATTATAAAGATATGGAAAAAGCTCATAGGATTAAAAAGAAAACAATACAAAAAAACATAAAAAAACCCACCTGATATGCCAAGGGCAGCTGCTGCTAGAATGATTAATCTCCAACAGAATTTAGACCATCTATCTGCCTCCTGTGAAAGAGAAGCATCTGGAAGAATGGGTAGGTCCCTTCAGCTTCTGGACTATGGGTTCTATCACTTAACTTACTGTCACATCAAAATTGTCTTCCCTGGAAGAGAGACAATTCCTCAGAAGAAAATGGAGTGCAAGTAGGGGGGAAAAATGGATGGTGGGGAGATAAAAAAGACAATAAATACCTACTTTAACCTGCTTAGTTAGTAGTAGTCCTGATACAAAGCAAAACAAACAGGCTCCCACAGATCAGCTCTTCTGCTAGCATGAGTTTAACCCTCCCTAATGAAGTTCTTGCTCACTATATTGATGTCTATAAAGTTGCCAGTTCTCCCTCCTCAGACAAGTCCTTTCACAGTCCTGGAAAAACCACAAGACAGCTCTCATCAAACTCCTCTTAGAGATGATCATGTATGTATCAGGCCAGTGTCTGCTAAAGAAAACACTTTTACAGCTGCCTCCCTAATTCTGTGCCAGAACATAAACTATCCTTATTGTTGATAAGGAAACAACCTGACATTATGACCTGAGGTTATGTCCGCACTTTAAAATTGAAGCAAAATTAATCAAGAAGCTTCTTTGAAATAGATATTAAATGATAAAGTGTTATAAAGTCTTCCATCTTCTTCTACTCACTCAGGTAGAAGTTGGTTATCTACTCTGGCTATAGGTGAGAGAATTCAACTTACAGATCATTTAATTGCCAATTTTCTTTGAAAACCAATCTGGCTTTACCTGAGAGGTTTAGCACATTTACAGAAACATCAGTGCACTAACTCATATGTAACTTGAAAGTAGTGTAATGGCTTTAAGCACACATACACACACAAACACACAGATATATATATATATATGTGTGTATATCCATTACCTCTCTCTTCCTACTAACTCTAGATGATTGATACCACATACTGTGACTGTACCTCCAAAATATCTCCAGATGCTACTCTTACTGCCTGAGTTGTATGCCATATGACACTATTTGTTTCCCGCCTCTTATCTTATCTTCCCCCATCTGTCTTCCATATTGCTGCCAGAATAACATGCATAAAATGGATTCCAGCCTTGTACTTATCCCCCACCCCTTTATTTCTGATGTACTCCTTAATTTACAAAACAAGGCCTCCTGTGATCTGACCTTGACCAACCTGTCCAATCTTCCTTCACCCTCATACACTTCTACAAAGCTATTCTCTCACCTTCATGTGCTTTCCTATTTTTTATTTATATGGAAAACATTACATATCATCACAATGTCCACTTTCCATGACAAACCTCCCATGACTGTCCAGATAGGGTTTCTTTGGCTCTTACAGATTAGAGCTAAAATGACCCCTAATAATTTCTGCCTCCCACTGTCTATGCCTTTCTGTAATACCCTCCCCTTGAGTTCA
Source organism: Lasiurus cinereus (assembly GCA_011751065.1). Taxonomy (NCBI): domain Eukaryota; kingdom Metazoa; phylum Chordata; class Mammalia; order Chiroptera; family Vespertilionidae; genus Lasiurus; species Lasiurus cinereus. Next base: position 10,096,468 of record JAAGEH010000005.1, read on the forward strand.
GACAGATTCAGTGGAAAGAGAGATAGGGATAGAGATAGAGACAGAGACAGAGATGGAGATAGAGATGGAAATAGAGAAAGATAAAGAGAGATTGATTTTCATGACCACCTTGAAGAAGCAAGCAGCCATGTTATAAACTGCCTATGGATAAGGCTCCACGGCAGAAAGCTATGGGTGACTTGTAATGTCTGAGGTGGCCTTCAATCAACAGCCAATAAGAAATTGAAGCTCTTGGTCATACAACCATGAGGAAACAAATTCTTTCAACAACCTGCGGAATCTTGGAAGTGAATATTCCTCAGTTGAGCCTCTGAAGAGACTACAGCCCTAAAGGACATCTGGATTACAGCCAATGAGAACCTGAAGCAGAGGATCCTGTGCTTGGACTCTTTACCAATGGCAACTATAAATTGACAAAGTTCTATTATTTTAAGCTACTAAATTAATGGTAATTGATTACACAGCACAGGTAATTAATAGATTAGCAAACCAAGATACTTTTCATGGGGGTCCTACTACACTTTTCACATACCTCCATCAAGAAAGTTAAAATTTTTATATAAAATAAATTGTTTCCCAATATATTTTATAAAATTAAAAGCACTTATTATGTCTTTTTAATTTTTCATCCCCAGCATGTACCCTGTTTCCCCGAAAGTAAGACATCCCCTGAAAATAAGACTTACTTCCAGTTTTGCCTCTCGCTGTAATATAAAGCATCCTCCTGAAAATAAGACTTCCCAGATAATAAGGCTTTCCCTGAACATAAGGCCTCTCTGGAATATAAGGCCCCCAAAGCTACCGCTAAGGCATCTGACTCCTGATTTAAAGAGACCTCGCACTGCCTGAACAGCTCCAGCTGTGCTGTGGCCAATCAGTAAGCTGGTTTGTGATGACAACTACTACCATACCGTCCATATAAAGGTAATAAATTTCCTTTTTTGTTGTTGTTATTCAACAATAAATGTGTGCCATATTCTTCTTCATGGAAAAATAAGATATCCCCTGATAATAAGATCTAGCACATCTTAGGGAGCAAAAATTAATATAAGACACTGTCTTATTTTTAGGGAAACAGGGTAGCATAGGATGTACTTGGTGACTCTTAATTGCAATAAACAAAAGGACAAAAGCAAATGTGATAAGCTATTGTCATTGGGCATGCAGTATCCAACAATCTATAAGTGTATATCTTTAAAAATTGAATATGGGAAAATTTAGCAGTGCTATTATTTATTAAGTGCCTATTATGTACTTACTGCTGACCTAATATGTTTATAAAACAAAGTTGAAAGAAGATCCTTTGTAAATGTGTGTGTAGTTTATATGAAAATATGTGAACTGTATGCAAGCAGCATTAGATAACTTTTACCTCTTTGGACAAATATTGTCAAAGTTCATTAGGATCGTCAGCTTTGCAAAATTAAACAAGCTGCTCTAGAGATGGCTAAGCTGAGACTGCAGGCCTTCATGTTGGAAAGATAACAGAAGGGATGCTAATACTGGATTGGATGATCAGTGTGTTCCCTCCCAGTTCTAAGGCTCCATGATACTTAAAATTGCAGTTTGGAAATCATTTTATGGCAGGCTGAAGAATTACAACCAATGACATGGTATATCTATATTACACAAAATTATTGTAAAATAAAGTCTTAAGTATATTTTCAAAAACTCTGTGTAGTCCCTTTAAATAAAATGTCCATAAAACTTAACACACAGCTCTAGTGAAAATCTTAAGGTATTGGGTGCCAATTTTGAGTTCTGTATGTCCTGCAATGACTCCAGAAGCCACATGGTGGCAGAATGCTGGCACAGTTTCTTAATTCATAAGACTTCAAAACATGAATTTGTTATACATTCAAAGGCAGCTTTAATTAAGACTTTGGATTTTTCCATCTGTTTCCATTGTGCCAGGTGCAGGGATTAGCTGAAGGAACTGAAATGTATATTTGAAAGCTCTTGAAAAAGGAAACGGCAGGATATAAAATCATATATATTTAAAGAAAAACTATTCACGGATACAACTCCCAATTTGCATGTGACCCTAAAATTACCATTAACCCACCCTGCTCATTGTCTTCCCCAATTATCCCTGTAACACTCATCCTCCCGCACATAAACTGGTGCTAATTCACAAAACACAGACCCATTTAGATCCCTAAATCATCTAAAAATAAAAAAAATTATTTGATCTTTTAATAGGGTTTTGAAAGTCAAAGATGCATACGCTTTTGCTTATTCTCCTACATTGCCACAGATCACAACCACAAATGAATATTATTTGAATGCTACAAACAAGTGTGGAGCTTTTCCTCATTCTTAAAGCTCGGGACTCAGAAATCTCTACTGTCTGACACACTTCCATTAAACTTGTTTCTCTTCTGAAAAATGAGCTTTTATCCAGGATTCATGAACTCTGATGGTGTCTGAAGGGGAACATTCTAATTCCTCCTTCCTACAGATATTTAGAGTTCTGAACATTAGTCAACCAAATAGTATGTGGCACTTTTTTGGGGGAGCCAGTAGACTAAGAGAATGAAGAGTAACCATTTTATCTTCAAGTGGCACATAATAGACACTCAAATAATGTTGATGAAATAATAAATTTTATATGTATACTTATCAAACTGAAAGAATTTTGTACCTTGAGTTCATAGAGAGCCCACCATCATGATCTACAAATGGTAGTTGCTCAGTAAATGTAGTGGAATTAATAGACCTATAAACCCCTCCCCCCTCATCCATTTGTATATTCTATGGAGGAAGTTGATATAAAAGCTCAGTCAATCCCAATGCATTCATTTTTACTGAGCAACCTATGTGTTTGACTCTATGAGTAACCCACAGAAATGCCATGCCTACCTCCAAAGAGTTAGCTGTGGCTGAGATAAAACAAGAGATGATAATAAGCAATCAAATCAGAGAAGCATATTGCTTTAACTAATTTAGGAATTATTTAACATTTATTTTTATTTTCTTAGAGTAATGCATGCAAATGCATGTATTTATATTTCCATATAAAATGTCTAGAAAAGTTAGACTCTCCTATCCTAACTCATCCTTTTTATTTCTGAACTACTAATGTTTGATTTGTCAATTTTAATATCTATTAGCTTCCTTATATGAAAAATGGGGATTTAAGCCACATACATTAACCTCCTACTCCCATTTCCCCTTTAGATGTTTGATATTTGTAACATTATTTTGTCCTTTTATCAATTAATTTCTATAATTGCAAATAATTTTACAATAGGCTTTCTCAACTCCATGTTCTGTAAAATGTTAATATTAGCCATTATTCTTCCTTCAAACTCCTTTCTTCTGTAAGCTAACTATTTATATCTATAATTTCAAGATTGTTGGTATTTCTATTTTGCCATTCAGCCATAACAATGCCTTCTATATTTTGTTATGTTTTCTCTAAAAGTTGAAAATTGATAAATGGCTTTCATATTATAATTATTTTATAAATACTTGTTTAGTGGAAAACCAGGTAATAACATAATAATATGCTATTATCTGGCTTGGTAACATGTATTTTTTTTCTATAGATCCCACATCATAAGCCTTGGATCGCTCAGGAGAGAATGTTCCTCATATTAGTTCAAATAATTCTATCCCTTTACAAACCCCACGTTAAAAATGCATCAAAATTTGTTTGCTATCTCTACCATCTTATTTAGTTTACCTTAGAGGTTGCCTATAAAATTTAGTTCTCCCACAGGCTCCCACTCTGGAGTTTCTAACTGCCTTTGTCTTTTTCTTACACTATTTTCTTTAGATCATAGTTTCAGTTATTTATAGACTCAATTATATAATTTTTCAATCAAGTCACTGTTTCTTTAAGATACTTTCAGAAGCATCTAAACTTAAAAAAAAATAAATTGCTCTCCAGTTCATTTGTACACCTGTCATTTAGGGATATCCCACCACTAGTTCTTTCTTCCTCTTATGAGTTGACTCCACTGTTTCGTACATCTGCGCCTTCCTCTTTCTGGGTTTACTCCCTCACTGAGTACAGTATTCCATGAAACTTCAAATGCACGAGTGCACATCATATAAACTTTCCAAGTGCTCATACCATTTGAAATACCTTTAACCTATTCTCAGACTTGACTGATACTTTGGCGATGTATAGAATTCTAGGTTAAGAAAAGTTTCCCTCAAAATTGTGAAAGCACTCTTCTATCATCCTCTGCAGAATGGAGCTCATTCAATACTAGGAGAATTAACAACAACCCAGAAACTTCCTTGCTCTTTTAGAAGGTTATTTCAATTTCTGACATTTGATCACCTATGATGATTACATGACTCTGAAAATGTAGACATTAAAATTGAACATTAGCATTATCAAGAAGAGTGGTATAGGGCATGGGAGAAGGTGATGTAATTATGGTTAAGCTCAGCTGACTCTTTAGATCACCAGGATAGATTTGTCTAGTTACTACTTCACATCAAATAAAAAGGGAATTGGGAATTCATAAATGGACCTTTCACAAATTTGTTTAAATTAATGTCAACACCAAGAAAACCAATCACTTTGCCAAAATTGATTAGCTTTGTGAATTAATAAATTACTTAAAACAATATGTTCTCTAATATAAGTATAGACAAGGTCCAAAGAGAGCTCTTATGAGGGGAAAAGGCAAAGTGAATAGAGGACAAGAAACACACTTTTAAAACCAGAGTTACTTTGAAGGAGAATATTACATAGAATATAAAGCAATAGAAAAATTTATAATTAAAACTAAAATAGCTACAAAAATCAGATATTAAATTTAATCTGATAGAGAAAAATATAATTATAAGAAAATGGTTGTATTAGGGCAATCACCAGTATATACAACTTACTTGTTTAAAAAAAAAAAAAACACTTGGTACTACATTCCCTTTCAATTAGAATAAATAATATGTAATTACAAATTTAATTTTATAAAAATAAATTATGTGTACTTGAAATGTTCACATATTCTCTTTACTGGAATATCATAACAAATTTGCAGACTGCAAAATAATCTTATAATAATTATAAGATAATACATTTAGTATCTAATAATAACTAAGGCTTGGCTTAGAAACTCTAAGAAATGTGCTAAACTCACACAGGTAGTAAATAAGAGTTAAGACCCTAAACCATCCATGATTTCTGCACTTATTACACTGCCTTTAACTTCATGCCATTCCATATGAACAGTCATAAGTTTGCTAAAATATATTTCTATAATGAAACCTCAAATTTCTAGTTCTTTTTTGTAAGGAAGCCAAATCACTATCCTATATAATAAAAGGCTAATAAGCAAATTGACCGAATGGTGGAATGACTGGTCACTATAGTGTACACTGACCACCAGGGGGCAGACACTCAACACAGGAGCTGCCCCCTGGTGGTCAGTGCAACAGAAGCTGGGATCACCACTGGCCAGTGCAGCTGCAGTGGCGGGAGCCTATCCTGCCTCTGTGGCAGCACTAAGGATATCTGGATGCCATGTATAGCATCCTCTGAGGGATCCCAGACTTTAAGAAGGTGCAGGCCAAGCTGTGGGATGCTCCTCCCAAGTGCACAAATTTCATGCACTCGGCCTCTAGTAAATATATAATTACAATTATCCTCATAACAACTTTATCAGCTCAAACACTATGAATCCAATCTAACTTGAGAATTTGTGGCTTTGCTAGATAAAAAAGAAGAGTAATAATAAACAATAATTTAAGAAAAAAACAACATGTATTGAATGCTTATTATATGATACATACAGCACTAATCACATAGATGTACTGACTCATTTAATCCTCCCAACTGTCTTATGAAACAGATATTATTGCTGTCTCTTTCTTATAGGTGTAATTTCTTTGGATTTCTTATATTAAGGTAATTACATTGCACAGTCCATCTATTTTAATATTCAGATAATTTATCTCACAGGAACATGATTAAATGGAAAAGATATATCCAGATAATAATTTCATTTGTCATGATTAAGTGGAACAAAAGTTGACTAAGCAACAATCAACTTCTAAGTCTAAAAATATCAAACCAGCCACCAAACTTGGAAGTCAATTAAGATATAGAGAAGTTAGATGCCCTTAAGCAACATAATACAAGAAATCATTAGTTGGGTAAGAAGTTACTATAGCCAAAACTGGTTTGGCTCAGTGGATAGAGCGTCAGCCTGCGGACCTAAGGGTCCCGGGTTCGATTCCGGTCAAGGGCATGTATCCTGGTTGCAGGCACATCCCCAGTGGGGAGCATGCAGAAGGCGGCTGATCGATGGCTCTCTCTCATCGATGTTTCTTACTCTCTATCCCTCTCCCTTCCTCTCTGTAAAAAAATCAGTGAAATATATTTTAAAAAAAAAGAAGTTACTATAGGCATATCAGTAAATACATAGTTTTAAGATTATGATATTTGGTTTGTTATTGTTGAGGTTGTTGTATTGTAACTTTAGATATAGAATAAGAATTGAATAAATGTAATGAATAAATCTAATAGATCTAGTATAGTATAATTTTTAATATGTTTTTATTGATTTTAGAGAGAATGGAGGGGAGAGGAAGTGAGGGAGAGAGAGAGAAATAAACGTTGATCTTGCAGCAACCTCTCAGTGCATTGGACCATGCTCAACCAACTGAACCAGACCAGTCAGAGTATAATATAGTATAAATTTGACATTATAAATGCCAGCTCTCGTATAGAGTTTTAATTTTTTAATTATTTTCATAATAGAAATATAATATTAAAAACACAGGGAAAAATAAAAGAAAAGAAGCATGTTATCAATGATCACTACTATTATTCTAGAATTTTCTTCACAATCAAAAGCTATTCTAGTAATTCCATTCCTGGATTATTAATCTCTTTCTTGAATATTTTTTGTATTTTCTATTCTCCTTTAAGTTTTCTAATACACACACACATACACAAACACACACAATTGGAGTCAGAAATATTTCTACCTTTTTCTTTTTACTTTAGAATTCATTCAAGTTGAAAACATATATAGGCTTAATACAAGATGATTCTTTTCATTTGACATTAACACTTCAATTTCTATCGATTTTTTATTTAAAATACTGTTGGCATTTAGAATAATTCATTTTTGTAGATAAGGAAGATTCAATATAAAAATCATTAAGTAAGCTTTTTGAGAGTGTAGTTCTTATTTTCTTAAGCTCTAAACTTTGTTAGAATTTTTTAAATGAATCATTTTGTTATGTTAACTATGAACCTAATGAACATCTTTGTCTACAATCCTCCATTAACTTGCAAAGAATTTAACTCAAGAATAACATGGGAACATTTCTAAACACAAGAATTACCTTTTTGAATAAGCATTACCAGTATGTATATCAAAAGAAAAATTACCAGGACCATAATTAAAATCTCATTAGGAGCATCTTAATACTTCAATGGTAACTTTTAATCCATCCAAGAATTGAGAAGTTTCATTCTTAGTCTAAAATTTATTGCCAATATAAAATCAAGTGCATATTCAGAAGATGCATTTTCTGTAGCATTCAATATCTAAAACAGCAAAATACTGAAAAATATGCATAATGTAGAAATAAAAGGTATTATTTATAAATTTATACATATTATCTAACAGATTCTGACCTGTATGACTTTATAACTTTTTTTATTTTTAGATTGCTTATTAATTAAAGTAGTGCATAAAATCCCATTTCTTGAGATACTTCTAATTTATACCAAAACTATAAAAAATTCAACAAAAACATAAACAGCCACACACAAGAGAATGAAATTAGATCACTGTCTTCACAATACACAAAAATTAACTGAAAATTGATTAAATACTTGGATTTAAAAACTGCAACCATAAAATAGATAGAACAAAACATAGGCATTAAACTTCTATCTTAATATTTTTTTGCCAATTTGATTCCAAAGGCAAGGGAAACAAATATTAAAATAAACAAATGGATTACATCACTAAAACTCTTCTTCATAGCATAGCAAACCATCAGCAAAACCAAAAGGTAACCAATTAAATAAGAGAATATATTTTAAGTTATATTTCTGATAAGAGATTATCTAATATGTATAAAGAATTCATGCAGTCAATATAAAAAAACAATCTGGTTAAACAATGGACAATAGATCTGAATATACATTTTTCTAAGAAAAACATACAAATGGCCAATAGGCATATAAAAAATTACTAGCAAAATGCAAATCAAAACCACAGTAAAATATTACCGCATATCTGCTAGAATGCTGTTATCGAAAAGAAAATAAATAACAAGTGTTGATAAAGATATGAAGAAAAGGTCACCCTCATACTCTAATGGTGAATTTGTAAATTGGTGCAGCCACTATGGAAAACAGTATGGAGGTTTCTCAAAAAATAAAGAATAGCACTGCCACATGATCCAGCAATTCCTCTCCTGGGCTTTTATTCAAAGAATATAAAAATACTAATTTGAAAGGATGCAACATTATTTATAAGAGCCAAGATATGGAAAGAACCTAAGTGTCCATCAACAGAAAATGGATATAGAAGATGTGGCGCGCACACACACACACACACACACACACACACAATGGAATAGTACTCAGCCATAAAAAAGATGAACTATTGATATTGGCGACAATGTGGATGGACATTGAGGGTATCATGCTAAGTGAAACAAGGAAAGGACTAAGCCCATGTAATTTCTCATATATAAAATATAAAACAGCAAAAACAAATGAACACACAAAAAAACCATCAATAGTTAAAGAAAACAAATTAGTGGTTCTCAGAAAGGAAGATCAGAGAGTAAGAGTAAATGGATAAAAGGGGTCAAATGTATGATGATGGATGGAATCTATACTGTTGTTTGTGAGCACATTATAGTGTTTCCAGATAGCAGATAATAAGTTATAATGTTGTTACCTGAAACCTATATGATATTATTACCAATGTTACTTAAAGTTATAATATCAACAAATAAATTGGTTATAGAGGAAAATACTAAATCCTGCCCCTCCAACACCCCCCCTCTCCACACACACACACCACCACCACCACCATAAGAAAATAAATCAGCAGAATGGGTCAATGTTTTGCTTTATTGACTAGCCACTTGGACAAAGAACCATGTCTAAGACATGGCAGATTCTCTACAAAGTGTGGTAGGACATTCAAAATAAGAGTAAAAGACCCTATTTCTGTCCCAAGAAGTCCACAAATGCCATGAAGATCAAATGTCAGAATTACATTTGTATGCCAGGCTCTTTTCTGTTGACAATGTCCCTTTGCCTTGCCTATACTACAAGCATCTTTTCATTGTTTCTTTTTACTTACTCATAAGATCAAAGGGTCTGTGTTCCCTAAAAGCTATCAATCAAGCTACAGTCGTACTTCTTCAGGATCTGCTGGTCTGCTGATAGAGCCTCAGTACAGTCAGAAAGATTGGCTGATGGTGTGATGGAACCTTGCCACCGTCCCCATCACAAAGTCAGGGCACCCGCTCTCTGAGCCAATTCCAGGGTAATCACCTTGAGTGTTGAGTGCTCTCTTCTCTTCCAGCCAAAATGTCTCATTTGTTTCTTGAGTTGCCGAGAACTCAAAAGGGAGCTGCCACCCTCTTTCAGCAACCCCTTAACTGCTAGTATAACCAGGAGAAAAAAATCTTTCCATTCTCAAGTTCCCAAATTCACCTGAAATATTTTGGATCTTTTATATTATATCCCTTTACCATTCAGCCCTTTCAGGTCAGAGAGACTGAAACACAGATATGTAATTTGCATACCTCTTATAGCTTAGATGTCTGTGTTTGACCCCATCTTAGAGATTTAGAACCCAGATACTTCTAACTCCCAGATCTCAACCAGAAACAACTGTGAACCAGAAATAGCTGACTTTCACACCCTACTTTTTGCCTATTGGTCTACTCATGTTATACTTTTCTCTCCTGCCATGGTCAAACAGCACATTGTAAGTGCAACCATGCACTAGGACCATATAATGAAAAACAGCCAGGCTGACTAACACATATTTCATTTACCTTTGAGAGATACAAAATCCCAATAGTAACAGGGCCTGGGAGAGACATACTATAAACATAACTTGATAGCCTTGCCATTAATTACTAAGAGGCTACAGATCCTGTCTTGTGAACTAAACTAAATCCTTAAAAAATCATCAATACCAAAGCACCCATCCAAACAAGAAACATCTTTTCCACCTCTTTCAATTTTCCAAGTTGCCTGCAGAGAAGAAACTAAAAGTATAGTATAATAACAGAATACCTCTCAACTGTTCTTAGTTTGTTCTCTCTCTCTCTCTCTCTCTCTCTCTCTCTCTCTCTCTCTCTCTCTCGTGTGTGTGTGTGTGTGTGTGTGTGTGTGTGTGTGTGTGTGTGTTGATGGCTTAGGGAGGGAGGATGAGTTGGAGGATTATTTTCCTAGAAGGTCTGTAATGGGAAGGAAGATGGTTATTTCTTTTGAATTTATAGCTACCTAATTTATTTAAATTTAAAATGTATACTTTGTAATTATTTCAGTACCATGTGTCTCCAGAAATGTCATAGTTCAGAAGTACCCATCCCTTGCTACTAGAAAAAAAGCAGAAAAGGAAATAAAATATCCCAAGAGAGGATGTGAGATAAAGAAAAGAAGGAAAAAAAAATAAATGTCAGGTATATGGAATAGAAATATGAAGAAACTTTATTTCTATTATTAAAGGCATTGTTAACAATGGTAATAAAATTGTTATTCTTGATTCTGTTTTAAATGTGTATTCCTCTTCATAACAATGATATGATAATCCCTGGATGCCACTCTTAGACTGTTAAAGATTCTACTTTTCTCCTTAGTTTAAGGTTTGTCTGCATTTAACTTTGGATGTGCTTTAATTTCTATGGCTTTCACATAGGCTGGTGCTTTTAAAAGCCTGTGAGAAAGAATATATTAGCTCCCTACTTGCATTTTATTGTTTACAGAGTATGAGAGAACACCATGGTCATCTCTGCAGCTAATGTTGCTGGGAGGAGTCATTTGCTAAGAACCTACTAATATGTTTGGTTCCTCAACAAAATACAATGCAAACAGTATTTCATTGGATATTATTGCCTTGTGTCACTTAAAGTTTGTAACCTATCTAAATGCTAACTGAGGTTTCAGGACTTGGGTACTTTGCACAGCTTTATAAAGCATAAAAATATGAAATCATCAGCAAAGAGAGGGCAAGAGTGATAGACCAGTTGTTTTTTATTCTTGTTCTTCAATTGAACCCCAACTCCAAAAAAAAAATCTATCCCAAATCAGTAAGAAAATTCTGGCTTTAAATTTTTTGTAGATGTAATATAAATAAAATACATTACATGCATGGTATGTATTGTTTTATATTCATCAAACTCTTAATGTTTCTTTAGTCTTTAATAATGAGTTTTGTTCACACTGGAACAAATTTAAAGAAATTTAGAGTTGATTTATATTCATAGCCCTTACAGTTTAAGCATGACAAAAACTTGTTTTCATTTTTTATCTCTTCAAAGTTTCCAAGACAACTGGATTTATTCTCCGGAATAATTTCACACATTTCTACAGTTAAATCAGTTATCTCAATGTGAAAAATAACCAACATTTTTAAATACGTGTTTTTTTCTTGAATAGATAATTCTTTGTCAACATAAATAAAATTCCACTTTAAATCTAGCTCTTGAAGTAACATCACATTCAATCCATGAACATTTTTTAAGCACTTAAGATTATGTATGGGCTCACTTCAAATTCATGAGATAACAACATGTGAATAATTATGTCTTAGAATGTTATGGTTAAAAAATGCTAAAAACAGCTATTTCAACTTGATTAGGAGTTAGCAGCAGCATTTAGGTATAGATGCTCAATATGAATATTCAGTGTGATACATTGTTTTTAATATTGCCTTAAGTGGCACCATCATCCATGGTGAATGCCACATGTACTATTGCATAATCTATCCTTGTTACAAAGGAACAAATGTTTCCCTAGATGTTCAACCAAGAATTATCTGAGCTGCTTTTTTTGTAATCTTGTCACCCAATTCTCTGATCAGTAAACACACTAAGAAAAATTCCCCTTAAAACCAAGCTGTTCTAGAAAAATATCAAGGAATGCTATGTTAATGTAACTTAAGGAATCATGAATTCTGTCTAGTTGAGTCCACCAGCCAATAATTATTTGTTGAATGTCAGCTGTACACAAGGTACGGTTTTGTGATCTGCCATTGATTAGAAGAAAAATGTTCTAAATTAATTTACAGTGGCTGGAGAGTGAGAAAAAGAGCCAGAAGTGTTAGTATGTTAAGGGCTGCTGACCAGCTGACAAAAGATTTCTCACATTTCTGTTCTGCCTTTTGGGTATCAGAAGCCCTCCTTTCCCCATCCCCACCACACACACACACACACACACACACACACACACACACACACACTTGTTTGCATGGGGTTTCCACACTGCTGCCAGAGCTAATCCACAGGAGTGGACATTTCTTTATGCAGACTCTGCTATTTCAGAGCTGGCCCCATTCACCTCCCCCCAACTTTGTGCCTGCAGCTCATACAAATTCTTTCAGACTACATCTTTTTTTTTCTCCCTTCCTCCTATCTGACAGATAAAACATTTGCAAAACTCTGGGTTCCTGGTGAAGTTGTCTTTCCCACCCAGCCATACTCCATGCCCCAAGACCCATCCTTTGCCTAGCATATTTTGTCTCAATAAAACCTTACTTACCAAAAGACTTTCAGCCATGGATGTTAATAATTTTTAGTTGAACACTACAAAATAGAATAGCTACCACCATTTACCAAGTACATGCCCTGTACCAGACACTGTACTGGATAACCTCTTCTATATGTTAGTGTGGGCCGGCTTGAATGTCAGGCAACAAAATATAGAACTGATCCTGTAGGCAGCTGTAAACTCTTAAAGGATTTTTAAGAGGGTCAGGAAAAATTGCATGCATTTTGAGAACAGGTGAGAAAGATGATTCCGGCAGCAATGTGCATGGGCAGTTAAGAGCTCAAGATCAGCAAAAAGGGGACCATCGGGTGGTAAACAAGAAGGCACTAAAAGAGGGCCCTGTTGACGGTGAGGCGAGGGCAGAAGATGAGAAGCCCTGGGATAAGTTGGAGTCCTAATGAAAACCTAGTCTCAGCGATTGTGAGGAGAAGTTCAAGCTAAAGCTGAAATTCCACTTTAGGAATTTATTTCATCAATTTGTTTGTACACATGGGAAGAGATATATTTGTAGTAGGAAACAATAAATGATAAGTCAGGAAACAATAAATGTACTACCCACAACATCACAAGGGCCTAACACAATGGCAGTTCACAGCACAAATGACAATGGGACAGCCCTCCTTCATCTTAACGGTACCATCCAAAAGACATGACTTCCAAGGGGATTGTACAAGAGGAGAGAGTTGTGGAGGGTTATAGAGAATACTTGTAAGGGTCAGGTCTGGAAATGACTTCTATTCATTCTACCCTGACCTTCTTGGCTATAAGTCAGACACATATCTCCATCCTCACCACACACAAGGCTAGAAATTTAGGAGTGCACATAATATCCAGTGACCAGTAATGTCACTAGGTTTAGTTTTAAGAGCTAAAGATTATAACAACCCAAATACTCACGCATTGAGTACTAGATAAATAAACTATGCTACATCTATATGGTGGGAAGCTCTAAAAACAAGTGCTGATATGGGATGGTCTAAAATATGTATGTATGATTAAGTAAACACAAATGAAGTGCAGGCAAGTATGTATAAATTAAGTAACCTTTCCTGTGAAAAGGAGAAAATCTGAAATACTTGAATGATAGAGAAGCTCTGAAAGGACATGGTAAGAAACCATTGACAACGGTTACCTATTTGGGAGAGAGGAAGAATGAGATAGAATACCCTTTAAGGCAGCCTGCCTGATTTTCACATAAAATCCAGCCCTAACAAATAGTTTGGTTTATTTTTTCCCCCAAAAAAATTAGAGTTTACATTCCATGTTAACAAGTACCAAGCACTAGATCTCTCACTCTAATATAATGACCAGTGAATCCAAGCACAATTGCAAAGCCATAAATTCCCAGGCAAACTGGGGGGTAGAATGCCAGTAGAGAGATGAATCTGTCTGAATACATCCTGAACATTTACTATTGAGACTATAGCTGATTTGTATTCTGAGACTTCTTCATGGAAGGCAAACAAAACTAGATACCGATTATTTTTCCTTGAATTGTTTCTTCCCCAAAGCCCAATTTAAATTTAGCTTGGGATTTCCTATTAAGGCTTTAAAAAAAAGAAGTCAACAGCAGCTGTTTGCTGCTTACAGCTCAGTGTGCTAGAATTTGCTTCACCGGGGACTCTAGACTGTGCCTGAAAAGGAAGACAGAGAGAATCTTAAGTGCCACCTAAGCAGGTTTTTCACTTCGTGGGAATCCCAGTAGATTTCTGGAAATGAAACAAAACCATTTAGCCAATCTCAACTTCCCTAGCTCTAAAATTGGGAATGGGTATTTACCTAGCAGGGTGTTTGGGAAGAATCAATGATGAGCTGGTTTATCTGTCAGTGATTTGTACACTGGTAAGTGCTAAATGTCGATTTTATTTCCAGGGAGTTTTCCTTGATGTTTTCCATGAGAGTCAGACCTCCAGTTAACCTGTGTCCCTCACACCTTATGCCTCTTGTTCCAACACTTACTAGTAGGTGTTTGTTTTTCTTCTCTGCTCATGTGCAGTGCTTAAATATCAGCATTTTACAAGTGTCTACTGCAATGTCAGACATGTAGCTCAGTAATTCATTATTGAATTAAATGCGTAACTATAAGCATTATTGATCCCTCGGCTGCACACTCTTTGCCCTTGGTCAAAGTTAACCACTAGAGGGCAGAACATCAAGGAGATTAGTTAGTCAATGCTTCCTGGAGGATAGGTTAGTATTTGTTTTTTAGGTTGGCCATATCCTATTTCACTGATTGTATGTATGATGTGACAAGGCATGTAAGTGGTACTGATGTTAAATCCATTTTGATTTATTCTTGTAATAATAAAGTATTTGCAAACAAATACTGAATATTTCCAATGTGTCAAGACATTGTTTTAGGCAGTTTATATTTAATCCCTTAGCAACTCCATCAATTCTATCATTGTCCTATGTTTACAGATTTGGAAACTGAAAAACAGGCATGATATCTTGCCCATGTATCTTTTCAAATATTGCTTCTGTCATATTCTGTACATGCTTTCCTTCTGCAATTCCTTGTAAATACTTCCCAGACCTTCTCATCCATCTTCAAGGTCTCTTAGCTGTTCATAGTTCCCATTTCTTTGTCTCTCTGCATTCTAAATCATTTCTGAACCATCTTCTAGTTTAATTATTATCTCTTCTGTTTGACCAATCTGTGATTAGACTTCTCAACTTTGTCTTTAATTACAATTTTATTTTATTGAGATTCTCTTCAAATTGTTTTCAAATCAGCAAGTGCAGTTTTGAGAGTTTCTTTTACTATTTATTTCAGCTTGACTTCAATTAATTTAAATAGTAAGGAAACATATTTTATAATTTATACCTTACAATTCCAATCCGAGGTCTTTGTTGGTCAGTTGCAAAGTTTATGTCCATTTGGTTCAGCAAGTGCCATCAGGGCAGAAGTGGCTTTAGAGCAATACCTACCCTCTGGGGTTGGTTTTGATTTAGGTTTCTGCCTGACAAATCATTACTTTCTTGTTAGTGGTGGTACTTTTAAGAAAAAAAAATAATATCGTATATCCAATCGTTTAATTGTAGTCAGAAGGAGAGGTGTTCCAAATAACCTAATCCAACATATTACCAGAAACAATAACTCTTCTTTTGAATTGTTTAATCATTTAATTACCCAACAACAGGGGGATAAGATAATCTTTCACATGTCCTTTTCCTATAAAGTTTATAGAATTATTATGATCAGCAAACAATAAGAGGGTAAATAAAAGACAGATGGTTCTCATATGAGTATTTATTTGGACCTAGAAATTAAGAAACCTGAGTTTTCTTTTTGGCCACTGACATACTTCCCTGTGATATCAACTACATATTTAATATACTTATTGCTTTAATATTCCCACTTGTAAACCAAAATGAATGGTTTTATTTACAGCTTCATTTTTCCCATAAATAAAAGTGTCTCAAGCAACAATTTTGAAGATAATCTATAAAATCAAAGAACTAGGTTTGCATAAGCTAAATGTCTTTATAGCTGGTTTTCATTGTAAAATGAAAACCATTAACAACAAAGGTTCTTAACCATATCTTTTTAGAGAAGCTTGAGAACAAATAAATAGTGGCATTGTACTGAGTTTTTATTTCATTGGTGTTATTTTTTAATCACAAGAAAATTCCTCGTTTCCAGATAACACAATTGCTTCCCTGCATGTGCACTGACTAAGAACTCTCCCACTTAATTGTGATAAATTCACTTGAGCCTTAGACTTAATATTTCACTTGTTTTGCAATCGTTTGTGATTTATGTGCACACATCAAAGAGAAAGCACACTTCACAGAAATTAGGGAGAAAAAAAATCTCAGTAAGCCATTCTGCCTGCAAGGTGCAACTGGGCCTCCTCCCCAACACAGATGAGATGGGAGAGTTGGCAAAAACAAGTTCTCTGGTGAGTCCCTCTTTCCTCTGGCATTGGGAAGATGGACATGGCATTCAGGCAGCCTGGGCAGCTATCAACCCCAACCCCATGAAATGAAGAATCTGTGGAGCTCTGTGGACTGCCACAGCCATGGACCTTCCTCTCCTCACCCAATTCCTTCATTCTAGGACAGCAGAAAACCTTTTCTGAAAATGGCTTAACGGTTTTGGAGCAAAAAGTGCTTTGAATGAAGGAAAATGTCCTACATGTAAGAAACTGGAAGAGGCTTATTTATAAATATCACTTATATTAGCATCCTTCACATTGTGTTTACTAATCATATAAAAATAACAGTTATCATTTCCTGACTATTTCCTATGTTTTATAGATTATCTCATTCCATCATCACAGGATCCTTCTTATTAGGTACCTAGATTTCCAGTTGATAAATGAGAAAATTCAATAATAAAGAAAAAGAGCTCAAAGAAGACCAAACTCTCTAGTAAAGGGACATTTGAATGAGATTATTATAACTCCAAGTCCTTGCTTTCAACTATTATATATGTCGTCTCTGTTTATTTAAAGCTTCTTGAAATTAATTGCTGAAACGGGGAATTATTTTGAAAATTATAAAACAATCACTTCATTAGAGATTACAAAACTCCATCTAAGACACTGTTATGTGTTCACCAAACCATTTCCTTTTTTCCTGGACCCTTGCAGATGACCTCCCCAGCCTTGTTTGCAGTTAGGTTGGCACCCTGGACTGTATTCTGTCCAGTGGAATGTGGGTAGAGATGTGGGCCACGGCCAGGCATTGTCATGAAATCTCTTATATAGTTCTCCAAGCCTTTGTTTCCATTATTTTATGATCTTAGTGGTAAAGTGATAAAAATGATAGTCACAAAGGTGAAAAGAGCAGGGATATCTGGTCCAGAGCCCCATCACCTGCTTTGGGCACTGATGTGACAACTACAAATCCTTACTACATTATTTCACCATTGCTTGTTACAATAGTTAGCTTTATCCAGCCTGGAACAATACCCAGTAGCCATGACAAAATATATTCAACCAAGCCATTAATGTCATGCTGGCATTTCAATATCTCCTCTACTTTTAAGCACTTGGGCTTATTGCTGGATTTTATAAATTATAATAACTACTGTTATAGTTTAGAAGAAAATTCTTTTGTCAGCCATGAAAATTAACAATGGTTCTATTTTCATCTGGGATAAATGAACCATAATTTGCTTTGATGCAAAAATCAATTATATGTGAACTCTTCCTTCACAATGCTTTATTTTTATAATAATGAATTCTATCTAGGAAAAATACACTATGGGAATCCAAGTGATACTTCTCCTTAAAATGTCTTTCAAATCTGAAAACTTCCTTATAGTTAGGCTACAGTTCTTTCTGTTATCCAGATAATACAGAGCTTTGGAAACATATAACCAGAGTTGGAAGGAATGTTACTATGCAGTGGTGGCTCTAATATATTTATCAGATCATATGCAGAGGATGGATGTAATGGCCAAGTGTTAAATTTGAAGGGTGACAAAGAAAGTGAATGCATAGAATCAGAAGAAGGAGAGAACCAGAAATAGACATGTTAAGAAACAGAAGAAAAAAAAGACAGACACTAGTCATCCTATCTAATAAAAGAATAATATGCAAATTGACCTTACCTCCACTACACCCAAATCATGGCTACCAGCCATGCCCATCAGCCAATCAGAGCAAATGTGCAAATTAACCCAATCAAGATGGCTATGGACACAGAGAAGCAGGAGGGAGGCTTGGGTTGCCCCTGGCAATGGAGGAAGCCAAGCTTTATTCAGTCCTCTCTTAAGGCAAGAAAGTTTCAATGGAGCCAGCAGAAGGCTTGGCTCCGCTTCAGGCTACAAAGTTTGAATTGTAGAAGATAAATAAATCCGAGATACTAGGGCCTCCACTTGGATTGCCAGAGGGTATGGGTGGCCTGCAAACTACCACAGGCCCCTGGCCCAGGCCACCCCACACCCCAAGGGAACACCCACCCTGATCTAGGACACCCTTCAAGGTAAACCAGCTGGACCCCATCTTGCAGCAGGCCTCTATCCTATCTAATAAAAAAGTAATATGCAAATTGACCATCACTCCAACACACAGGATGACTGCCCCCATGTGGTCAAAAGATCGTGCCCCCATGTGGACACAAGATGGCCACCACAAGATAGCCCATAGGGGATGCCAGTGGCAGGGACCAGGCCTGCAAGGGAGAACAGTTGTAGGTGATCAGGCCAGCAAGGGAAGGCAGTTGGGAGGAACCAGGCCTGAAAGGGAGAGCAGTTGGGGGTTATCAAGCCTTCAGGGGAGGGCAATTAGGGGTGACCAGGCTGGCAGAGGAAGGAAGTTGGAGGTGACCAGGCTTGCAGGGAAGGGCAGTTCCCTTGGCTTCCTACCTGGATCAGGCCTAAATGGGCAGTCAGACATCTCTCAAGAAGTCTCAGATTGGAGAGGGAGCAGGCTGGGCTGAAGGACACTCCCCCCATCCCATGCACAAATTTTGTGCACTGGGCCTCTAGTATATAATAAAAGCCTAATATGCTGAGTCTGGCCATTCAACCTATTAAAGCATAATATGCTAATGATATGCTAAGGCCACTTAACTGCTCGCTATGACATGCGCTGACCACAAGGGAGTATGACAGTCAACTAGTTGACAAGTCGCTATCATGTGCACTGACCCCCAGGGAGAAGATGCTCTGACTGGTAAGTGAGTTTGCTGCTGGGGTCTGGCAGATTGGGACTGAGCAAGACAGGCCAGACACACCCTGGAGCCCTTTCACAGTCTTTCCCTGGCTGGCCAACCTCCCACATTCCTCCCCAGTCCTGGTTGTGCACCAGTGGGGTCCCTCAGCCTGGCCTATGCCTTCCTCTTGCAATCAGGGACCCCTCAGGGGATGTTCAAGAGCTGGTTTTGGCCCAATCCTACAGGCCAGGAGGAGGGACCCCAGCAGTGCAAAAATTCATGCACCAGGCCTCTAGTGGTACTATAAAAAAAGAGACTGGTGCTCATGCTAGCAATCTAGGGTACTTAGGAAATAAGCTATTGAAGAATTAATAATGACCTCTTAGCCAGGAAGGAGTGCTGTTCCTTTTCCACTGTCATTCTTCAGACCAGCTACGCAATAACTATGAATTTTTAAGGCCCCTAACCTTACTATAGATATGTATGCAAATACCTTCTTTTATTGATAAAAACCTCTTTTCATATCTTAAGGATGTGTTAAGAAGTCCAGTATAGTTGATATTCTCAGATGTTTTAGGGGAGAACAAAGGTAAATCAAACAATGTGATTCACAAACATCACTCACACTCCAGTGCAAGATGGGGTTGGTAGTGGGCTTACATAATTCTCATTGTGCAAAATAAGAGTCCATATGATCTATATTGTAACATCAGCTGCAATTTTCTGGGTCAGCCCAATTGACGAAGCACAATGTGTGGCCTGTACCCAGAATTACTGCTGACTCCAAATACTCTTAGTAAAGAAGCAGCTTAAAGAGCTGATTTTTACTTTCTATTTAGACCCCTATAATGAATTCATTTTCAGAACTCTATGACACTTTCTCAGAGATTCACATTTTCGCCTTTGAATATGTATGTAAGAGATAAAGAATAAATTAGGGCTGGCGTGCATAAAAAGGGAGGAATCACTAACAAATTAATTGAGATCTTATTTACGTCTCTCATGAGGGGAAACATCGCTTAGCTTAAACAAGGACCCACGACTTTATTAGGTCATCAGTTCCTTAGGCACTGAAAATGCCTGGGATCCTTCTCTTCCCTTCTCCCCTTCAGTGCTCTACTGGTGATTCCCCTTCTATGCACAAGTCTTCCCCCTCCTAGTCTCCTCAGAGGACTCCTTTTTGATATCATAGCCCTTTACAGATGCTTATATCTCAGAGCATCTAATTGCACTCTATGCATGCTTCTCACTTCCTCTACCAAATGGTGGGTTCCTGGAGGGTAAGCACCATGATTAAAGGTCTGTCCTTTCATTCACTTACACACATTCAGTTTATTCTGTGAGTGACAATATGTGAGAAATTCCTATGTTGTTTTGTGATCCTCCCTATGCCCAAGGTGCCTGTCTTTGTTTCAATGTTGGCCTAATTGATGAACCCGAAACTTTGCTCAACAGGTCTGGCCCACTAACTTGGCTCTATGCTTGTATGTGGAAGCTATTTATCCTTGTTTGTCACTATCTCACCCACTGGAAATGTGTTCCTGCACTTCTTTAAGCAACTGTTCTAATTTCTTTCACTGTGATAGATCTTTCTCAGGTCAGTCAATACATGCTCAGAAATCTTGTTCTACTCATTAAACCAAAACAGCCTTCTTCCCATATTCAAAGGGCTTATCGAAAAACTAAAAGATTTACAAGTAAAACTTTAAGGTGACAATAATAACAACAATAATAATATCAATAATTTTAGATTTGTTTGGTATTTTCAAAACAACATTCATATACAGTGGTACCTCGAGATATGAGTGCCCTAACATACGAGATTTTTGAGATACGAGCCATCGAGCAAGTGGTTTTTGCTTTGAAATATGAGCAACATTTGAGATAGGAGTAATCACATGGATCGACCGGCTGCACATGACCCATCAGTTTACCACGACTCAAGTGTCTCATAGTTTCCCACGCATCAAGGTTATGGAACAAATTAAACTCGTATCTCGAGGTACCACTGTATATCATCTCATTCAATGCTCACTTTCCTTAGTGAGACATTCAGTCTACCTGGAGTAGGTATCCTATATAATAAAAAGCTAATATGCTAATTAGACCAGACAGCAGAATGACCTTCCTTAACAACCAATGGGCAGAGGGTGGGGCCACGAGGGGCACAAGGTAACTGGGGCTGCAAGGGCCGAGGCGGCCAGTGCTGTAGGGGCCTACTCTTGCATGAATTTTGTGCATCAGGTCTCCAGTATTTCATAAAGGAAACTTGACATTTATTGGCTAAATAATTGAGTTCCAACCCAATTTTAGAAAAGAAGAATCAGAGGCTCATGGAGACAAACTAGATCTCAATGCTCATTGGAGCCATAGAGCCAGGACTGAAAGCAAGCACTGCTAACTCAAGTCTAGTCCTCCTTTCCACTTCATGGCTCTCCTCCTTATGTTTCAGAACCTCAGTGTTAGTGAGTTTGGTTTTCTGACAGGTGTCCTTATGTTCTTGTGTGCACTCTTACAGGAACACCCTCATTCCAAATCTTAAATGGATAGTTATCTTACAAATGAATATTACCACTGCTTTTATCACCACCCTCCCCATTTTCCTCCTCTTTCTCTTCCTAGCCTTCTCTTGGCTAACATGGTTAATATTCATTGAGCGCTTACCATATGCCACGCACACACAGTTCTGTTTATTTATTCATTCGTCATAACAGCCCTACCAGGCTGGCATTTATATTTCATTTTATGGTTGAAAAACAAAAAAACAAACAAAACAACAACAAAAAACTCAACACTAGTAAGATTAAGTAATTTTCCTAAGGCCAGACAGAAAGGAAGTTATTTGGCAGGTAGAACTCTGGTCATTCTGTCCTATCGGAGCAATAAAGAGCTTTGAGCACAGAGGATGTAAAGCACATTAAAGGTTGTAAGCTCTTCAAGGGCAGAGACTCACAGATCCTCTTATTTACATCCTTTCAAAATACTTCGTATTTTTTTCCCATGGAACTTATTACAATTTATAATTTCTGTATCTATTTTTGTGATCATTGTTTAATGTCCTTCGCCTTCATGCTGTTCCTTCAGTGAGGACAAGAACCATTGTGTTTTGTTCACTTGTGTTGGCCCAGTGCTTAGCAGAGTGCTTAAAGAAGGTTGGCATCCTCAGCCGAGACCAGTTTGGCTAAGTGGATAGAGCTAGAGTGTCGGCTTGTGGACTGAAAGGTCCCAGGTTTGATTCCGGGTGGGGGCATGTACCTTGCTTGTAGGCACATCTCCACAGTGGGGCATGCAGGAGGCGGCTGATTGATGTCTCTCTCATTGGTTTTTCTGACTTTCTATCTCTCTCCCTTCCTCTCTGTAAAAAAATCAATTAAAAAATATATATTAAAAATAAATAAATAAGTAAAAAGAAGGTTGGCATTCTCTACACAGACATAGAATGGCCAGATCTCTTCAGGCCTCACTGTCTAATGCTACATTAAGATTTTCTTTGATGCTATTAATTTATTAAGACTCAATGTAAATATTTATGGATTTCATATTTAGCAACAGAAAAAAGTATATTGGACCCAGACTTGATCTTATACCCTAATAGTTATGCTTAGCAACACAGTCATTTTGGGTGATGATCCCAAATAACTTAATTACTATACTCTAGCTATAGATATACTCTTGAAGAAAAACAAGTCATCTCTATAGCAGCTACTTTTCATTTGCATGTTTGATATGTGTGAGGCAGAGGAACTTTCATAAGGTATAGACACTAATTGAATTTTAATAATATGGGTTGTACTTTTCTAAGAGGTAGCCTATATACTTTGAAAATTATGTTTTCTATCAAAAACAAATATAGCCTTGTTTTTTCCTGGTATATTTGATTTTTCAGATATTCATTCCTCTTTGTAGTTGAACAGCTCAACCAAAAACTAAATTCTTTGAAAATTAGTTCCACCCAAAGAAATGTTTAAAAAAATATAAAAGGAACATGGTGGGGAAAAAAGCTTTATGTAGGCAGAAGAACTAACAAAATTATGTCAGCCTAGGTAGTAGGCTAATATTTTAAGAGGAATAAAATCTATATATATAAAAGCCCAGTGACTGAATGGCAGGACAACCAGAATGACCAGTCGACCAGTCACTATGACGTGAACTGACCACCAGGAGGCAGACACTCAATACAGAAGCTGCCCCCTGGTGTTCAATGTGCTTCCACAGTGAAAGTGTCACTTGGCTGACCGGGATGAGCAGTGTTCCCACAGTGCGCTGATCCCACAGCAGCGCTCTTACAGCAGGCCATGCCCCCACCAGTGCATGAACCCATGCACCAGGCCTCTAGTATATCTTTAGTGTCCCTCTTAATCTTCTACCACTGTGGGGAAACCCTGAGGCAGTTATTTTCAGAGAATAAATTCAGGTCACTGTGTGATTAAAGGTTGGAGTAGTATTTGATGTCAGCTTTGACTACAGAGTGCAGGTTCTTTCCATTGTATTCATGGTTCTCAAACTTTAACACACATTATAATTACCTTGAGGGATTTTCAGGCCTGATCATTTACACTGTAACAAGTTCTTAGTTTTGTTGATACTGCTAGTACAGAGACCACACTTTAAAAACCATTGCTCTACACAAGCACCTTTTCAGTGACATAAAACAAACTGTGGCCCATTATTTTAGAATCCTAGTGAAGAACTCTCAAATTTGAGATTAAGCTTTTGCTATCTATCAACCTGTATTGCCTCATATGACATCGTTGCCCTGTTGATCAATGATACATGCTTAGAGGTTCACAGATCGGGTTGGATGACAGTTTGGGTTTTTATCATCCAGTACCTTTTAGGTCTGATGATATTATGACTTATTTGGTTGTCACTCTCACATACATCAACTCACTTGATCCTCATACAACTCTCTGACTTAGGCAAGGCTGGTAGTATTATTTCACTTCACAAATGGAAAGTCTAGGCTGAGAGAACTTAAGGAAAAACATTATATTGCTAATAAACAGCAAACACGAAGTCAAATTTTGTGTTTTGGGCTTTTTCCACCAGTGTCACTGCCTTCCCATTTAAGTCATTCATGATTATCTTTCACCTTTTTTTTAAAAGTAGGTAATAAAGAATAAAGTCTTAGAAATCATTATATATCTTACATATTTTATTTTATTTTATTTTAAAGGTATTACATACTAAGGTATTACATATGTGTCCTTATCCCCCATTGACCCTTTACCCCTCCACTCATGCCCTCACCCCCCTCGTGTCTGTGTCCATTGGTTAGGCTTATATGCATGCAACATAATAAAAGCTTTATATGACAAACCTACAGCCAACATCATACTCAATGGGCAAAAATTAAAACCATTTCATCTAAGAACAGGAATGAGTCAGTGATGGTCACTTTCACTACTCCTGTTTGACACAGTTCTGGAAGTGCCAGTCATAGAAATTAGACAAAAGAAGAAATAAAAGGTATCCAAATTGGAAAAGAAGACAATAAACTGTCATTATTCACAGATGACATGATACTGTACATAGAAAACCCTAAAGATTCCATCAAAAACTTATTAGACTTAATAAATGAATTTGGCAATGTAGCAGGATACAAAATTAACACCCAGAAATCTATGGCAATTCTATATACCAATAGTGAACTTAACAAAAGAGAGACTAAAAAAAATCCCATTTACCATTGCACCAAAAAAAAAAAAAATTAAGATATCTAGGAATAAACTTAACTAAGGAGGTAAAAGACCTGTGATCAGAAAACTACAGGACACAGTAAAAAGAGATAAAGGAAGACATAAGTGGAATAACATACCATGTTCATAGAGTGGTAGAATCAACATTATTAAAATATCCATACTACCCAAAGCAATCTATAGATTCAATGCACTCCCCCATTAAAATACCAACGGCATATTTCATAGACCTAGAACAAACTCTCCAAAAATTCATCAGGAATATCTTACGTATTTTAGCACCCACTTTATATAACAGAAAAGGAGAAAGTCCTTCCCTACCCCAACTATCTTTTTTATTTTTGTTTTCTAGACTATACAGTGCTATAATATCATGTTCTCAGTCTGGGTTTTTTGTTGTTGTTGTTGTTGTTTTTAAATATCTAGTATTTCACCATTGTCAAATTCATTTTCCAGAAGCTATCCTCTATTGGTGGGAACAGATGGTTCAGTTGATTGCTAATAGAACACAGAAATAATTCTTAGTAGGCTAACACTGAAAACCCAGTCCATTTGGGAGTTACCCAACAAATAGCTACAAGTACTGACACAGTTATTCATGGCATGTGGGCAAGATATCATGTGGTTATCAGTCTGTATTCCAGGGCACCAAATTTATAACCTACCTCAAATATTTGCACCAAAGAACAAGTAAAATGCAGTCTTCACAATGCTATGAAGTATTTAAACCTCTTTCATATTCCCTGGCATCTAATCAGTAGCGTAGCCCTGCTCACTTTGCTTCTGCAATATCTTTGCTTCCTTTTAATTTTCACTGCTACCACCTCCATGCCAGCCTTGATTGGCTCCAGCCAGTCTTCTGTGCCACACTCCCAACTACTCTCATTCCCTCCAGCCTCTATTCTTTCCAATCTCTCCTATACTTTGCTATGTGATTCATCTCCATGAAAACAGATCTGAGCATGCTCTTGTGGGCTAAGAATCTTTCAATGGCTCCTGTTCATTTAATATAATTGAAATAGCACAATACCCAAATCATTCTGCCTTCATTTCTACATTTCAATCTATTTCCCACTCATTTAGTTCAGATGTCTGTCTTATGCTCCAACCAGAATGATCAGCTTGTTGTTTCCATACATTACCTTTGCTTTTACATCTCTTTGATGTCTCATGCTGGCCTCCTATTGAAAATGCCCTTGAAAAACCACAGCTCTCATTCCTCCATTTCTGCAGGTCCAAAGCCGCCTCTTCCATGAATCTTTCTTCAATATCCTCAGAAGGAAGTAAGCATAGTCTTCTGAATTTTTATTGTAACATTTCTACATCTCTCTTGTGATCCTTATTTTTTTTTATTCCTCTTACTTTTGCCTCACCCCAATCCAGTCTCCAAATATCAAATTCTATCATTACTTTCCTGCATGTATAACCTTTACTAACTTCCCATTGCTCTGGGGAAGAAGAGTAAAATCTTTGATGTGGTGTATAGTGTTCTGGATGAGAAGTCTGTATATACAGTCTCCCTCTCCCCCTGCAGCTTGCATCCAAGGGTCTTCTTTTGATATTTTAATGAGACATGCCCTTCTTGTCCCTGGACCTTCATTCATGCTGTTCCAGCTACCTAGACTCTTCCTCTCCATCTCCATATCTCCTTATCTAGCTCATTTTTATTCAGACTTCAGAGTGCACCTCAAGTATCACCTCTTTGAAGAAGTCCCCCCTTATTACCTAGCAAAGCTGACACCCCATACTTTTCTATTGCACTACATACTACCATCACTTAATGTTTGCTTCCTCAACTAGCAAGTTAACTCAATTAGGACAGGGTCTTGTGTTTGTCTTATTTCCTGTTGGATCCACATTGCCTAACTCAATGTCTGTATACATAGGAGTATTGGGTAAATACTTGTTTAATTATTTAAATATAAATAAGTAGAATAAAAACAAGGTAGATCTTTTTTTTTTAAAAAATAATTGAAGTTTTTGCCTTGCTTTATTTCCTCTCTCTCTTGCCAGCTGTAAACCTCTTTAGTTTGATACTCCCAACAATCCAACCTTCTATAGCTAAGGAAATAGGTGAGGAACAAGAGAATAAATGAATGAAGTAAAGAAAGAATAGGCAAATGAACAGATGGATGAGGAATAAAGTGAACATCTAACTGTTCCCATCATTTGCAAGTCCTATCATCTGGTAGAGTCCTTTAACATCTCTAGATATGAAAAATAACCAAATGTTGTCAAATACCAATGGCTTGGAGTTTCTGTGTATTGATGTTTCTTGGGGAATAAAAAACAAAGGAAAGAAACAGAAACACTATTATATTACAGAAAAGATACAGTGCTGGATCCTGTTACAAGAGGATCCTTTATTCTTGTAACAATGTATGTGGGAGAAAGTATAAATTTACAAATAGGGACAGGCAAAGGGCAAGATGGATGAAAGAAATAATTGTTTTGGTAAATTTCAGTTACAGAAGAAAAATCAAATGATTTATCAGGAATGACCTATAGTTGCAGGGTCTTTTCAACAGCCATAGCATCTTCACCCTTATTTCCATTCCTGAATGTTGTGAGCCCCTTGGAGACCAGGCTCCACATACTCACAGACCCCTAGCTTCCCATTATCTCTGCTGGACATGCTTTGTGTGTGACCTTGGGCAAAACATCTGTCTTCTGCAAAATGAAGGGGCCAGTATGGTCTCTAGGCTTCCTTTAGTATGGAATATTTTGTGATTGTTTTCTCTTATAGTAAGTTTCAGTCTATGGCTGTGTGTGCCTTGATTTCAGCCATTCATTATTATTTACCATATGCCAGAAAGTGTTCTAAGTGCTAAGAATATAAGGATAAAACAGTATTCTTAAGTGGCAAAACCTTTGCCCTCAGAGAGCTATAATCTAGTAGGAAAAAAATAGACAATAAAATAGGATAAATAAAATATGGGGTATGACAAATATTAAAAAAAAAAACTAAAAGGAAATGAAAAAAGAAAAAGGCAGGGAGGGAGACTGGGAATGTGGTGAGGATGGTAATGAACACATATCCAGAGAAGTCCCGTCTGAAAAGTCCCATCTGAAACACATTTAAGGAAAGACTCAGTCCCGGTTTCTTAGTTGTCTGCCCCTGACCGATGACAACTGCCCCTGACTTAGTTCATTTGTGGCAAGAGTGCTTCTTTCTCTTAAACCTGATGTTTCTGCTCATCTTCATTGCCACAACCTTGGTTCCATCTATGTCACCTCTTGCCGGGACCATGAGCAATGGACACCCCCCTCTCCCACTCCTTCTTGTTCTCACTATTCCCACTTTCTCATACTCCATCTTCCCCCCTTTCCTGCCAAGTATGCTATCTTCCTTATAATCAACTCTAGTGTCATTTGCTTTCTGAAAATTCCCCCATTACTTCCCTCATTGATTTCTGACAACTCCCTCCACCCTCCTATATATTACCACACTTAACCCCTTATTCCCTGAACTTGTCTATTTCCTGCTTAATTTCATACCCACATAGACACAATTTTCTCTGTCCAGTCTGCCCGGGCCCCACCTCACACCTGGCACACTGTCACCTGTCCTTCAGGGCTCTGTTCAAAAGGCACTCCCTCTGGGACACTTTCCCCCTTTCCTCTGGATGGAACAGACTTCTTCCTCCTCAGCACCCTCTGTCTCTTGCACATACCTCTCTATTGCATTCATCACAGTCAATTGTGATTTGACATTTTCCTGTTTCTACCTATCCTTCTAGAGAGCATTCCTTATTCCTTTACACTCTGAACTTAATAAGACAAAATGTGAGGATGGAGAGAATGAGGGGAAAGGAGAGGATGGGGGAAGGAAAGGGAACTTCGTAGAAAGTTGCAGAAATGCAGGAGAAAACACTGCTTCCTAAAAGCTGTGCATTAAAAGATACCTTTCAGTGTCTCAAAATCTAAAACTGGAGGTCTCAGCATCCATCTTCCTTCTATTATTCTAGCTCTGACCTTCTGTCCCAGTTCTTACAACTCAGCTTCTGCAACTCAGCCCCCGCCTGGTGGCCCAGTTCTGAGAACTCACCTTCTGTCTTGCTCTTCGCAGCCTGAATCTCTTTTGGAGACCTGCCTAATATGTCAGGCTCATCAAACCTGCAACCCGGTCTTGCTCTTGTTTACCCCCCTTCCCTGTCTCCCTTTTTAATCTCTGCCCTGCTTGTGAACCCTGGCAGGTGGCCAGGATCCTGCTAATCCCTGACAGACTTCCCTGATTTAGACTTTGCATGCTCCTGGGTTCCTGCTTTGCCTTTCTCTGCCTGCCTGCTGTGGCCACTGCGCCCCCTCCCCCTTGCCATCTGACTGTTTAGATGGCCACCTGCTCTCCAAGGCCATACACTTCGGATCCTGTGCTGTGCCTGTTCGACTGGCCTGATTCCTGAAAACCTCTGGATGTAGGTCTGTTGTTTTTATTGTTTTGTTTTTCCTTCGACTTCTAGATCCTTGGCCTCCCAGGTTTGCCTTGCTTCCTGCTCTGATAAGGTCGGGCATTCTTTAATGAGAAAGCCAGTCTTGGAGATACACTAACTTTGTCCAGTTCACATTAGGCATTTAACAGTTTTTGGATACTGTGCGAATTTATTGGAAGCCCTAGTCTGACACTGTCACTTTACAGGTGAAGACACTGAAGCCCCCAAGGGGACATGGCTTTCTCCATGCTGCACAGATAGCTTGCAGCAGGAACATAGCCAGAGGCCATGTTTCCTATGCCGTAGTCAGAAGTACCCTCTACTCCATACTCTGAGCCTTATACACAGGTTTTCACAAGGATTGTAGAATCACTAGCAGGTGCCATGAAGAAATGAGGGTACTAACCTACATCCAGCACCTCTTCAAGCCAAACAGATCCAATTAGATTAACCCAATCTCTGTCAAGGACATAGAAATATGTGAAGAACCAGGAAAAGACAATTACTTTCATTTATTCCAAATAGATAGAATATTTTTTTTTAGTTTCTTATGTGGATAAACTTGGAAAAGATTGTCTAGGGACCCAGAACATTAACCCATGAAAAGAAGGGAAAAACAATCAGAAAGTGGTTAATATGAATCATTCATTGGAACATAGGCGGCATTCCACAGGAGACATTCCTGAGACCAATGCCTTTAAAAACAATTTAACCTATGGCCTAAAGACATGGAACCTATGCCAAATATATCTATCCAGTGACATGACACCTGTCACATATATAAGACAACTGGCCAGCCCTTCCTGGGGATTCAGATCTTCAGCCTGGTAAGTTTAACATTAATGGGGGAAAATGGCTCTGCACACAAATAATTATAATTAAAGGCACACAATACCTGTTATATAAGCAAGAATGCATTGGAATTGTTTCAAAAGAAGTGAGTTTTTACCCTGGCCCTGTGGCTCAGTTGATCGGAGCATCGTCAAGTACACCAAAAGGTGCAGGTTAAATTCCCAGTCAGGGTACATACTCAAGTTGTGTGTTCCACACCCGGTCACGGCGCATATGAGAGGTAACTGATGGATGTTCCTCTCACATATCAATTCTTCATTAAAAGAAAAAAAAAGTCATGTCTTTGAGTGAGGATTAAATAAATATATATGTATTTATTTAATGCGTATGTGTATGTATATAGGTATAGGTATATAAAATTTTTTAAAAAGAAGTGACTTCTTCTCACCATGGTGGACGAGTAAGAATCATGAAAGCAAGGACATCTGGGATCTCAGAGGCCACTTTAACCTAATGGGCCAGCCTGAGCCCTGAGAGCCACCTGAGGGCCAGCTCTGTTTCACCTCCTATTTCCAGACAGTTATCAAGTCTGTCGATTCCAACACCTAAAATATCTTGCAAATGAGCTTTCCGCCTATGCTGCCACCTTGGTTCAGGGCCGTGTCATTCACTTCCCAGTAGACGTCTTAAGGAAGGCCCTGCTCTGATCTGAGCTCTACAGTCTCGCCTTCCTTCAATCCATCTCCATGCTATTGACAGGAAGATCTTGCTGTGAATCTGATCCCATCTGGAATTTAAACTCCTCCGATGACTCACCATTTGTAAGGCCTTCCCTCATCTGGCCCTTGTCTTTTGTTTGTCTCAACTCCTTCTATCCATATCCTTACACATTATGTTCTGGCAATATTGAATTCCTTGCACCTCCCTCCCAAAAGCCTTTCTCTTCAATACCTTTAGGATCCTCTCCTCGGTGCCCCACTATTCTGCTCTGCACACCGAGCACTAGCTAGGGTTCACAAGTAACGCGAAAGCCATTCTGCAATTAGGAGGAACCCCATTCATCACAGGACAGAGAGGCCTCTGTGCCAGCATTCTCCTCCATGGAATCACCTTGCCCTAATCAGCAGCATGTAACCTATGCCAAATCTATCTATCTAGTGACGTGACACCTGTCACATATATAAGACAACTGTCCAGTCCTTCCTCAGGATTCTGGCTAGCCTTTTCTTGTGGCTCATTCATTGAAGCCGTTTTTTCTTAAATATATTTTTATTGATTTCAGAGAGGAAGGGAGAGGGAGAGAGAGAGAGAAATATAGATGATGAGAGAGAATCATTGATTGGCTGCCTCCTGCATGCCCCCTACTGAGGATCAAGCCTACAATCGGGCATGTGCCCTTGACTAGAAATGAACCTGGGACCCTTTAGTCCACAGTTTGGCGCTCTATCCACTGAGCCAAACCAACTAGGGGTGAAGCCTTTTTTTCCAAATAATGGTAGAATTGTTGGCCGAGAACTCATAGGGCCTATTACAGGGAAGTAAATAGGATGATAAAAAAGGAAAATAACATTTCTTAAGTATCTACAGTGTGTTTCATGCATACTGGTAACACATTCTATTTTCTATATGTACCACATTTAATCTCTACAGTGAATTGGCAATCTTTGTTCCATGTTAAAGATAAGAAAAATAAGGCTTACACAAAGGGACTGCTTCCCCCACAGTGAGGAAGGAGGAAGAAGGAAGGAGGCAGGATCACTTAATAAGGATCCCTACTCAATTATCTTCCCCTCCAGCACCTCTTTGTCAGTGCCAGCCATGGCCCCAAATTGCTTTCTGAATTGTTCAAGGTAAACATCCTGAATCTGATTTTAGCACAATCATATTTTTTCCTACTTCTTAGAAAATGGAGCATTTGCATATTGAAGATATGCTATACCTGTTCCCTCCCCCGCTCCCTCCAGGTAGTTCAGAAACAAAGACAGAGCACAGACCAGGTAAGCAACTTCCAGTGTCTCCTTTCTTGACAAGAGAATTAGAATTGATTTTATAGAACCCATCGTGACTTGGGAAACTATTTAATGTAATGTCATCCTTTTACAGAAGAGAAAACTGGGACCAGAAATAAATAATCATCAAGTATGTGAATGGTCAAGGCTGGACTAGAACCTCCCAGGCAAGAAGAGCTCATCATTTCCTGAGCCTTGACAACTAAGCACTCTCACATGGTGCTTCTGTCCATCCTTGCCACAAACCTGCAGTGTAGGTAGTATTACCTCTGTATCATAGGCAGAGAAAGTGAGCACAGAGAGGTCAAGTAATTCAACCCAAGTCACACAGCTGGTTAAGGATGGCAGATAGGGATTTCTAACCCAGGGCTTGCACTGTTTAGCTGCTGCCTTCAACCACACTCCTCAGGAACATTTCAAATTCCTTTAAAAAATATCCATGAACCAAAAGAAAGAGTTTTAACAAGAGGCTAGAGCCTTGTGATTAAATAGTCGCCAGTCACTTGAGATGAATGGTTTGGCAGCTCAATCCAAACAAGATAGAAACCATCAATCAATGACTCCACTATGTGAACAATCGTTTTTTTAAACACCTAAACTCTAAGGCTTTTTTCTTTTAAGAGCTTATGTATAGCATATTAAAGTTCTCAGAATACTATTGCCTGTTATTTTACTTATAGAATACCATTTTCTTGTGTTTTTGTGCTTAAAAAACAGGGATTACTGATTTATAGAAAGTAAAAACACATATCCTTGCTCTCTACACATATGAAAACCAGAGCTCTGAAGTGAAAAGGCAGAAAATACAACTCTTTAATAATCAAGGATAGCATTGCACCATGTAAAAAAAAAAATATTGGCAGACCTCAAAAAACGAAAATAAGGCCCTGTTAAAGACCATCAACTTTTATTTCTATCATATCCAAAACTGCAAGGGGAAAAGCATAGACATGACATGCTGATTCTAAAAATCCTTGACAAAATACCATTCTAGAAATTAATATTTATCACATTTCAGTGTTCCTGACACAGCAGCCCTTTATATGCTGATGTTTATGAATACAAACTTACAGGCTCTGTGGACATATGTATCTTTTCAGAAAATAACAAGGTAGGCAGATGCATTCTTCCTTATGATTACTAAAGCTAGAAATATACCAATAATGGACAGTGGCATTTAAAATAAAATTGGGAAATCAATGGAGTACATGCATATATACATGTTAGTCACATACAGATTCAATTAATTATAATGAGAAAACAGATGATGACTCTCTTACCCTTTAAGACAATTCCAAAACTCCTGTGATATGCTTTCTGTATTATTCACTTTTAGATTAGTATGGAAGAAATAAAAGGCAGATAAATGGTAGGACTAGAGTTCAATAATTTATTTAATAGAATGAAATGTATTTTCCTTTGGTGAGTAGTATAGAGAGCAAAAGATCATGCTCAACAGCTCTGAACTAAGTGTCAATAGTACCATAGTATCACATTTTAAGTATGGTTATTATGCCACAGTTGTTTCTTAATATTTCTTTTACTTAAGTTTAGAAATCTCAGAAAATGAAAATGAACAAACTAGCTTTATCTCTTATTATAGATTTTGAGGACATTTTTGGACTTTTTTTCTGGCTGAGTCATTCTTTTGTTCAGCATACTCTGATTGTGTCAGTACTATGTACTATGACTTATAATCTAATAAAACAGACAGTGGAAATTCCATAGCATTGATAAAAGGTTTAGATATAAGTGTCATAATAGAGGAGTGTGTGAATTCCTGCTTCTTCATCTGCAATCTTTACTGCTCTATAGCTGGTTTCAGCTAAAATTTATCTTGTAATGGGTAGAAATGATATTGATGATAGTGATGATGATAGCGATGATGATGATGATGATGATATTACCATTAATTGAAACCCTATTGTACATGAGACACTATATAATGAGTTAAATATCCATTAAATTCTCAGAATAATCCATAGAATTAATCATTATTAGTTTTCACTTTAGATGAAGTAACCTAGACTAGTGGCTTTAGACATTTGCTGAAGGTCACACAGCTATTAAGTGACAAAGTTAAGAGGGGGAAAGACAGTTCTCAGCTTAATCATACATAATAAAAAGGTAATATGCAAATAGACCAAATGGGAGGACAACCGATCAAAGTGAAATATGCTGACGATATGCTAAGCCTGCTCAACCACTTGCTATGATGTGTACTGACCACCAGGGGGGCAGTCAACTGGTTGACCAGTTACTATGACATGCACTAGGGGACAGATAGTCTGACCAGTAGGTTAGCTTGCTGCTGGTGTCTGGCCAATCAGGATTGAGCAAGAGGGGCCAAACACACCCTGGAGCCCGCCCCAACCTGATCTTACACCAGTGGGGTCCCTCAGCCTGGCTTGCACCCTCTTGCAACCTGAGACCCCTCAGGGGATGTTGGAGAGCTAGTTTCAGCCCCATTTTGTTGGCCACTCCCCTTGGGAGGGCGCCAGATATGGGGCTCATGCCTGGCAAGTGCTGCAGTGGCAGTGCAAGCTCCCCCGAATGGAAATGATTGGGCACAGGCCCACAGCAGGCACAGTGGGGCCAGGATGAGCGGAAGCAGCAGGTAGAATTTGTAGGTGGCAATGGACTGTGGGTATTGGCCAATCCCTACAGGCCACCCAGAGGGACCCCACCCATGCATGAGTTCATGCATTGGGCCTCTAGTAGGGATATAAAGCATAGAGTATTTTAAAGGGACTTGGGCCTCATCTGGGAGCTAAGCACCAGCTATCCTTAAAACGGACTGCTCTGAGTTTGCTCTGTTGCCAGCTGAAGCACCTGTCCCCACAAAGGCCCAGAGTTTTGAGCTTTAGTTTTCCCTCAAGCTTCTACCCTCCAGTTCCAAGGACAGGGCTTTTTGTGCTCTATATTAGTGGTCTCTGTCCTGAGGCCTGGAGTCCAATTCCAGCAGCATAAGCCACCATGGGAGGTCTACAAGAGACCCCCCTGGGGTCTCTTCTCAAGTTCTAAGATTCCTCCTAGTCTAGATGCTTAGAAGACTAGAAATAAGTCTTTCTATCTCCACTAACTGACAGTGCCTGACAATGAATCATGATGAAGGGATGAACTTATCAAGCTCAGAGGTCACTGCCACAGTAACTGGATCCACTTCCTGTTCTGGGATATCTCAGTTCTGGATTCATTGTTCCATGCAGGACCCTCCAAACCTGGCCCAGTCCTCCATCTTTTTTTTTACCTGAGTCTGTAGATATGAAAGGAGCACAGCAAACAACACAGATAAACGAACTACTAGGTCCACAGGGAAACTTGACATGAGTCCTAAATAATAGGTAAGAGCCTCCCAGGGGAGCAATGGCAGAGAGTTTTAACAGTAGATGTTATATTTGAAGAATGTTAGGCACCCAGTGGGATGAAGAGAAAGAGGCAGTGTGCTTTTAGAGTAGCACAAGCATAGACAGCAAAGAGACCCAGAAATATAATGTGCCCGCACTATTATACTCATCCCCAAGACACATGAAGCATTCACAGGAATGAGCTAGATATGGTTCAGCCCACATGGCTGTTCTCAGATTGCCCTGTGGTGTGAGGAGCCTCCATACTCAGTAAACTCCCCGCAGGGTTCAGTCACCAGTTTTCAGAACACATTCAATCAATACCTGCCGACATCAGCCATCAAATGGGGCATTACTTGAAAATACAGAATATGATTATCTCTGATGAGGGCAGCGCGGTGAACCTTTCCTCCACACTGATCCATCCTTCACCCTGACAGATATGGTAATGCAGAAGGTTTTCACCTTCAGTATAATCATCAACTCAGACTTTCTGACTTTTCCAGGGGGAAACTAGCTGGGAGCCTGCTGGGAACCTTCGATTTCATTCAATGGTGTAGAACATCTATTACCTGTAAGTTCTCTTTATCATGACATCAACATTAAATTCAGTGGCAAACTCCAGCCAGTTGCAAGAGAACACCCATCTCTTACACATGCAGAAAATAACCACTTAAAATACCTATTCTGCTCTTTGTTTTTTCATTTTTTATAAAATATCTCCAAGACATAACATGTTATGATCTATATAACAAATCACCTAACTTCCCTGCCTCAGTTTCCTCATGTATAGCACAAGGAGAAAATAACAATACTTAGTTTACAGGATGGTGAAGATTAAATAAGTGTGTATACCTAATGTGTATCACATAGGACCTGGCAAATATCCTCTTCTTTTTTTATTGTAATAGTCATCGTTAATAAAATATTCAGAACAGCCTATTGAACCCTGGCTCATCACATTCTGACAAGATCTACAAGGCAGGTCGGTGAATCTGAAATTTCCATTTTTACCATTTCTGCACAGCCATAAAGAAATGGCTTATTCCCTATTTTATCCATTATCAGGTTTTGATGCACAAATTGTCTGAGGCAAAACATGTACTAACTTATTGACATCTGAAGAAAAAATCCATTCTATTTTATTATTTTGAAATGGATCTGCATTATATGTGGGCTAAATATTTGGCTCCTTAGATTTTATTGAACAGCTCAGATGCATGGCCTTGGAACACTCTGCTTAAAGCACATATCCAAATGCAGTATTTAATCAAGACTGACCTATCCAACTACACTGGGAGAAAATAAAACAGGAATGAAAATAGTCCTAAGATTGTGAGACTATTTATAAATAATCTCCCCAACTCAGGATGCTGCTGCAGAGTAGCTTCTTGACACTTCCAGGGTTTAATGACTTGATTAATTATGAAGTGATGTTTAATTATGTATTTTATTATGCATAACAAATATAAATTACATACCTGATTGTTCATAATTCTTTTTTTTTTAATGTATCATTTATCATTGAAAGTGAGAGGCCTTTTTTTAGGATGGATAAAGCTGTTTGGGGAATAAAGTATGGGTGGAATTAATAGTCCCCACATTAATCATTTATTTTATGAAAATGTGAAGGTCATCCTCTACTTTAAGATGCCTTCAAATTTCTTTTGCAAGATCTGGTAGATGAATTTCCATATGCAAAACAGAGGGTTATCCAATGTGCACTACTATCCCCCTAAAGGCATACAGCTTTTATTTAATAAATATGTTAAATAAAAAGGTTTACTGTAGCTTTGTCACATACTAGAAATTGTGTAGGAAAAAGTAATTATTATGAGTAAGGACCAATGACCTATCTCTTTGGGTATAACTACGAATGTCATTGCATGTGCCTGTTGATTTTCCCAGAGTCAGAGGCTGATAAGGATCTGATGTACAGTAAAATCTATTGATACCACTTTTGAGCACCTTTGTGGAACTAGGAATTGTGCTAAAACCAGAAAATTATTAATAATATTATATGTTACATATGTTATGAATACAAATAAAGTATAAGGCACTATGTAAAATTTGCCATATTATATTTTCCAGATAATATTTTCCCATGTCATAGATGCAGACAATGAGCATCAGAAAAGTGTTTTGCTGAAGATCACGCAGCTAGATGAATCAGCCACTTAACTCCAAAGGCTAAGTTCTTTCATTATCAATGAATGTTGTTGTCTCATTTCTGAAAATTAGAATCCAGGATCTTTAGGTGGGAATTTGGAATAGTTGTGGCCAAAGCAGGAAGACATTTGGTTTATTTCAGGATCTTGAGATTTGAGTCACTCTTTCTGCTGGTCAAGATGACAGTAAGGCAAACACTAGGGCTAGACAAAAAATGGGCTTCATTCTGACTCCTTTGGTTGCATACTTTTTCAGGTTATTTTACTGCTCAAAAATTCAGTTTCTCTACAAAGCAGTAATCATAGTAGCTACTTCACACATGTGTTGAGATGATCAAATAAGTTAATAACATATTGACTGCTTTGGTAAGAGTTCTACATACCATCAAACATCAATACATAGTAGCTGTGATTCTTGTGGGAGAGAGGGGTTCCTTCCTCTTTCTCTAATAATTGTAATTATTCTTCTAGATTTCTACAAACTACCTGACTCCCTTCCATTTATTTACCTTTGCAAGTTGATTCTCAAATTATAGATGTGCAGAACTTAAAACATCAAAATCTTCATGCAACCCCCTTTTGCTATGCCCCAGTCTTGACACCAATATCCCTTATTTCTTTATCTCATTTCAGTCCTTTGTTCTATTTTAGTATTTCCAAGA
The DNA here is from genome assembly GCA_011751065.1 of Lasiurus cinereus. Lineage (NCBI taxonomy): Eukaryota > Metazoa > Chordata > Mammalia > Chiroptera > Vespertilionidae > Lasiurus > Lasiurus cinereus. The sequence goes on from JAAGEH010000005.1 coordinate 10,134,911, forward strand.
TACATGTCGAAAATCAACGCCATGATCATTACTCCTGGAAAGCTTAGCAAGAGAGAGAGAAAGACTAACATTCAGTGTTGTTAAGAAAAATGTTCCCCAACCAGAAAGAAATTGAATCTCACATTTTCTGTCCAAGTAAATCAGTGTTTCAGAAGATTTGTGCTGTGGGATGTCTGTGGATATTCAGGAAAACTGGTGTGTGTGTGTGTGTGTGTGTGTGTGTGTGTGTGTGTGACTTAAATAGGAGAATGAAGCTGTCTCCTTTAAGTTAGGGCATTTAGAAGTAAACAACTGCAAAGAACATGAAATGCAGCAGTTGTCAACCTGGGGGTCATGACCCCTTTGAGGGTTGAATGACCCTTTCACAGGGGTCGCCTAAGACCATGGGAAAACACAAATATTTACACTGCGATTCATAACAGTAGCAAAATTAGTTATGAAGTAGCAACGAAAATAATCTTATGGTTGGGGGTCACCACAATATGAGGAACTATATTAAAGGGTCACAGCATTAGGAAGGTTGAGAACCACTGAATTAAGGAAAAGTTTGCTAATTCAGACTAACTGGGAGCAAGGGAGCCTGAATCACTGACAACTCTGATGAAAAAGAAACACATTCTGTTAAATAGGAAGGCAGTACATATTGCCTATTGCCTAATGATTAAGAGCATGTGAGACATCTTGCTTGGTATTTAAGAATTTGGTCCAGCTGAACCCGGTTTGGCTCAATGGATAGAGCATCAGCCTGCAGACTGAAGAATCCTAGGTTCGATTCTGGTCAAGGGTATGTACCTTGGTTGCGGGCATATCCCCAGTGGGGAGTGTGTGGGAGGCAGCTGATTGATGTTTCTCTCCTCGATGTTTCTAACTCTCTGTCCCTCCCCCTTCCTCTCTGTAAAAAAATGTATATATATAAAGAACCTCGTCCAACATTTATTGTCTATGTACTCTTAGCAAAGTCATTTAACCTTTGGAAGCCAAAGTTTCCACATATGTAAAATAGGTAAGAAATTGTCCTAATTCATACACTTTTGCTGATGAATAAATTAAATAATATAAAACATCATGTTAACAGATCCTGGCATAGAGTGTGTGCTCAATAAAAGGTGGCTGCAATTATTACTAATATTATTATCCTCAATATCATCTTTATCATCATTATAGTGTTGCACATAAACAGAAAGAACTGAAAGAAACAAATAAAATGATAACAAATTTTGACCCTTGTGTTTCCTTGAGGAATAAATAAGAATAGCTTATAATTATCTGGTTATTACAAATTTGGATTCAACCAACACTGATTAAGTGGTCACTGTGTGTGAGAGCTAGCATCTTTGTAAGTATTACAGCATTTAATCTTCCCAAAAGCTTATTTAACAGTTCAGAAAGTAGACATAGAAAAGTGAATCTTCCAAAATTAGACAGCTAGTAAGTATAGAGCAAAAATGCAAACACAAGGACACAGTGTCCTGCCCACAGGAAGTGATTGGTTACTGAATGAATAGGTATATGAAGGACCTGGTGTGGTTTAGTTGAAAAGCTAAATTTAAGCTTTCTGCTTGTGAATATTTTGTTTGGATTCATTAATTCTCATTTTCTGACTGTGTGACCTTGATAGAGTTGTTTCATCTGAACCTCAGTTTTTCTGCCTGTAAAATAGGGATAAATACTTTGGTAGGGCAAAAGTAGGTTTACAGTTGTTTGCATGGAAAATAATACAATAATTAATAAATAAAAATATAAGAATAAACTTGGTATTATATGTACTTACAACTGTAATTTACTTTTGTTCACTCCTATATATCTGCTCCCACAGAATTAATGTGAGGATGAAATGAGACAGCATCTAGCATCATGCTTGGTATATAGTACAAACTTAATATATCCTTGCTTTTCCCCCTTGTACTAAAGTCTGTCTCTTCCCCCAAACTATCACAGCCTTTTCCTTACCATAGATACTCCATAATCAGCACTACCTCTCCAGAGAAAATTGTTTATTGACTTCCAGGTCAGTTTGAAAATCCAGATTCTGTAATACCTTCTCTGAGTTGAAAGCCATTCTCTGAGGTGCCCACATACATCCCATCCCCATTCATGTCCATCTCCTCAGCCCATCTTGCCCTTTTAGGCCTTGTTTAGGATATAGTCTCATAGCCTCTCTTTACCTCTTCATTTCGCTGTTTCCCTCTGCCTTCTTCAAAACAGTGCCAGATTTCATAAGGTCCTGAAATGCTTTTTTCCTCACCTATCTATTTTTTTAAAATAAAAAACATTTTATTTTTCAACCTTTCAAACAGCATTACAATCCCACCTTCTGCAGGAAGTCTTCCTGGATGAAACTCAATCAATTAATTTTCTTTTATTTATTTCCTCTATATCATCAAGAGATGGACTTCCCATTTCCCTAGCCCTCATTCCACTCATACATTTAGAGTATTTCTCAATCCTGACTTATATCCTTGGTTTACACACAATGTAAGTTCCTTCTTATCTGTTAATGTGATAAGGGCCAAAGTCTATGTCCAAGTTCCTTATAATTGTATCATGAGAAAATCTGAATGTGTCCTTTTGAGTATAAGCTCTTAGAGTGTATTGATTGTTCATACTCCAAAAGGACTTTTTATGTAAAGAGTTTGCTTTATAGCAGGACCATATGGTGGTAAAATTCCATATTCATAAGCTGTGCTTTTACTCATCTTTGTGTTACCAGTGTTTTCCATGTGTCTTACACATAGTAAGGCTCAACAGAACCTGAATAGAATATCTGTCATTTTCTACTCTAGTTCTACAAACATGGAGATGCTTCAAGTTCTTTTAACATTAAGTGACTAAGGAGAATAAGAAGAGGAGAAATACTGGTTCAGAATAAATAGGTGCTATATTTAAGAACGTTACACACATTTAGTTAATATCGATAGCATGAAGTTTTTATTATTTTTAGGGATGAGAAATCTGAGGCATAGTACATTCAAAAACTTTCTCAAAATTAAACAATAGAAAATGCCTAAGTTTAAATGTGTGGTGGCATCTGTGCTATTAACCATTATTAGACTGTACTCTCTTGTCCAAGTGCTTTTGAACTAGTTATCCAATGTCCACCTTCTCTTTGTAAAATTATATTCCAGCTCCTTACCAATACGTAAAGTTTTCCCCACTCTGGCCCAACTCTTTTTTTCCAGAAGTGACTTGACACTCTCTCATACCCTGCTTACCAACCAAAACAAATATGCCTCATTTCCTTAAAATGCTCTTGTCCTTTTGCTTTTCCAGTAGTTTTGTCGTTATTGTTTGTTTGTTTTTTTCACCCTGGAATGCTGTCCTACCCAACTCTGCCTATTCAGATTCTTTCTGAGCAGTTCATTTTCAACATTCTCCATGAGTGTTCTCTATTTTCAGGCTGGAGTTATTTGTTCCTTCTTTGATGTGTCTAAAACTCCCGATTTTTGCTTGGAGATACAAACTGCTTTGTGATTGAATAGTGACTTGCCTGGCTCTTACATTCAAATGTAAACTCCTTAAAGGTAAATGTTCGGTATTATGAGTCCTGTTATCTGAAGAGTGCTTTACACATTACTTGGAAAGCATGTATTCAAAGATTTGCAAATGGTTGATGAAGAGGAAAAAAGGAAAGAAAAGAGAGGGAAGGAACAGGAAGAGAAACAGAAATTACTTAATTTGGTGGCTCATATAAGGTCCCTGGTGCTTAATTAATTCAACCTACTCTTAATTTGAAATTAAAATGCATTCAAAGTTCTATTTGGGCTTTCAAAATACTTATTGCATTTAATAATAGCTGTTCAATATCTAGTCCTATACCTGACAGAAATTTACACTACTAATATAATAATATTTTATTGTAGTTCAGTTATGAACTGCAATATTAGGCAATCACACCAAGTGCTTACAGAAGTACAATATATTTATGCCGGACATCATTTACAGCATCCTGAACATACTGTCTCACATACAAGATAACCCTCAAATATCCTTCCATTTGAAGTATAATATTTGAGAGACACAAATATATTTATGCTCCTCTTTTCTACTATGGACACACACACACAGAAAAAAAAAATGCCTTCCAATTAGACAATCATCCCTCTCTCTCAAAGCATCCCCCACCAAACCCCTCCCCCACACACACACCACACAGGAGTACTGGTTTAGAGGAAAGGCTCTGTGCCCCCTTTCGTGAGAGCAATGTCTCAAGTGTGAGGTAATCCCATTATACTCATTGCAATTACAGGCCTGAGTCCTGAGCCTCCTGCTGACAGAAGGCTACCTCATCTTGTTCCTAATTAGGAGCACAAAATTCTTCCCAAACCACCTTCATTATTACACACAGCATGCTTGGCTCTATCAGGCAGTACCTTCACTTTTGGGGAGAATCAACTGCCTCCTTCAAATCTGAGGTAACCACCCCAGAGTTAATTATGTCAATTAAAAACTTCTTTCTACATCAGCAGATGAAGCTCATTTCACTAGAACAGCAATGGGACTTAAAGAAAAAGAAACCTTGGTTACAATGAAAGGTAATTAAAGAGATCATGTTAGGCTTAGAAACAAACACATGCACCAATAAACAAAGAAAAAAAATGTTTATTGAACAACAACAAAATAATGATCATGTAAGCCTTCTTAAGAAACTATATGCTTACTTAAAAACATTGAAATGGAGAAAATCTAAAATGCATTCCGATTTTACCTCCCTTTTACCATAACATTGCTGAAAACACAGGGAATATGAACAGATCCAAATGCCAGATTCTTCTTAGCAGACCCTTAATTTACATCAGAAAGCAATCCTACATAACCAGCCCTGTGATTGGGGGCAAGTATCTCTCTGCTCCTTGATCTGAAATGACTTTCTAAAATATTTGTATGGATTGATTGATTTTAGAGTAGGAGGTGAGAAAGAGAGAGAGAGAGAGAGAGAGAGAGAGAGAGAGAGAGAGAGATTTGTTTTTCCACTTATTTATGCATTCATTGGTTAATTCTTATATGTGCCCTCACCAGAAACAGAACCCACAACCTTGAATATCTCAACTATACACCAAGTTACCCAGCCAGGGATCAAATGACTTCTTTTAATAACAACCACAAAAAGGAATTGGAGTAATGAAACTGCCAAGGCACTTTCCTGTATTAACATTCATTGAGGGCCACAGGTCACTTTGTCCCACTCTGATCCCCAGCAGGAAGCAACTAGAACATTTTATTTCATTTAACACCCTCCAGCATGATCCAATGCCTGAGGCACAGACACACTATCCAAACAAAATCTCAGCAGCCAAAAATGCACCATAAGGGTGCTTCTAATTAATGAGGCCTTTACTATAAGATTCATTCACCTCCCCCAATACAAGCCCTGGTTAGCCTCTTACTACTTTAATGGCCACGATTCCAAAATGGGTTCCAGGAGTACCTCCTTAAGAATGTAAATCCGTGTTTCTCATTGCAGACCTATTGTGCAAAACTCCAAGGATAGAGCACAGCAACCTGTGTTTTAGCAAGACCTCAGGTGACTATGATGCACACTATAGTTTGAGAACACTGTCAATGTTTCCTGAAGTATCTCTTTGCCTCTACTCTTGCTCTTCTCTCATATACTCTTCATATTGCCATCAGATCCATTTCACTGAAATCTGAATCTGATCATGTAGAACTTTCTCTCCCTCCTCTCTCTATTGCTCCCTCCCTACTTAAAAACCCTCCAGTGAGCCTGGTTCTCCATACCTCTCAAAAAAAAAAAAAAAGGCAAACTTCTTGGATGGCAAACTAAGCCTTTTACATCTGGCTCCATCTGACCTTTCCAAAGTCACTTTTCCCACTCCCTGGTGTGCACACTATGCTTGGGCCCTGATGAAGCTGCTGCTGTTCCATGAAAAGGCCATGCTCTCTGAGAAATCTGGGCTTTGCTCAAGCTATTTTCTCTGCTCAGAATGGCCTTCTTCACCCTGTCCTTTGGCAAACTCCTTCTCATCCTATTAGACTCTTCCCGGGCATCACTCCCTCTCTGAGGCCTCCTCTGGTTCCATTCTTCCTTGTTGACTTCTCTTTTTATGCCTCCAGATCATGTTCGGTCTGCAGTACTTCTATTACTACACAATTCTGATGAATACATTTGAATTGTCATGCTATGTGGCTGTATACTTATATAGCTGTCTCTCTCACTAACCAGATTCAGTTAGAGAATCTGGGGAGGATACAATAATTATGTCTTTTTTATTATTAGTTTTATTGCTAACAGAATAAATTAGAAATTCAAATTATATTTCTTTTAAATACCTACTGTCTGTCTACAGCCCTGCTATGGTAGTGATTTCCTACTTTACCCCTATTTTACAGATGTAAATACCGAGCCTCAGAGAAGTTAAATATTTTCACCAACTAGTGAAAGAAAAAGCTGATTTAAGTGTAGGTCGTTTGGACTCTAAAACTGATGTCCCTCAACCAAACCACAGTGTTTTTCCAAATAAAATAAAGATTGACTATGCACAGCTATTTTCTTCCATGCGTTTTCACATTTTCCTACATGTAGTTTTCATTATATTAAATAAAATAAAGATCTAGGTTATGATTGAGCTAACACTAAGAAAACAAATATTAGGTATATGAAGCCAAATATTTCAGGGTCTCAATTTCCTCATCTGCAGAAAGGCTCTGTTATATATTTTCCATAATATTCAGCTACTGTACTATTATTTGATGTTAGTATAATAACTTCTTGCCTTAATAATCTATGATTGTGAACTGGGTTCTTTGTGTTTGTTTATACTATTTAAAATTGCCTTGTTCAATCTGGGCACATTCATGATGTTTAAAATTTGATTGACTATTTGCTATTTCAGTTTTTTTCAATTCTCATTAAAAATGTTTGGACTAAATAAGGGTATAAAATTGACCACAAGACAGTCTCTCTCCTCAATGAATATTTAATTCTGGTTTAGATTTGTCAAATTCACAGAGAAAACCATTGGAAATTGACTTGTTTATAACTTTACACACATTGTATTTTTACAATTTTCTTTCTGGTTGGTGCAGCTAAACCACAGTAACAGTTACCACTGTCAAAGTTGTTTTACTTCAGACTCCAAATTAATATATGCTAAGGAAGAGTTTAATTAGCTAAAACCTACTTTGCCATTATTAATTTACTAGTTACATTACAATACCTTGTAAAACATTTATGTTGTGGTAAATGGAGTACCCACTTTCCAATGATCATGTGGCTTGACTAATTTACTACATAACTAAATATTTAATCACTAATCTTAGCAAAGCTAAAGGTACTCAGCTAAAATTAAATTGCATTATTTGAAACAAAATGCTTACCATCACTCCCTTGAATCTTTAAAGTCTCATTAATAAATAATGGAAATTTAGGCATTTGTAAATATTTCTGAAACATTTAGAGATAGGTGTGGTTAGTGTAAATTAATTAATCATTATTATTTTTAGGAAAGTTGAATGTGGAGAGTGTAAATTTTTACATAAGACTATATATACACATGTGGGTATAATTTCTGTTTGGGAAGATGGAAAGTTCTGAAAGTGACCAGGCTGATGGTTGCACAACATTGCAAATATACTAAATGTCACTAATTATAAACTTAACAGTGGTTAAAATGGTAAATTTTATGTTATATATATTTAATCACAAAAAAATAACTATATTCAATTTTATGTTTACAATTTTATCAATGGTTTAGCAAATAGCTTGCCTTTATAAAATGTAACTCTTCTTTAAAGAAACTAGACATTAACTTCCAGTAAGTGTCAGAAAAAAATCATAAATATATTTATCTGATTAACCAAAGAACTTATATGCATATACACATAACCCATGGATACAGACAATAGTGTGGTAAAGGCCTGGGGCTGAGGATGGGGGGAAGGTGTGGGCTAGAACAAGTCAATGGGGGGAAAAGGGGGACATCTACAATACTTTCAAAGATAAATTTAAAAAATATAAAATTATATAAATTATAAATAGGAATGATATAGAAAAAGAAGCAATAGACATTTTAGAATGTAGAATGTGAATTATAAAAGCAAAAGTAAGTCATCTTCTGATATTTGAATGTTCTTTCATTCAGGGAACAGTCCCTAAGAGCACAGAGACACATGGAAGTATTTATAACACTGAGCAACAAACAGCGATGATGGATATTGATTCCTTTCCAGAAGCAGAGCTGGTGCTTTGGGAAGACAGAAGTTCATTATACTAATTAGAGGCCCCTGCCTTACCTCCTCAGAGGATGTTCTCTTGGGTAGATATCAAGGCAGACTCTCTTGGGTACATGCTTTTCAAATTAATGACTCAGCAACCTGATGGCAGTAATCTTAGCATCTCTGGCTAAATCAACTGCTTAAATCAGGGCTGCAGATAGGAGTCACCTTCTAAAAGCACTGCTCAGTCAAGACCAGGGTTGTTGTATTGGGGCAGAGTTTTGCTAGCTTGTCTACACTAATGTGGAGCACACAATAATGAAACCATTCAAAGTAGATCTAGTATAAGTCAAAATCAGAACCAGGGTATGAGATGGAAGAATTGGCCACTAAGTTGAGAGACCAATTCACTCACTCAGAACTTCACTGGCTCAACCATCACTTTCCTTTACCCGACATGTCCTGTTGTATTTATTAAAAGCACTTAGATAATGCCTGTTATATCACAAATATGTCCTCAGTCCTCATAAGAACTCTATGAGAGAGGTACTATTATTTTCACTTTATATAGGAGGAAACTGAAACACAGCAAGTTTAAGTTACTTGGGAAGCAGCAGTGCTAGGATTTGAACCAAGAAGTCTGGATTCAGACTCATGTTCTTAAATACTCCACTCTGCAGTTTCAATACATCAAAAAAGAAGTCTTAAACATAAAAAGAGGCCCTGGCATGGTAGTTCAGTTGATTAGATCATTGTCCCTATACAATATTTTGTGTTTGATCCCTGATCACAAGAATCAACCAATGAATGTATAAATAAGTAGAACAGCAAATTGATGTTTCTTTCTCTCTCCCTATCTCTAAAAGTCAACCAGTAAATCAAAATTTAAAAATAAAAATGCTTCTTTAAGGTATTTTTTCCCTAGAAGGACATTATGCATGTCCACTTATGCTACCTAAGAGCATTATCCACCAGGTGTGCTTTATTCTAATCTTGGAGTGTGGGACTCTATGAATAAGAGATATGCCAGGTGGTTTGCAATCAGGCATGATCCCACAGGTCTAGAATGCTAAGAGTCAGCAAAATAACACAGAGGGCCTGGCTGGTGTGGCTCAGCAGTAGAGTATCAACCTATCAATCAGGAGGTCAACGGTTCAATTCCAGTCAGGGCACATGCCACGGTTTCCTGTTTAATCCCAGTGGGGGGCTTGTAGGAGGCAGCCAATCAATGATTCTCTCTCATCATTAGTGTTTCTCTCTCTCCCTCCCCCATTTCCTCTCTGAAATCAATTAAAAATATATTTAAATTAAAAAAAATAGCACAGATCATCTGGCAAGGTGGAAGAATAAAAGCATTTGTTATGCTCTTAAAACACATATAAGAGTTTAATTGTATGTGCATGTTTTCTTTTGTATTTTCTAACCTACACCTGGATTGTTCCAGCACAGAGATCATGGTTTAATCATTTCCGCACCCTACATAAATCTCAGCATAGTATTGTTAGCAGTTGTGCACAAGGAGGTCTTTGTTCAATGTCAAGGTTTAAATAAGTGTTGAATTGTTGACTGATTTAAAAGGCCACAGATAACTCATTTACCTGAATTTTATTTTCCTGTGACCAGCCTGTCATTAACTTAAAATGTGAAAATTATATGACATTGAAGACCATCAGATGGGTGAATTGTAAGAAACTAGAAGACAGAAAGTATATATTAATCTGAAATGTGTTTAAATTTGTTTTATGTAAGACCTGGTGTAGTTCATAATTGCCAACAAGCACCACTTAATTATGCTATATTCCATCCTGTTTTTCTCAAAATACTAGAAAAATGACTGATACTGAAAGAAATCCTTACTTGTGTATCACATAAACATTTCCATAAAGCACTTGGAAATTCTAGAGACATGCCAGAGGGAAAAAACAACTTTAATAAAAAAATGGATCATATTTGAATTAAACATTATGTTCAAAACATTACACTTGAGGAGTTAGACTATATGCTAAGAAACAAAAATGTTCTATAATGTCCCAAACCCTTTATAAATTAAATCTGAAAACATTCAAAACGGTGATAACAATCAAAGGGATTACTTATGGAATGAAACAGAAAACCAGAAACAGATTAGTGAAAATATTTGCCTCTAAAAATCTCAAAAGTATGCATCCTAGAGCAAAAGTAATAAAGATGGTTATTTCTAAGAAATAGATCCAAAGTGACTCCATTCAAAGCACAGCAGGAACATCCAAAGTAGCAATTAATGCAACCACTGGTGTGGAATTGTTTTCCCAGTGCCTTTCTGTTGGGTGACATTTTGCTTGCTTGCTTGCTTTATTTATTTGTTTGTTTGTTTGCTTTTATTATTGACAGTATTAGAAATGTTCCCTATTTTCCCTTTCTTTGCTTCCCTCCATCCAGCCCCTGCCTTACCCCTGGCCTTCCCTACATTATTGTCTGTGTCCATGACTTATGCATATATGTTGTTTGGTTAATCTCTTCCATTTTATTTTTAATGGAAACAGGGCTCAGAAGTCACAGTGAATTTGGATCAATTATTTATTGAAAATATCATGATAGGTTATTAATACCACCATTCAAAATATGAATACAACCCATAATACTTTCTGTGATATAGAAAAACCTATCAGCTGCTGGTTATCTCAGATAGTAAGAGTAGTGCTTGAAACTTGGGATATTTGATTGACTGATACTCAAAAGATCTGAGTTCAAATCACCAAATTTGGCTGCCAACAACTGATACCAGGCAAGAAACTTCCCAGACTTCATGTTCTCTAGACAAGAAGTTGTGCCCATCTTGAAAGACATGGGGAATAATGCAACTCTGTGGTTAAGAATATGGGTTCATTTCCTGGTTGCCTGGGTTTAAATCCTGGCTTTAGAACATGCTAATTGTGTGTCTTTGAGCACTTTATTGACCTTCTTGTGCTTTGCCTATAAAAATGTGAATAGTATTTATCCCATAGGGTTATTATGAAGATTAGCTGAATTAGAACATGTGACTGGCCCAGCATAGAGGATTCAATAAGTTATTATCATTTTTTAAAAGAATGTCCTTTTTGGTTCTAAAATTGAATGAAACATTGCACATTGCAGTTCCCCCACCACCACCTTCCTCCCTGCTAAGACCTAAATAAAGCCACAAAGGTGATGTGATACATTCCCCAGGTCTGAGTTAACTAAGAGCTTTGAGTCATTCAGCACAAACCACTTCACTTCAAAGGAGACGCAATGTGTGCCTTGACTGATGTTCCCCCCAAACAAAGAGAATCAGTCTCTCATAAAAACTGCATGATATGTTTTGAGAGAGGGGAGATGTGGGAAAGCTGGGGGGTTGGGAGACTTTTCATAAGATGATCTAAGATTTATGTATTAAAAAGTAAATGAAAGCCTAAAATTCCCTCTAAGTCAGTATACTGACAATTTTCATTTGTTAACATGTCGTCCTCTGTAATTTTTTTCTATCTAGTAGCAGAGACAGACTTACACATCTCCTCAATCTATAAAACTAGAATGGGAGGGCAAGTCCATTTTGAAGCCCAAGGGAGAAGTAGAGTAAGAATAATCATTAATCAAGAAGTTAGCAAAAGTTGCTTAGCATCCTTTCTGGAACTACGCAGAATACTAAAATGAATGGGAGGGAGGGAGAAAAGAGAGGTAAAAAGGAAGGAGGGTGGGAGGAAGAAAGAAAAGGAGGGAGGGAGGGAGAAAGGGAAGGAGAGAAAGAGGGGAAAAATGTGTTTTATAATGGACCAGATACATTACAGTTTTTAATTGGGTCAAAAATATTTAAGGATAGTTCTCACCATTTTCAATGTATGAGAATATCAACAATTAGGGAGATGCAGTTACTTGCTCAAGGTCACTCAAACAACAAGATATTGAGTCAAATTTGAACTCCAGTCTATAGTCTTTCACTGCCATACTGTTGCTCCTGGGTGTGCCAATAAGAGGATTTATAGAATGGATGGAGGAAAGGAGTCAATAAAGGTGACAGAGAACTTATTCAAGGAGCTTAGAAGACATAGGAAAATAAGTCTTAGGCCAAAATGGTGTTTAGAGAAGGAGAAATAAAAATATTTTTCTTATTCTCTCAAACCTTTCCAAGTACCACTCTCCCTTAATTCCCAAAACAATGTCCTCTCCCACAGCACATCAGTGTTTAGCCTGTGCTAGAGAATCACCAAAGTGCTCCTGATAAGTGAGAGTTTGATGCTGCTATGGGAGTCAACACCATGGATACTAACTTTCCCAATGGACAGTGTTCATTTCATTGTCCCTGGCTGCAAACTCTTATAAAAGTCAGAGGCTTTCCTCATAGCAGAACTTTTCTCGCACAGTCAATATTGAGGAACTATGGATTGAAAGGTATGGAAAGCACACTAATTCTGTTAATAAATCAGAATGGCCTAAAGTAACAAATTGGTGTAGAAGAGAAGAATAGTATTTGATAAAGTTTTCTTTTCTCTCCTTATTGTATCAAGGTTGCTAAGTGAATAGTTAGCATTCACCCCTCTCTAGATTAGACTACAGAATATGAAGATAAGCCAAAATAACTCATTCTTTCCATTCACCCTCTATTTCCTCCCTCTTTTCTTGTTATATTACCAATTTTAATAGCCCCTCCTGGTCCTCCACCAGAACAGATGATGTTGGTCCTGCAGAGGCTGTGCATTTGTTAGAATTTACATGCTGAGGATTAAAAAAAAACACATAAGTGGTTATATATTTCTCTCTAATAATGATATCCTGAACCTGGGCACTAGAAAATCACTCCTCATCGAGTATCACCATATACAGCAATCATGGTATCATTGTATATTAGTCTATCATGCATTAGGCAGCTTAAACAGCAGAAATGCATTTTCTTACAAATATGGAGGATGGGCAGCCCAAAGTAAAGGTTTTGGCAGGGTTTGAGCTCTCTGCCTGGCTTGCAGATGGTCACTTTCTTTTGTGTCCTCACATGGCAGAGAGAAAGAGAGATCTCTCTTCCCTTATAAGGCCCCTGACTTGTCAGATTAGAACCTCACTACTATCCTCTCATTTAACCTTAATTATCTCCTAAGTGCCCTTTTTCACATCTCCACATACACTTGGGTGCTAGGGCTTCAATATATGAATCTGTGAAGTGGGGGTAGGGCAAAATTTAGACCACAGTAGATGGGATGGGAATTCTCTACATAACTAGAATTTTCAGATTAAGAAGGTACAAGAAATAAAAACTCATGCACAAACATAAACCTGTAATATTTGGAATATAGGACAAAACAGCTGGAAAATGTCATAGTTTGATGTATCATTATACAGCAACTATAGGCCCGGTGAATTAAATTCATGCATGGGAGGGGGGAGGGTGTCCCTCAGCCCAGCCTGCACTTTCTCCAATCTGGAACCCCTCTCACAATCCAGGACTCCCAACCACTCGCCTGCCTGCCTGCCTGCCTGCCTGATTGCCCCTAACTACGTCTGCCTGCCAGACTGATCAACACCTAACCACTCCCCTGCCAGCCTGATTGATGCCTAACTGCTCTCCTGCAGGCCTGGTCACCCACAACTGCCCTCTTCTGCAGGCCTGGTACCCCCCAAATGCCCTGCCCTGTAGGCCTGGGTTGCCCCCAACTGCCCTCTCCAGGAGTCCTGCTCCCATCAACAGTCCTCTCCTGCAGGCCTGGTCCCCCTCAACTGCCCTCCCCTGCAGGCCTGGTCCCTCCCTCAACAGCCCTCTCCTGCGTGCCTGATTGCCTACAACTGCTCTTCCCCTGCCAGCCATTTTTTGTTGGCCATCTTGTGTCCACATGGGGGCAGCCAGCTTTGACCACCTGGGAGTAGCCATATTGGGTGTTGGAGTGAAGGTCAATTTGCATATTACTTTTTATTAGATAGGATAATAATACATGAGAACTCTGGTTGTCTGATGACAATTGTTTATTTCACTTCTTTGTTAATGCCAAGGAGAGTGGGAAAGAATGAGAACTGGAGCTTCCAACCACACAGCTAAAAAATGCCTCATATTCCCTCTTTCTTCAAAGAAAAGGGCAGTAAAGAAAGAAAAGCCTTGAATGTCTCTTATCTTGCTCCACTTTGAAAATAGGTGGATTTTCCATTATATTCTTCTTACTAATGCTTAAAGACATTCCAGGCATTTTGTATATATTCATTTTGACATAAATGTTCTTGGGTTTTCTTAGTGCTAAGCATTGTGCTACTTGCCAGAAACACAAGGATGAATGAGATCAAATCTTTCCCTTTAAGTACTCTGCTGTCTTATAGTGAAATGAAATTAGAATCAAATACTGTTAAATTGAAGTATTCTAACTGCCAGATGAAAAACACAGGCCCAGAGAGATTAAGAGATTTAGCCCAGGTGGCAGGCTTGTTGGAATAGCGCCCGTGAACACATAGGCCTGCTGACCCCTGTTCCAGTCTCTATTCTTATGGAGCTCAGAGTCCTCCATCCAAGTCAATCATTCAATAGTATTTATTTAAGGCCTACTATGTGCTAACTGAATGGGACAGAATTTATATTGGCTCCACAATTTAATTGACAATTTAACAATTTATTTAATGAAATAAGACTACCTCTGATGACCAGGTCTTATCTAAAGTGAGACAGTTTCTCTATTAACCCCATATATATGATACATATGCAAATGAAATGTGTACATTATTGGATTATCAAATTTATCTTTACAATGACCATCATGGTTGAGCTAATCTTGCTGGAGGGAAATTTCCCCTTCCATCTTCATCAGTCAATATAATACCATAGATTACCAGGTAGAAGAAGGCTGTTCTAAAGTATATTGAAGACAAAAACAAACAACTAAAGTTCTATAAACTGGACTGAAAGTAAACTACCTGAACATCTGGTCTCTAGAGGATCCCAATGAGAAATCAAGACTTACTGACAGCCACACAATTACTCAACAGAGAGGAGGAAAGTTAAATGAGAAGATTGCTGTTGTGTTGGTCTATCTGTTCTCCAAATCACTGGCAAATACAACCATGAAAAGGTTATAGCATGTGGTATGAGCAGTTAGGGTGATAGTCTCTGGATTTGGCCAGAACTGTCTCTGAATGCTTGTTCCACTACTTGTGACCTTGGGCAAATTCTGTAACATTGTATACCTTAGCATTTTCATCTATAAAATGAGGGCTAATGATAAGCTAGAAGCTTGTACTGAGGATTAAATGAGATGATACATGGAATGTATATGTCATAGTGTCATAGTATTTAAGTTCTTCTCAATAAATAGATAACAATTCTCCAGTGATTTTGTGACCTGCTATCTTCCTCTCCAGCCTACTCTCTTCCCCACCTCCTCCTCCATTTCAGCCATTTCTCTGATTCCATCTTTCCCTTTCTCTCGCCCTGTTGTGCTAACAGGTGTGCCTTGTTCTCTGCCAGGGTAGATAGCAGGGTGGGAAGCTCAGAACAGGTGCTACTTACTGTCCATTTTCTTATGTGATTCAACTGTCAATTGACAGGGAAGAACTATAGGGCTGCATTCAATATGGACAAACACCTGTCCTCTGTATCACCACAGCCAGGCAGATATTGGCGCTAAGTCATGCTGCTGCTCACCACCACCATGCTTTCAAAACTCGGAGGGCTGTGAGATAGGGACCTGAGAGGACAACCTAGCCATCCCTCTCTCCAGGTCAGGCTATTCTTCAATCTTCCACGAGGCAGGAATAGACAAAGGAAGATGCTATTATTCACTGAGGAGGGAAGAGTCTTTAATATCAAAATGTTTCTTTTTATCCCTAAGCTAAATTTCAGATTTCCCATTTAAATTCACTTTTTAAAGTTATCTTTCATAGAGAAAACTTGATATCTAACTCATTGTAAACATATATCACATATACAGTATACTAATATACAATATATAGCATTAAATAATCCAGAGTACTCTATGTATATTTGTTTTTACTGGTTAAGAGCTTGAATTCTGGTCAGACATTGTGTCTAATCCCAGCTATCTACTGTTGATGTGTTTGAGCTCTAAAAACTGATCATAATAGTCTTACCTTGTATTAGGACAGTTCTTGGGTCACAGAAAGAACTCAGTGAAAGTTAACTATCATTTTTGTGGTTCAGTCACATAATATATAGTGAGAGGCCAATTGGTTTCTTGAGCTTTCTCTTCTGCAATCTAAATGGCTCCTGATTATTGCTTTTAATCTGTTTCTTTTCTATAACCTTTACTTTCATTTTCCATCTATTCATGTGTCTTTCTATGTCTAGACTAGGACATATAATGCCAGCATAGGATAAATGCATGATATATTTTAAGATTATCTTCTATATTTATTCACCTATGCCATCTAATAATATGAGTTGAAAATAAATAAAAATGATTTGATAGCATGAGTGTAACTTTTAAACATTTTATTTATATTAACTCATTTTATCATTAAAATAAATCCATTCTTTCTTTCAGCTTTGCCATACTTTATTGATTCTAAAAATATACTTTTTTTCACATTTTAACATCTCTATAATCAAGATGCATCTTGCAAATGACATGTTATTGTTCTATTGACAATCTTTTTTTTTCTTAGCAATACATGGAATAATGGTGCAACTTATAAATTGATGAAAACCTAGAATCAATGAAATAGAGTATGAGACAAACCTGTTGCAGGCAGTCTTTTAGGCCTGATAATTTAGTGAACAAGATTAAACAGTCCTTCTTTTACAGATCCATTCTAATTAGGAATACAGAAAAACAAAAGATGACTTCAACGTATGTACAACTGTTATGGGAGCCAATGGAAACTGATCCTTTGCTTGTAGAGGACAGGGAAGGTTTCCTAGTCATGGTGATGTTACCTAAATTGGACTACAATTAGCCTGCAGCTTGATTGTCATCCAATCAAACAGGATAAGCAAAATCCTAGGAGCTGAAAAAAGCATGGGACATTAGGAATCTGAAAGTGGTTCAGAATGGATTTAGAGTATCCATGGAAGAAGGACAAGGTGTGAGCACAGAGAGGAAAGCCGTATTCTGATGGGTCCTGCAGACCATGTTGAACTGCATCCTGAGGACTTTGGAGTACTACTGAAGCACAGGTGTTACTTCCATTTAACACATGAGAAAAACTAAGACCTAGAGTAGCCAAACAACAAGAATAATTTAATTTCTTCCCACTGAGACTTACCTTAAACCAGATGTTTATGTTGTATCAGGATTACCCAGGACATTATTCTCTCACTGGCTATACTGCCAGCAAATGCATTACTAAATTGTCCTTTCTTTAGTTTATATTAAACTAATATGTTTGGTTTAGATGAGAGAAGTGTAGAACCAATGTGTTCATTCTTAAAAAATTATTTAAGGTGTATGTGGCCTAGTATCTAGATATTTGGGTTATCAATCACTGCCAAGGTCATCCAGTTTGTCATTAGGTGATGGATCTGCCAGTCTTTTCTAAATAAATCATGCATTCTAAATAAATCATGCATTCATGGTGCATACTTAACCAATTAAATGAATAAACAAATTTATAAATAAATAAATAAATAAATAAAAACAAATGAAAGCAGCAATTCTTATGGGGGGATGAAGGTTCACAACATCTTTATACTCTTGCATTTTATTATGCCACCAGAAATTCATTTCAATTTATCTTAAAGCTTTTTCAGCTGCTTTTTAGAGTAATACAATCCTTAGTTTGACTAAATTAAGCAATTTTAGTTGAAATGTGACATAAAAGCATAATAGGAAGACACTAACTTCTGAATTAATTACACAGGGTCAAATGGGAAAAAAAAATTGAATGAAGATATTCTATTCCAGCCAGACAGTCTTGACTCATATTATCACATTTAAAATAATTTTGTTCACAGGATTTGTTGGTTGGCGCAAACTATCTTTTTTAATGAAAGAATAATAAAGAGCCTTTTGCTTTTCTTTTTTAGAAAGAAGACAACATGAATCACCTAACATCTTTGACTCACTCAAAAAGGGAGCGCATCTACAACTGACAAGCATGGAGGTCCTTTTTGATCAGAGACATCTTTAGCTTCCAGAACACAAGCAATGAGTATAAATGCCAATGCTTAGGTCATGATGATATGACAATTACCAGCTATTTTAAAGAAGTAATAGGTGCCAAGATGATAGCTTGCTACACTAATCCAACTAAAAAGGACAAAGAGTGTAAGTCTTTAATAAAAGGACAAACAGCAGTCTACTCAATATAGTTTAGACATGGCCTTATCTGAAATAAAAGGGTTAAATCAGTAACTTTCATTCTGTAAACCTCGTGACTTTGGAATTTTAATTTCTAAAGAGGGGGGACAGGATAAGAAGGAATGGTGGCCTTGTTAACACAAGACTGGTGAATGATAGATGGCTAGAAGAGAATGACAGAGACAGAGGAGTCATTTTAGAATGGTAAACTCAGGCTCAAATCCCAGCACTGATACTGCTAATTCTGTGACCTTGGAGTAGCTACTGTTCTCTCTGGGACATCAGAAAAACAATTTATACGTCATAGAATTACCATGAAGATTAAATGAAACTCTATGCTTAAAGCAAGTGAGGCATAATGTGCATGAGTAGGGGACTACTGTTAATATTATTATTTTTGTGATTATTATTACATCCCATGCTTCTATTTAATTCTTTTGGCATTAGATAAAGTAAACAGTAGACCAGGCAACCATGAAAAAGGCACACTGCATTTTTAGAGATGGCATTTAGGCTTGTATACTCCCAATTAGCTTTTCAATTAACCCCAGCTTTGAGGAATATACTTCCCAGATCATATCTGAATGCTAAAATAGGACTGATGGGCTCTTATGGGTGCAGGTTGTTTTATTAGAGTAGGAGGAACTAAACTATGCTACCTATTGCAAAAAGAAGCTGCAATTTACAGAAGGTACTAAAACAAAATCACAATCATTCACTGTGATACAGATTTATACCCCCAAAAGCTAAAATATGCTTTGACTCTATCATTAGTTCTTTCCCATTTAAGTGTACCACTTATGTTCTAAATATAACAAAATAGTAATCTTATTTTATTCATCTTCCTTCATCTTACAATAAAGCATGACAGCATATAGTCAACAGCCCTTTACAGCACACTTGTGTTTGCAATTATATGACCTCTGATGTTATAGTAACACTATATATACATCTTTTTCTATCATTTTAACTGTCTTCTCAGTTAAAGTACATTACTGAACTCCTTATATAAACAGTAATCGCAATGGTTAGCTTAAAAAAGTCATGTAATAAAATTAGGTACACAGAATAAATCAACTATTTCCATTTACCATGCCTGAACCGAGGGCCTTCATTATTTAAGTTAGCACACCTTTCAATTTATTCCAGGAACTCTGTGAATATAAATTCCATGAAAAATAAACAAACTAATAAACCCTGAAATGTTCTTTCCTTATTAGTTAGCAATACCTAGTATTCAAAATTAACTCCTCCTAGTTCCTCTGGCAAGGACAAGGGCATTAGAAATGATCATTTTTAATTTGGTCTTTATCACTCAGCAAAACTTCAGTTCTCTCATGTTGATTTCCATACTCCCTGAGATAAATAAAGAATTTAAAATCCTTCACCCCACATTTGGCATCTTCTTGACTGTTCTAAGCATTCACCATCATAGAAATGACAAGGAGGTATCAGAAGTTTCTAAACTAGCTTCTTCCCACACTTAAGAAATAGAAGCTGTGTCACTTCATCAGATCAACATCCTTTCACAGAGCTGCTCTTCTCCACATTCAGGCCGAGCCTGAATTAAGTGTCACTGGGACATTCAACTTTTCTTTGCATACTAATTTGGCAAAGACATTATTTTCCAGGGGCTCCCAGAGCCATTTGTGGTCCCTGACAGTCCTCTCCTCCATACAACCTATAATTTTCATAAGAAGGCACTTTTTTCAAAACATTTGCTTAAAAACACACACACACACACACACACACACACACACACACATACAAAAAAAAAAACTACTTACAAGTCTTTTTTTCTTAAAAATTACTTGAGAAGCAAAAAAATCCTCAAGCCCAACTGTTCAATATAAATGGTGCTAGTACCTGACAATTAGGTTTGCAGGCTTTTACCTGTGATATACATAGAATAGAAAAGAGATCACTTCTACCCCACGCTTGCCTCCCCCCCACACACACACCAAAATGCCATTAAGTAACGAGTTTGTCATCATTCTACATTCTTCAGATCTGGACATTCTAAAAGGCTATGACCCTCAAGTCAGAACTCCAGTGATGTTCTCTCTTTTCCCACTACACACAATTGTATCCTGGTTTATCACTGAATTCTTGCTCATGTTAGCAGCATTCTTACTCTGAAGAAACAAATAGCAAGTTAAAGTGAAGAAAGCCTGGCAGTTAAGAGGGAGGACTGTGCCACAGGCCAGAAGAGCCATCTCTGGAGCCATCTCACCAGGATATTTAAGACAGAAAGGACACTGGACCAAAGGTTGCATCCTCCGAGTAATATGAAAAATCTCCACTTCCCAAAATGTTGTTACCTTTGTAAATATCCCCAACACTTCTCAAATTGGATACAGATCACCTAAATAAGACAGTTTGGCCAATGCTCCACAACCATAGGGCAAATTAGAGATACGAGCTTATAATGCATCTTAGAACTTACAGGCCATTTACATTTTTCAAAGAATGGTAACTAATGAGGTAAATCTACATAGAGGTTTTCTAGAAACAGCCAGTCCTTCTAAATAAAAGAAATACAAAGCCATCCACTAAATTACTATCCGATTAGTAATATAATTCTGGCTCATTGTACACACTTTTTAAATGATGGCTCTTGTTGATTTGAAACAACTACCAGGTGCCCATGTGGAATCTGGTCATTGTTATTCAGAGTCCCAAATATGTGGTCCTAGGACACAACCTGGGACACAAGTACCAGAGAAACACTCGGGGATTTATCATGCCCCCTTCAGAATCAAAGACTGTGGTCATAAAAATAATGCAGTGTAGCAACAAGTTTACTAGAGAGCTCCCCGAAGAAGCAAAAATTTCAGCTGCTCAAGGGCTTCCCCCCTATTTCAGTTTAAAGGGAAATTAAGTCTCTGTGGAGACAATCCTTCAACTGATGCTACCACCAAATATTTTGAATAGCCAAGATCCGAGTTAGCCCCAAATTTCCCCCTCCTAAGTAGCTAGGCTCCAGGAGTCACCCCTTCTCTAAGTGGCATGGACTACATTCCCAGTGAGAGGTAAGCTCTCATGCCAAGCTAATAGCGACTGCGTCTGTGCTCAGACTAGCCGTCCAGAGCAGGCAGTTTGCAAATCAGAAAGATAATCTCCATCCCCGCTCCATACCTTTTCAGATTTCGCCTTCCTGGCATTGTGCACGAACCTGCGACCCAGCTTCTTGGCATACCAGATCGAGGCGAACATCGCGAGGCCAGTGGAAGAAATTCACAATGAAGCTGCTGCACAGACTATTTCCCACCTCGGCTCAGAGAAGAGCGGAATCGGAATCGGGCTGAGCTGTCACTCGCAGGCTGTTGCTTTCTCAGTTCCTCTCATGCTGGTTAGCAGAGGGAGGGGGTGGGAGGAGGGAGGGGTGGGGGAGAGGCAGTCCTGTTTGGCCAGTCTGCAGGTATATTTACATCCTGCCAGCAGGAGGTCCGGGCCAGGCAGGCGCTGCCTTCCCGGCTGGCTCTCACAACCAGTCAGCTAGGTATCTGTCTGCAGTTCTTGGGCACCGTCACCACCCAAACTCCATGTGTGTCTGGAGGAAGGAAAGCCGCAGTCCACCCATCCGGAGGCGGCTCACCTCCAGCCCTAGGCTCCGGGAGTTACACGCCTCGCTTGGCTTCCCTCAGTCCTGACTGTTCCTGCTGGCGGCAGTAGCCCAGTCAAGACAGACCCAAGACAGCCTCCCAGGTAAATCAGCCAATACAGGAGCTGCCAGGCACAAGGGAGAGACAGGGCCACCAGGAACCTGGCCCTGCGGTCACACACAGGTGTCCCTAGAGCCTGTATGCTGCTCTGATCCTCAGGGAATATCACCTGGCTGTTAGGTGGCTGGGAAGAGAGTCCTTCCCTTACCCACTCCTCAACTCCTTTTGGTTCAAGGAAAGTTGTCTCTGCTCAGGAGCCAGGCTTACCTATACTTTACAAGGGTGGCACTTTATCTTTTGGAGACTGGGCCAGGACAAAGCACAAAGTGAGCCTGCATAAAGGTCCCTAAGTTTTCAAACTCATAGATTCTACCTCTACATTTATTGAATGCTCTTCTATGAACACAGGTTTTCAGCCTGGGGACTGGAAAATGGGGAGGAGCTTAAAAAATCTACCTTTACACTAAAACAGAGCAATCTACTCTTTTTTTTTTAAACCCTCGAGACTTCTTGCAGTGATAGTCTGTTACATGGAGGACTGTGATGTCACTTTTGGGAAGGTAAATTTATGATTTCTGGTAGCTCCTAAACCATGCTCCTTTAAAGAATCTTCGCATTTGATTTTACACTAGGTGCTTTCAATGTCAGTGATTTTATTGGGTTTTTGACTTGGAGTCATTTTAAAGGTAGTCAGCCCAGCTAGTGTAGTTCAGTAGTTGAGTATAGACCTATGAACCAGAATGTAATGGTTCAATTCTCGGTCAGGGCACATACCCGGTTGCAGGCTTGATCCCCAGTGGTAGAAGCGGGCGGTGAGGGAGAGGGGAATGCAGGAGGCAGCCCATCAATGATTCTCTCAATTCTCTCTCATCACTGATGTTTCTATTTCTCTCTCCCTCTCGCTTGCTCTCTGAAATAATTTTTTTTAATTCCTTTAAAAAAATAAAAGGTAAATGTTTTAAGGGACATGTGTTTTGTCCAATGAAAGAACATTTAAGCCTTTAGACACAAACTAGAGAAGAAAAGTAACTGGAAAATCTTCCTTCCAGTGACATACAAACAAGACTCAATCCAGTAATTGTTTTCCAGCTGACGGAACAAAAGTGCCCAAAGAATGCGCAAAATATTCCAAAATAGCCCTCCCTTCTCTCACTGTACATCCTGTGAGGTTTACCCTAAAAGAGGCTGAGTCTTCCTTCAGTCAACGAATTGCTGTCTGACAAGGTGTATTAGATATCCTTGCTGGCAATTGGATAGTGGGATACAATGGTAGTCAGAATGCATGTCCCTGTTAATCACCAAGGTAACCCCGGTGTCTAGAACAATGCTTTGCACAGTGCATTTCAAATGCTTGTTTGCTGAATGATCTGGGTTCTAACTCTGGCCCTGCTCCTAACTTGATTGCTTATTCTGAATTTGATTTGGCTCATCTGTATATTCTGAGAACTGGGCAGATAATTTTTAAGGCCTCCCTGCCTTATGAGTTGAAATTCTGATTATGCCTCTTCATGTGAATCTTGAACAGAATTGTTTGGTGCTCCCTAGGGGTGTACACTCTGGGGAAATGACTCAGTGTTCTGAAAAAGCCAACAGTGGCATCCTGGGGACAGCATGCCTACCTGCCACCTAGGGTTTGGTTTGGCCATCAATTGTTTCTGCTTCTCTGTGCTTTCACTTCTATGAACTCCACTTTTCTTTCATTTTTTTTTACATTCTTAGACAACCCCTGTGCGAAATTTTCCACATCACACCTTATACTCTATGGAGGGAAAAGGACATAGTAATCCAACAAATAAAAAATTAATCACTCCTGCTTAGTTTTCAAAGAGCCACTTAGCAAGAACACAGCTTACCATAATATTGCCATGATGCTAAAAGTATTCATTATTTGTACATAAAGTTTGTCTAAGCCATGTTGTAGTTGAAAGACTATTCAGTTAAAAATAAAGTAGATGAAAAGGAGAAGGGGAACAAGGCTCCTTAAATTAATGAGTAAAAATAAGTTCTTTTTTTAAACATTTTAAGATGGACTCAGACAATAAAGAGATGAGGGAAAAAATGCTGAGCTCTTAAACCACTGATATTAAAGGGGGAAAATCAAAGAATGTTAATTTACTCTGATGGGGTTGCCAGATCATAAAGTAATTTTTGCACCTTCTTCATAAGTTAAGATTTCCCAGGTCACTAAAACTGGGGCTTGAAGAGATCTTTGATGTTTGATTGTTTTGTTGGTTGGTTTTACTTTTATATTGAAACTTTAATGACCTTCTTCACACATCTGACCCAGAGCCTTTATAAACTCTTACAGGATGGAGTTCTGAAGAAAATAAATTGGCCTGCCAGCTAAGATTAACTTAAAAATAACAATAATAGTCCAGCCGGTATGGCTCAGTGGTTGAGTGTTGACCTATGAACCAGGAGGTCATGGTTGGATTCCTGGACAGGGCAGATGTCCAGGTTGCTGGCTCCAGCCAGGAGGAAGCATGCAGGAGGCCAATCAATGATTCTCTCTGATCTTGATGTTTCCATGTCTCTCTCCCTCTCCTCCGATCTGAAATCAATAAAAATATATTTTAACAAATAACAATAACCACTGTTCCTAAAATAGGCAGGTGAAGGTAGAAAAGGAAGAGAGAAGCAGGACATTTGTAGTCAAGGTGCACATACTAGTCTGTGTTCTGCAGTTGCTTAGCACAAGGTAGGCATTTAAAATATATTTATTGAATGCATCTATGACAAAGGAAAATCCACAAACTTTACAGACTAGAAGGTCCAATAGAAGCATATCCACAAATTTCAGGTGTAAAAGTCTTTTGACAAATGGGTACCATTTAATGAAATGACACCGTTGTTGTAGTTATACAACCCTTTTCCCTGGGATTCTGCACAGATGTGCCTGCTACAAAGGGGTGGCAGCTGCCTATCATAAATCCTAATGATCTCTAACCATTGCTCTCCTGGTTGAGATAAACAACTTTTGCAGTTACGCCATAAGGAAAACCAGTTTTTCAGATGCTTTCCATCTGTATATCATCACTACCTGGACAGACCGTTTCTTTTGTAATTTCATTTCTAATACCTCTCATATGACAGAAGCCTAACAGTACAGCTGAGTCTGAGATGCAACATTAATCCTTTTAAGCAGCTTTGGGTTCATGCCTCAGCAGACACACTGTGAGTCTCCTCGGAATTCTCAAGGTAAATGCAATGTTTAAATCAAGCTATTAAGTATTAAACAACTACATTTTCTGCCTAGCACATGGACAATTTTCTTTAGAAAATCCTCTAGGTATATCATCGATAATTATATAAACAGACTAAACATTAAACCTGAGAAGCTGCTAGCTTGATAAGCTTTCTAGGTTAAGTGTTTAATATACACCAAAGAAAATGCATGCTTGAGACATAAACAAGCTAATGTACAAAACTAATAAACATTCAAATATTTGTCTGATTTGTTTGCATATCTGATAGCCCTTTGACTAATATCTGATATTATTCCATTATTAAACAGCAGGTGTAGGACATATACTGTAGTATATAGAATTTATTACTAAAACTTATAAAAATAATATTTAATTTCAATTCACAGAAAAACCAAGATATTGATGTTAGTTACTCCTGTAGAAAGTAGTGGAAAGGGAAGATTAAAAAACAACAGTGCCAAGCTAGTGTTACTCAATAGTTGATCATCAACCCTTGAGCCAATAAGTCACCAGATCTATTCCTGGTCAGGGCACATGCCTGGGTTTCAGGCTTGATTCCCAGTGGGGGACATCCTGGAGGCAACGTATTGATGTTTTCTCTCACAGATGTTTCTCTCTATCTCTCTCCCTCCCTCTCTCTATAAAATCAATTTAAAAAGCCACAGTTAAATAAACAATTACATTTTGCTCTATATGTTGTGTTATTTGTCTTTTACAATGAGAATATATTCATATTTTTACCAGTATGGTTAAAAAGATAAGCAATACTTCTCCACAAAAATGTACTGATTATTTACTCAACATCAAACTCTGGGGACCACCAATTGAATAAGATATAATCCCTTCTTTCAAAAAGTCCTATGTAGTTGGGGGCACATTGTATTAAGAAATAAATTTTAATGCAGAATGGCACTATAACAGATATGTGAAAATTATTTAGGAGGTCAGGAAGAAATATACTTTTTTGTTTGTATATTCTATAAGACCAATAATGTTATCTATAAAAAGTACAATAATTAGTGTGAGTGTATAGAAAAAGCAAAGGGATAGCTAAATCTTTCTGCCTCTTTTATCTACATGGACAATAGAAAAATAGTCACTATAACTTCATGTGTGTGCATCAAAACTAATGTGTACAAATTGATTCATTTGCAGGTAGATAGATATATTTCTGCCCCACAGAGTCAACTGTTTATGGACAAGTGAGACAAAAAATGTTTGAGTCATTGCAAATATAACCCCAATGACTAATTATAATGGGTTAAACCTACCTTTTTTTCTGCTCTCAAAATCAAAAATAATTGTTGTTTGAGTATCCCACATATCCTTTCTTCTAAATGTTGAATCATGATATACTTAGGCACCCAGAGACGTGACAACTTTATATAGCACTCACCACCATATACCTGCCATCCAGATTTAATAAATGTTAACATTGTGGGATACTTGATCCAGATTAGTTTTATTAGAAATAAAACCTACATAATATGTTCAAAGTTCCTCCACCCTACCCTGTCTCAAATTCATCTCACAATAATGGTCAATAAACATTCTTGTACCTCTCTAAGCATGTACAACTTTAGAGTAGTTACTTCAAAATGTAATTGGTGAATTACAGAATGAGTCCATCTTAAACTTTCATAATAAATCTCTCTCCAATTTACATCATTACTAGTTTGTAGTAGTCCTACATTCTAGATGACACAGTATAATCAGACATTAAATTTTTCCAAAATTTATATTTAGCTCCTTGGAGTTTTGATGTGCAGTTTTCTTGATTACTGGTGAGATTTAGAAACTTTTCAAATGTTTACAGGCTATTTTAACTTCCCTCTGTTTATAACTTCTGACCATTTAAAAATGAGGTTCGAAATTTTCTTCAATAGACAATTGGATAAAGATGATGTGGTATAATAATACAATGGAATACTACTCAGCCATAAGAAAAGATGAAATATTGCCATTTGCTACAACATCATGGACCTTGAGAATGTTATGCGAAGTGAAATATATCAGT
The DNA here is from genome assembly GCA_011751065.1 of Lasiurus cinereus. Lineage (NCBI taxonomy): Eukaryota > Metazoa > Chordata > Mammalia > Chiroptera > Vespertilionidae > Lasiurus > Lasiurus cinereus. Next base: position 10,162,191 of record JAAGEH010000005.1, read on the forward strand.
CAGAAAAATTTAAGAACCATATGATTTTACTCAGATGTGGAATGTAAAACTGAAACTCTTAGACATAGTCAACAGTTTGATGGTTACCAAAGGGAAAGGAGGTGGTGGTACTAAAGGTTAAAGGAGGCCAAATATATGATGGAAGATGATTTGACTTTGGGTGGTGAGCACAGAATATAATATACAGATCATGTGTCATAGAAATGAACACTTCAAACCTATATAATTTTATTAACCAACTAGAGGCCTGGTGCATGAAATTTGTGCAAAGGAGGGGTGGTGTCCCTCAGCCCAGCCTGCACCCTCTCCAATATGGGACCTCTCAAGGGATGTCCAACTCCTGTTTAGGTCTGATCACAGTAGGATCAGGTCTAAACAGGCAGTGGAACATCCCTCACACAATCCAGGACTGCTGACTCTGAATTGCACGCCTGCCTGCCTACCTGATTGCCCCTAACTGCTCCTGCCTGCCAACCTGATCACCCCCTAACCACTCCCCTGTCAGCCTAATTGATGCCTAACTGCTCCTCTGCCAGTATGATTGCCCCTAACTGCCCTCCCCTACAGGACTGTGTCCCCCCCAACTGCCCTCCCCTGCAGGCCTTGTCCCCCCAACTTCCCTCTTCTGCTGGCCTGGTCTCCCCAACCCCCAATTACCCTTTCCTGCAGGCTTGATCACCCACAACCGCCCTCCCTTGCAGACCTGGTCCCTCCTAAGTGCCCCCCCACCCCTGCTGGCCATCTTGTGGCAGCCATCTTGTGTCCACATGGGGGAAGCCATCTTGTGTTGGAGTTATGGTCAATTTGCATATCACTCTTTTATTAGATAGGATCCTGAAAATAACTGTTCCCAACTTCTGACTTCTCTTTTAAAGTCATTGTATGTTATATAGTCCTCATAACAATGTAAATATACTGAAATTTATCAACATTTTGTATCTTGAGAATTTTTCCCTTTTCTAAGTTTATAAGTATCTTGTATTTTCTCCTAAACAATTTAGTATTTCTTTACAAACTTTCAATTAAAAATATGGTTTGAGATAGAAATCTATTTACTTCCATATGTATGGCAGTTAATCTTCCTTCCTTTTTCTTTCTTTCTACTAATATATAGAAATTTTATTCTTGTTCTTTGACTTATAATGCTTCTTAGTCATATGTCTAGATTATATGAGTATGCATATAATTATTCTGAGTTCTTTTGTTATTGTTCTATATTTACCTATGCCAATATTAAATTATCTTGATTAGTATGCTTTATGATAAATATTGATATCTGAATGACTAATAATCCTTTTCATTTGATCTAACTTTTCAAATTAATTTTTATAAAGTTGTATATACTATGCCCAGTAATCCATTATTATTTTATACTATTTAGTGCTATATATTGTAGTGTATATTCCACAACTACTATTATATGTTGCAGTAGTTCCATTCCTCACCAAATCAGTCATTATTATTATCACCATCATTGTTTTTTCCAATTAAAGGTTATTCAAAATAATTCCACCTGCTAACAATTTATTTTCTTATGATTATTTTTAGCAGTCTAACCCTCCTAAATGTCCATCTTATCAAAGTACCTATATCAATAGTTATTTCTGCAAAAATCTGTAATATTTAAACATACTTGGTCTTTTTAATAAATTTATTATTTTTAATTACCCTTTTATCATGGTGTGTTATTCTATTAAAATATTTATTCCTTATATTTTTCCTGAACTGTCTACATTCACCTTAGAGTTTGAAGGATAGCAGAGGTAAACAGAGATTTCTAGGTTGATAATATGTTCCCTCAGCACTTTGAAGAGATCTCATATTATCTTCTGGAATCTATTTTTATGACAAGATGTCTGCTGTCATTCAAATTGCTACATTGTAAGAAATGTCTCTTTGTAGGTTTAAGTTGTGTGTTGTTTTTTTTTTTTCTATCTTTTTACTGCTGTTTCAATACAATTTTTTTTTCTGAAATGCTGCTTGGAACTCATCATTCTTTAATCTGATGAGTTATAATATAAAAACTCAGTCATTATCTTTTCTAATATTCTTCTTTCTCATTCTCTCTGTTGTCTCCTAAAATCCTCTTAGATTTTTCCTGGACCATTTCATTCTATCTATCCTACTGCTTCATACAGCCTCTATTCTTCTTCAGTGTTGTGCTGTTTTCATAGGTATATTCTCAGATTCAATTATTATTTTTATTTTAAGTTTTAATCTCATTTCACCTGTCTACAAACTATTTATTTTAATAAATTATACTTTTTTAAATTTTTAATGTGTGTGTGTGTGATGTGTGTGTTCACTCACCCTGTCTTTTATCATTGTGTGTTATTCTATTGAAATTTTTATTTCTTCCTCTGCTATACTTTTTAATGACTACATTTATCTGATACTCTCATTATCTAATTACTTTGGAAGTCAAATCCTGCTGATTCTACTATTGTCATAGTTTCTATATGACATTGTATACTTTTATTCTAAGATTTTCTTTAGCAAGACTTACTTCCCATGGGAGTCCCAGAGACCTTTAGTTATGCAACCATTGGTACAGACTAATTTTGCACATATGTTAGTTGCCCAGAGATTTCACTAGTCTAGAAGACATTTCATGTTTAATATTAGATTTAGTGTTAATCTTCTGATATAATAAGATTAAATTTACTTTTACTTTTCCATTCATAATAGGAACATGTTTCCTTATTGTTTCCCTGGTATAATAAATAAAGTTTTTCAGAAGACCTCTCATTAAATGAGAACCCTTTTAACTTTTCAGTTATATGCAGGGATTTCACTTTCATTTCTCTTCCTTGGGTGATTCTAAGGTCAACTGTCTTGCATCAGAATCTCAATTTTCATCTTCAAGGGCCCTATGGAGTCCTATATACCCCAGTAAACCATATTAAGCTCAAGAACTCGCTGCACTGCCCATCATTTTATACAAACTCCAGTCAAGGTGGCATTAACCCAGAAGCAAACTGGAGAATTTCATTGGCCTGCACATGACATTTTAGTGTTTGATAAACATGTCTGATAATAGTACATGTAAGATTTATTACAAAATGGTTCATTCAAGACAACAATATGGTGAGGGCTGTGAATTGGATGCAGGGTAGAGAGGGGCAAAAGGGGGAATTGGGAACATCCTTAATAGTGTCAATAATAAAGAAAGAAATTTCAGGAAGTCACCTAAATCAAATATTATTCAAAAGTCACTATATCATAATCAATTACCTAAAGTTAGCAATAACATAGACCACCACCACATTTGAGACTTTCGAAAAGTAATGCCAAGTATATAAAATGAGGTGATAATGGAAACCGTTGTGTTGATTATAAATATCAAATGTGAAAATACATGTACATTATGTAGACCTGAACCTGGCATACATTATGAGTGTAATAAAAATGTTGGTTTTGGCCCTAACTGGTTTTGCTCAGTTGATAAGGTCCCAGGTTCAATCCTTGTCAAGGGCATGTACCTTGGTTGCGGGCCCATCCCCAGTAGGGGTGTGCAAGAGGCAGCTGATACGATGTCTGATCAAAGTTTCTAACTCTTTATCCCTCTCGCTTCCTCTCTGTAAAAAAAAATTATATATATATGTATATATATATATATACATATACATATATATATGTATATATATATACATATATATATGTATATATATATTTTTTTTACAGAGAGGGAAAAAATATACACACACACATATACACACACACATATATATATGTATATGTATATATTAATGTTTGTATATGGTATAAGTTGGTGGTTTAGTTCCTTTCTCTTTTTTTTTCTCCCTTTCTCTCTTTCTTTCACTTCCTTCCCTCCTTTCCTTCTCTTCCTTCCTCTTTTTCTTCCTTCTTCCTCACTTCTTCCTCCCTTCTTTCCTTTCTTTCTTTGTGTATGTACCTGACCAATTTCCCCAGCACCATTTATTGAAGAGACTGACTTTACTCCAGTATATGATTCTGCCTCCTTTGTCAAATATTAATTGAGAATAGCAGTCTAGGTCAATTTCTGGGTTCTCTGTTATGGTTCACTGGTCTATATGCATGTTCTTGTGCTAGTAACAGGCTGTTTAATTAGAATGGCTTTATAGTATAACTTGGTATCTGGTATTGTGATTCCTCCAACTTTGTTCTTCTTTCTCAAGATTGCTGTGGCTATTTGGAGTCTTCTTTGGTTCCATATAAATTTTTGGAGTGTTTGTTCTATACCTGTGAAATATGCCATTGGCATTTTGATAGGGATTGCATTGAATCTATAGATTCCTTTGAGTAGTAAGGGCATTTTAATGATGTTAATCATTGAAATCCATGAACACAGTATATACTTCCATTTGTTTATATTTTCCCCTATCTATTTTTTCAGTGTCTTGTAATTTTCTGAGTACAGATCTTTTACCTCCTTGGTTAAGTTTATTCCCAGGTATCTTATTTTTTATTGTTGCAATGATAAATGGGATTGTTGTGGGTTTTTTTTTAAGTTTAAGAGTTTATTATTGGTGTATAAAAATGCCTTCAATTTCTGGATATTAATTTTGTATACTGCTATTTTGCCAAATTTATTTATTAAATCTAGTAGTTTTTTGGTGGAGTTTTTAGGATAAAAAAGCTGTGGTACATTTATACAATGGAATACTATGCAGCTATTAAAAAGGAAGGAGCTATTACCCTTTGAGACAATATGGAGGGACCTAGATATTCTTATGCTAAGCAAAATATGCCAACCAAAGAAAGACAAATACGTGATCTCACTTATCTGTAGAATCTAATGAACAAAATAAACTGACAAATAAAATAGAACCATTGGCCTAGAAGCATGGAACATCTGATGAATCTCAGAGGAAAAGGAGGTGGAGGGATGGGAAGAGATTACCCAAAGAACTTATATGCATATAAGCATTACCTGTGGACACAGACAATAGAGTGGAGAAGGCCTGGGGAAGGGCAGGAACGAGGTGGAGAGGAGCAATGAGGAAAAAAAGGAGACATCTGTAAAACTTTCAACAGTAAAGATAAAAAATGTTTTTATTTTTATTCATCCTCTAATCTTCAGAGAAGACAAAAAGCACAACAGCCATATATATACTCTTTTTTTCAGTTTTTTTTTTACTAATGTATTACATACTCTTATGAAGAAGCAGAGCATACTTTTTAAAACTCTGTTTGTATTGGACCACCTTCACTGTCCAGATGTCTACCTTCTCTTTCAAGTCTTTTCCTCTTATTCCACAAGTCAAGATAACCTATAAATATCTTTCATGATTTAAAGATTTTTAGTTTAAAAGCATATCTTTCCTGAGGCAGATTAATATTTTCTTAAGCTTCCTGAATACTTTTAATTTTTTGAGAGCTCATCAGAGCTTCTTTTCATTGTAAAATCTTTCATAAGAAGGCCAAGTCAAAAAGATCCTGAACTTCTAGTACTTCTGGATCCAAATGCTGTGATTTGCCCCATAATTGCAATAAAGTTTGCACTAATTGAGGATATAGATTGATAAGGCTACCAAAATGAATTTACAACTGAGTGGAAATAGGTAAGAAGCAAAGTGGAATAATATCAAGCCAGAAGCCAACAAAATATGGGTATCTAATGGAATATGCAATATCCGTCACTTGGGAGTAAAAAACAAAACAAAACAAAAAAAACATGCAGTACATATAGTTCTCCCAAAATAGTTACACAATAATAGTAGATGGGTAGTTGAATCATTATGTAACAGATGGTTCAAGTCTATATCTTCAAATATATCTGTCTTTCCAAAGCATGCCACAAAGACAGGCATTTAAGCATCACTCATCTAAACTGAGCCCTCTGGCATGGGAACTTTCTATTCAATTATAATTTAGTTAGCCCCGCATTCTATTTCAACAGAATTATTTCCATCCATAGAGGGGTGGGGGATGTTAATTTAGGAGTCAATTCTATGAGCTTTGTTTTATTTTTAAGCAGTTTTCTTATCTTTGGGTTTGGGGCTATATTCCAAAGTCCTCTTAACTAATCTATTAGTCCATGACATTATGGCCCAAGAGTTGATCTGTAAGACAATGAACATTTAAGTCCAATGGCCATTATTTCATGAAGTTTTAGTATTGCCATATTATCTTCTGAACCTTTACAAAAGTATTCTATTTCCCTGACATATTCAATGTACTTGTATTTTTGCACACGGTGTTCCCTCTGCCTGCAGTCCTAACCTTCCATTTCATGTCCTGCTCCCTGCTTTCTATATGTGAGAAATCCATACACATTTTTGAGACTTGGCTCAGTAATTCTCTATGGAATCTTTCCTGATCCCCTTAGAGCCAATTTGTTCTATTGCACTGAAGTTAAATTTTATCATTGTACTTTATACATATCTCAGGTTTAGTTCTATTACATATATATTGTAATTGCTTTGAACTTAAATGTTTCCCTCTAATTAACAATTCAAGAAAATATTTGAATACCTTTATAGTTACTAGAGGCTCAGTGCATGAATTCATGCACCAATGAGGTTCCTCCGCTGGGCCCATGAGATTGGGCCAAAACCAGCTCTTCAACATTTTCCAAAGGGTCATGGATTGCAAGAGGGTGTAGGCCAGGCCAAGGGACCCCACCAATGCACCATCAAGGCAAGGGAGGAACTTGGGAGGTTGGCCAGCTGGGGAGAGACTGCAGGAGGGTTTCAGGCCATGTCCAACATGTCTTGCTCAGTCCCTAGGGAGCAATTGAGCAGCTTTATCATATCATTAGCATATTATGCTTGGATTAGTTGAATGGATGACTGGACAACACAACACTTAGCATATTATGCTTTTATTATTATGTAGTATTTGCTAAACAAATAAATGAATGAGTATGTCACTTGAATTAAACTGCTTCATACTCCTGGAAGAAGAAAAGAAGGCACTATAGAGACACCCATTATGCACTTATTATTACTCTCTATTTGTACTTTTACCTCATACTTATTTTTGTACTAAAGAAGATAAAACAAAGAGTAAAAAGAGTTCAAAGTGCTTTGAAAAACAATGTTTCAAAAGGTAAATCAATAAGAATTGTTGATTTGTGATCTACCAGCTGTCAATGTTTTACTGTGTAATTCCTCTTCTTCATAGATAGATACAGATCTTTTGCAAAATTTAACAAAAAGCCATATTTGTAAGTAAATAAATAAACTCCCTTCTTCATTTTTTTAAATGAGAACCACCAATGAAATTATATAAACTATTCAATTTCCATCCTGCCACCTACACAAAACATAAACAACAGCTGTTGAAACCCTCAGTGCAAATGTCAATTGCAGATAGTGTTACTGAAAATAGTCCTGATATTAATTGCAACCTTTCTTCATCTCAAAGAATATATACATTTTAAAGAAAGTATAATAGTATCCTTTAGGGCTGAATAGGGAGAAAAGGGAAGGAGTTTACTTAGTAGGTGCCTCCTCTGTCAGCTATTCTAACTTAAACATCTGCAATGAAAATATTTTGTCTTTAAGCTACATAAAGATTTTACCCACTAAGGAACTTAAGTACCTTATCTCAATACTTATCTAACCTCAACCATTTTTATCATACTCATATACTATCTCTTTGTTGTTCATTTAGATTATTTTTTTAATTTCATTTAAATCACTTTTGAAATAAATTTAATTTAAAAGATAACTTATCACCAGGATAAACAAAAATAAATCACACTATCCACAAATAATAACACAATAAAATACAATGATATAGATGACAATAGAATACTCATATTGAAACATAATGAAAATAAAATCATAGTAATATAAGGGTATTTGAAAAGAGAATCCATGTTTTATATTCTAGATACTACTTGTTTTCTAATTTAAATTAAAACAATTAAAATAAAAATATAAGTATTTTACCTAATAATACCGTTTCCCCGGAAATAAGACAGTGTCTTATATTAATTTTGGCTCCCAAAGATGCACTAGGTCTTATTTTCAGGGGATGTTTTATTTTTCCATGAAGAAGAATATGGTACACATTTATTGTTCAACAAAAAAAAAGGAAAATTGTTACCTGTGAACAGTACAGTAGTAGCTGTCATCACAAACCAGCTCACTGATTGGCTACAGCGCAGCTGGAGTTGTTCAGGCAGTGCAAGGTCTCTTTAAATCAGGAGTCAGACACCTTACGATAGCTTCAGGGGCCTTATATTCCAGGGAGACCTTATGTTTGGGGGAGGCCTTATTATCAGAGAAGTCGTATTTTTGGGGGGATGCCTTATATTACAGTGAGAGGCAAAACTGTAAGTAGGTCTTACTTTTGGGGGATGTCTTACTTTTCGGGAAATAGAGTAGCGAAACATGTAAATTGACCATACCTCCACTATACCCACAGTCAATCAGTGTGAGTATGCAAATTAACCCAATAAAGATGGTGGTTAATTTGCATACATACCTGGGTCCTGAGAACCTCCTGGCATCCAGGTCACTACCAACCAGCCATTGGAGGAGTGGGAGGGGGCCCCTTCCCAAGCATAAAGTCTGGGGCGGAGGCTTTAGGCTTGGAAGGGGCCAAGCCTGCGATTGGAGGGAAGGGGGAAAAAAGCAATGGAAACATATCCTCAGGTGAAGATAAAAAGAAAAAGAAAGAAAGAAATGTCATATCCTATGAAAGACACATCTTGAAAATGCCTAAAGAAAGTTGTCATTTTTTCATTGTGAAGGGACTGGAGTCTGTGTTGATGAAAATACTTTGGTGGTTGCTGTGACTGGCAGCGGCAGAAGCATCAGGGTGATGGGGCTGGCACCTTCCCTTGATTAGCCCAGTTGCCTCCCGCAAAGGGCGGCCAGACTGTGGCTTAGGTCTGCTCCCAATGAAAAGTGGGCCTACGCCATCAGTAGAACATCCCCTTAGGGGTCCCAGTATGTGAGTGGGGGCAGGCTGGGCTGAGGGACCCCTCCCCAGTGCATGAATTTCATGCACCAGGCCCCTAGTTTATTTTAAATATTTGTCATGTACCATCTTAAGTACACCATACTTTAGAAAATATTCACATCTCATTTAATCATTTCAGGAAATCTCTGAATCAGATAATATTATCTTTTTTATAAATTAAGAAACTATATTTCTAAGAAAGTAACTTATTAAAGCCCATTTTTATAGAAAAAAGTAGGCTTTACATACTGCTTTCTGACTCATTCACTTATCAATTTTGAAAACTTGTTTAATCTTCAATGCCCCTATTTTTAATGCACAGTGTAACAATACAAATAATAATATGTAGTATCTTATAATGAAATAAAAATACATAAAATAAAGAAAGGATGAGTGCTATGAATTCAGATAACAATCACTAGCCTATTTTTGGGGTGGGGATGACAGACTTTCTACGATAGAAAATCTGAGTTGGGCCTTAAAAAACAGTCAAAAAAAAAGGTACATTTATGAGCCAGAATAAGTAGTATGAATAAAAGTAAATTGTTGAAAATCATGAGATGTGTTTGAGGAGTAGTGGGAAATCATGATGAAAAAAGTTATAGTCATACTGTCATTAGACCATGCCAGTAAATGCTTCATCATGATAAACATGATCAGAGTTGGAGACTAGAGAGGATGATAGAGGTAGCAGGGAATCTTAATTATGGTGATAATGGTAGGAAAAAAGCAAGGAGCAATATAAGAAACATTCTTTCCTGACACACTAGGCTAGATTTTGGTCCCTGACTCACTTCCTTAGAACAATACATTATTTTTCACAATATTGATCACACAGACAATTATCAAGTATATGTATTTTCTTTGCCTTCTTTGTGGGATAGTCCATGAAAGCAAGAACCATGCTTGTCTTTTCACTATTGAATCCCCTGTGCCTAACAAAGTTCCTGGTGCATAATGTTCTGAAAGGATTTACAAAATACATTAATAAAAAAAGAAGTAACTGAGGAAATAGAATCTATAAAATATGATATGTGCTTTATAAGCTGAGGACATGGAATTGAAAGAAGCTGAAGATCTAGAAGGGACTTAGAGAAAGCTGTAAGATAAGAAAAAAACTAAAGTTTCTTCTTCTTTCATTTTACTTTATATTTCTCCCTTTGTCCCATTTTAATTTTAAGTATTATATTTTTATTCAAAATAATATTTATTATAGTTATAATATTTAAAAATTATAAGCAACCTGAATATCCTCCAAGAATGACTGTGAAGTACTATATAGTTATTAACCATGGCACTTTAGATCTAATATATATATATATATATATATATATATATATATATTATTCAATTATATAATTCTAGAGGCCTATGCACTGATTCATGCACTGATTCATGCACTGATGGGGTCCCTCAGCCTGGCCTGTGACCTCTCACAATCGGACCCCTCAGGGGATGTCAGATTGCTGGTTTCGGCCCAATCGCACAGGCCCAATTCCTGCACCGGGCCTCTAGTATGCATATAAAATCTTTGGTTAATCTCTTCCTGCCCTCCCCCCTTTCCTCTGAGATTCATCAGTCTGTTCCATGTTTCCATGCCTGTGCATTGAGCATCTGCCCTTTGGTGATCAGTGAGCATCATAGCTACCAGTTGAATGGTCAAACGGTTGCTTAGGCTTTTATATAGATTGCTAGAGAAGAATAGACTAAAGTATTCTTATTTTATATTCTCCTTCTGAAATATTCACTAATGAATTTTTTATGGATTTAATTTTATTATTTTTTAAACCTGCTGATTCTTTCTCATGATCAGTAGATTCCATGTGAGGGTTCTAACTTTTCTTTGTAAACTATCTAAAGCAGCTGATTTTTTAAAAAGTAAGTGTTTCAAATAATTTTACATTTTCTACTTCAGTGTATTCTATGGGGTTAAATATGGGTATTTCCACATCGATATAAAAACTAAAAGCAGTGATGATGTGTCAATGTTTAGAAATGTGCAAGTTGTGATAGCCCTGGAAAAGACAGGAATATATATGTGTGGTAAGAAATATGATTAAAAAAAAATCCCTTCCCATTCACTTATTTGTTCAACAACTTACTTGAGTGTTACTATGTACCAGCTATGTTTTCTAAGCAATGGAATAAAATAATAAACTAAACAGACAAAAAACTCTAACTTATGGAGTTTACATTTTAGTGTAGTGGAGAGATAAGAAAGATAATAATGGGCTATATATGCTGATTACATATACATATGTAGTCCATTAAATATTGATGCATGCTAAAGAAAAAATAAAACAGATAAATGGAATAAAAAAGTTTTGGAAGTGGTTAAATTTTTGGATAAGTTGATGAAGATAAAACTCACTTAAAAGTAACTTTTTGAGTAAAATTATAAGGAAATGAGTGTAAGCTGGAAAGATATCTGAGAAAAGAATAGTCTCTGTGAAGACCTTGAGAAGGACTATGGCTGGCTTGACTGATGACAGTAAAAAGGTCAGTATGGCTGAAGCAGAGTGAGGAGAAAAATGGGACAAAATAAGGTCAGAGAGGAATGAGGAGGGTCAAGGGGGAATGTAGAAAGTAGAAACTATAGGCCTTAAAAACTGTAGTGGGCTCTTTGGTTTTTGCTATGAATGATGTAGGAGACAATTTCAGAATAGTAATATGATATGACTAATGTTTTAATAAGATCATTCTTGCTGCTATCTTGAAATTTTTGATGGTATGAGGTTAAGGCTGAAAGTAGATAGAACAGTTTAAAAACTATTGCAATTACCAAGTTAAAAGGTCACTGTAGCTTGAACAAAGCTAATATACATGGTAATGAAAAGAAAGTAGTCATTTTCTGAACACATTTTGGAGTTAGTGGCTGTGGGATATGAGGGGAGGCAAGGATAACTTCAAAGCTGTTGGCATGAGAAACTTGAGTGCTGAACTTACCATTGGCTGAAATTAAGGTGTGGATAGAGCAGGTTTTTTCAGGAAAAAAAAAGTTAGATTTTTGGACATGTTAACTCTGCATATCTTTAATGTATATGAGTGCAGACATCAAGTAGTCTGCTGGAGATACAAGTCTAGCATTTCAAAGAATATAAATGGTATTTAGAGTCATGATAACTGACTGAGATTGTAAAAAGGCTAAAAGACCTAGTCCAGTGGTTGGCAAACTGTGGCTTGCAAGCCACATGCGGCTCTTTGGCCCCTTGAGTGTGGCTCTTCCACAAAATACCACAGCTTGGGTGAGTCTATTTTGAAGAAGTGGCTTTAGAAGTTTAAAAAATTTGGCTCTCAAAAGAAATTTCAATCGTTGTACTGTTGATATTTGGCTCTGTTGGCTAATAAGTTTGCCGACCACTGACCTAGTCCTTGAGTATTTTGACATTTACAGTTATCTATTTAATATATAGTTTCCTTACTGAACTATGAATTCTGTGAAAGCAATGAACAAAATTTTAAAAAGGACAAGAAAGTTGGGTCTATGCAATGGAAGTGATTATAATGAATGTACATGGAATTTAAGCTGCATAGAAAGTTGTATGCTAGGAGAGAGGTGAGAACCAGAAAAAGAAAGATGATAGGCTCAATGAAATTATAGGGCCCAAAAGATTTTTGGAATCAAGTTATATATAGATATTTAAGATTTGTATTGTAGATACTATGTTTTATGTGGTTAATATGCTTATCAAAGCTAACATCAAGTTTTTAATATGAAACAAATACTTAACTACTTATTTAATCTTCAAAGAATTCTTTGATATGGCTCTAGTGTACATAAGTGGACTCAGAGAAATTAAGTAGCTTGCTGGAGGTCAATCAACTAAGTGGCAAGGTCTGAATGCCAGCCAATGTCTGATACAAAATTAAAAGGCCTACTAGTCAAGATAGCAGTATAGGTACATGTGATTCTCAGAACCTCTACAACCACATCAAAATGACAAATAAACTACAAATAAAAGAACAACTATTATTCAGAACCACCTAAAATCTAGCTGAACAAAAATTCTACAACTAAGAATTTAAAGAAGAGGCCATATAGATACTGGTAAAAGGCACAGAGAAATTGAACGGGCTGGTCACACAGCTATGTGTGGTGATTAAAAATTGGGATGCATGTCTAGGCTGCTGAGGTCTCTCCTGAGAAGCCAGTGATCCAGACCCACACTAAAACTCCCATTCTAGGACTCCAGTGCCAGGAAGAGAAGTCCCTATAACTTCTAGTTATAAAAACCAGCAGAGATTATGGCTGAGTGATATGGAGGCTGCTGGAGTTCCAGGAAGTTTCTCCTAAAGGACTCACTCATAGGAATTATGTAGACTCACTCACTTTGAACTCCAGCACTGGAGTAGCAGCTCAAAAGATGCCGGGGAAGAGGGGACATGAATTGAATTGTCTGGAGGAGCAGCTTTATCCCAGACAGAAGTGCTAGCAGAGGTACTTTGCTGAGTCATCATCACACAACTTGGGCAGGCAGGTGTCCTTTCTGAGTCTCCATCAATCTGACTAACTTTGTTCACCATCCTTAGTGACTATCTGAGACCATACCCACCCAGCTTGCAGGCTCACCCAAGCTTGTTCTGGTGGCTTTTCCATACAAATGACCTCTCTGGCCTTATACTTCTGACTTTCCTAAAATCTCTCAAACAAGCAGAATCTGGCCTCTGCATGCCCCATAACTCTTGCTAAGGGACCCTAGGCCCTGCACTAGCATCAGCTAGTCTTAATTTGAAGCTTAGACTCTCTTGAGAAAGAGAGGTAAAGAAAGTACTAGATTTAATGGAGTAATCACTTTGTAAGTTATATAAATGTCTAATCACAGGATTGTACAACCAAAACTAATATAATAATATACATTAACTGTAACTTAAAAATAAAAATTTTAAGGAAAAACATACATCCCTAAACGATCCCATAGGATGTTCTGCTTCTAATTAGCCTGCCTGCACTACAGCTTCCCCAAACTACATACCTGAAGCCTTCATGTTATTGCTACCATAAAGCTTTCCCACTCTGAAGCCTGCCTTTGAGTCTCTGCCAAGTGCAAGGGATGGTGGCTGACTTCCTTGTTATAGGCAAGCTCTGAATAAATAGCCACTGGTTATTCTCATTAAGATGATCATTTACTTCCACAAGTCGGATAAAATAAATTAAGTGCCCATCAGCAGATGAGTGGATCAGAAAACTGTGGTACATCTACACAATGGAATTCTATGCTGCCATCAAAAAGAAGGAATTCTTACCATTTGCAGTAAACTGGTTGGAACTGGAAAGCCTTATGCTTAGTGAAATAAGCCAGTCAATGAAGGAGAAACATCACACAATCTCACTCATTTGTGGATAATAAAGAACATTATAAACTGATGAACAAAAGGATAGATACAGAGACAGTAAAGCTTCAAACAGACTGTGAAATTACAGCAGGAAGATTAAAGTTAGGTGAGGTAGATAAGAGATCAATCAAAGGACTTGTAGGCATGCATATAAGCATAACCAATGAACACTGGGGGGTTAGGGTATGCCTGGGAGGAAGGGGGGCAATGGGGAGATAGGTATAAAAATTAATAAAAATTAAAAAATAAAAATAAAATAAAATAAATTAGGAGAAGCCTAAACACCATTGGAACCAGGATGCCTATCATATGTTAGCAGTTTATGTGAACATGCTTAGCTATGTCAGGATCAAAAACCCCTCTCTTTATTCTCTGTGTTTTTATATCCCTTGATGTCCTTGATGAACAATTTGGTAAAGTCTTTGTGAAAGTTCCTTTCTGTCTTAGAGGAGTTGAAGAGTTAAGAACGTTTTTATTCATGTTAAGTCTAAATCATGTCAGGAAGCAATTCTACTCGGGGCTCTCCCAAGACAAAGAAGTTGAGGGGGACTTAGTTAGGACACCTGATCCAGTGCCTTAGGTGTGTAGTCCAATGAAAGTACTAATATACTGAATGATTAGCTAATTTTCAGTAAGAATTGCAGAACTGATGCTTCAGAGGAAGATGCTAGCTAGAGGCATGTGTTTGGGAGCTATCCTCATGGTGGGTATGGCTGTCCACCTTGAGGGAACAGGTATACTCAGTAAATGTCCAGCCAGAATCCAATGGAATTCTATGCAGCAATAAAAAAAAAAATGAACTATTGATATCAGCAAAATTATGAACAAATCCAAAAATAATGAGGCTGAATCTAATAAGCCAGACAAAATAAGAGAAAATATCAAATGACTACACTTATATAAACTTCTACAAAATACAAACAATTCTATAGCAACAGAAAGCATATTTGTTGTTGAGTGGTGATAGGGTAAGAGGAGAGAAGGTTTACAAAAGAACACAAGGGAACTTTAGGGGATGATGGAGGTATTCATTGTCTTTTTGTGGTAATGGATCTGCAGGTGTTGACATATGTCAAAATGTATTAAATTGAACACTATAAATATGTGTGGTTTATTGAATGTAAATTATACTTCAATAAAGCTATGGAACACAAAAGGACAAAAAGCATCTAAAACATAAAAATAGTTGGTTTTCTTTAAAAGGAGGGGTTAAAAGGGACAAAATGACTTCATTTAAAAAGAAATATAAAAATGAAGGAAAAAGAAACTAGGACAATTTAGTAAAACCTATTTTTTTATGCTATCTCTGCCTAATTTCAGTTATTCTCTTCCTTCTCACAGCAATTTTCCTAAGGAAATTTCACACCTGTCCATTTCTGACACCATTTAACATTTAGTAACAACAATTATTAACCATGTGTTTTGGGTATATGTTTCTGTCTGCCTGAATTACAAGGGGATCAATAAAGAATTTAAGGAAATCCAATTAATTCTATTTTTCTTTTCCATTTTACTTAGTTTGGATTAGGTATAGAAACAGACTTAACTGTGGTACTTAATTTTTATTTCAGAAATTGATTTTTACTCTATTTCCTGCTGTTGCTTAGGAAACAAAGTTTTCAAAGTCTATATTAATCTCAGCAATCTTTGGTAGACAAACGATTCTAAGAGATCCTGGGAATGCTCTGTGCTCCCTTTCTTTGCCCCAATACAAGAAAATCAGAGGTGTTCCCCAGTCCCCAATTTCGAAAAGAAAAAAATGTAGCATTAAGGATCAACCATGCAATAACACATACTAGAATCTCATCCTCCTCTCCACTGAACATTTGAAAATATATTCAAGGGTTTAGCAGCGAATCTAAATTAGGACTCCACATACAGGAACATTTGGGAATTTAGCTGCATCATGTTGGAAAGTCTTCCCTGGTGGGGAAGGGCTACTTCAGATTCAGGAATGTGGGCCAAAATGATCAATTTGTTTCCTGTCGGCACAGCTCAAATTACATTCTTGATTCAGTAACACTGAGCTCTTTCCAGCACATCCATTAAGGGAACTTGGCTCAAGCTGAGGATGTCTGTAGGAACTAATGTCTATGAGAAGGATCGTACCCCTCGCCAGAGGAGAATGGAACACTGGGTTCTGAGCAGGAGGCCTTCAACTCAGTATTGTAATGTTGTATGAAAAGCCTGCTGACCAATCTGATGCCAGATATCTCAGACATTTAGATAGAATAAATCCAAACTCCTACAGTTCATTCACTGAAGTCCCATGGACCACATTTTAAATAAATGTATCTAAAAATATGAATAATTAGTTATCTGCCAGAAATAAGAATATTAGCAAGCAGTTATAGGAGGAAATAATGCATTAGAAATAGGTAGGCTTGACCCAGACATGTAGTAGAATTCCTAGTTTTTACCCTAGAACCAAACCATTAGTTTGTGGGGATTTTTTTCTAGCAATGTTCTAAGAGCCTATTCTCATATAATTCACATAATGATAAGTATTGTTTATTATTTGATATGTGCAAGACATTGTGCTAAGTGCTTTACATGCAGCTCATACCTCATCACAATTTTGCAAATATAGGGGCTAGCTTTACCTTTTCAGTACAAATCTATTGGGTTACTGCTTTGGTCCTTGTGCTTTAAATACTCCAAGTACAATCTCTCCTCAGGTCCCATGCCTCACTCTGATCTCTGCCTGGAACCCTCATTCCCAGATATTCATATAATCACTCCCTCACCTCCTTCATGTCTTTATTAAAGTGACACTTTTTAATAAGGCATTTTTCTCGTTGTTCTCTTGTTATTTTTCAACATTGTGTTTATCAGCACCTAATATCATGTTTTACTTATTTCTTTTCCCACCATCCTCATGAGAATGCAGACTCTGAAGATAGGAATTTTTACCTTTTTTATTCATTAACTAAGAGGATACTTGCACACTGTAGGTACTTTTCAAATATTTGGAAGTGCTAAGTGGATGTAATGTTTCTTTTAAATACAGCCAGGATTCCCCACCCGCATCCTCCATGCATGAATTTCATGCACCAGGCCACTAGTCATTAATAATAAGGCTAAAAATGAAAGCAAACTTTTTTGAAAAATCTTTGTTCTTAGTTTAGATTAAGCAATACATGTACTCAGATAACTTTATTCAAACATACTTTGCAGACAACAGGCTAAATAACTAAATTGATTGGGCAATATTTCTGAGTTTATTAGCTGGTATCCAATGCAAAAATATAGGTGTCACCCTAGGCTTTGCCCTCCTGAAACTTCCAATCTTGCTGGGAGAGAAAATATAATCCGAAGCAATTAGAAGGCAATATATTAAATAGTTATTATTTATTCATTCACAGGGAAAAAAATTAGCTTCATGTGCTTTCTGGTTTAGGTGCAAGAGGTGTAGAAGTAAAACATAGTTCCCAACTTTAAGGAATTTACAGTCTGGTAGAAGAGGGAGGATGATACTATGAGATAAAACTTGTTCAGTGAATAAAAACTTGATAAGTGGAATAAAATGTGCTAAAACTGAGTAAAGAGATAAAATGCCTTGAGAGTCCATAAGAAGGAGAAGTTACAAAGACAGTTTATTATAAAGTGCTAAACTGAATGCAATGGAATGACAAACTGCATGGTAGAGACGATAAAATGCTATTGCCTATCACTCCTGCAATTGAAATACACCAGGGATTTTGGTAAGCTTTCATGCAGAAAATAACATATGCCAAGACTCATATTTCTCTTAGTTCCTTGTGAAAGGGCACTGAACATTAAAAAGCGACAACCCTGAATGATGTTTCCAGCTGTTCCTGAGAGGAATTCCATAACCTCGGTTTTGTTCACTCCCAAGTTTTGCAAACAAATGAAAGGAAAAGTCTAGTATTGATTTCCCAAAGGTTTAATTTATACTTAGATCCATGCAAAATTGACTAAACACACAAAATCTCAACTGAAGTTGTTACATCACCTAGGAAGCATTACCTTGCAAAAAAAGGGAGACAAACAATGCAATTATATTTCAACTATTTATTTGCTTTATTTTTCCAGATTCCAGATTCCACAAGTGGTATTAATTATTGTAGAAAACTTGAAGACACACAACATAAAAATAAAATTTACTTGTAATACTATTACTACCTAAACGTTAGAAAATTACTATAGAACCTTCTGTATATAGGTGCACATATAGATGCAGACTGAGTAATAAATATAAATACTATTGTGATACTGTTACTGGTTATAATTTGCATAATTTCTTAGCCATTATTGTGATCAATTAGACAACCATTCAATATGCTTCAAAGACAAGATTTCTTTTAGCTCCATAATATCCCATCTCATGGACATGCCAACTATTATGCCAACTATTTATATATATATAAAAGTATAAGCAACTGGCCTACGGCCAACCAGCCTCCTGGCTGGTAGCTACAATGTGCACTGACCACCAAGGGACAGACCTTCAACACAGGAGCAGAAACTACAGGCATGGAAACATGGAACAGACCGATGAATTTCAGAGGGAAGTTGGGAGGAGGGAAGGCAGAAAGAGATTAATCAAAGATCTTATATACATACTAGAGGCCTGGTAAAAGAATTCGTGCACTAATGGGGTCCCTTAGCCTGTCCTGTGCCTTCTCATAATCCAGGACCCCTCAGAGGATGTTGGAGAGCAAGATTTGGCTTGATCCCTACAGGCCAGGCTGAGGGACCTCACCAGTGCACAAATCTGTGCACCAGGCCTCTAGTTATACATAATACTATTTTAAAGTAAATATACACAAGTGTTTGTTTTTCTGATCATTTCTCTAGGGTGAATTCCTAGAATACTACAAAAATGGTGAAAAACCTTTTTCAAGATTTCTATTAAGTGTTGCCAAATTGTCTTCCAAAATGTCACATGCTATATAAATCTTGTCCAGCAGTATCCTGGAGTGATCATCTTCCCGCACTCTTGTCACCTGGAATATTGCCAAGATATTTTCCTAATTTGGTGCCCATTCACATTTACATTTTAATTGTTTTAAATACAGATTTAGAATATTTTAAGAATTTACTTGAATTTACCTCAATCTTTATGAATTATCTAGAATGCTGGTGATTTTTATACTGATGTATAAGAGCTCATTATAGGTTAAATATAATTGTCTTATTTGTGACTTTTTGTTTGTTTTAAACATAGAAAGTTTGCATGTTGTCAAGTCCATATCTTTCTTTGTGAATTCTGATAGCATATATGATTATGAAGCCCTTCTCAAAACTAAAATGTTAATTAAAGACTATATTTAAGGCTTTATATTTACATTGCCCTGTTTATACATCTATATGTATAAAAACCTAGCAACCATTACAGCAGAATAGCCATGACACACATTGTGGCAGCCAACCAGCCTAATCAGGGCTCCAATATGCCTCCTTCCCTGACTAGCCTGGCCTCCAATTGGCCTCCAACACCTTTGTTGTGAGCCTTTTCTGAGCCAAATTAATAAATGCCTACTGATTTGATTAGTGAGTTAACATTCAGGTTCAGTCACTTATGGACTCAGTAAACCTGGCAGGATCAGGCCTAAACCGGCAGTTGGACATCCATCTCACAATCTGGGACCACTTGCTCCTAAGTGCTCATCTGCCTGCCTGCTCAATGTATGTCATAGTAACCAGTCATTCTGGTCATTCTGGTTGTTCCATCATAAAGGTGGCTTAGGCTTATATAGAGAGAGATATATAGATATATAATAATATAAGGAGTGAAGAACATATAAATGTTCATGTAAGTTTCACAATAGCCCAATTCATTTACTTTTTCATTAATTCAGTATGTGTATGTGCCAGTCAATTTTCTAGGGCTGAAGCGAGGAATAAAACAGGAAAAGTTTTTGCCCTTGTGAAGCTATTAATCACATAAACATGAAGAACGTGAAGCTGATTGGGTAAAGCAATTTGCAAAATTCACATATATTATAATTGAAGAAATTATTTTATTTTCCTATTTTATGAGAA
This sequence comes from Lasiurus cinereus, assembly GCA_011751065.1. NCBI lineage: Eukaryota > Metazoa > Chordata > Mammalia > Chiroptera > Vespertilionidae > Lasiurus > Lasiurus cinereus. The sequence continues at coordinate 10,182,435 of JAAGEH010000005.1, forward strand.
ACTCACTGGACAAAATTTTCAGAAAATAGCTTTCACATATGAGTAGCATTTTGTAATCAGTTTGACCTAAAGGCAGAGAAGTAGATAGGATGACCTCTAGAAATTCTTTAAGCTCTGATTCTGCAAGGTTGTAAACTCTTTCAATTCACTAAAACTGCACTGTCAAGAACACTGAGAAGCAGCAAAATTATCACAACATTGACTTTTAATCCCCAATGGCTAGGTGTTATAGCTCTTACATGTCAAGTACATTCTTATACAGGCCCTATACTATTTCCTATATATGTACTCATTTTAGCATCCTAAAAATAAAAATATTTCAAGGCAGTTATATTATCACCATTTCGTGCTTGGGAAACGGAGACCTGGAATTTAAAATAAATTGGTCAATGCCACACATGTAACAAGTAAGGGACATAGAACTTAAATCTAGGTCAACCTGTCACCACAGCCTTATTTTTGCCTCTCTGCTATACTTTTTTTACATATATGTGTCATGATGATACTAACTGCAGGAATATTACGTGATGAATAAGTGCTTCTAAAAATCTTATTTAACTTATGCTTTTAGATAATTTAAAATAAATGGCCATAAATGGGTAAAAGTTAATTAACCTGAAAATTAATCATACATAGGCAGCAGTCCAAAAATTATAAAGAAATCGATCAAATATAATGGGTCCAATATTGTCAGGACTTCATTGAAGCCTTGATAAAAGTTCCGAATATGCTCTGGGTTAGAATTAAGAAGTAATTTAAGGAGTGAAGAACATAAGGTTGAAAGTTAACTGACAGAGCTTTAAACACAAGTCTATTGAATCAATCCATCATGAAATGTTCTTTTTAGAGTAGAGAAGGATACCACTTTATATTTTTTCTCTGATAGATGGAACAGTGAGTTCTTGAAGAGAAGCAACCATATTTTATTTATTGTTGGGTTTTTAGCACCTGTCACAACACTTGCCATAATGACCACTCAGTAAATGTTTGAGTAAGTAAATGAATAAATGAATGTCTGTACTCCCAGAGAAAACAGAACAGATGATAGAAAAAAATAGGAGAAATACAATCAAGAGGATATATTTCCTTGGCCTGATTCTGCTAATAATTATCACTGATGTTGAATATATTTTTAACTTCTCTATGCCTTAGTATTCTCATCAGTAAAATAAAGTAGCTGAACTAAGTGATACCACAAGCCTTTATAAACTCTAAACTTCCATTTTTATATTGCTGTAAAAAAATAATTGTAGTTTTTTTGTTTTGTTTTGTTTTTTAACAAAGTCATCTTTCTTATCAAAGAGGGAAAGTTCCATATATCAAAATGGCTCCCGGACAGTCAGGGGCTTTCCAACCACAAACTCACTCACTTACAATCTTCCTGGAATTACATGCAAGAAGTCCTGTATCACTGCTATACTTAGACATTCTATTTCATGACTATAAATGATATCTTTAAAAAAAACTTTTACTATAAATATATAAAAGAGCTGAGATAAATTAATAAGTACACTGTGTTTTTAAACATGTATAGAAATCTAATTTTCTAGAAAGCAAATATATACTACCCAGTCTGCCTTCTTACACAAAGCTATTTTAAAGTCAGGGTTGATCACTTTTCTACACTTAGGGCAAAACGTTTACAAGTATTTAGAACGATGCTAGTTTAGTTGCACAACAAGTAAGAAGATAATTATGAATTACTTAATTGCATAATATCTTTCACTTTCTTTTTTTTTTAATGCTGAACTGGAAGTTACTACATCATTACCCATAGGGATTGGAAATATAAAAATTCAATAAAGTGTCTAACTTTAATTAGACTTCAGCTGAGCAGAACTGTTATTAGCCTGTTTAACAACTGACCTCTATCTTTCTAGGGAAGGTCACAGAATCTGCAAAGAGTTCATTAGGCCACCCATAAAAATCACAAACTTGATCTTATTGTTACAAAGAAAGAATATTGAGTTGTACCAAATTTCAGCACTTTAAGAGCTAATTCTTGGAACTGTCAGATACAGATGCATAAATGGGAGTAGGTATAGAATACAAATTTCCTTATGTTGATTACAAAGCAACCTTCAAAGAGATTGAATGTCAAAAGAGAAAAAGAAAAAAAGTAAGTCTCTGAACCAATCCTTTTGTCCTAGAAAAAAAAAAATCCAGGTCTCAGAGAGGTTTGGGCCTTGTCCAAGGTAACCTCTAAAAAAAGATCCAGATCTCTGACTTTGCTCTCCCACTTCCCAGCCCAGCATTCTTTTTTTCTATTACCACAGTCTCTCTTCTTCTGACAGAGGTGTGTGTATTACAATATTCCTCATTGAATGCTCTCTGAGAACACAACAGCTCTGAATAAACATAGGTCAGGAACAAAGGGTCAGGGTATGATCCATTTTCATCAAAAATATCACTGAAGTTTGAAGAGGAGGAGGGAGGAGAAAGGAAATGATAATTTAAGAAGAGGCATCTTATAGGTTGATTATGTTTGAGTCCTCTGGAGTGAGAAATCTACCCCCAATATTATTATTGTCTGGAGACCAATAATCTCAGACAGTGCTTGAGGCTCAGCACCAACTGGAGCAAAAATGGGCAAAGGAGAAAGTAGTATTGATGAATTATTATTTCTATATATATATGGGTCTGACTTTCTGCTAGGGCTTGTTGTACTTTAATTATCCTATATAATAAAAGGCTAATATGCAAATTGACTAAATGGCAGAATGGCTGGTCACTATGATATGCACTGACAACCAGGGGGCAGACACTCAATGCAGGAGCTGCCCTCTGGTAGTCATTGCATCAGAAGCCAGGCTCACAGCTGGTGAGTGCAGCGGCGGTGGCGGGAGTCTCTCCCGCCTCTGTGGTAGTGCTAAGCTGACAGTTGGACATCCCCTGAGGGCTCCTGGACTGCAAGAGGGCACAGGCTGAACTGAGGGGCCCCCCAAGTGCATAAATTTCATGCACGAGGCCTCTATTCTGATTATGATACCCAACTTGCTTATTAGTTTACTGAGGGGAGGGATTAAACCAATTTATCTTCATGTCTTCAGGGTGTATCGTATATTTGGTGTTTATTGAATATTGTATGAAAAAAAGGAAGGGAGGGAGAGCAGAAAAGAGCAACAGTGGAAGGTAGGAAGGGAACAAGGAAGTTATAGGTTGTGCCTGGAAAAGAACCCCAATTTATAACATTCCGTGGGTTTCTAATATTGTTTATGTTTCTTGATAATATAGTTTTTAGTGATGCTGGATATTATGTTTAATACCCTTTATTAACTGTAATAAACACTTACCAGGACCACAATGCCAGATTTGATTAACCTGCCATACTCTCCTCTTGAGTAGATTCAGAAAGAGGATGAGAAAACAGTGCATGCAACCCATCTCCTCTTGCCTTCTACTTCCAGCCTAAACTGAAACTCACCTTTAGTGAATGAATTAGCAATTATGAATATAACAACATCAAGTATGTCAGGTTATAATGTGATTTTACTGCAGGATATTTAAAAAACTCTTACCCTTACCATGAATTCTCCTAGAGTGAGATATATAGTCAATCTGCACTAGGGACTGAATTCCCTTATTCAACATTTATTGAGAGCCTTCTATGTGTTATGTTGTGTGTTCTAAAGACATGAATTAACAATACAGGACTCTGGCCTCAACTTGTCTGATATACAAACATGTCATCAGAGAATAATAATCGCTACAACAGAGGTGTGAAAAAGAACTAAAAAATAGAGAGGAGTCAACATGTGATTCTGGGTTCATTAAGTCTAGGGTTCAGGTTTCTCAATAGCTATTGTTATCAATAGCTCCTCAGTGGAGGGGTCTGGGAGGCTGTAGACATGAGTTCCAATGGTAGCCTTGTTGGAAATAATGTCCCTATATTTCTATCTCTAAATCTATAATGGTTAAAAGTGTGGGATTTGGCATCACACAGATCTGACTTAAATGGTTCTGTCATTTACTATCTGTTTGACCCTAAATAAGATTATTTCACTAGGTAGAAACTTTAACTTTTTGTAGAACAAAAATTATAAATTTGCCTAATAAACAGTGCTGTAAAGACTAAATAAAAATATTAAACATATTTTTCATAATGCCTAGGACATAGTAATTGCTCAATATATGTTCACCATTATTAATAATATTAGTTTAAACAGAGAGAACAAGCCTAGAGTAGTCTTGAACTAAATTCATTCTGAATGAAATTCAACATCAATAGATATGGATAACAGGAAAAGATATACCAATTAGTGCTATATCAGGAAATGTCTTCTTCAAACAAGGTAGCAAAAATCTCAAGATGTTGTATGGAAAAGGGACCTCAGCTCAGAAGAGTGACTCTAACAATAAACATCTCATTTGCAGACCAAACTATATTAGATTTATGATTCACTGCCAAAGCTTATAGAACATTCCAAGTGGAATATTGTTGGCCATCAGAATGTCCCTATATGTAGAATACTGCAGTGAATATCATCCAAATGGGAAACCTTTGCACATTTGATCCATTCTCGTTACCAGGGATCCACAGCAGAACATGCTGCCTGCTTTCGTAACTCAGAGTTCTTTTGTACCACAAACTGTGATTACTTCATAAAGGTCAATTCTCCCAAATCCCTGGAAACCATGGCATGCCAACCCACCAAGATCACAGAAGCAATTAAAAGTATTTAACCGGGAAAGTTGCCAGGACCAGATGGCTTCTGCCAGTGGGTTTTTGTTTTTTGTTTTAAACTGCTCAACATTAAGGATACAGCATTTATTTGCCTCATATTTATTTATTAGTTGGTCATCTTCATATTTATATAAGAATGCACTCATAATAGAAACTCCCAATGATAGAGATTCTCTCCTTTTGGTACCCTACCCCCATCTCCCTTTTGACTCAAATCAGCTCTAATACTATGTATTCATGTAAAATTCCACTTCTGTGAAGTAAAAAGCTCTTCAAGAACTTTTGGAATCAGACTATAGGATAACTATATATTAGGAAATAGGTCAGAAGACTTTTTAAAAAAATATATTTTATTGATTTTTTTTTACAGAGAGGAAGCGAGAGGGATAGAGAGTTAGAAACATGGATGAGAGAGAGACATTGAGCAGCCGCCTCCTGCACACCCCTTATTAGGGATGTGCCTGCAACCATGATACATGCCCTTAACCGGAATTGAACCTGGGACCTTTCAGTCCGAAGGCCAACACTCTATCCACTGAGCCAAACCGGTTTTGGCGGTCAGAAGACTTTTAACAAAATAATCATTTCGTGCTACAAAAACTACTATTGTAGTTAACCACTTATTTACAATGTTACACTGATATAAATATCTAAACCAGACAGACTTATTTAACATAGACAAATACTTTATTCTGCTTAGAAGTTTATTTAAATCATATCAACATGGGTGGCCATAGATGCATTCCTGGTTCTCACATATTTTTTCAGTAAATTGACCTTGGGCTAACCATATATCTCTTCTGAGTTTTGATTTTGATTCCCTCATGCTTATTTTTTCAAAAGGGTATGTGTGTAGCGGGGGGGGGGGCAATTATAACCTACTATTGGGCCAGTGCACAAAATTTGTGCATGGGGGAGGGTATCCCCTCAGCCCCGCCTGCACCCTCTCCAATCTGGGACCCCTTGGGGATGTCCGATTACCGGTAAGTACAATACAGATGAGTAAGAGTCTATCATCTGATAAATAAAATTATTGGGAGGTACTATTTTGAGGTATTATTATATATTCCCACATATTCTCCTTTGTTTTCTATTTTTCCTCTCTCCAAGATAAGTAGCTGGTTCTGCCTTTATTGCTAATTGAGAAAGATTCAACAGAACATTCTGGATAATGGTTACCTGGGTATAGACATAGATAAACATTTATTGAGCTGTACAATTAAGATTTCTGTATTTTACCTGGATATTTGGCTCTTGTGTTTGCATAAACATAAGCAGTGGCTTCTAACCCACAGGTTAGAATCATTCAGAGAAACTTAAAATTTACTGTTGGCTGGATATTCTCCAAATCAGCAAAATCAGAATCTATGGAAAATGAACAGAATTAGAACACTAATTTCTGAAGGGGTAGACTTGTTGTTTGGAATATTTCACTCACACACACACACACTCCTCAGGTAGTTCCCATGAACAGCTATCATTGAAAATCAATGGCAAAGAATATTTAGAGTCTTTGTAAGGGAGCAAAAGAATTCAGGCACAATAAATAGATAATTGTGTTGCTAGAAACAGCAGGAAATGTATGCCTTCCCTTATGACCTACCGCAGCCTAAAAAGCCTCATGCTGCATATCCCACCTATTCAGCCCCCAATGGAACAAGACTTTGTAGGTGGGTCATGGCACTGCCCACCCACCTCCCTGGACCCCCAATGGACCAGGACCCCATGAGCGGGAGCCCCAATCTACCCAGATCCCAGGAGCTTGGCCTGGCTCTGCCTGCCTTGTCTCCCGGAGCCACTGTGGGCTGGGACCTTGTGGGAGCATCCTGGAGCTGCCCACCCCACCTGCATATGCAAATTTACTCACCATCTTGGTTGGGTTAATTTGCATATCACTACTGATTGGTGGTGTAGTGGCTGGTCAATTTACATGTTTGACTATTATTAGGTAAGATAATTAAAACCATATGATATTTGCACATTACTTAAAGTTTTGTTTGTTCTAATCCTTACCTGATGATATTTTTCCATTGATTTCTTAGAGAGAATGGAAGAGAAAGACAAAGAGAAATATCAATGTGAGAGAAGCACATTGACTGGTTGCCTCCTGCACGAGCCTGCCCTTTACCAAATCTAATCTGGAACCCTTCGGTTGGCAGGCTGATGCTCTATCCACTGATACCAGGGCTAAGACCAGATTAAAGTTTTTAAAAAGTTGAGAAAATGACTGAAATATATATGTTGAGTTTAATGCATGATAACATGATAACTTAAATCAGTGAGAATAAGATTAATTTTTAAATAAGTAATGTTAACTGAATAGCCACTTGAAAAAAGATAAAAGAATGTTAGTCTTCACACCATAGTCTAGAATAAAGTCCGTATGGGTCAGAGAGCATAACTCAAAATCCATGATCAGTCAAAGCATACATATGAGAAATAGAAACATATGTTTTATAAAACATGAGTAATAAATTATAAAATATATTTGCAACTTATATCATAGGCACAAAAATCTAATCACTTTAATATAGGAAGAATCTCCAGAAATCCGAAAGAAAAAATCTAAAGGCCAAAGAAAACAGGAGGCAGAAGACATGTACAGACTATACCCAAAAAGAAAGACAAATAGCCTTCAAATGTATGAAATTATGCTCAAAAACACTCATAAGAGAAACAAACTTCCACTGAGATATTGTGTAATACCACTGGATTTGCAAGAATTCCAGAGTTTGATAACATACTCCGTGGAAAGAGCTGTAGGGATTCTTACATATTGCTAGTGGAAGTACATAGTATTACAACCACAATGACAGTGCATTTGATAATATCTAACAAAGCATATATGCTATTTCCTTCTAAAGTAGAAATCCAATTTTTACGGCTCTACCCTACAATTATACCTATAAGTCTAAACTTCATGTCCACAAGGTTATTTGTATATAATAACAAAAGATTGAAGGATCTCAAACATCCAACCAACAGGAAATTTGTGGAATAAGCTATGGTCACCTACCCAATGGAGTACTATTGTGGTTATAAAAAAGAACAAACAAGAGCTCTTTAGGCTGTTTTAGAGTAATTTTCAGTATATTTTAATAAGTGAAATGACAAGCAAGATGCTAACCTTTTTCATGAGAAAGGTAGAGAAATAAAAATACACACAGATATTTCATTACTTTTCTTAAAAGAAATACCAATTGGTAAATAGGAAATAATAAAAATGGGTAATTATATGAGGCTGCCATGAAAACCATTTTGTCCAGGATAGTTGGCTGTATCTCTCACATACACACACACACACACACACACACACACACACATACACACACATTAATTTTAATATATACTTTCTTTTTTAAAATATATTTTATTAATTTTTTACAGAGAGGAAGGGAGAGGAATAGAGAGTTAGAAACATCAATTAGAGAAAAACATCAATCAACTGCCTCCTGCACGCTCCCCACTGGGGATGTGCCCACAACCAAGGTATATGCCCTTGACCAGAATCGAACCTGGGACCTTTCAGTTCACAGGCCGACACTCTATCCACTGAGCCAAACTAGTCTCGACTTAATATATACTTTCATATATTCTTAAAAGCTTAAGAATTGCTTTACTGTGTAAATATTTTACTAGTCCTCTGATATGATAAAATTAAGTTTTAGTCAAGATATAAGTATTTTAGCTGAAACCGGTTTGTCTCAGTGGATAGAACCTTGGCCTGCGGACTGAAAGGTCCCAGGTTCAATTCCCATTCAGAGCATGTACCTTGGTTGCGGGCACATCCCCAATAGGGGGCGTGTAGGAGGCAGCTGATCGATGTCTCTCTCTCATCAATGTTTCTAACTCTCTATCCCTCTCCCTTCCTCTCTGTAAAATATCAATAAAATATTTTTTTTAAAAAAAAAGAAGATATAAGTATTTTATAAGTTAGGAATTCTAACTATTTTAAGCAATTCCTTTTCTTCTCAAAGTAACCTATTTAGACAATGAATTATACATTCCTGTACCTACATAGGAATGGGAGAGAAAACTAAAATGGACCTAATAGCTCTCTGCTATCTGTATCTTTTAATCTAGTTTTGCTTTAGAATCATGAAAATATTCAAAATAAATAAAATTTAAGAGAAACAAAAGAATACATTCTAACAATGCAAACAAACTGAAATAATCTAGTTGTGTATCAAATAGATAACTCAACCTGAGAGAAAAAATAATAATTTCCAGTGACTTTTGAATATAGTTAATCTTTTTTTTAAATATACTTTATTGATTTTTTACAGAGAGGAAGGGAGAGAGATAGAAAGTCAGAAACATCGATGAGAGAGAGAGACATCGATCAGCTGCCTCCTGCAAGCCCCACAGTGGAGATGTGCCTGCAAGCAAGGTACATGCCCTTGACCGGAATCGAACCCGGGATCCTTCAGTCTGCAAGCCGACGCTCTATCCACTGAGACAAACAGGTCTCGGCTGAATATAGTTAATCTTATTTGAAGTGTATTCTAAGAAAAAAGTTGATTGCAAAACAAACCCTACATCTTATTCAATAGTTTCACTGTTTATTTATATTATTAGCATTGTAATTTGGATGCTATTAGGTGTCTGATGTAGAATAAAACAAAGAAGTATTATTAAAAAAAACAAACACTTAGGGCTGCCAGTCAAGATGGCAATGTACGTAAATACAGTACTCACATCCTCTCACAGCCACATCAAAATTATAACAAACTATGGAACATCAATATTCAGAACCAGCTAAAATCTAGCTGAACAGAAGTCCTATAATTAAAAATGTAAAGAAGAATCCATGTCAAGATTAGTAAGAGGGACTGATAAGTTCATGCCATGCAAAAAGGAGAGAGAGAGAGTGTGTGTGTGTTGAGCCCAGATTGTGTGGCTCAGTAGTTGGGTGTCGACGTATGAACCAGGAGGTCACAGTTCAATTCCTGTTCAGGGCACCCGTCCAGGTTTCAGGACCATCCCCAGTAAGGAGTGTGCAGGAGGCAGCCAAGCAATGATTCTTTCTCATCACTGAGGTTTCTCTCCTTCCTCACTGAAATCAAAGGTCTGGGGCAGGTTTCAGGGGCAGGCTAGAAGGGATAAATGGGGAGAAAAGAGGAACATATGTAATACTATCAACAGTAAAGATTCTAATACATACACACATAAAATATATTTTTTAAGTTGAAGAGACAATTAGATTAAAACATACTAAAGATATAAGATCTGAATATGATTCACGAACCATGATTGGATCCTGGTTTGAAAAAAAAAAACCACTATAAGCAATTTGAGAGGATAGTTGAGGAACTTGAATATGAACTGGATATTAAATAGTGTTAGAAAGTAATTTTCTGTGTAGTAATACTGTTATGGTTATATAGCAGATGAATATTAAAGTCACTATGTCTGCAAATTACTTTGAAGTGATTCTGTGAAAACAAATCTAGCTTTTGCTGATTAGGATAATAGATTAATAGATTAATAAGTTTATGAATAGAAAGGTAGAAAATAATATATTGGGCATACTGCTAATAATTGTTGAATCCAGAAAAGGTGGGTGTTCATTTTATTATTATTTTAACATTATATTAAATTTAAAATTTAGTTTGATAATAATGCTAGAAAAATTAAAATGAAAGACAATATCTATTTGGGAGGTTTTTATAGCGGAAACTATAAAGTGTAAATCTATAGTGTTAACATTCAAGATTCAGCTTCAGCTTCTAAATGAATGTTATTTTACTCTCTTCCTCTACTATCTTACATGTTATAACACAGAATGTAATTAACTTATGGAAGAAATTGGGGGTGCTTTTTGGGTTGAGTGGACAATTTGGGGTTTAGTGAACATGTGATTAAGTAGGTTGAATTGCTATAAAATGGTCCCTTGACTTCCATGCATGGTGATTGGTTCTTGTTGGGTAGTTCTGTATTTCCCCAAAAGAGGAATGTTTATTTTCCCACTCTTTGTTTTAACCTTTCCATTTATACTCAGCCAAGTGAAGAACAGCAGTGATCCTCCCTGTGTGTGTCCCCGGACACACCAAAGCTCCCCCACACATACCTATGCTACACTAATTTAACACAGGAATTGAAGACTCCAGGTGCCATATTTTTCTTTGCCTTTACCTCCCTTCTTCGCATGGCAGCCAGAATTTCTGTTAGAGTTTAAGATGAATCCTTTTTCAACACTTTTAATTTTACTCATCACTAGGATTAAATAAAGCCCTATTTGAGCAGTTCGGATCTTTCTTTATAGACCTATGTTTTTCAAATTTACTTAGGTTTAAAGAAAAATCAAATCTTACCAACAGGTGCTAAAACATTTAGGATATATACAACTTAAAAGTTTCACATATTAGATCAAGGTCCAGGTTCTCCTTGTTATTTCATTTTGCTTTAAAATTTTAATCCTTGCCATTTTGCTTATCAGAAATATTCTATTTTGACCTAGAGAAAAGAGAGGAAGAGGGAGGTTCATTCGTACATGTAAAGAAGTATTAAGACATATGAATCAAGTAGTGAACTCCTAGTTCACCTTCAAGTTTCAGCTGACAAAATATTCCTTTGTGGGCCTTCCCAAGTGCAAAGGCAAAGACCAAATAAATATATACCCCAGTAATTAGCACATTCAGGGACAAGTATGGACTCATTAAATGTTTCTGAAGTGCATTCATATTATATATATATTTGTCTCACTTCAGTGGATGTAATATTGAATGTTTGTATCCTGATAGAGTGAGATGATGAAGAATAGGCTTAGTAAAATTAATCTGGCAAGAATTTCTAGGGTGAGTTTAAGGAAGAACACATTGAAAGAAGAGAGAAGGCTGGTCATAAATCATTTGTACAAAATGCCATTAAGAAATTCCCTTAAATCCAGGATTGAACTGAGATCAGGGACAATCCATTCCTATCTTTAACACATTAGACTGATGGCACAGCAAAGCCCAGTGATTTACTTGTATGGCCTTGGAATTAACGTTAAAATTCAGGAAATCATTTAAACCTTTCAAGCCTCAAAATAAAAGTAAGATATTGTATGGCAATATTTCCATGGCAGCAAATCTTTGCAGGGGAGATTTATATTGCACAGTAGTGGAAATTGCTTTATTTTTATTCTATAGTTTGTAGTGAATCAACATTACCATCATTAAATATTTATCCAGCATTTCTGCTAAGTTGCTGTAGCAAATTATTTTTAATGTACCTTTCTACCTAATTATAGACAAAATAGATAATATGAATACAAAGTGTGAACAAATAAGATTCATATGAAATATTTACAGCTTTATTGCACAGTCATAGAAACAAAGCTGTATGCCATGACAAAGTATATAGAAAATATGGTCTGATGAAAATGAATGAAGTGAAATGTATAAAACACAGCATAGTTGAACACAAATTCATAAATAGAAGTGTGAAATGGTAGAGTGAAATGGAAATACAGGGAAGTGAGGAGACTGGGGATTAGTAAAAGTAAGTCAAGAAAAATTTCAAAGAAGCGGAGTGGGTAATGTGAATATTCATTTAAGTGTACTTAATTAGTCCATTTATTCACCAAAATGCTCACAAGAATCTTCCCTGCAATGGCCATGTTATGCAAAAGTTCCAGAAATAAGTCATTGTTCCTCTTGTCTAATAGTTCAAAGTCTAATAAGGAAGAAAATTATGTAAAATAAGAATTGCCATTCACTAAGGCAAATGCTTGGGGAGAAATTTGGGGTTAAAGAAGACTTTAGCTAAAATTTGTGGCTTCCCTAACCAAATTGGATCAGTGGATAGAGCATGGGACCTTGGACTAAAGGGTTCTAGGTTTGATTCAGGTCAAGGGCACATATCTTGATTGTAGGTTCTATCCCCGCCCTGATCAGGGCAAGTGTGGGAGATACACCAATAGATAGATATGTCTTTCTCTCACATTGATGTTTCTCTCTCTCTGTGTCTCCATCTCCCTTCTACTCCCTCTAAAATATCAATGGAAAAGATATCCTCAGAAAAGGATTAACAACAATAAAAATCATTAAGATTTGTGGCTATGTAAAAGTGCTCTGAGCACACAAAAAAATGGGGGAAAAGGTATTCTATCTGCAGGTGCATGGGTTATAGATAAGAGATTCATTTGCATAATCTGTAAGAATCATAATCTCTGGCAAAGTATATATAAAAGCATGAGTAAATACTTGGGGAATGAACTGTATAGGGAGTTCAGGATGGCTGGAATGTATGCAGAGGGATAGTAGGAAAGGCATATGCGGAACTTGGAAGAAGGCAAATTAGAAAGGGCTTTTATAGTATACCAGAGGCCCATTGCAGGAAGAAATTTGTGCAATATGTCTTCCTTCCCTTGGCTTCCAGCTCCAGTTTCCCTCCAGCACCCAGGACCCAGGCCTTCACTTTGCTGCAAACTCCAGCCAGAGTCTGCCACCTTCATCTTTGCTGCAAACTCTAACCAGAGTCTGCCACCTTCATCTTTGCTGCAAACTCCAGCCAGAGTCTGCCACCTTCATCTTTGCTGCAGACTCTGCCCAGAGTCTGCCATCTTCGCTGCAGACTGTTGTTTTCTTGCTGCAGACTCTGGCTGAAGTCTGCCATCTTCTTTGCTGCAGACTCCGGAGTCTGCAGTCTTCCTCTTCACTGAGGCCTGAGTGCCATTCTTGTAGAATCTTTCACATGCCCACACCCACACACACCGCCCACCCTCTCATAACAAGCATCCTGTTCTGCCCGGCCACTCTATGCCTAGAGCAGCTGGGCGGCTGCCATCTTTGTCCTTCTAATTTGCCATTCCCTTCTCATTGGTTAGTGGGCTTAGCAGAGTGATGGCCAATGTACATGTTTCTATTTTATTAGTGTAGATTATTAATGTTGGACTTTGTAGGTGGTAATAGACAAAAAATGAAACAAAGTCATGTTCTCAAAGTATTACCCCCTTCACTAAAGAGAGTCAGAGCAGTACTACATATTTGTCAATTAGAATTGTATTAGAGTGGCCTCATTCTATATATATATTCCTTCATTGTTATAATCAATATTAGAGGTCCACTGCTTGAAATTTGTGCATAGATAGGGTCCCTAGCAGCTGCTGGCTGCTGGCTTGGGCTTCCTTCATTCCACACTCATGCTCAGCACACATCATAGTAAGCAATCAAACGGTTGGTAGGTCAAACTCCAGAGGGGACACTTTGCATATTAGGCTTTTCCTACCTAATGAAAGAGTAATATCAAATTGACTGTACCTCTGCTACACCCACCAGCCATGCCCACCAACCAATCAGAGCACTTATGCAAATTAACCAAACCAAGATGGCTACAACCACAGAGAGCAGGAGGGAGGCTTGGGTTGCCCCTGGTGATGGAGGAAGACAAGCTTTCTGCACACCCTGGCTGTCCCAGGCCTCCGCTTAAGGTAACAAAGTTTCAATGGCTGTGTGAGCAGAAGGCTTGGCTCTGCTCCAGGCAACAAAGTTTCAATTGTAGAAGATAAATAAATCCCAGATACCAGGGGCTCCTCTTGGGTCATCAGGGAGCATGGCCAGCCTGCAAACCACCACAGGCCCCTTGCCCAGGCCACCCCTTGCCCCAGGGGAACACCCAACATGATCCAGGACACCCTTCAGGGTAAACCAGCTGGCCCTGACCCATGGACCAGGCTTCTATCCTATCTAATAAAAGTGTAATATGCAGATTGACCATCACTCCAACTCATACGATGACTGCCCCCATGTGGACACAAGATGGCCACCACAAGATGGCCAACAGGGGAGGGCAGTTGGCAGGGACTAGGCTTGCAAGGGAGGGCAGTTAGGGGTGACCAGGCTGGCAGAGGAGGGCAGTTAGGGGTAACCAGGCCTTCAGGGGAGGGCAGTTAGGGGTGACTAGGCCCTCAGGGGAGGGCAGTTAGGGGCAAACAGGCTGGCAGGGGAGCAATTAGGCATCAATAAGGCTGGCAGGGGAGTTTAGCAGGTGATCAGACTGGCAGGCAGAAGTGGTTAGGGGCAATTAAGAAGGCAGGCAGGTGAAAAGTTGGGAGCCAGCAGTACTGGATTGTGAGAGGGATGTCTGACTGCCCATTTAGGCTCATTCCAGGTAGGATTGAGCCTAAATGAGCAGTTGAACATCCCTCAAAGGGTTCCAGATTGGGGAGGGAACAGGCTGGGCTGAAGGACACCCTCTCTTCCCCACCCCTATGCATGAATTTCATGCACTAGACCTCTAGTATATATATGTGGGGGGGGGTCCAGTTTATAGATGCAAACAATACACAGTAAACATTCATGAAGTAGTTTTGGGGTGCTCTTAAAGGGATGTTATCTACTTTAATCCTCACAACAATACTTATATGATGACACTTTTAACAACTATAGATGCCATTAGTTTTACTTCTTCTTTGTATCACATAGGGTACTGAGAACTTGACATATATCTATTTTACCCCATTAGGTAGAATTATCTTCCTATAGATGAGGCAGCACATTCAGAGGAATCAAGTAACTTGTCCAAGTTAACATAGTCAATAGGTACCAGATTCTGAATACAAACTTGGATTTTCTACTAGCTGCTACTACTACCAGTGTTATATATTAAATTGCCTCAGTTCAGATTCCAAACCATAATCTTCTTGAATGATGGTATCATCTCCCATTTATATTTGTTGAGTTCAAATGTATATAACTGAATCAAAAGAAGTCACAACAGTCTGCTAACTAAGAACTTCCCCATATTGAAAAACACCTTTGTCTAAATTCTTCTACCTCCTCGATGGTAGGGTACAAAACCATTAACAGAAAACACTAAAAATAACCAACCACCCAAGTCTTTGCTTATAGTTTAACCTTCACTTCTGATGACAAATGAAATATGATATTTGCTATAACCATAAAGTCTGCTAGATGCAACTAAAAAATAGAAGCATGAGCTGATGGGGCATGTTGAGTTCTAACGAGTTATAACCAAGAGGTTATTTTTTTCTTGGCTGCTCTAGTCTGGCTTCCCTCCAATACAAGACATGTGACATCATCCTCTGTCTCCTCTCCTCCCAAAATTATTGTAGAAGTGTATCTCATTTTTAAAAAATGATTATAGCACATATTTCTTTTCGGAAATATGATGTTCTAAAATGTTTCTACTTGTCTTTCATAAGGTCTCAGTAAAAATTTGGGAAGGAATGTTAATATTTTTTGCCAATCAAATGCAGAAGATCTCGAGGGGGAAAAGCACCTCTCCTCTGAAACTGCCCATAGCTCTAAAAGCCCTCCTGTTTTACCATGGGAGCTGCTTGCTCCAAGGATGCTTTGTGTCTAAGGAAAATGAGGAGGTCTCGGGGCTGGTTGCTCGCTTGAATTTCGTATGCTGGAGCAAGCTTCTACAGATGAGTGAGAGGCAATTTTTGAGAGCTAGTTGTTAAAATGCTGGTAGACTGAAATCAGCTATGGTGGGAGATTTATACCATAGATATCAGTAAATACTACAAATCAGAACCTTTTTTAAGAGGCTGTTTATAGCACATTGCTATATTTAACTCTGGTTATAAGGATCTCTATCACACACACACACAAATAAAACTATCGTGACATAGTCATCAAATAGGAAGGTAATGGGCATAGTATATGGTTGTGCAATCTAGTTTGTGCCCAAGGAACCCTCCTGGGTACAAGTGAGGATCAACATCTAGCCAACACTCTGGTCCCTGAGCTGTGTGTCTTGACATGGTGCTATAACCTCCAAGATGAGGTCTGCCTACCCCTCCCCCCCACACACACATTGTGCAAAAAGCTTCTTATGAGCTAGCAGTGGTTCTGTTTAAGTCAGACTGCGTATGTTCTTACACAGCTCTTCCACAAGGCACCTCCAGTGTCACAGCTGCTAATGACGTCAGTCATGTCATTCTTTGCATGTCCTTTACTTCAAATTGCAAGAGCTAAAATTACTGACTGGTTCATAATTCCTAAGCTTTCAGAATAGATAGATGAGTACCCTGTATTTTAGAGAGGTTAGGAAACTTGTCCAAATTTTTAGCCAATAAGACAGCAAGAGTTCAAGCCCACATCGATCTGACTCTAAGATCTCCCCCAATGAGTTGTATGCTGACTGTGGTATGGCACTATGGAGATTATTTATCTAGAATACATGTTCCTTGAAAGGTTTTTAAAATGGATAATAGAAAATAAACACATTTTTTTAAAAGAAGGGTTTTGTAGTTTTTTTCTTAATTGTTATTTAAATATAGTTATTATCCATACTATAGTTATGGATTCTTTTGTGGAGAAGAAAATCCCAATTCAGATAAGTTAAAGAGTTGAAAATTGTCCCTAAACACTGAAAAGTCATGGCATTCAATCATACTGAACAACAAGGTAAAGAATTTTAATTTACGCATGTTTCCTTATGAGAGAAAAACAAAGTAAAGGTGATGTTATGTGATGTCTGAGGTTAGGTTATAAAAAGGATGTGGCTTCTGCTTGGCTCTGTCCTGGGATGCATGCCTCTGGAACTTATTCTTTGTGGTGTGAAGAAGTCCAGGTCCCATGGAGAGGTCATATGAAGATGTTGCAGGCCACAGCCCCAGCTAAGGAGTCAGCAGATAGCCAGCATCGACTATCAAACTGTGTACTTCTGGCCCCTGTGAGCCTTCCAGCCCCTATAAGTCTCCCAGCTGACCATACACATATGGATCTTAGATATGTCATCCTGTGATCCACATATGTGTCCTATTTAAATTCCTGGCCACAAAAGCCATGAAGTAAAGAGTACCAGTTGCATTGCTTCAAGCCACTGAGATTTCAGATGAAATACTAGATACTAGACTTGTCTTTGGGCAGAAATCCAGAAGTACTAGTAGACAGACACTAGAACTATAGTATGCAGTTAATAAATATGTGTTGGATAAAATAGAGAAGCCAAATGTAAAAAAATATATAGGCTTTTAAGTAATGTAAAAATAATATAGGTCCTCTGAGGAGGACCATAACTTTTAGTGACCAATATATTTTTTGTCCTTTCCATCTAAATGATGGAAACTTCCCCCACAATATCATTGAGAACAATATTCCCAGGATGAGAAAGCTCTGCAAATAACTCAAAGCATTATAAAATCTCTAGAGATTAGAGTGAAAATACATAAAGCAGTTTTATTTGGTTTAGTTTATTCCACATGAGATCCTATCAAACAATATCCTTTAGCCCTTCTGTGGGGAGAACTCAAATGTGAATTAACTCATTTGTATTCTTGGGGGAATAAGAGTATTGCAGTGCTAGACAGGAATACTGGTCTAGAAGAATCACAGTAGAAATGAAAGAAGGTGTACTGGAGTTAAACCAAGTTTCAAAATCTGATCTACCACTTCTTAGCCTCATGTCAGAGTTAGTAGCAGTTAACATTAAAAATAATTTTCCTGTCCCAGGCATCATTTTAAGTATTTACATGTATTAATTTTTTTAATCCTCAAAGAAACTATAAATCATTATTCATCCTGTGTTACAGATGCAGAAACTGAGGCCCAGAGAAGCTAAGAAATGTCAAAGTCACATACCTAATAAGTGACAGACATGATCCAGAGCCCCATACTTTTGATTGATGTTCTATCTTTAAGCTCTATTTGATAAACAAAAGAGGTTAAGAGAGGGCTTCTATTAATACTTTATTGCTCATGTTATAGTATTTTTAATATATGTTCATTGACTTCAGAGAGGAAGGGAGAGGGAGAAAGAAAAATATCAATGATGTGAGAGAATCATTGTTTGGCTGCCTCCTGCATGCTTCACACTGAGGATCGAGCCCACAACCCAGGAATGTGCTTATAACCAGAAATGAACCCTAGATGCTTCAGTCCACAGACAGATGCTCTATCCACATAGCCAAACTGTCTAGGGCTATAATTTTTCTTAGGAGGCAATGGTAAAATATATTAGAGTGGTAAAGAAAATGGGATCAGGTTTAAGTACTACAACCACTGAATGTGTGTCTTTGTACAAGTCATTTAAAGTCCCAGTGCTTCAGTGTACACACAAACACACACACATTAATAGCAATACCTATTAGAGTTATTATAGATCCAGAGACATAGAAGCATGGAACTGACTGACAAATCTCAGAGGAGAGATGTGGATGGGTGGAGAGAGATTAACCAAATAGACATGGACAATATAACCCATGGACACAGACAATAGTGTGGTGAAGGCTTGGTGAAGATGGTGGGTGTGGAGTGGAGGGGGTCGATGGGGGAAAAAATGAGGATTGCGCAGCCGGTTTGTGGCTCAGTGGTTGAGCATGGACTTATAAATAAGGAGATCATGGTTTGATTCCCAGTCAGGGCACATGCCCAAGTTGTAGGCTCAATCTCCAGTGGGGGCATGCAGAAAGCAGCTGATCAATGATTCTCATTGATGTTTCCATTTCTCTCTCCCTCTCTTTTCCTCTCTAAAATCAATAAAAAAAATTTAATAAATAAGTAAATAAATGAGTGAAATGAGATACCTATGAAATACTTATAATAGTGAACATACCCTACAATAAACATATTTTTTCCATTAATATTTATTTTTTAAAAATAAGATCATTCTATACATTTTTCTTTACAACCTGCTTTTTTCTTCATGTCACAATAAATATTAATATATTTATCAACATATTTATTGATAGCCTATAATTTTAATGTATGATTATACTATAATCCAATCATTGTCCTATTGTGAGAGACTGAGGTTTCTTTAATTTTCTATTCTAGTGTAAACAACAATGCACAGGAGCACCTTTATGCAGAGATCTCTGCATAGTTTACTTTAGTATAAATCCCAGAGTGAAACTTCTGACTCAGAAGGCAGTAATTGAATTTTAATAAGAGAAGAAAACCATTTAGAGGAGTTAAATGACTTATTCTAGATCTTACAGAACCAAGGTTAGTGCTCTAATTAGAAAGAATAGCTTCCAAAAACCACAATTACATAATACACTCTTTTTCTCAATGCAAAGATTCAAAAGGAACAAAGTACTGTCGGCTAATAAAAGGCCAGGGTAAATTTGAATCCAGATCAATTAGATTCTAAACTTCACTGTTTAACTTATAAAGGGTGACTTGTACAAGGCATCTATTTTTCTTCTTAATAATAATAAAATCTGAATAAATGGTTTAGATGCCTTGGCACATTCACATGAAGAGCTTCAATAGACTTAGGTGTTGAATTCTTTATATCCTGGTGTATCACTACTATTTATTTATTACTAGAGGCCCAATACATGAAAATTCATGCAATGAAGGGGGGCGTCCCTCAGCCCAGCTTATCCTCTCTCACACTCTAGGAGCCCTCAGGGGCGGGAGGCAACCCAGTGATCAGGGGAAGTCAACACTCATCACATCTCTACTGCTGCCACTGCTGGCAGTGCAAGCCTCAGCCAGCTCTGGTTACCTGAGCCTTGGGCAGCCATCATAGGAGGCTTGCCTGTGCCTCGGACCAACCCTAGGTGACTGGGGGACTGAGGAGACTGGGGGACTCCAGAGGCAGGTGCACAGGGAGGGCAGGTCCGGACTTGCCACACACCTGCTGCCAAGGTGGGGCTGAGGGGACTGGGCGCCACCATCTTGTGGCTGTGGGCACTACTATATTTGAGGGCATAGCAATCAATTAATATATTCCCTCCATATTGGCTGTGGATGCCACCATCTTTGAGGGTGGGGCAGTCAATTAGCATATTCCCTCTTTATTAGGATACTTCTAAGAAATAAAAACTTTGGTCCATAAAAAGACAGACTTGCTGGAATATTATTTGTTTGTTCCTAACAAGGAAAAAGTCTCTTCTTCAATAATGACTGACATGATTCTCTGCCCCAACTATCACTAAATCAAACACCCATTTATCACCATGTGCTCTTGCCCTTTATCAGTATTTTATAAACACAACAAAACTTAGGAGTGTTCTTGGAAAATAATTATTTTTTCAGTAACTTCTTGTGCTACTGGCAAAACTCCATGAACAAACCTGATTAGTACAAACTATTTCTCTCAAGTTTGAATCAAGAGGTACCAAAATGAGTCCTAAGTGACATTAAGGATCTCTCTGAACTATCTTTTCTAATGTGGACTTTTTATTCACATTATTCCATTCCACTCTTACTTATATACAAACCAATTTAATATATCATATTTTTTCCAATCAATTAATTCTCCTGTTTCTTAAATATGTTTTGATGGCTGACTATGTCCTAGGAATAAAACCTGAAGACACTATAGTTTCTACAGGGAACTCTTATTCTAGAAGATGAATAATTAGTCCTTAAATTTTTCTGAAATATAATGCCTTACAAATTCAAACCAGACTATAATAGGTGCTATATGTTGTAAAAAAAAAAAGGTAGAACACAAAGAAAACAGATAGGAAACATATGTTAACCAAAGAGAGGTGGTAGAAAAGACATTTTTAATTGATGCCAATGGCAAGTATAAAACACACATTATTGTGGTACTTCAATATAATAAAACTAGAGGCCTGATGCACAAAATGTGTTCAAGGGTAGGCTTTCACAGCCCTAGCTTCTGGGGCCCTTGCCCCTCTTCTCACACCTGGTGCTGCCTGCATCCACTCCCACACAGCCCCAGTTCCCTGGTTCCATGGTGCCCCCCATCAATTGCCCCACAGAGGGTGGCCTGGGTCTCCCTCTATGGGAAGATTATGGAGCATTGGTGGCCTCCCCAACCAATCGCTTTGCACTCACCTTGGCTGGCCTGGCACAAGTGCATGTCATAACATGGTTTTCTGAAAGGTCATCTGGACAGTCATTCTGCTGTTTGGTCATTTTGTCTATTTGCATATTATACTTTTATTATTATAGATAGAAGGCATAGTTTAAGTGCCTTCACATTATGATCCCAAAACCTACTAAAAACATAATCATATGAAAGTTTTATGCTACAATTGCTATAAAGATAAACAATTATTTATCTTGAGGGAGAAACAATTATGTTGGCACTCAGGGGATAAAAATAGCAATTTTCTATTTTAATGCATCCTCCTTTCCTCATTTCTTTGCTTGGTTCTCATATCCCTTGTTTCTTAAATATGTATAATTCATGAAATGCTTAGATTCTTAAGGGATGGCTTTGCTTCCACTGTTCCCATCATATACTATACTATTTAAGGGACACACTGTACAGAATGAAAATGATTTTAAATGAGCCTTCATTGCAATCCTTAGCAACTTCCTAGCTATAGAAAAATCTATGGTTTTAATTTTCAAAAATTATTTAAACCCTCCAGTTGTTTTTTGAACCATGACCCATTAGCCATAATTATGTTTTTTGTCTTATCAACAAACACAAAATAGTAAGTGACTTTTGCTCTATCAGTATATATATGGAACTGTGAACCCCCCATGATTTGAGGAGATAAAGCTTTTTATGTCCTGAGAGTTGAAAGTGAAACTCTCAACTGATGAATTGAGTCATTTTTACTTTGGAAAATATTACTTTCCAAATCAAACAAGAAAAGAGGGACTGGCTCCAAAGGGTCTAATCTCAGGAATTAAAATATAATGTTACCTTAAAAGGGTATAGATTATGCTAAACTCACTGATGACCAAGAGATTCAAAAGAAATAGTGATTAAACACCTGGGCTCTGGAGTCAGAATATCTGTTTCAGAGTGTGTGATTAAGCCCCATCTGTATCCTCATCTATAATAATAAAAGTGTAATACAGATGTCCTTCTGGATGTCCTTCTGGACAACTTTTCAGATTAAGCTGGGGCTCTGAGGGCCCAGGCAAGCCACTACAGCTGCAAGGACTGAGCACTCTGCATAAATTTTGTGCATTGGGCCTCTAGTCCTATATAATAAAAGCCTAATATGCTAAGTGTCTGACTGTTCATTTGACTGTTTGACCAGTCATTATGATGTACACTGATCACCAGGGGGAAGATGCTCTGACCAGTAGGTTAGCTTGCTGCTGAGGTCCGGCCTATTGGGACTGGGCAAGACGGGCTGGGCATGTCCTGGAGCCCTCCCGCAGTCCCTCCCTGGCACTGATCGTGCACTGGGTGGGGAGGGGGTCCCTTGGTCTGGCCTGTACCCTCTCACAATCTGAACCTCTCAAGGGAACCTACCAGTACACAAATCCATGCACCGGGCCTCTACTATATAAATAAGGATAATATACTAGAATCCTCTCATAGGATTATTTTGAGGATTAAAAGAAAGGTAATGTATTAAAGCACATAAAACAAAGCTTGGAATATAGCTAACACAGTTAGTATATGTGGTTAATATTTTGACTGTCATTTGGATTTTTACTATTGTGGTAGTTTTAATTGCCTTTATTTTCTATTTATATCCTTAGCTTCAATTATTTTCAAACACTCCACATCATGTTTTTCCTACCTTATTTCCAATATTTTTAAATTTTGCATCATTGTATCTATTCGATGGAGTCTTCTTTCACCTAGTAGTTTCCTTTCCAGAGTTCTCTGACCATTTGAGCAAAATTATATAATTTTTCTCTTGTCTAGCTTTTGCAAATAGTACCTATTTTACAGAGTAAGGGAGATAACTACATGAGGTAATGTATAATTAAGACCATTAATAGTGCTATGCATAGAATTACCCAATTTATGGTAGTGAACAATATTTTTACCTATACTGTCTTTTGCTCCACATTTTGCTGGCTAACATTTAAGTATTAGTTCAGAAGTGGCTTTCTACAAGAGCCTTCTTTCATTATTCCCCAACCTTGGGCCACCCTTCCAAACACCTCATCTCCAGGTCACAAAACTCTATAGTTCAAATATCTTCTCTGTTGAATTGAAATTGTTTGGTTTTCTGTTTCTCCCCCAGTGAAATTGCCAGGTCTTTGAAAGCCAGGAGCATGTCCTGTTGTAACTTCTTTGTCTAACTTGGTGTGGAATAAAATAAGCACTCAAAACAAATCTATTGAATTTCTCCTACCAAACTTAGGATCAGACAGAGACTTCAACAAACTCATCTAACCTCTGCTCCTAAAGCTTTATGTGGGTATCCAGGAGTCTTATATCTTTACCTTAGTCTTTTTAACTTAAGCCAACTTTTCTCTTTTATCACATTATATTTTTTATTTTACTTCACTTTTAGTTATTAAAAAATCCATTTCTAGAATTCTTCCAACTTTTCTCTATAAGATGGACAATGAAATGTAGGTAAATACATCTATGTAGATAATAAAATTATTACAAAGAGAATTATAAACAAAACAGAATCTTGTTCTTTAAAAGATAAATAAAAGAATAAACACTTATTTAACCCAAAAGACAATTTTTAATATGCTTATTGATTTTTAGAGAGAGGAGGAAAGAAGGGAGAGAAAAAAGAACTATTGATGTGAGAACTGAACATTGATCAGCTGCTTCCTGCATGCCCACTACAGGGGAGTAAGCCAGAAACCTTTTTGTTGCGCCAGATGCTGCCCAACCAACTCAGCCACACCGGCCAGTGTCCAAAAGACAATTTTTAAAAATATTTACCTCCAAACAAGTGTGGGTTTCTATTGCATACTTTAAGTCCCGTAATGTAGCTTCATGAAGTGAACTTTCATCAAATTGGAACATCTTGGTAGTCCTGTAACTTGCAGTGCCAAAGAATTTGAACAAAAGACTACTTAGAACTCCATGATCAAATATGCTTTATGCACAGGACT
Organism: Lasiurus cinereus; assembly: GCA_011751065.1. Taxonomy (NCBI): domain Eukaryota; kingdom Metazoa; phylum Chordata; class Mammalia; order Chiroptera; family Vespertilionidae; genus Lasiurus; species Lasiurus cinereus. The sequence continues at coordinate 10,206,780 of JAAGEH010000005.1, forward strand.
CCAACAAAGCCTTATAGTATGAGAGCATTTTAGAAAATGTGGATTATATTAATAATAATGACTTTTGAGCAAGTTGCTTAACTTCAATAAACCTATATTGCCTCATCTGTAAAGGGGAAAAACACTGTCCTCCCCCAGAACTATTAAAAGATATACATGAGACCATCTATGAGACAGTGCTTTGTAACCTAGGAACGGGATGCTTACAATTGGAAAGCCCAGAAATTGTACTTCAGAACTGCATCATACACAAAGTACTCTTCCCCTTCTTGCTTTCACTCACTACTTCTAGTCATTCAAGCAAAAATCTGTCTCTTCCTAAAAATGAAGTCCTTTGAGGGCAATGTTATCTTATTTATCATCTTACTTTTCAAAACTTATGTCTTTGAACATAATATGTGGCTTAAAGTCTGCTGAATGTATGAAAGAATGAAAAAAATTTAAAAAAACATTAAGTAACATAAAACTAAATACATAAGTAAATCTTCTGACTTGCAACTATTTGCTAAAATATGTTAGCAGAAGAGAAAAAAGTTTTCTAAATGCAGAACTGTTCGAAGTTTGGGATAGAATACTTCACAAATTCATGCAGACAAAAATGTGTTCAAACTAAAAGTCAATAAATTCTTTGGACTCATAGAATATAGGTACAAATATAGAAGTTTTTGCTAATCTACAGGTCATTATTTATTAATGGAGACTTTAAAGTGTGGAGTTGACATGTGATAGTTCAATTACAATTAAACCCCATTTATATGTAGTCTCTCTGAGCAGAATCAACTCACTTTGAACAACTAAGGAAACTGGAACTATAGTTATTCTGACACAATTAAAATAATTGGAAAGCAGATGTTAAGTAACAAGAGGATCTGTTGCCCCCCAAATATTCTTAACTAGCTTTGGAAACAGATGCATCATTATGAAGCTATTTAAACACTTTTTTTACTCTGCCAGTAGTACATTGTAGGAAGGAGAGAGGAGGAAAAGTAGATAGCCTCAAACTTCAAAATGATGAAATTGAGATTATCCTCAGAGTTAAGTTATAAAATTAAGACTTAATAGATCTATATACATAAATTATCTGACAGAGACTGGAGGTCTCCCATGTCAGCAAGATCTGAATGTCATCTAATTGACTGAATTAATGGTTATAAATAATAAAAAAAATCTATGTGAAGGAGGGTTGGCCAGCTAATGAGGAAGAAACAGTCTCACTGAGGCAGAGTTTGGCAGTGCTCATCCTAGTTTATGCCAAGGCAAAAGGCCTTGCCAAGAGAATGTATGACAGTGTGGGCATCTGGCAATTACACCTTTATGTGGCTAGAAGGACATCAGGCTTCAGAGTATGAGGGTGTTAAACATTCAAAACTTACAATGAAACCACTTGTGATCTACCTACCTCCTTTACCAAGAGAACTCAACCATATCAGTTCCCCTCTGCCTAGGTGCACATGGGTAATTGCACTTCACCTCTTGAAACTTAGGTATATAGCAATTGATTTACTTTTGCCAATAAAATGATGTATCATTTCTTTTTTATATATTTTATTCCCAGGCCCTCCTCTCCCTTTGGCAGCCACCAGCTTGTTTTCTATATCTATTTGTCTGTCATTTCTTGGTGGAAGATTTTTAAAGACAATCTAAGATCCTTTCCACCTTGTTGAGGTAGCTCCATGAAGTGGAACCTTTGCCATCCTGGGTTCTTGAATGAGGATGCATAAAGCCAAAAATGCCCCACTACCCACAGCTACAGAATAGGAAGTCTGAGAGATAAATAGGCCTTGCTATTTACAGACACTGAGATTTGTGGTTGTCTGTCTCACCATAACCTAGCTTTCAATGGTACTTGATACAGGTAAGCTTAGGATTAGCATCCTGTCCCGCCTTTATCATTTCTGTATCAAGGGATAAAAAAACTAGTTAGCTCATGTGAGCATTTAGTCAGCTTAGAAACTTTCTCATTAAAATTTATAAACTCCAATAAGCATCTATTTATCTCCATTAGTGTCTTCTGAGCTTTGCTAATATGAATCTGTACCCATAAGTTTGATTGACTCTGGGATGCTGCCAAGCTGGTTTTTCAGCTTGTCAAAAACAAGCGTGACCCTGGAGCTTGGTGATTTTACCAAGGTAACTCCCCCTTTTTGCAAATTCTTTGAAGTAAATGGCTCACCTATCTAAGCTATGGCCATACCTATTTATTAAGAACAGTCAATAATAGTCACTGATGTTTTAAACTTGAACAATCTACTAGAGTAATATATTCCATGCATTTAAAAGGGGGGGGAGGAGGGAATGGAGTCTTAACACTTTATTATGTATCTATAATGCATCAGATCACATATGCATTTATGCATATTCTATTCTATAATTATCATGACAATCATGTAGGGTACATTTAATCTACTGTATACTCAATTTATAGTGGAGAGATACATAGGTCAGTTAGGTAATCTGATTGTAAAGATTATAGGGAGCCAGAATTTCAACCAGGTATTATGACTCTGAGTCCAGAGATCATTACACACTGTAAAGAATTTGATTGGATGTTTATTGTTCAGCTAGAAGAGACTCCTACATGCAATGATCTGATAAACACATCCCTATTTACCTTCTATCTATGGTACTTAATTTGATATACTTTGAATGCATCATATTTCTATTTTTCATTTTATTCATTAGCAAGAATGAACAATACCCAGTAATGACACTAAATAACATAATTCCTATGGAGCCAAAGTGAGTCATCTGCAATAATTTGCAAGAAAGACCCAAATAACTCTGAAGAATGATGACAGAATACACATTAGGACACAGATATGCTTAATTCTTTCCACAGTGGTTTACTCTGGCATTGTGGTCACTCACTTAATCAATATTGTTGTTTCTTGAATAAATAGCCAATATGTGCGGCTGTCAGAAGGCAAGTCTATAATATTTCTGCTTTATGGTAGAGAGGCAGAACAGCTGAGTGGAAATAGTTGTGTATACAGATGTCCTATCACTTTGCCACTATGTTTTCTGGTTCTCTTTGGTACCCCTAACCTTGACTATCTTTAGTCCTGGCCTCAGTACCCTTAATTCTAATTTTGATAATAGGGCTGGATTCTTATTACAGTAGTCTCTACACCCAAAAAAACGTTAGGTGGGGCCACAGAATTTTCACTTCCTAATGCCTTCAAGGTATTTGGTCCCCATTTTAGGTGACACCTTTAACTCATACCATACCCTGGGATCCTGGATCCCTCCTTAGGAAGAAAGAGACTTTATAGACTATAGCATCATAGCACTAGTTGGATCTCCTAATTTTTATACAAGCCTTAAAAGTAAGCATGTACATGTTAATGAAGGTCAACAGGATGTCACTGAAAGAGGATGGGATTGAGACTCAAATAAAAATTTATTGACAGATCAATAGGTTACCAAATCTCAGTCCTAATTTACTCATTAATAAGATAGAAATTATAGTAGTTACCTCACAGATTTGTGAGAAATAAATAAATAAAACAAAACCAATAGACCAGATGAATGTCCTAATATAGTATAGGCACTTAGAAGGTGCTTAATAACTATTAATTTTCATACCCTCTCCCTCTGTCAGTCAGAACAAATTGGGTTTGTTGTAAAAATACTGTGGCCCTGAAATCTCAGTGGCTTACTAGGGCTAAGGTTACTTCTCAGTTATGCTACATCATTTAGGGACCTAGACCAGTGGTTGGCAAAGCAGTTTGCCGCTCTGTTGACTAATGAGTTTGCTGACCACTGACATAGACTCTTGATTCCAATAATTACAGGCTGTTGTTTGTTCCTTGCGATTAAGCCCCTATCCCAGTAGTCAGCAAACTCATTACTCAACAGAGTGGCAAATCACGGCTCACGAACCATAGCCACAGTTTGCCGACCATTGATTGACCTAGACCAGTGGTCAGCAAACTCATTAGTCAACAGAGCCGAATATCAACAGTACAACGACTGAATTTTTTTTTGAGAGCCAAGTTTTTTAAACTTAAACTTCTTCTAATGCCACTTCTTCAAAATAGACTCGCCCAGACTGTGATATTTTGTGGAAGAGCCACACTCAAGGGGCCAAAGAGCCGTATGTGGCTCATGAGCTGCAGTTTGCCCACTTCTGACCTAGACTAACAGACTCCACAATTTGTAGTTATGTCATCTGGAACATGAGGCCTCCTTGATCTCTGTGTCAAGAAAAGAGCATACTTGCCCTGACTAGTTTTGCTCAGTGGATACAAAATCAGACTGTATAATGAAGGGTCCTGAGTCCAATTCTGGTCAAGGGAACCAACTTTGGTTTCAGGCTCAATCCCTGACCATGGTCAAGACATATGTATGAGGCAACCAATTTTTGCATTTCTCTCACCTAGATGTTTCTCTCTCTGTGTCTCTCCCCGTCACATCTACTCTCTTTAAAAATCAATGGAAATATATTCTTGGGTGAAGATTTTTTAAAAAAGAGAATACTGGAGGGAAGATGCACTGATATGCTTTGGCCTGGGGATGTCAGTTTTCCAGTCTGTTGGTCAGAGCTAGTCATAGGAACCAATTTAACTATAAAGGGTTTAAACAATATAGAATGGGAGATCAGAATAGCGCAACTCTCTTTTCCATAGCTTCTATATTTCTATATACAAAGTAGATTTTAATAAAGTATTGACTGATACAAATATTCTCTATGAGTAAATCTTCTAGAAATCTTCCAGTGAGGCTTAAAGAGCTGAGTTTTTTAAGATTATGCTTTATTAGATCATTCTCCCAACTAAGTTTAACCCAAAGTCAATGGGTTTTAGTTAAGATTGGCTAAAAGCCAACACACACTATTTCATTTTTTCCCTCTGAACAAAATGTCCAAAATTGGAGGCCTCTTCAAAGTGGTTGACTAGGCTAAATGATCTTGCTTTATCTGCTTTTTGATAGGTTCTTCCTAGGAGTATAGCAAGATTAAGTCCCCAAATTGCAAGGTGGTGTGAATTGCTGTAGTAATTATTTATATGTCTATGTGAGTAACAAGATGAATTCCATCTATTGAAAATAGATGTAAAAACTTGTCTAATAACAATTTTAATTCCAAGAGACATAAATGTAGGTGAACTTGAGGTAGGTATACCTGGAGTAATGGAGAAATCTCTACCTCTCTTCTCTTCTCTTCTCTCCTCCTCCTCTCCTCTCCCTTCCTCTCCCGTCCCCTTCCCTTCCTCTCTCTCTCTCTCTCTCTCTCTCTCTCTCTCTCTCTCTTTTTCTCTCTCTCTCTCTGTTCCATAACATCAACAAATAATAAATATATCTTCATGTGAGGATTTAAAAATATATTTTAATGACATTAAATAATTGATGGGAGAATTTTAACAGACTAAGATAGAAGAGATTTATTGGTTGGGGAAAACTGAAACATGTTCTAAATAAACAAGCATGGAGGCAGAAAGCTTCTAATAGAATCCAGTAAGATAATCCAATTTACTGGAAGAGGGTATTGTTAGAGGCAGGCTTAGACCAAAATAGAAATGAATTTAAATGCAGAGTAAACAGTTTTTTCTAAATCTGTAGGTATCAACAAAGACTATCTTTAATATTTGTGGTCTCTTGTTATCTCATTTCCTCATGTTCATAAAAGCAACTTCCAGCATTGCCACTCCTCCAATAACACAAAAGGAGAAAGCCAAACAGAACCAGAATTTAGTCATTTGAATTACAAGACAAGCTGTTGAAAGTTAAGATCCAGGAACAAAGGGAAACTCTAAGGAGTTTCATTATGACAAGGGAACTAAAAAGAAAATAGAGAAAGGAGGAGACCAGGAGTAGCTAAGCACCTAGTGACTTGACTGAGGAGAGTCCTTGGATCAGGGGAGTGTTTACAGGTGAGGTGGGAATTCTGAACATGACCTTCAGATCTGGCTGGAAGAAGTGCGGGTTTATTTAAATTTCCAGTATATACTTGCCACACTTATTCTTTTTTATAAGAATAATAGATGTATTTCATGTCTGATTAAATTATCTTCATCAAAATTGGACTCAACAGTTTTCTTCCAAACCTCCTACTTTCATTTTCCTAATGATGCTGGAGGTGTACATGAGTGAGGACCCTCCGCTGTTTGTGAGGTTCTTGGGGTCCAGCCAAAATAAGAATTTTCAGAAGCTCCAATGGAAGTATGATAGGTGATAAAAGATTTTATTTGTGTAAAGTTACATTTATCAGATGCCAAAGTTCCCTGCCCCTTAACCAGTCCTGAAAAAGGTGCAGCTGGGGTTGCAGCAGAGGCAGAAACAGGGTCAATGTCCACAATTTCTGTTCCCTATTGCATCTGGGTGTGGTTCAGCATTCAGGCAGATTACTGCCAGTTAGTCCATGTATGGAGCCCAACATGGCCATGCACCCTGTGAGTACAAGGGAGTGCAGCCCCCAGCAGAAGGAAGAGAGAGGGAGGGAGAGAGAGAGAAAATGAGCTCACTTCTTTGTTTAGAAGTTTAAGTATTTAGGTTTCTCAAGCTTGCTGTGGCCATGCCCACATGCCCAATACCTTTTTCCAGGTGTGATTGATAGGCAATTAGCCTCCTATGTCACTCTCACCTTGGACATACATCTACTAGTAAACTGCCTTTGTTCCAGACCTTTCTCCCATCAATTAGTAGGGAATAGGCTTGGAGAGTGTTAAATGTAGTTTTTTGTCAAAGCTGTAAAAATGGCATGGCTATACTAGGTAGTCTCCCCTTCCCTGTTATATAATAACCAGGTTTTTACAATGATATTACTAACTTCTCATTGGTACCATCATCCATCTAGTTATCCCAGTTTGAATTCCTAATTTTTTTTCAAACTCTTTTTTTGTGTCCCATATGTAATAAATATAGAAGGTCTTTTTTATATTTTCTCTCATATCCATTTCCTTTTGTTCTCGCCCCCACTACCATGACCCTAATGAACACCAGTGGCTTTTAACCATGGTGTTTTGACATGAAGCTTTGATATTCTTGTATGATGCAAAGAGCAATGATGTGGATTTTGAGAAATTGATTACTATTATTAAAAGCAAAGTTTGAACATAATATAGTTGAAAATTAACTTGCAAAGAGCTAAGCCTACCTCCATAGTAATGGGATTCTAACTTATCACATCCCTACTTACTCTCAAACACATTATTGAGGGTAGAAAAAGGGATAAAGTTACAGCTATTATAATGTGAATTGTATCTTCTCCAGGTTAGATCCTTGATCTGAATGAATGGGAATGTCATTCTTCAGTTCAGTTTTGGCAGATAAGTTTGTCAACAACAGCCAAACTACCACTTGGCCTACAATTTCCTTTTCTTTTCTTCATCTTATGCTGCCAGAAGATCATATTTTTAAGGACAATTCTCTATTAGTGTAATGCCTAAGCTTAAAAATACCCTGTGACTCTCTGTAACCTACAGAGTTTAGTCCAAACCTCTGAAATTGACATATCAATTTCAGCTCTTGTCCCCACTTAATTATTCAATGTCTAGTTACTAATAATTTCCTTCAGTTGCTGTTTATTTCAACCAAACCAAAATTCTGGCTCTACCTTTCCTCATTGATGGAAGTATGATGCTTGTATTCATGCCATTTTTTTTCTTTCTGAGATGCTTTTTATAAATATATTTTTATTAATTTCAGAGAGGAAGGGAAAGGGAGAAAAAGAGAGAGAGAGGAATATCAATGATGAGAGAATCATTGATTGGCTGCCTCCTCTTACTGGGGATCAAACCTGCAACCTGGGCATATACCCTTTACCAGAATAGAACTCGGGACCCTTCAGTTCACAAGCCAATGCACTATCCACTGAGCAAAACTAGCCAGGACTGGAATATTTTTGAATATTTTTCGTGAATCTGAATGTAACTTGGCCTTTAATTCTCAGCTCAAATTTTACTTCCTCCATAAACCCTTCCTAATCATTCATACTCAAAGTATTTTTTCTTTATGAAACAACACTTTCTATCATGTATTAGCATTATTTTTGCCTGAGGGAGAAAAGGATGATAAAGTGTAAAAGTAAGAGTAGTAAAAGAAAGAGGACAGCCACAAAAGTTTGGAAAAGAATAAAGAAAATGAAAAGAAAGAATAGAAGGAAAGTCAAGAAATTAAAATTAATTTCAGAATTCTTTGTAGGAATTCTATTAAGTATAAAAAAAACCTTTATCTGCCCTAACTGGTTTGGCTCAGTGGACAGAACATTGGCCTTCACACCCAAGGGTCCCAGGTTCAATTCCGGTCAAGGGTGTGTACCTTGGTTGTGGGCACATCTCCAGTAGGAGGTTAGCAGGAGGCAGCTCATTGATGTTTCTAACTCTCTATTCTTTTCCTTTCCTCTCTGTAAAAAATGAATAAAATATATTAAAAAAATCTTTATCAAAACTTGGGAAAATAGGATATTCAGTAGTTAATAAGAACATGAGCTTATAGGTAATAGAGAATGGATTCAAAATCTCAGTTCAATGATTTACTAGACCTGTGGTATTTGGCAAGATCTTTAGCTCACAGTGTTCTCTTCTGTAAAATGGGAAAGATAATAGCAGTTATATCAGAGCTTGTTATTAGAAGTAAGATTATATTAGCAAAGTGCAAAGACATAATCTGACACATAGTATCAAGTCTTATAAATGAAAAATGCTCATATGCAGTTAGAGATGTAATTTTACAATGTCCTTTAAAACAGGAGGATGATAGCTGGGGATCAGAAGAAGAATTGAGATATACATATTCTAAATTCCATTATTGTAAAATAACCAAGAGCTGGCCATTGTCAGGGATGATTAATATTCTTAAGTGAAATGCTCAGGAGAACTGAGTCCTGGTTTAATAACCTTCTAGCATCTGTTTAATCATAGCTCTTGATGACTTTCAGTGGAGATTAATTTTTGGTCCCTAGAAATAGACTACTGATAACATGACAGAAAATAAGCAGAATTGCAATTTGCTCTTGATCAACAGGAACAGACAAAAGGAATAGATGCCTGATCTAAAGAAGGATGGATTTAAAGAACAGATTGGAGGTACTTTGGGAAAATGTAAGCAACAGGAACAGGCAAAAGGAATAGACATTTGTTCTAAAGAAGCTTGGATTTAAAGAAACAAAGATGGTAGCATAGGTGAACACCTAAACTGCTGCCTTGCACAACAATTTCAAAACTACAACTAAAAGACAGAACAGATATCATCCAGAACCACAGGAAAGCTGGCTGAGTGGAAATTCTACAATTAGAAGGAAAGAGAGGGGCTCGTGGAGATTCAGAAGAGCTACAAAAAGCTGAGATACAGAGACATGTGCATGGAGAAAGCAGGTGGTGGCTGGCTTCTTCTGGTGAGAGGGAGACAGAGACTCCCGACTGCACTGAACCCCTTATCCGACTGCACTGAACCCCAGTTCTTGGTGAGACTCATATGCGGGAGTCTGGATTGTCATCAAAAGGGAGAAGCACATGGAAATTTAGGGGAGCTGCGAAAGGGCAGAGGTCTGGGGGTGCACACCCACTGCACGCAGAAAGGACAAACTGCTGATTGTGCCACTGGATTTCTCTAGCAGGCTGGAGATAAGAGCCTCCCAGCTGGGCTGAACTCCACTTCTGACTGCACTAAACCCCAGTTTTGGGTGAGACCCTGGGGATCCAAACTCATATGAGTCCGGAGAGCACAGGAACGGGAAAGGCAGAGGTCTAGAGGCGCACAGAGAGGGCTCCAGCAATTACCGAGAAACACTTGAGACGCAGGGTTCATGGAGGGCAGGGCTGACTGGAAGCCAAGGCTACCTGCTCAGGCCTGAGAGTCCACCCCTTCCAAACTCAACAGAGAGGCTTTTGCAATTTTGCAAGCCTTGTATCATAAGGCTGACTCCAGCACAGACACTCTCCCTGCGTAGCAAAAATGTGAAGACAAAGGAACAGATCACAAACAAAAGAAATGGAGGAAAACAAATGACTGGATATAGAGTTCAAAACCATGGTCATAAGGTTTTTTAAGAATTTCCTAGAAAAGATGGATAAATTTAGTGAGACCCAAGAGGAGATGAAAAAGGACCAACTATAGATGCAAAAGGACCAACTAGAAATTAAACATTCACTGACTGAAGACCTAATAGCAGACTAGAAGAATTCAAGAATCAAGTCAAAGATTTGAAATATAAAGAAGCAGAAAACACACCACTGGAAAAGCAAAAAGCAAAAAGAATACAAAAATGTGAAGATAGTGTAAGGAGCCTCTAGGTCAACTTCAAGCGTACCAACATCAGAATTATGGAAGTGCCAGAAGAAGAGAGAGAACAAGATACTGAAAACCTATTTGAAGAAATAATGACTGAAAACTCCCCCCACCTGGTGAAAGAAATAGACTTACAAGTCCAGGAAGTGCACAGAACCCCAAATAAAAGGAATCTAAAGAGGATCACACCAAGACACATCGTAATTAAAATACCAAGAGAAAAGAAAAAAAGAGAATATTAAAAACAGCAAGAGAAAAGAAGTTAATTACCTACAAGGGAGCACCCATACAATTGTCAGCTGATTTCTCATCAGAAATTATGTAGGTCTGACGGGAGTGGCAAGAAATATTTAAAGTGTTGAATACCAAGAACCTACAATCAAGATTACTCTACCCAGCAAAGCTATCATTCAGAATTGAAGGGCAGATAAAGAGCTTCACAGATAAGAAAAAATTAAAGGAGTTCTCACCACCAAACCAGTATTATATGAAATGCTGAAAGGTATTCTTAAAGAGGAGAAAGAAGAAAAAGGTAAAGATAAAAATTATGAACCACAAATACATATCTATCAACAAGTGAATCTAAAAATCAAGTGAATCAAAAATCTGATGAACAGAATAAACTGGTGAATATAATAGAATCAGAGGCATAGAAAAGAAGTGGACTGACAATTCTCAGGGGGAAAGGGATGAGGGAGGTACAGGGAGAGACTGGACAAAAATCATACACCTACGGATGAGGATAATGCCGGGGGAGGTAAGAACAGAGGGAGGGTGGGAGCCAAGTGGAGGGGAGCTATGGGGGAAAAAAGAGGAACAAATGTAATCATCTGAACAATAAAGATTAAATAAAAAAAAAGAAGCTTGAATTTAAAGAATAGATTGGAGGTACTTTGGGAAAATTAATAGAAACAGGTACATATGTCTCTATTTCTTCAAAGAAATAGAAACAGATGTACCTGTGGATAGTTCAAAAACCAATATAACCAATGATGTCTAGTTCTTTACGTCTCCCATCACCTTTCCTCTAGAGTTCTGGAGAGTAGGGATAATAACAGCTAACACAGCTCATTCTACTAGATCTTCCAAGTGGTGTTCATGTATGTGTGAACTCATTTAATGCTTATCAACTCTCAGAGATTGGTTCTGTTACTATCTTCATTTTTAATATTGTGAAATTGAGGCTCAAAGAAATTAAGATATTTACTAATTTACTGGAGTGGCCTAAAAGTTAGTGGTAAAGCTCTGGTGTGTGTGACACCCAGCAGGGTTGCTTCAGTCCTGTATACTAAATAATAAAGAGGTAACTTCTAGAGCCCTGAATCACCTCAGTGGTAGCATTACATAATTTCTATTGTTACCTTTTCTGCTTTTCAGTCAAGGACATACACACAGCAATAAATGAGAAGAAACATTTTGTCATCTCTAGGTCAGAAATTCCTGCTGAGACTATGACTTCTAAGTCATACCAACCCATTATGAAGACTGCAGTTAGCAGTCACAGCACCTGTGATGGTCTGTGACTATATTTAAAGGTGGTGTTGGTTAATGGTAAACACTGAATAGATGAGTGATTTAAAACTTTGGGGCCTTTCTTCATTGGTATGTTAGAGATACTGCCAATGTCTTTCTCATCTTCCTTATAGATCTATTGGGTTCCCTTGCTTATTCCTTGGGATATAGACACATTATTACAGTGCTGGAATAAACAGATGTTTGTCAACTAATTGGTTGTATGAATCATAATCAAAATACTTTGAATGACATACAAAGGTAATTATTTCCCAATTGCCAAAGGAGTTTTCAGAGAGAGTTCAGCAAGTCTAAGATGCCAGAGCTACTTCTCAATATAAAAACCTAAAGGGTGGGAAGAGATAGAATGTCCATGTCAGGGGAAGTCTGAAGCTAGATCAGGTACCATCAAGATGGAGGCCTAATCCAACATAGGATAGAAAAGGATGATATAATTGTATGACCACACTTTACTTGTTATACTCAAGTATCTATTACGACTCTATAGCAGCTCCCATAAAGTTACCAAATTTGAAAATTTGTCTATGAAGTGTTTCTGATGGCCAAGGCAAGTGATAGTTGCTCATAGCCTGTAATGTCTACCTCAAAGTTCTAAACATAATTTCAATTCCCACTTGCAGCCAAGTTCCATGGTTCTTAGAAATCATAGAAATGTTTTCTTGCTATAATCCTCTAAAATTCACACTGTCAACGTCAAACAGGTTTTCCACCTAATTTACTTTCCCTGGCAGTATGGCTTGCTCATTGACAAAGCTCCTTCCCCAAGATCCACATTCACATTTAAATATTTTTACTTTATCTCCTATGGCAACACTGCTCACTAGTTGTTGTTGTTTTTTCTATTGTAGAGATGGTTGCTAAAAAAAGGCTTGTGGCATTCTGGAGACTTTTAAAGAGACATTTTAAGAAAATGTGAAGTAAAAAGTTATGATCCGACAGAATTTATAAAATAAGGTGTTGATTTAATCTCACATAACAGAGATATAAACAAGTATTTTCAGGCTGAAAAATATCACATTTCAGAACACAGGTACCAATTGAGGTTTCCATTTATTATTTAATCCTATAGACTTGCATGTGCTGAAGAATTTTCATATCTATCCAACTACATAATCAATGATAATTTGATTAGTTTTTTGAAAACTACATTCAAGTATATCTGGAACCATCAGGAGAACTTTTGATCAGGCTAAGCAAATTATTGTTAGCAGAATGGATGAAAATAGTCATGGGAATGTAAAATACAGCATAGGGAATAGAGTCAATGATATTATAATAACTAGATGGTGCCAGGTGTATACTAGAAATATTGGGAGAACACTTTGTAAAGTATATAATTGTCTAACCATTATGCTGTGCACCTGAAACTAATACAAAATAATATTAAATATAAGCTGGAATTTAAAAATAAAAAATTAAAAAGACTACCTTTATCTATGACACATTTTTTACCTGAAAAGAGAATAGCGAAATCTAAGACTTTCTTCTAGAGTGGCTGCTCAGAAACTGTCCATATCAGGAAGGCCTAAGACTCCAGACATAGGGCTACCTCTAGGAGAGTGGACCCTGTGCTTAGAAACTGACCCAGAAATATGGGAAATAGTTAAGAATCAGCACTATATTAGGGGATTGGTTGCAGACTAGGAAGGTGATCTAGGAGAACAAAATGATGATGACCGGTTGATAAATATGGTTTCAGTACTAGGGCCAAGTGCAATGCAATAATTCCAGCCAGAAACTGTCCACAGGTATACTGACTAGTGGGTCGCAGAACCTCAGCTATGACTGGAAGAAGCAGGAGGCAGGCAGAGTCACCAGATCTCAGTGCTGGATGGCTTATCCAGGGTTATCCAGAATACAGTTGAAGGCCAAGTTTTACTTGCTCCAACAGTTTTCAAAGGAGTGTCACTGCCTAAATTCCATGCATTTCCAATCCGTTCTTCTTTTACAATCATTCTATGGCTTTGCATTGCCCTGAGACTAATCCCCAAATCTTTTAGCACCACACATTTTCTCTTCACTCTGTTTTTCTCCTACCCCTATTGAAACACACACACACACACACACACACACACACACACACACACACACATTAAAAACAACCCAATTATGTCATTGCTTTGTTCAAATATCCCCAAAAAGCTTTCCATTTAGAGATCCACTGTGTCTTTCAAGAGCTTATGTAATCTTCCCCCAGACCATCTATGACCTCATTTCTTACCACTCTCCCCCTGGTCACTCGCTGTTCCTCTGACACAATAGTTACTGCCTCAAGGTCCTTGTGCTTTTGGATTCCTATATCTAGTTATCTTGTCTTGTTTTCTCATCTTCTCCAGGTCTCTGCTCAAAATATTATATCTGAGTCATGGACGCCTATCATGACCATCCTAACATAAAGGTTCCACCTCATTCAAGTGTACAGAGAACAATCATTCCCCTTCTCCTGATTTATTTTCCTTTCCAGCATTCAATATCACCTTCAAATATATAGTATTTAGCATGTCTCTCCTTCAGAAGAAAAGGGACTTGATTTTTTTCATTTTATTGACATGTGTGGAATAAAGGGGCCACGTGCTAACCTGACAAGCTCAGGGAAGGCCTGCATGGTGGTCTTGCAAACTCAGAGACCTAAAGTAACCTCAAAGAATGGTCTAAAATTAAATTTTAACTAAAATCAGTTATGGTGGATAGTTATGTCCTAGATCAGTATCTTCACTGACAAGGTCAACCTTTACCTTAATTGATCCTATTTGTCTTTTTGCATCTATAATATAACACTAGAGGCGTGGTGCACAAAATCTGTGCATGGGGGGTGAAATGGGGGGGACAGCCTGTGTGTCCCTCCACCCAGCCTGCACCCTCTCCAATATGGGACCCCTCCAGGGATATCCAATTGCCTGTTTAGGCCCAATCCCAGTGGAATCAGCCTAAACAAGCAGTTGGACATCCCTCTCACAATCCAGGACTGCTGGCTCATAACTGCTTGCCTGCCTGCCTGCACTAACCACTACTGCCTGCCAGCCTGATCACCCCCTAACCATTCCCCTGCCAGCCTGATCAATGCCTAACTGCCAGCCTGGTCAACCTCCCATTGCCCCTCCCCTGCCAGCCTGGTTGCCCCCAACTGCCCTCCCTTGCAGGCCTAGTACCACCACCACCCGCAACTGCCTTCACCCGCAGGCCTTGTCTCTCCCAATTTCCCTCTCCTACAGGCCTGATTCCACCCCAACTGCCCTCCTCTGAAGGCCTGGTTGCTCCCAACTGCCCTCCCCTGCTGGCCTCATCGCCCACAACTGCCCTCCCCTGTCAGCCATCTTGTGGTAGACATCTTGTGTTCATATGGGGTGGCCATCTTTGACCACATGGGGGCTGCCATCTTGTGTGTTGGAGTAATGATCAATTTGCATATTACCTCTTTACTATATAGGATATTCTTGAAATGTATGAGTAACTTGTAACTTCCCTTTTTCCAGACCCCTTCAAAACAACCTAATGTGCCTGGGTGCCAGGACAAATACCACAAATTCCTTCATTGTTGTCATGTTCATTGTTTCTGCATCCACCTAAGTACCTGTCTATCATTTTATTTTTTATCCAATTTCAGAGGTTCTCCCTTGGCCCCATCCCTGCCTGCTTTGCTTTTTCCCACCTCTTTAGTCTAACACCAATGGATTTCATGTAACCCACGAATGTCCCTCCTTAGATTGCAATGTTTAAAAATAAGAGGAAAACCTGCCATTCTCTGGAACATTATCTCAATTCGTTGATGTTCTGCTTCCAGCAATTGTTGACAGTTTGACTGAAATAAACACACTAAAATTATTTACAGGTTTGAATTTTTTTTATGTTAACATGTGTCATTAGTTCCTTAAACAGTAGCTGCTAGACACTCATGAAGTCTTTGTTGAATAAATGAACAAATGAATGATGTTAGCTTAGTTATCCTTTATTTTGAAAAGACTCATTGTCTGCCTTTAGAGTTGGTGAAGTTTGCCTCCTCTGTATTGTGCTTATTGCTATATTAACACCAAATGCACTCACACTAGACAGAATGACCGCCCTACTGTTCTCTAAACTCTGAGAAATCATGAACACAGCCTTTCTTTCTCAGGTAGATGTGGGACATAGTAAGTGATGATCATGTATGTTCAAAGAATGAGCAAAGGGCTATGAACAGGCACAGCATCACAGGCATAGGTACTGATGATTCCTCTGAGCTAGTGAATTAGTGCTCCTCACATTCTGCTGGGTCATGTCCACTTCCAAGGTCCAGAGTAGGGATGAATCTACAGATAGAGCTTGGGTAAGGATCTGGAACTGAGGATCAGGATGGTTATTATATCCTCTGCCTTCTTAAGTATCACCAGGCATCTAAGCTGTGCTAAGCTAACCTGAGCTGAGCACCTACCTCTGAATAGGTAGTGACAATATTCTGGCTGCTCGTAAGAAATGGGTTCCCTAAAACTTCCTGGCTGCCTACATAAGGACACTGAAGTTTAGAACATAACGATATCCTGAACCAAGAGTTCATCACCTTTTCTTCCAGGTGCATGTTTTCTGAATAGCCTGGAAGAAACCTGCTTTGCAGGGATCATAAATCACTGGTAAACAATGGCTGTTAGATTCTTAGATGTAGGCTATCATGTGGCTTGGTGTGAATTCTTTAGGTTGTCAGCGGGATAGAACACTTGAGTCAGAGTGGTGAGTTCTAATCACTGGTGTTGGTGGTTGCATTTTGTCCCTGCTAAGTGGATGGACCACAGAGTAAGTAGCCTTTATCTTAATAATCAGCTACCAAAACAATCCCAACTTTTAGAGTATGCATATCTCCTGTCACTGAATCTGGATTCTTTATAATCTTGGCAGACAAGATACATTTTGGAGTAATTGGTACTCCAATGAATACTTTTATTATTATTCAGTCACTGGGTTATCATATAAGAGGAAAAGTAAGAGCCTTCCTACTGAAAAATACACAAAAACAGTCCAGGGGACAATTCCTTCTACATTAAAAATAACCCCTAGCTAGCCAGCTGGTGTGGTTCAGTGGTTGAGCATTGACCTATGAACTAGGAAGTCATGGTTGCATTTCTGGTCAGGGCATATGCCTGGGTTGCAGGCTGGATCTCCAGTGGGGTGTGTGGAGAAGCCAACTGATCAATGATTCTTTCTGATCATTGACATTTATATCTCTATTTACCTCTCCCTTGCTCTCTGAAATCTATACAAATATATATTATTTTATTAAAAAATAATTTCTAAAGTTTACTTAGCATTTTGTGCTTTCCAAAAATCTTTCATTTTTGTTACCTTATTTTGTTCTCATATGATTCACAGTCTGCTAGAAAAAATGGAAGTCCCATGAGAGCTGTGACTTAATAATTAGCTTTATATTGTATCTCTAATGTCCAGACCAGTACCTAGGTAGTGACAAATTTTAATGAAGGAAAAGTCTACTTATTTACTGTGAGACAGTAAAAGAAATATCTCAGAGTCAGAAAATGATGGTGAAGAAATATAGGTTAATGAGTAGTAGAAATTTAGGTTTGAATTTTCCCTTTACTATCTGACCAGTTCTCTGATCATGGGTAGTGCTTAAACTCTGATTCTCAGTGGCCTCACTTGTTAAACAAGTAGATAACAGCACTTAACTTTGCCATGTAGATTAAATAACAAATATTAAAGTGTTCAGCACAAGGTTTGCATATAGTAGATATCCAATTAATATTAGTATATTTTCCTTTTTCTTCCCATAGGAGAGATATGAATAAATTGCTATGGGATTTCAGAGGAATTATGATATTCATTTTTTTAAATATGAAACCTGAGAGTCTTAAGACATTAAATGACTTGCCTGCAGTCACACAGCTAATAAGTTCTGTGCTCTCCCAAACCCTAGATTATTGTTATTAAAATTATACCCCATGGCCTCTACAGATTTACAGTTGAGGCTCCACCTGAAATACCTTAGATTTGAGATTCTGTCCCACTATCCAATCAGAAAGACAATGCTTTTCTAAGACAGATAGGGACCGAGGAGTTACAAACCCAGAATGTCATTAGATTCTCTATGAGCATCTTACTATCTCCAAAGAAGACCCCCTAAGGAAATCTCTGAAATTTTAAGTCAAGCAAAATTATAAACTCATTTGCCCTCCACATGGCTCACATAAAACTAATTAGAATTCTTATATCATGAATTTGGGAATCTCAGAATTCATATAAAACATGCTTATTATTTTGCATAATGAAATATATCAACCTCCATGGAAATTAAAGTAACTAATCATCTCTTATCACTGACACTCAAATGTCATCACACCTCTGCCGAATGTCAGTTCTGTTCAGGTCCTTCATGGGTCTACATTCCCTGGACCTGACAGGAGGCAGCCACACAGGTCTCAGGGAAGAAGCTGTGGCTTCTAACCAACTGGCAATCAAAATGCAAGACACACAGAGGATGGGACGGAGGCACTCGAGGTAAGAAAGCAAATGACTACAAATGACAAATGAAAAGACAGTCATTTTCTACATGACAGCTTCCCACAGATTGTTTCTGAAGGTAGACCTGCTCAGCAGAGTGGAAACTGTGATACTCACTGCCTGGCTACCAATGCAGTGCATCTTCTGGCACTAAAACTAAGAGATAACCTGTGACAGGCAACAGCAAATTGGCTTTGCAATGTCTTGGTATTATATTGACCACTTCTGGGGTTTGGGTTAAATTTTCAAAACTGCTTACATTCCTGAGATCCAAAAAGGACCTATGTAATAGGGTAATTCAGTCCATCCAATGTTAAGGGGCTGACTGGGTGCCAGGTGTAATGTGTCGGTTCAGGGGTGGCAGATGAGTCAATCATGATCCCCATCCTAATGAAATACAGCTTCTGAGACATAAGCAAATAAGAAACCAAAACATTCTAAAGCTCTGATAAAGAATCAGACACACCATATCAGTAACAATAGTCAATCATCTAAATAGCATGTTAAAATTACTGGCCAAAAACCAAAATCAAAACATAATAAAGCCAAAAAAAAAAGTGTAAATGGAGGTTTTGGCTGAAACAACAAAGCGGTAATCTCTTTTGCCAAAATAAAGCCCTACTTTTAAAAATGATAGCAAATGAGCCTTGGCTGGTTTGGCTCAGCGGTTAGAGAGAGTGTCAGCCCTCTGGACCCAAGGGTCTTGGATTCAATTCTGATTAAAGGCATGTACCTCAGTTGCATGTTCTTCCCAGGCCCTTGTGATGCTGGAGGTAACCAACTGATGTCTCATACTCATCTCTCTCTCTCTCTCTCTCTTCTTCCTCTCTCTCTAAAATATCAATGGAAAAGATATCCTCAGATGAAGATTTAAAAAAAAAATTATAGCGATTGAATGTTTCACTGGCCATTATCTAAAAATCGTAATCCCTGGCATTCTTAGAACATCCTCGAGTTTTTTAACCACTTTCTTACAAACTATCTTTCTTAACCCTCATATGTATCAGGTATCGTTTTCTTTATCCCTGCAGTTATGACACTGAAGCAATTAGAAATAAAGTGATTAATACAGGTCATAGAGAAAGGAAAAGGTGAAGCTGAGGTTGGAGGCAGGCATATGAGGGACAAATATAAGATTTGTTTTCAATACACTACAGGATGAGTTGATTAAGGACACATTGACACATAGTATCAAAGCTATGCCTGGAACCTACATTTTGTAATTTGGGTTGCTTCCACCACAATGCTGATTCTTACTTACTGTTTCATCCTTAGTAATCTGTTTAAATATAAATGATGTTGCCTTAACTCAGTGGTCGATAAACTCATTAGTCAAAAGAGCCAAATATCAGCAGTACAACGATTGAAATTTCTTTTGAGTCAAATTTTTTAAACTTAAACTTCTAATGCTACTTCTTCAAAATAGACTGGCCCAGGCTGTGGTATTTTGTGGAAGAGCCACACTCAAGGGCCAAAGAGCCTCATGTGGCTCGTGAGCTGCAATTTGCCCTAACCAGGTTAGCTCAGTGGATAGAGCCTCAGCCTAAGGACTGAAGAGTCCCAGGTTCAATTCCAGGCAAGGGCATATACCTCAGTTGTGGGCACATTCCCACTGGAGGGTGTGCAGGAGGCAGCTGATCAAGGTTTCTCTCTCATCCATGTTTCTATGTTTCTATCTCTCTCCCTTCCTCTCTGTTACATATTTTTAAAAAATAAAAATAAAAATACATATAAATGATGTTCTTTTTCAAAGGTTTCCATAGTTGAGTGCTTAGTTCCCAAACCTGATATTGCATACCTGATGTCAGTGACCTTAAGTAAGTTTCTTCAGCTCTTTGAACCTGAATATCCTCATCTATAAAAATGGGATAATGATATCTGCCTTACATGGCTGTTTGTGCCTTCCTGTTAATGGCAGATTTTATGTTGAATATCCATTTAATCCACAATACTAGTAGACTAGTGACCATTTAGCAGTTCAAATTCGCCCAGGGACTCAGAAATGCCATACTTTTACCAGCCACATCTTATGACCTTTATTCCACAGAAGTGCTAAAACACAAGGCCTATATTATGTATTACAAGTGCAATCTACAGACCCATGGCCACACTGCTTAGCAAAACTGCTACACTCTACTAAGAAATCCTTGCCACCTTAATGGCCATCAGATAAAAATGCTTGACTGGTCAAACAGAAAGCAAAGATGAACTGTTTTACTTCACTTGAGAGCTTCAGGTTGGCATTAAATATAAACATTTTCCAGGTTAGCTGATCAATGTAGATACTTTTTTTTTTAAATTCTCTCTCCTCCTCCCTCCTACTTTTACCCCTCCTCCGACCCTTCCCCCTCCTTCCTTCCCTCTCCACATGTGTGTGCACACACATTAACTACTTGTTTTAAACTGCCCACACATGCTAAGTGTAGACACTAGAGTCAAGTTTCTTAAGTCCAAATCTAGTCTCTGCCTCTCACAACCTGTGTGATCACTCACTCATTCATCTACTCATTTACTAAAAATAATTACTGATGATCTATGTGCCAAGCATTGCCACTATTTCTAGGGATACAGAGTGAATGAGAGAGAGGCCCTTCTCCTCAAGGAGATCACAATGGAGAGAAAAGGCCCAAAGAAAATAAACTAAACATGGCCATGTGATAAAGTGATTTGAAGAGGGATTATTAGATAGGATTTTTTTTAATCTCCTTAAATGGGTGATATTTTAGTAGAAACCTGAAGTATGAGAAGAGCCAGTCACCCAGGATATTTCCTGGCAGAAGAGCATTCTGCTCTGAGCTCAGCTCTTTCCTGATGGGGTAATGGGAAGGGGTGAGGCTATTCACACTCACATGATTTTTCAGCCAGTGTTGTTTAGTTTCAAAAGTGGCAAAAAAAGAAAAAAGAGCAAACAAATGATTCTGGCTAAGTTAAGGGAAAAAATTATTGCTAGAAAATTGGATAAAGAATTGATGGAAACCTTAGAGAACTAGCTCAGACAGACACAAAAATTGAAAAAGCCTCTGGGGATATGGCAGGAAGTGTGAACCAGCCTGAGTCACCCAAGCATCCTTTGCCCAAGGCAGGTTAAGGCACCTGAATTACAGCACCAAGGAAGTAGCGCTATTCATTAGGATTGGGGAGAACCAAGCAAAAAACATGTGAAAGTCAATCCTCACACCCTTTAGTATGATTCAAGGTCTACAGTACATTGGGGCCAGAAAACCTGATCAACAATTGAAAAACTAATGAACCCCAAAGCAATATAGCACAAATGGTGAGAACACCTATGCTAACCAACTTTTCCAGGTGGACAGAAACTTGCCCTAAAGAGACTTAAAAGCCCTTATTGCCTGATCCAGATGATATTATAAAGAGCAATTTACAGAGATATTTGAAAAGGCCCTATTGTAATTCTCATTTAACTGGTGATTGTTTAATTCAGCTCATCTGAGTTCAATGTGGTTTTTGGCAAGTGAATTCATCCCATTCCACCCCCCCCCCACCCCCCGAATCCAGTTTCTTTCTCCTTTGCCCCATAGTAGGTTTTCAAACAAAAGCTAGGCCCAGCTGGTGAGCATCGACATATGAACCAGGAGGTTATGGTTTGATTCCTGGTCAGGGCACATGCTGGGGTTGTGAGCTTGATCCCCTAATATGGGGGCATGCAGGAGGCAACAGATCAATGATTCTCTCTCATTATTGATGTTTCTCTCTCTCTCTTCCTATCTCTTCCTCTCTGAAAAAAAATATTAATATATTTTATTGATTTTTACAGAGAAGAAGGGAGAGGAAGAGAAAGTTAGAAACATCAATCAGCTGCCTCCTGCACACCCCCTACTGGGGATGTGCCTACAACCAAGGTACATTCCTTTGACCAGAATCAAACCTGGGACCTTTCAATCCACAGGCTGAGACTCTATCCACTCAGCCAAACCAGTTAGAGCAAAATATATATATTTTATCAACTAGTAATCCTGGGATGTGGACACAATATTTCCAAAGCTTCTATTTCTTGCCATCTAACTACTCCAATGAGGAAAACTTAAATCCCCAAATAAAAAAATACATATCTTAAAGCATTAAATTATAAACATATATACAAAATATATATAAAACAGTCATTTATCTGCTAGATGGATTCTGAAATGTTTGCAGAACAAATGGTAAAATATCTTAGGTTAGGGAGCCAGTAGGAAACATTGAACAGAGCTGATAATGTTTGAAACTGAGTAATGGGGGAAAGAGGTTAATTAGTTTCATTATAGGATTCTTTCTCCTTAATGCATTTACTTTTGCTTTCAATACCTCATCTCGGAAATTGAGATAAAAATCTTTTGCTTACCTGATGAAGATGTGAGAAAAGTCAGGTGTATGTAAGTGTTTATAAACTTTCAGTGCAATGTGATAGCAAGGGGTTTATCTGTAATGATAAGAATTGGACTAATACCTCTAAATTAAATTTTAGCTCTAAAATCTTCCTCAATGATATAATTACCTGGTCAAGATACCATGCAAGCAATTTTTAAGGGGACATATATGATACAGTGTAAGACCATTAGAATAAAGGTGGAAGACTTATTTTTAAGCTTTAAACATTTGATAGCTAAGAGGCTTTTGGTTTCAGATCCTGCTTCCCTCTCACCCCCTCCATGTTATGAACTAGGTGACCTGCCTCACTTTGAAGTTTTTTCATTTTAAAATTCTCTGAGTATTTTCTAGGCACCTTTGCTTCTTTATTATAAGTCTAGATGTTATCCAGCCCTCTAAGGATCTTACTTTTAAAGAAATGGAAAACACAGAAATAGGTGAATAGTGAAAGGTCAGAAAAAGAGAAAAACACTCAAATTCAAAGAAAAACAAACAGAAAAATAAATGTATCAACATTCCCATCTCAGGAAGTATCAATATAAATGTATCAAAATAAATGTATCAACATTCTCATCTCAGGAAGTGGGAAGGAAGGTAAGGGATAAGCATCTAATCAGAATGATTAGGAAAGATAAAGGCAGAGAACTGACAAGAACCAACACCTGCAAAGTGGAACTGAAGTGATTCTCCTATTAGACATCCTGTCTTCCTAGAAATGGTGATTCTAATAACGACTTGGAGAGCGAGGCCATACCAATAATGATTTGAAGAATAGCGAATGTTTGTGGTATAGAAAAGACAAGTAGCTGGTTGGAAAAGTGGGGGCTGGATGTACCATAATTTCCTAGGGAAGAGGCCACTTGCAGGAGTGTCTTGGGGTAGACAGAGAACTGCTCAAAGAGAAGGAAACTGCTTTGTTCATATCTGAATACCCAACAATATTTTATAGTGCTGTCTCAGATTTCAATGAGTTATTATGTGCAAAAGACCTAATAATGGCTATGATAGAGTAGATGCATAATAAGTGCCCCTGGATTACAGTTTGGGGAAAGACTGGTGAGTAAAGAGTGAAAATTATTTGAAGCAGGTGAATTGCATCTCAGAGTCAAACCTTCTGAAAGGCAGCCTGCTCCCAGGGGCACCCACTGGGAGGGGTACCCTGCCTGGGTGCTCTGGGGACCAAGTATTTTCACAGTGTCACAGGTATGTTCATGAGAACAGATGAGATGAGAGACTGTTGTGGCCAAGTCACCCTCCTCTCCAACTGAGCAATCCGTTTCTGCCACGGGTTCCAGCTACAGGGCTAGACTGCCTATTAAGTTAAAGTGATAGTCCTTAAAAAAAAGTCTGATTCAGCAGGTTCACCAGTATTTGCATTTATCTTAAAACTTTAATAGATACCCAGACATATTTGTAAAATGGGCCTCAATGAACAAATTGAAATATTATTCCGTAAGCATAACTGTATCATTCTTATCCCCAGAACTTAGGTTGCTAAGGTGTCTTTAAATTTTGGGACTTCTGCATGTTTTACTTTTTTCTTAGCTTACCATCTACTCTGTGATGAGGCTGCTCTGAACTCTGATGAGTCTGAGTGTGACTGAAAATTTGCTTATGACTGCAAAATGGATGTAAGTCTTCCTCAAATGTGGCATTAATATAAGTGTTGAAATAATAAAAACACAAATGGCTACTACTATGTGCTGTACACTCACCATGGATCGGATCCTTTCCCAGGCCTTTTTCATGTTACTAAATGTTATCTCATTTAATTTCCCTGTAAAATAGTGGAATGATGCCAAATTTTACAGATGAGAAAACTTATCTGTAGGTGTTAGGCAGAGCCCAAGCTTCAAGCTCACATTTGCTTGATACAGAAGTTCCTGATCTCCCCACTATGCTCTTCCCCTCTAAAAGGTTAAAAAATTTTAAACACTTAGGTACGAACTTCCAATTAGGGAAGTAAAGGCATGATTATTTGAATTCACAATGCCATATCCTACCTAACTTCTAAATGTTTATCTTAATAGGAGCCATTCTGGGCATTATTAGTTTTCAATTATTAATAACATCCCTTTTATTATCCAACACTCATAACTAGACATTTTAGGCCAGTGTATGAAACCTCATTACTTATTTATCAAAGATACAACTTAAGCCTGACTTCAAAGATAAAATCTGAAGTTGTGCTGACGTAATTGCCAATATTCTTTTTCATCTGAAGAGTATCTCCCCTCCCCCGCAGCTTAAAACCAAACATTGAAAAGTTGATTAAAAGGCAAAGTAAGACATTGTGTCATATATATTTAGGAATGTCAACCAACTTTTTTTAAAAAAAGACATTTTAACACTGAAATCTCCATGGAGCATTAGTTTTTGTCAGAAATGTAAGTGATGATCCAAAAGATCCTGTATAGATAATGGCATCACTTCTCGGCCTTTTGGCTAAAATCAAATTTAGATAATAGAGGCTGACAGTTTGAGATTATCCTTAAAAAAAAAATTACTCAATGCATTGACTCAATGGTTTAGCAGCAACATCTATGGGTTGATTCTAAAATTTGGTTGTTCTTAGATTGGGTGAGTCACCCATCCTATATGATAAAAGCCTAATATGCTAAGTGTCTGGTCTTTAGTCATCCATTCAACTAATCAAAGCATAATATGCTAATGGTATGCTTAGGCT
>JAAGEH010000005.1:10232083-10264710 GCA_011751065.1 Lasiurus cinereus
ACAAATAAGTGCAAATATAACCCTCCCTCACCACATACCTGCATATGAACATACACAAACTTTTGTTTCCGTTGTTATGAAGTATTATGTGTTTGGCATTCACTTTCATATTTTTTAGATTAAATTAGCCAAAATTGCCAATGAGTTGGAGCACTACACTTGGATTTAGGAGAACTGGCTCTGTTGGTATCTTCTTATAGGATACTTAATCTTTCTATGCCTCAGTCCTGACCATGATGAAATGGTTATATTAAAGACATATCCTGTTTATTCCACATACCGAGTATTAAGGAGTAATGGAACAGGAGCAATGCTCCAACTTGGTATAGGGTATCATAATGTAGGGAATAAAATTTAAATTGTAACTTTTAAATAAAAAGTAAGAGTTAGTGAGCACGTACTATATACCAAACATTTGTAGGCAACCTCTCATTTGTCTTCACAAAATTCCTGTGAGATAGATACTATTTCCATTTTGTCACTAGGCAACCTGAAATATAGCAAGGTTACACAGCATTTCTAAGACTCCAAACCTAGTAAAAATCACTGTAGGCTTTGAAAGAGATGCTAAGTTTAGATTCTAGTTCTATCATCTATTGGTTAAATAGCTTTGAGCAAGTGTTTAAATTTTGCCAACTTCATATTCCTTATTTGCAAAATCAGGAAGCTAACATCTGTCTTGCAGGACTCTTATAGGTACCAAATGGAATAAAATGTTTCTAGGGTAGTACCTCATGTTAAGCAACAAAGATGGTAGTTTATTATCATTATTATTACTACTATTGTCATTATTTATTAGTAGCAATAGTAATAAAAATGTGAGTTATTTTCAGATACCTTAGAATATAGCTTGTGACTGTTGTTGAGATTTGGGAAACAAGAAATGCCCTGGGTATACTGGCAGGATAATATGTAAATAGAGAATGATATACTTTAAAGTCTAATATTGTACATCTTGTTCTAACTTTTCAAAAGAGACTGTTAAAGGGTGCAATTGGCAGAATAAATTCCCCCCAAAGATGCCCATGTTCTAATCCCTGGAGTGAATATGTTATCTTCCATGGCAAAAGTAACTCTGCAGGCAGATTAAATTCAGGGCCTTGAGATGCAGAGATTATCCTTGGTTATTCACAGCAGGGCCAGTGTTATGACAGGGTCCTTAAAAAAGTCAGAAAGGGCTATGTTTGGACTGAAGCTGAGTTGGAGATAAATTTAAGGATGCTATGCTTCTGGTTTTAAAGATGGAGTAAGGGTCCCTAAGCCAAGGAAGGCAGCTGTCCTCTTGGAAGTGAAAAAGGCAAAGACACCGATTCTCCTTGAGCATCTTCAGAAGGCACTGAGCTCTGCACGCACCTTGGTTTTAGCCTAGTGAGACCCACTGTGAACCCCTGATATCCAAAACTGCAAGGTAACAACACATTTATGTTATTTAAAGCCAAAAATGTGTGGTTCCTTATAAAAGGTAAATGATGATCATATGTCTAACATCTGAAAGGAGAAAAAAAAATTAATAATTTATTACAAGTTAAAAAACTGCCCAGAAAAGATAATATGCAAGCAGATGACTGACAATCACTCTGCTGCCTCACCCTGTCTATCCTTAATGGAGATGGCTGTTATGGGGTAACCATGGTTTCAGGGTATCAGTGGTTACGGTCATTGTACTTTTCTTGCTCTAATCCTCTGACCATCCCATAATCTTCTTTATTAAAATATGGTTTCCCAAGTAGATGTTTCTATTGAAAAGATTGGCTGAATTGCCAATAAAGTTTCCTGCCCATAGACAGGATTATCCCTCACTGCAGTTTAATTGATCGGCCTCAGATTTTTTATTCACTCATTCACTTACGTATTCAACAATTATTCACTAAATCTTCGCATG
The DNA here is from genome assembly GCA_011751065.1 of Lasiurus cinereus. Taxonomy (NCBI): domain Eukaryota; kingdom Metazoa; phylum Chordata; class Mammalia; order Chiroptera; family Vespertilionidae; genus Lasiurus; species Lasiurus cinereus. The sequence continues at coordinate 10,233,966 of JAAGEH010000005.1, forward strand.
TGTCAGGCATAGCATTCTTGCAGATGCAGAAATACATCAAACCCAGTCCCTACCCTCATGTAGCTCACAGTTTGATGAGGGAAATAGTCTGAAGAGCTGGAAACTAGCAATCAGAAGGCAGTGTGGTCAATGCTGAGACAGGGATAAATGCAGGGTGCTATGAAAGCACCAGGAGGGTAGCTAACTCAGATTTGTGGAATCTGGAAAGGCTCTGAAAAGAAGTAATGTGTACATTGAGATTAGAAATCTTATTAACTTGGTTAACAAGAGTTGATACTTTGACCTGATCACTTTTGGATAGACTGAAAAAATTGAACTTCTGACTTTGCAGAGCTGAAGAACTAGATGCTAACAAATAATAATACTGAGTGTAGAGTGCTACTGGATTGACTGTCTGACATTTCTAAAGTATCTTTACATATAACATTTTATATAATACTAGAGGCCCGGTGCACAAAATTTGTGCATGGGGTGGGAGGTTCCTCAGCCCAGCCTGCACCCTCTTGCAATTTGGGTCCATTCGTCTGCCTACCTAATCACCCTTAACCATTCTACCTGCGTGCCTAATCTCCCCTAACTGCTTGCCTGCCTGCCTGATCACTCCCAACCACCTCTGTCTTGGCCCCCACTGCCTTGGTTTTGTCCAGAAGGTGGTGTGGCTGTCTGGTCTAATTAGCATATTACACTTTTATTATTATAGACTAGAGGCCCAGTGCATAAATTCGTACATGGGGGTGGGGTGGGTGAGTCCCTCAGCCTGACTGGCAATCAAGGCAGCTAGTGGGAGGGACTGTGGGAAGTTGGCTAGCCACGGGATGCTGGCTGTGGGAGTGCACTGACCACCAGGAGACAGCTCCCGCATTGAGCATCTGCCCCTTGGTGGTCAGTGCATGTTATAGCTACTGACTGGTCGTATGATAGCAATGGTCGCTTAGGCTTTTATATAGAGAGATACTGTATAAATATCAAACATTATAAAACTAAAATGTCCTTAGGAATAATTAGATTTTGACTTGCTTATAGATCTTTTAATTCAAGGCAAAGAGAATATCATGCTATGTACTCTAGAAGCCTGATAAGTTTCTATCAAGGAAAGACTTCAAAACAAGTCCTTCAATCTTAAAATGTATCCTAAGAAATGGGATAAATTAGTTTAGGGTCATGATTAAATTTGTAATATGCACTAACTGTATTCTCAATTCAAACTTGATTTATGCTTTATTAGAAACAATTAGATGTCTATGTATCACTGCTTCCAATGAAACTCTTAAGATATGGTTGGGAGAAGATAAAGTTGTTTTCATACTTGGCTAGAAATTTCAGTTTGTCTTATACAAATTATCTCAGGCCTAGCCAGTGTGGCTCAGTGGTTGAATGTGGACCTATGAACCAGGAAGTCACAGTTCTATTACTGATCAAGGCACATGCCTAAGTTGCAGGCTCGATCCCCAGTGTGGGACATGGAGGAGGCAGCCGATCAATGATTCTCTCTCATCATTGATGTTTCTTTCTCCCTCTCCCTTCCTCTCTGAAATCAATAAAAATATATTACAAAAAATAAAAAAGAAAGAAATCATCTCAGATCTATAAAAGTGAAACTTTATTGGGTAATTCTTTTTCTAAACTATTCATGCTTAGCAAACAAGATGAAACTATTTGATTTCTATAATATAGACCTAGACCTAGATAGTTGATTCTCTGTAAAGCAGTCAAAAGGATACATTTCAGAACACAAATCACATCATTTTACTCTCCTGCTCAAAAACCTTCCCACTGCTTTCTTATCTCATTCTTACCACAAGTCCTTACTTTGGTTTATAAAACACATACATATAATAGCTTCTAATGTTATTCATCTAACTTCCACAATATATCTCTGACCTCACTTCCTATCATCATTATTCCTGTTCATTGTGCCATACTGCCTTTTTTGCTGCTCTTTGACATAGTAGTCATGGTCTAGCCTCAGGGCCTTTGCACTATCTGTTGCCTTTCATTGGGACACTCCCATTATGTGCATATCTAGATTTCTTATTTTTTTTAGGTCTTTTCTCAAATGCAGAAATCTCTTCCCTTCCCTTTCTATCTAAAATAGTCCTCACTGCCATCCTTCCCACTACCACTTTTCCTACATCATCATTCTTGTATTCTGTTTTTTTTTTCATAGTATTTGCTATTATCTGGCATTATATTATGTATATGCATATTTATTGTTGGTCTACTCCAACTAAAATTTGATTTTGTGAAGACAAGAACTTCTGTTCCATTCACCATTGTTGTCTTTAGTGACATAAAGTGGTGCTCAATAGATGTTTATTTTTGACTAAAAGTAGACATACAGACTATATGGACTCATACAATATGACTGACTCTCCTAATAGCAATGTATAGAAATTCTGGATAAAATGTAGAAAGAAGAGCTCAAGCACAAGAATTGGAATTTCCTATATACCAGAAATGTAACAGAAACTTGAAGCCAGAGCAATCAGCTGACAAGCCAACAGTATTGCATATGGACTATATAAACCGTAATAGTTTGAAATTGAAGCTTCAATGCTGACCCAAGGATAGGAGATGTAACCCTTGCAGAAAGTTTAAGTGCTGGCAAAGCTGCCTTTTAGATAAAGGGATTAAAAAAATCTTTGACCTTGCTTTAAGGAAGTAGCAAGGAAGATGGTCTCTGCTTTAAATAAAAAGTCTTCTAAGGGAATTTGAATCTCCAAGCCAGGTCTTCCTGTGAATGTATATTCTAAATTTACAGTTCCCATGTGATATGTGACTCTGCTAAGTTGAGAAATTATTGTAAGAAAAAATCACACACAAAACACTGTGGTTATGGACAAGTGAAATCTCTGGAGTGTTCATCAGAAGCAATGACACAACCTTTTTTTCTAGCAATATTTCCCCAACCCATGGCAGGCATGATGACCACAGATAAAACAGTTTCTATCAAAGTTGAATTCACAATATCTATAATAATAAAAGTGTAATAAGCTAATTAGTCCTGATGTCCTTCTGGACAACCTTCCGGACAAAACCAGGGCTACCAGGAAAGCTCGGTTCCCTGGTGTCAGCTGGCAGCAGGAAGGAAGCCCAGGTCTTGGCAGCTGGGGGAAAGAAGGCCTACTCTTGCACAAATTTCATGCATCAGGCTGCTAGTTAAATTATAAACTACTTGAGAAAATGCTCCAACAGGAAGACGTGTCATCACATACAATAAATGGAAGGATTAGTATACAAAGAATTTGAAAATAATATTGACTAAGTTCTGAGAAAGTACAAAATCTGTTTTAAAAGGAAAAAAAACAGTGGATAAATTGAATAGCAGATTTTTCATACTCAAAAGAAAATTGATGAATTGAAAATTATGTGGAATATAAACTAAAAAGAAAATAGGATGAAATATATTTGAAAAAGCTTGTGATATTGAGGATAGAATGAAAAGCCCAATTTATATCTACTTAGAAGGAAACAATAGAAAGAATGGGGAAGAGGCAATATTGGAAGATTCAGTAGTTAGAAATTTTCAAAATTAAGGAAAAACATGAATAGTTATATTAGAAGAAGGATACCAAATTCTAAACAATACAAAGAGAAATAAATTCACTTCCAGGAGTACCTTTTGGTGAAACTGCAGACTTCCAAAGATAAAAAGGAAACTTTAAAAACAATCAGAACTTAGAGCTCATTTCTTCACAGTAATTAGAAACAGTAAATTCGAATAAAGTAAAGCTGCCTTCCAGAAGTGCAAAGAAACACTTGTTAGTTGAGCAATACTGTAAAGGAAAAACTAACATTTGATGTGTAAATTCTATGTACCATATACCAAGTTAGATTTACTTTTAGATGTGTTATTGAATTTAATACCCAAGATCATTATTAACCACATATTGTAACAGTAAAAATAAGTATAAACAACCCAATCAAAAAATAGGCAAAGGACCTAAATAGATACTTGTCAAAAGAGGACATAAGGAAGGCCAAGAGATATATGAAAACATGCTCAATGTCACTAATCATCGGAGAGATGCAAATCAAAATGACAATGAGGTACCACCATCTCACACCTGTCAGAATGGCTATTATCAACAAATCAACAAACGACAAGTGCTGGCGAGGATGCCGAGAAAAAGGAACCCTCGTGCACTGCTGGTGGGAATGCAGACTGGTGCATCCACTGTGGAGAACAGTATGGAGTTTCTTCAAAAAACTAAAAATGAAACTCCCATTTGACCCAAGTGATCCCACTTCTAGGAATATATCCAAACTAAAAACACCAATCAGAAACAATATATTCAGCCTTATGTTCATAGCAGCACAATTTACAATAGCTAAGATTTGGATATAGCCTAGTGCCCATCAGCAGATGAGTGGATTAGAAAACTATGGTACAGTTTTCTACCACAATGGTACAGTTTTCTACACAATGGAATACTACACTGTGGTAAAAAAAAAAAAGAAAAAGGAAAAAAAAGAAGGAATTCTTACCATTTGCAACAGCATGGATGGACCTGGAGAACATTATGCTAAGCCAAATAACCCAGTCAGAGAAAGATAAATATCACAAGATCTCACCCACTTAGGGAATATTATGAACAACATAAATTGATGAACAAAACAGATCCAGAGACAGAGAAGTATCAATCAGATCGTCAAACCTCAGAGGGAAGGTAGGGGAGACTGGGAGTAAGGGGAAGAGATCAACCAAAGGACTTATATGCATGCATACAAGCATAACCAATGGTCACAGACACCAGGGGGGTGAGACATGAGTATGGGGGGTGGAGGTAATGGGGAGATAAGGACACATATGTAATACCTTAATCAATAGAGAAAAATCAATAAAAATAAAGGCAAAAATAATAAGTTCAGAAATATGTATCTTGCCCAATCATGCTAGCAATAAATTAAAGAACCAGAATTCCTGAAGATTTAGCTCCAAATTACACTAAACAAATACAAGAATTCAGGAGAGAACAAAGTCACATAGCTATATACTTACATGTGACTTTAAAGAAGTCATATAGCTGAAGACCATTTTTTTAACTGTAAAATGGGAGTCAATAGTACTAACCTCATGGGATAGTTGTGAGCAATAGTTTCCATATGTAGCTAATATACAACATGACACATATGTATACTTTTTAAATGCTAGCTAATTGTGTCATTAACAGTTAATTATGGCATTTGACAGTCATTCATTGTAGGAAGACATATTTTCTTCATCTTTTGTTCTCTATATACCTATATAATAGGAATTTTATTAACATTAACTAAATTATTATTGAAATACTATGATAAGTTATGTTCATAATATTTACAACTGAACAATAAAATAAGGTTAGAATTTGGTAATCTCTAAGACTAGAACAGCCAAGAAATTCATTAGGAAACTTTCCCATAAAAACTGGTAAATAATTTGTAACAGTTTAAAGAACAAACCTAAAGTATCTGGGCTTCTTATAAGGAACATTTCCTTCCCTGACGCTCAGAATTCAAGGCCTGAATAAGCACTAACTATACTCAGCAGGAAAAAAAAAGTAGGTATGTTTCTCAGAAGATCTTCTCTGAGTAAGAAAAATAGACAATAATAATCTCTCCAATGGGCTTGATGAGTGTGCCAAAAAGATGATAATGCATTAAGAGGAAGTCACAATCCCCAGTTTATAGTTTCTTGATGCCAAGGGTGGAAAAATATTTTTTTCTAAATGTGGCTTTTTAAATATTTTTTTTAGCTAAAATACCCCTTTCCCTTCAATATAATGAAGGAAAAAGTGAAAGAAATAAATAATGCATAAATAAAAAATAAACACAAACTTTGAAAAAATTGCTCCCCTTAAATCAGTTCTAATAATACTTTTACTTTGGACTCCAGATTGAATGAATACCTCCTTCAGGAACTATTGAAAACTAATGATGGCATTTATGCTTCAGATTATATCAGAATTTATGTATAGTTTGTCTCTCCTACAGCATCTGGAATAATGCCAGTACTCAGTTAATTCCAAAGAAATCTTCATGATGTGATTTCATTTAATAACATAGATTGACAATGACCAAAGTGCCAAGTAGTTTGCTAATCAACAACAATGGAGGGCCTAAATAGTCCAGCACTTCTATAAATGCTAACATCAACAGTGATAAAGTAACCACTAAGGAGTGCTCCTGGGAGCTCCTGAGTACCAGACAGCTATGCTAGCTCTTTAGACACTATTTCTCGGTGTTTCCCCAACTTGCCTACAGACAGAAATCATCTGATATATATGCATGCAGGCTCTCAGGTCCCTGCCTGAGATTCTGATTTAGTAAGTCTGATATATAGATGTTTTTAAAGGATGGTTTTTACAATTAGGTACATTTTGAGAGAAATGATTTTAATCCTCAAGCAACCCTTTGAGGTAAGATGAATTTATTGAGACTCAGTATCATCTTGTGACATATTCAAGGACACACCATCAGCCCAATACAGAGCCTGGCATTCAAAATTAGTTCTACATGCCCCAAAGCCTACAAGTCTACTACCTGAATTTTTCAGAGAAGGCAAGAAAAAGGCTTTAGGGTTATCGCTGTGCCTCAAACTTGAGGAAGCCATGAACTAGGCCTCAAACTAGGCCTTTGGATGATGGGAAGCCAGTTTCCATACAACCTAACAGAGAAAGTCTGTAGAAAGTAGGCTAATCTGTTTTAAATTCTGCTCCAGCCTGGCAAAACCACTGTTTTGGGGCCTCTGACCTTATCTCTGAGTCCAAAGTCAAGCTCTTTTCTCAGCCAAAGCAAGCACGGGGCTTTAGGATTATTGCTGCTCCTTCTTACATAGGGGCAAGCACTTTTGAAGGCAAAGGCGCTTCTTCAAAAAGCCATAAAGACACCTCTGCCTGTGCCCTCCCAGTGGAGCCCCATTGTGCTTTTCGTGGTGGGCTACACTTTCTGCAACTCTTCTCAGATTCCTGAGCCAACAATGTCAATATTTCCCAAGAATTTGCAGGAGCAGAGAGAATATTTTGGGTAAAGTGGATCCAATGATCAGAAGGCAGTGCCTTAAACACCTCAGGTTTGAGAGAATATGAGGGAAGGAAAAGACTACTGGTAACTCTGTCCCATGTGCTTCCATATTATTTACCTTATTGATTTGTTTTCCTTCTGCACTTGACTTGAGCTCCTTTAGAACAGGGGCTGTTTCTCATTTATCTTTGATTTTCTAGGGGTTTGCATGGGGCAGAACATAATGAATGCACAGCATGCTTGTAATATAAATTTGCAAAAGAATTTAGATTAGGCAAGTTGCCTACTCTCAGACAGTCTCAGTTCCTTTCTCCTGGAGGGATGATAATCATTGGCTACCTATTGCATAGGGTCACTGTGCTAATGAAAGAAGACATGTGAGAACATCTGGTCAACCATAAAATATCATATATGGATTCAAGGCAGATGGATTATGTCTCATTCATCATTCTACCCATTGCCTGGTATCTATCACAGTGTCTGTCCCAAAGTAAGTACTCAAACAATGTTTAACCTTAATTTACCATGAGCACAACAGCACTGTGCTCAATCTCACTAAATTATCATTTTAGCTCCATAAAGCACTTACTGATATTATCATGTAGTAGATAAAAAAGCAAAGCCTTGGGAGACCAATGACTTGCCCAATGTCACATACAGATAATTGTGGAAGGACTTGGACTGAACCCTGTGGGCATCATTTCAAAGTCCTTGTCATTAGCAATTAAGGAGCATGAATGGAGCTGGGACTGACAGACTGAAAAAGAGGGTGAAGAAGAAAATACACAGGGTAAGAACTCAGCTAATTCATGCTCACAGATAGGCAATATAGATGTCAAATAATATTCCTAGCATAAAAATATTTTTAAATTTAAGATATTTTTTAAAAGAAGCATTATTCAGGGCCTTGATACATTCTCCTTAAGACAACAAAATGTAAACCAACTCTGTAATCAATTCCTCCAACAAATTTCACTACCAAAGGATGGCAAATGTGTTGAAAGCTCTTGAAACTGTCAGGTTCTGCTTTGCTGGGACCCCTCTCATCTAAGCTGACAGAGGAAGAGCTCCAGCTTCTACAGTTTTTCTTAAATCGCTGAGAAAGTCCCCCTACCCACCCCCCACCACACACACACATCCCAAATTAAATCACCCAGTGACAACCTCAATTCTCTTAGGACACTTTCTTAACTTTGTCGGAAGGCAGGGAGATAACAAGGTAAGGCTTGCAACAATATAAATCATTTTAAGAACCATCACTCAGTGGCTTCAGATCCCAATCAAAGCTTTGAAATACAGAATGGCATTAGATGCTGACATGAAAAATACCAACCGTTTTCTCTGAGAATCGGGCACTAATACACAGCCACATTTTATATAACAGTCTGCTGAGAGGATTAGTAAAACAGAGGCTGCAAAACCTGGAAATCCTCCTGCCCACATTAAGCTAATTGAGTTGGAGGCATCCAATTCATCACATTTGCAGCCTGATTTATAAGCAACTCAGCCTGCCCTGGGAGCAGAAAGTGAAATGCTATGAGCTGGCTATTCTTAAGATTTCAAAGCCAGCAACTCTGAACCTATCAATACCTTAATGGTACAGAGAAAAGAAGAAGAATCCCATTCCAGTGCACTTCTGTGATCCTGATTAAAGAATAAATATCCATTGCACCAGTTATGACTGACATTTCCATGAACAGCCTAGACACATAATCAGATACCCTCTGTGTCTCAATCCTATAGAAAACACATAATAATTTTAGCAAGTTGATGGGGTTATTTGAAATGAGTTTGGGTTTTGGTTTTTTATTTGTTTGTTTGTTTGTTTTTTGCTAGGATGCAGCTTCCATTCAGCATGAAGAAAACAATCATCTGACAGTTAAAACTGAATTCAGAGAGGCAAGATAAAGTGTTTGGCTTGCATCGCTGGTAAAAGCTTATGATGCTAATAAACACAGAAAATTGCCTTAGGAGAACATATTACAAACACTGACAGGAACGGGATCAGAAGCAAAAGTTATGCACTGAGAACTATTTCCTGAAGCAAATGCTCCCACAGTTCCTCTGCTCTGGAGGAACTAGAGGATCTCTGGCTGAGAGCTGTTGTGGAATCAGCTGAACCTTGCTGACATGCAGGAAGAAGCCTATATATATATATATATATTTCAAAGAATAAGGGAGAGGAAGAGAGAGATGGAAACATCAGTGATGAGAATCATTGATTGGCTACTTCTGCATGCTCTCTACTGGGGATCAAGCTCGCAACCTGAGCATGTGTCTTGACCTGGAATTGAACAGCGACCTCCTGGTTCATGTGTCAATGCTCAACTACTGAGCCATGCTGGTGGGGCTACAAAATAACTTTTTGAGAAGACAAGCATTTTTTTATCCAGGCACTAACAGTGAGGTAGAGAAAGAGCAATAAGTTTCTCAAAGATAGTAGGGAGCTTGAAATTAATTCCACCCAGAAATTCTGCACCTCCCATCTGAGGTCCTTAAGGAATCCAGAGATGGGCTTTAAGTGATCCATATTATCCATTAAATTTTATGCAACAGTCTTATGGGCATATACCTACAAAGATATTTTGTTTTCTGTCTTTTTGTTTTTCTGGGGAAAGGACTCACAGTTTTTGTCAATTTTTCAAAGGGGCTCATTATTTCAAAAAGGTGAAAAACACTACTGTTCAACATTGTATTTCATATCTGAATCATCTCTATAATATCTCATTAAGGATTTTCCAGCCTTTGTTTAAACATCTTTGATGACAGGAAGCTCAATACCTTTTGTGGCAGGCCATTCAATCTTTGGACAGCATGACTAAAAACAAACAAGCCAAAAAATCTACTACATGGACTCTGTCTCCTTTTTGTTTGCTCTAGAGGTCATGGTGTCTACAGAAAATATACAGAATTGTTGTTTCTTGTAAACAGTCTGAAGCCAGAACTATCATGTTCTCTGAGCTGTCTATTCTTTAAGGACATCACTCAGGCCTTTGATGTTCCCATTTGACATGTCTTAATCCCCTCACCAACCTGTTAGTTCCTCTCTGGAAGCACTCCAATTTGCTGCCATTGTCCCTGAAATATGATTCTGAGATCCTAATGCCCCAGTTTGGAACAGTGCAAAATTATCACCCCTTTGTTTTTTTATATGAAAATTCCATTAGTGTAGCCAAAAATTACATGGACCTTTTGAAAGCTCCACATACTCACAACTCCTATAACTGACTGTATGCTGCAACTCCCCCCTCCCCCAAGCTCCTATTTCTTTATCTTGTGTTGCTGATTCCTTTCCCAATAATCATTCTACAAAGTGGGAATGAGAGGAGAATAGAAGGGGAAATGGAGACTAGAGAAAGAGGTATGGAAGGGGGAGGTATCCACAGGAATCTTGTAGGTGCTGTAAGCCCAGAAAGTAAAATTCAAGCTGACAAACAAAATCTCCTTAATCTTAATAATTGTCTTATATAGGTTTATTATTATATTCAATATACAAATGTGGAAATGAGGATTCACAGAGGCTCTGTGATTTCCAAATGGCACACAGTTGACAGCGAGCCAACGCCTTCCCAACAGCTCTGATAAAACACCCATTAAGAGCCCTAACCAGGTTTGCTCAGTGGATAGAGTGTCGGTCTGCAAACTGAAGAATCCTGGGTTCAATTCTGGTCAAGGGCATGTACCTTGGTTGCAGGCACATCCCCAGAAGGAGTTATGCAGGAGGCAGCTGACCGATGTTTCTCTCTCATCAATGTTTCTAACTCTCTATCCCTCTCCTTTCCTCTCTGTAAAAAATCAATAGAATATATATTTTTTAAAAAAATCCAATAAGCTGTGACAGTATGGCCTCTCTGTAGATTGGTCTTTCAGACATGGATCCTTCAATTTTGGTTTTATAAATCTATCTTATCAATGGTCATACAAATGTATACAATATTTTAAATGTTTCATTGATTTTGAGAGAGAGGAAGGGAAAAGGAAAGAGAAACATGAAGGAGAGTCATTGATTGGCAGCCTCCTGCACGCCCCCTAATGGGGATTGATCTTGAAACCTGGGATGTGCCCTGACTGGGAATCAAACCACGATCTCCTAGTTCATAGGTCGATGTTCAACCACTGAGCCACTCCTGCTGGGCAAATACATAATTGACACCAGAGTTAATGAATAATAAGATAAGGGCTGCTTTTTCAAATTCATGTAAATATGTTGAATGGCTAATGGAAGCTCTGCTTTTATTGTCCATAACAGGAAAATATTGCCTGTATTTAGAAATGCTATATTTAAGTTTGATATTGCTTGTTTATAATTAGAACCTGGTAATATAAATGTTTTATTATTCTCTGAGAAAATAAACCACCAACAAAACAACTTATTAAATTGCTTGACATATAATGAGGAGATAAACACAGAACTATCACTAGAGCACCAGTTCTGAAGTGCAACCATTATAATTTCAAGCTGATTTTTACAAGAGCCATCGGACTTCTATGTGCTCTATGGCTTAATGATCCTGAAGGTGAGGATGGGGAGGTTGTTCTCCACTAGTGTTGTAAGTAAAGGGACTTGGATAAGAACCTCTTGAATGCATTTTATTTGTTTTTTCAGAGAGAAAAGGAGAGAGATGGAGAGATAGAAACATCAATGATGAGAGAGAATCATTGATTGGCTGCCTCCTGCACATCCCCTATTGGGGCAGGGGGGAGGGAATCAAGCCCACAACCTGGGCATGTGCCCTTGGCCAGAATAAAATCTGGGACCCTTTAGTCCGCAGGCCAATGCTCCATCCCCTGAGACCAACCAGCTAGGGCTTGAACACATTTTAAATAAACCTACCTGCAACCTCAAAATTGGCCACAAGCTCTAACACCCCCAATGTTCTGCCAATAAAAAAGGAACAACTCATCTGATGTCAGAGTGATTCTGTTGAGTCAGCTGGCCTGGGGGAATACTTCTCCAGAGTGCTGCATTGGGCTAGAATCCACTATTTCCATACTGGCAATTCCTCTGTGTGTTGGGAAAAATCAATTTAACTTTCTCTACCACATTTTTTCATAAAACATTCTCTTAAATAAGCATTATTTAAACTTACATATCACAGGGTTTTTTTTTTTTGTATATGACTATAGAGAAACTTAAAAAATTGCCTTCTGAAATAATATTTGTACTTATTAAATAAAGTTAAATAAGCTCTTAGTTATATGGTTCACTATATGATTCATGTGCATCTTGATTTCCCTAATAGAATTTTTTAAAAATATATTTTATTGATTTTTTACAGAGAGGAAAGAAGAGGGATAGAGAGTTAGAAATATAGATGAGAGAGAGAGACATCAACCAGCTGCCTCCTGCACAACCCCCCTGAGGTTGCGCCCACAACCAAGATAAATGCCCTTGACCGGAATCAAACCTGGGACCTTTCAGTCCACAGACTGATGCTCTATCCACTGAGCCAAACCGGTCTCTGCTGATTTCCCTAATAGAATTTAAGTTCTTTGTAAGGAGAGGAGCTTTCTAACTTGTCTCATTGATTCTTGTGGTATTAAGCAGAGCTCTGGTAACATACGTGAGAATCTCTATATATAAAAGCCTAAGCAACTGTTACAACACCACAATGACTGGAATGACCTGTAACTATGACATGCACTGACCACTAGGAGGCAGATGCTCAACACAGAAGCTACCCCTAGCCCTCAGGCCCCAATCGCCTATGGGCCTTGCCAGCCAATCTCTTGGTTCTTCCCCTCAGTCAGCAGGCCCTAATTGCCCAATTGAGGCATGCTGGCCAACCTCTCAGTCCCTCCTCCTGCCTGGAAGATCCCAATTGCTCAATCGGGGCTGGGCCCTGGGCTGGGATGGGGAACTGGAGATGGTGGCAGAAGATGCAGGAAGAGAGGAAAGGAGGAGCAGGGAACCTGATCAGCCCTCATCACTGGCCAAGCCTAGGGACCTCACCCATACATAAATTTCATGCACTGGGCCTCTGGTCATTGAATAAATGCTATGACGACATGGAGTCCAAGACAGCAGTTCTCTGAAGTTAGTACGTAACAACATCATTCAGAGAGGTAATAAAAATACAGAGCCCCAAGCTCAGTAAAGTAAGATGGGGCTGAGGTTTTGTGTGATTCTGATACACACACAACTTTGAGAAGCAATTAAGTAACTTAATTGGTAGTAATAGCAGCTAACAAAAGAGGCTGAGCAGAGAAAATAACAGTAGTTAATACTGTCAAGTTTCAGCCTTCTTCCATTTCTGGCCAATGAATTTTAGAGAATCATTTACCTTCTCTGGACCAAAGGTTTTCTTTCCCACACCACACACCTTTTTGTGATATGGGGAAATTGGAACAATCAGTGGCTTCCTGACTTTTTTGACCTTGATCATAATAAGAAATATATTTTACATTGTAAGCCAGTACACACCCAAATACACCCACACTAAACTTAAGCAAAAGGTTTCTGTGATGTACTCTCATATTTTCTATTCTGTTCTTTTATTCTATTCTAAAATCACCAAGTAAATTGATTGCACATCTTCTAATGGGTCAGTTGCAGGTTGAAAATCCTAGATTTGATTATTTCTACTGTCCCCTTTGGTTTTAAAACTATGATTCTCATTTGCTGGTGAATAATACAGCACTCAGAGTGAGGTGTCTAATCTCATGTCCCACATCAAAGACTAACTGTGTGGCCTTAGAAATATTTTCTAACTTTTTTCTGCCTATTTTCCGTGTCAGTATATATTATAAGTATAATAAAGACAACATTTTATTATTGTTATTGTTCCTCCTAAAATAGCCTATACACAGAAAGCTTGGACAGTAGATAGAATCAAAATAAAAAATTATGAAATTATATATTAGACCCTAGAAGCTATCTCAATACCCTCTCCCCAGAACCTAGTAGTTTGGTTGAACAAATATCAATGAATAAATATTGTTGATACTGCCCAAATATCTCTGTTGAAGAGAACACCAAGTTAAACTTAATTTCAAAGCAATAAAATTATACCATATGAATGATGCTAGACAGATACCTTAGAGTTTATAGAAGTGGAATTTGATCTGCATTTAAAATTGGTAGAGTATAATTATGAAGACATTGCTAGACACAGAATAAAAATTGGTTCCATTTTCATGGGTTAAAAATAATATTTGTAGACTCTTAATATGGTTAATATATGAATTCAATAAGCTTGTTAAATATCTCCATTTTATTACTCAAAGCTTACTACATATCAACTCGTTACTATGAAGTAATCATTTTAACTATTTTTTTTAATTAAACCTATCAGGAATTATATATCTAAATCAATGCTTCTTTCCAAATTAGCCATCTTGAAAGTCTATACATGTTCCACCATCCTCTGTAAGTAGACACAAAAGTATATTTCTTTATGCTTTAGTAAATCTTGTTCAAAACCTGGCTAATGTCCCTAATTTATTTGCTGCACTTTGTTTGAACTAAGGTCACACTCACAATAATTTGAAAGATAATTTTGAGTTATATACCCTTGCTTAGCTCAGATGCAGGTATTGTGTAAAGAAATTCCCTCAAGGACAGCAAGTGTGAAGACATGACAAGTGCCATCTTTATAAGCTCAAATGGTTGATTGGGCTTAAATTCAGATTTGCTCTACATTTACTAATTTTTAAATATAAAATAATTACCATTTATTGAGCATCTGCTAAGGTGCCAAGTACATTCTAAAGACATCCAAGTAATCAATATCATGATTCTGTGAGTTCTATATATTATTTACAATAGGGGAGAAGTCATTAGATTTACTAAAGGACACATCTAGAGAGAAAAAGAATCAGAATTTTAATGCAAGTAAGTCTGATGCTGAAGGCTATCTGCTTTCCACTCTATGCTATTAGTGTTTTGGATTAGCTAGAAAAAAATTACAGATGATAGAGCCCAATCCATGCCAATACTTATTTATAAATGTATGCATGGTATTTGAAATAGTTTCTATATATCTTTGCTAATTAAAAAAAAAAAAGGAACTGGTTTGGCTCAGTGGATAGAGCGTCGAGCGACGGCCTGTGGACTGAAAGGATCCAGGTTCGATTACAATCAAGAGCATGTACCTGGGTTGTGGGCATGCAGGAAGCAGCTGGTTGATGTTTCTCTCTCATTGATGTTTCTAACTCTCTATCCCTCCCCTTTCCTCTGTGTAAAAAATCAGTAAAACATTTTTTTTAAAAAAGAACTAAAAAACACTTACTAGAGGTTACAATTCTAATTCTTTGCATGGAGAGGGGTGTGACAGTTATGTACCATTTTAGGGCTTGAATCATAGCAGCAGCATTAACAAAACTAATAATAAATACCCTTTAATGATAGGTAGCCTCTGTGAGCTTTATGTACATTATTTCTAATTGTTATAACAAATCTTGATAGTAGTGAAATATTAGTCTTGAGAAAAATTTCTGTGTGTAACTGAGTTCTTCAGGAATATCTGCAGCTATAAATAATCACCAATGATGCTTATTTAGGGTTATTATAAACTAGAGACCCGGGGCACGGAATTTGTGCATGGGGAAGGGGGGTGTTGTCGCTCAGCCCAGCCTGCACTCTCTCTAATCTGGGACCCCTTGAGGGATGTCCAACTGCCCATTTAGGCCCAATCCCAGTGGTATCAGGCCTAAATGGGCAGTTGGACATCTCTCTCACAATCCAGACTGCTGCTCCAAACCACTCACCTGACTCTGCCTGATGGCTTCTAACTGCTTTTGCCTGACAGCCTGATCTCCCCCTAATCAATCCCCTGTCAGCCTGATCAATGCCTAACTGCTCCCCAGCTGTCCTGATTGCCCCTAACTGCCCTCCCCTGCTGGTCTGGTCACCCCTAACTTTCCTCCCCTGCAAGCCTGCCCCCACTCAACTGTTCTCCCCTGCTGTCCTGGTCCCCCCCAACTGCCCTCGTCTGCTGGCCTAGTCCCCCCCAGCTGTTATACCCTGCAAGCCTGATTGCCCCTAACTTCCCTTCCCTGCTGGCCTGGCCCTTCCCAAATGCCCTCCCCTGCTGGCCTGGTCTGCCCAAACTGCCCTCCTCTGCCAGCCAGGTCATCTCCAACTGCCCTCCTCTGCTGGCCTGGTCACCCCTAACTGCCCACAATTGCCCTCCCCTGCAGGTCATCTATGGTAGCCATTTTGTGTCAACATGTGGGCAGCTATCTTGTGCCTTGGAGTGATGGTCAATTTGCATATTACTCTTTTATTAGATAGGATACTTATTTTTTAAAAATCTTATTATGCCTTTAATATATATTACAAGCTAATATTTCTTAGAGAAAAAAATCATTGTTATTGTTATAATTATTATACAGATAAGAGAAATTGGAGATCTGGATGTCATTCCACAGTCTTATCTTTCCAAAGCCATGGTGGAAACCCATTAATCCATGGTAGGTGAGCTCTAGAGAGCACTGGTGAATGTGAGATACTGCAATAGGCCCTCTGCCTACCATTTCCTTTTTCTTTTTCCACCTTCTGGCTTAAATATCCAAGATTATTTGAAGTATGCTATCAGTTAATAGCTTTCCAATTAATAAGAATTGAAGTAAGAAATGTTTCATAGGCATAGAATTTCAATGCTTTGATGCCTGGATTCAGGATACATCTGTCAAGGCCATATTTTACTCGACAATTTCCTCTCCTCAAGGTCTGGGACTGGAGCAAAATGTATTATTCACAAGTCTGACCATCTCTGCTAAATCCTTCCTATAGTTTTTATTAACTGAGACCTCTCAATTTAGCCTCACAAATCTCAGTTTTTCTGAGACCAGATGCTTCCTGAACCACCAGCTCAGCTATTTCCACCATCTAGTGGCATGAGACAGAAATGAACAGATTTTACATTTTTTTTTTAATTACTGATTTTCTTTTAGAAAGCAAAATCAACTTAGTTTTCTAGAAATAATATTGCCCAAAGCAATATAACTGCAAATGGAAAAACTACTTTTTTTTTTAATTAATGGTCTGGACCCCATGGCTACTGAAGTCAAATATGCAGGATGGGGCAAAGTCTCTAAGATTTTTCTCACTCAAACATCATAGAAGCAGATGAGAGAATGTCACTATTTTAAAAATTAAAAAACAACAACAACTGAAGCTTAAGAAAGTTAAATAACTTGAAAATGCTCATACAGCTAGCAAGTATGAGCATGATATTTGAATCTGATTGAATCTGATTCCAGGGCTGGAACGAATTTTTATGTTATACTTTTCTATTGGTTGTATTAGCTACAATTTATATGTCTTTTATAGTATTTTTAAAAGTTTATGTGCCCAAACAAAATTTGTTCGTTTGTTTGTCTGTTTAAGAGGAAATGGGTTTCATGACTAATATGTTTGGGAAATACTGTGTGTTGACCATATCTCCATCTTAGAGGTTTATAGTGCACATTGTCATATTAAAGACTGGGAAAACCTTCAACAGGTTAATGGGTTAACATTTTCAGCATTCACCCATTTAGTTTTCCGGTAATGATAAAAAAATCCCACCAGAAGTAATTTAGGAAATCAGGTCTAGTTTCATTGTAGATGCCAATTAAAAAGAAAAACGAAAAATAAAACAAAAGAAAGATGTGGTCCATTTAATAGATTATACACTTATTAAGAGCAAGAAAAATGGGATATATATATAGAAGAAAGGACAATACATAGTTCCACAAAAATTAATTAGAAAAACTAATAGAATAATGAAGTGGTATAAACTCCATGTGGCATACAATGACCAAATGGAGTCAGGCAAGAATTAATAGGAAAGGCTTCATGGAGGAAGAGGGTTTATTGTAGGGTTGGCTAAAACATCCTCATATGAGCATGTCTGGCAACTCTGGAAAAAAAAAAAAACAATGATACAGAGGCAAAGAAGCAGTGAACAGACTGTCATACTGCAGTGGGAAGGCAAAAGAGGTTGTGGGGTGAGGGGCTGTAAGAGATCAACCAAAGGACTTGTATGCATGTAATAAGCATAACCAATGGATACAAGATGACACTGGGAGGGGGGATGGTGAAGGTGAGGGCATGTACTGGGGGTAGGGAAGGCAGGGAGAGGTCAGTAGAGAAAAAAGAGAGAGATGTACTACTATTTGTAATACTTTAAAGAATAAAAAATTAAAAAACAGTCAGTGAAACAAAATACACTTTATATCTCTTCCTGCGGTTCTGTATACTGACTCCTCATTTGTGAACAATCCTGTAATTTCCTAAACATGCACTGCCTACAGATTCACCAGTGTTTTCCTATATATATTCAGCATATTGCCCTAATTGCCCAATTGTTCAAGGTTATAGAATTCTATCCTGACCTCTCATACTTTCACTTTCCAGTAAATCTTCCCAAAACTATTTATTCTGGTCTCAAAGAGAATTATAAGACAGAATACTTGTATTTATCTGATCAGAACAATTCCTACCCATCAATGAAAGAGAGTTTTTATCTTTCTTGAAAAAAAAGTCATTAAATCTAATATGGCTTTGATTATAAGAAACAGCATTTTTATGTACCCTAGGACAGTGGTGGGCAAACTCATTAGTCAACAGAGCCAAATATCAACAGTACAACGATTGAAACTTCTTTTGAGAGCCAAATTTTTTAAACTTAAACTTCTAATGCCATTTCTTCAAAATAGACTCATCCAGGCTGTGATATTTTGTGGGAGAGCCACACTCAAGGGGCCAAAGAGCCGCATGTGGCTCGAGAGCGACGGTTTGCCAATCACTGTCCTAGGAGATGCTGCCAGATTTAATTGCAAGGTACCATTGATTTTAGGACACAGCCAGATTTCAGATATGAAGAAATATCAGGCTTAACATTGATAAAATTCTGTATTGATGATAATTAGGTAAGAGAAGAGAACAACAGAAACAGAAAAGCAAGAAGTCTACGCCTAAATTTCTATCAGTGTCAACAACCTCCCAGTAGGTAATTATTGATGCTTACAAATAGTTAACATTTAAGTTAATTTTAAAAACAAGTATTTTTTGAAGAATTGAGTGTATAATGAACAAAATCAACATAGACCCTCACCTGAGGATATTCACATAATAATGGTAATACTGATAGCAAATTTACTAAAATAAAACAAAATTGATGGTTAGGAATAAAATTAGAATTCAAACAACCACTTAGATTTATGGCCTAACCAATGTCATGGTAACATGAAATAGCATAAAGAGTAGCTTTAATCCTTTATTTTTGATGGTTCAATGAGTAATTTTTACATTATTTCTGAAAATGAAAAGATACAACATGAAGCAATCTGGAACAAACACTTTAAAATGATTAACAACCAAATAGAAATTACAGAACTAGATCTTATTGGGTCCTTGGAAGAAGAAACGTGAGGGGGTGGTACACTGGACTCAGCTGTGTTTTTTTGTTGTTTTTGTTCTTCTTCTTTTTTTTTTTTCATCGAGAAAGGGAGAAAGAGAGAGATAGAAACATCAATGATGAAAAAGAAACGTTGATTGGCTGCCTTCTGCATGCCCCACACTGGAGATCGATCCTGGAACCTGGGCATGTCCCCTGACTGGGAACCAAACCACAATCTGCTGGTTCATAGGTCAACGCTCAGCCACTGAGCTATGCCAGCTGGGATCAGCTGGGTTTTTTAATGACACAGGCATCTAGCATGAGTAGTGTATCTATCTCAATGTGAAAAATCCTTCATTTCTCAAAACAAAATGCGTCCTTCTTGCTCAGGAACAAATTCTTACATTCTCAAATGATTTTTTTTAAAGGAAACTAGTCCCCAAATACTAGTTTTTGTCATGGGAGTGGAACATAATCCATGAGAAATTTTCTACTGGGTGGATTAAAAGATTTTAAAAATAGAACTTGTTTTCCTTCTATTTTCTCATAGTGTTTCATTTCCATCACCACTTGCCATGGGTTCTCATTTAGAAAACTAAAATTTTTAGATATCCCTTTGTATTTTATATTTGTTTAATTTTATAGAATAAGGTTCTAAGGAGAAAAGGAGCTTCAACTTTTACACACATGAAAACAATGAATAAAATTTTAAATTTTAAATCTTTTTAAAAATAGCAGACCAAAAAAGTGATATAGCACAGAAGTGATAAGGGATACAGGCTTTGGATTCAGAGAGACCTTAGTTAAAAATATTGGAATCCTATTTACTAGTTATGTGGTTGAAGTGAACTAATTATTTAATTTTTAAATATATTTTTATTGGCTTCAAAGAGGAAGGGGAGGGAGATAGAGTTAACATCATCAATAAGCTGCCTTCTGCATGACCCACACTAGGGATTAAGCCCACAACCCAGGCATTGTGCTCTGATTGGGAATCAGGAATCAAAACATGACATCCTAGTTCAAAGGTCAACACTCAACCCCTAAACCACACCAGCCAGGTGGAAACTACTTAATTTTAAAACCAGGTGTAATATATTTTAGTGATAAAATGAGGTAAATGAAATAAGTGATTGTAAGATATTTGTTATGGTAGCTGGCTGATGATAAGAAGATAAAAATCAATAACTTTGGTGAGCGCATATTATGTGCTGTTTCTAAGTAGTATATATCTCTTGTAGCATTTAATTTGCACAGAAACCTATGAGATAAATTATCATTACCTCTATTTTATAGATACAGGACCTGAATCAGAGGGATTAATTTGATGAAGGTTATACAGCTAATAAATGAAGGGCTAGGATTAAAATCCAGGTATTCTAATGTCCAGATTCTTAAAAGTAAGTCAGCCTGACCCCTCCCTCGGCCCCCTCCCTCGGCCCCCTCCCTCTCCTTCTCCTTCTCTCTTCTCCTTCTCTCCTCCCTTTTAGAGAGTGCTCTGGGATGCTAGGAGTCTCATTGTATTTAAGCTTCAGGAACTTGAATTCCTGTTGTAGAGAAAGAGTTAAGTAATGAATAATTAGAACTCAGGTTCTCATAGGAGAGTGATATATATATTTAAAATCATGTTTTGCTGCCCTTTGTTTCCCCATCACTTATGATGCACATAGTAGGCACTTGATTAATATTAATTGAATTGACCTACCCAAAAAGAAAAATTTTCCTGCTTCCTATATAGGCAATTTTCTTTTGTGGAAGAGCCTAGATAACATCTGAAGAGAAAGCATTCCCATCTAGAAGCAAGGAAAACAAATTCCCTTGAATTGACCACTAAATTGCATTTCTCTTTCCAACCCCATACTTCACACTGGCGGAGCCACTCGAAGGAAAACAAGCTAGGCAAGCCCATCTATCAGCCAGGCAGTGGTGCAGGCCAGATACAGATGAATCTTAGAACCCAGGCTTCAAGGGATACACAGGAGGGAAGAAACTGTTGTGCAACCTGTGGCAGTGGGATTCCTCAGCTAATGACCCAGAGGCTGCTCATTAGGACATTTAAACTGTTAGCCTGGCATCTCGCACTCTTGTTGAGATGTGCCGCATGCCAATTCCTGATTTAGACTAGAGAACTACAGTGTCTGCTAAAGAGGATTCGGGGGCAGTCCCCAATGGTGTGTTTTGCCTTCTCATTATTCCCCCCATTTAGTGCTTGACCCAAGAGCACCAGATAGAGGGAAGCAGCAAAGAGGTTGATGATATACCAGCTCTAACGGAGAACTGTACCTCCTTAGCATTCCTCCAACTCTAATAGGCTTCCTTTAGGAGAAAATAACACATTGGATTTCAATCATAGCAGGTTTTCCAAACACTGGAACCGGGATAAATCATAGCGCCTTCACAATTTGATTAGGAAATGGGTCCTGTTGCTATAAAAACACCTGCGCTTGAGCCTGGTGTACAGTACTGTGCTCCTGCAGGCTGATGAGAGCCTCGTGTGTCCCTCTTCCTAAATACATCCAAGGGCTTCAGGTTGGTACCCTAAAAGCAGTCATGATGGGGTATTTACACCAGGAATTTGGCCAACTCTACACATCCAAGTGTTGTGTTTTTATTTCTCACATTATTGCTAATAGAAGAAAGGTGCACAGATTCTTCATTAAGGCAATCTAAAATATATCTTGTTCAGCATAAACAATACCTCTCACCAGTCATGAGGGAAAACTTCTGGCCTCCTAGTAGCTACCCCACAGCCTGGGTGCAGAAGTCCCAGGTGAACTCATCTTCCCCTCCTCTTCACAATACTTTGGGGCCCACACCAGTGAGCTAGTGGTTCCCAAAAGGAGGGAAAACCCTATTCTAACCTTAATGTTTCATAACAGGGGTTTATTATTTGTAGGTAAGGTTCATTCAATAAAATCTTCACCACAAAATCTATAGAAACCAATATATATATATTCTCCCCCGCCCCCCCCCCCCGGCCAAGAACAGAATAAGGAATAAGATAGAAGGGAGAAACTGAAAATCTAGGTTCAGTGAAGCCACCTCAGTTGAAGCCACAACTCAGATCCCTAGAAGGCAAGGCTAAAAGGCAAAATAGAAAATATCCTTTTGTATCTGAGATCTGGTCTAACCTTCAGAAAAAGCAACCTTTGCCTTCAGCTCTCATATATATTTTCCAAAGGAGCCTTTAAGTAGCATAACACATTTCCAATCACCCAAACTATAGATGGTCAAATAATTATAGTATCATATATATGCTGAAGACACAATATACAAAATGAAGATTCTATCAGGTTTTATAGTTGTTTCTTTTCTTTGTTTTCCTTTATTATTTATTTATTTATTTTTACTGTAACCACTCTAGCTTTAGAGGAGCCTTGATTATCCCACTTAGGAGATATGCTATAGAGCTGATTAAAAAGGAAGAGCAAAGAAGGGGAGACAAATGCATGCTGGGAGGAAAATAAGAAGGGGAGCTCCATGAAAGTCCTTACAGGGATTCTTTCAACAAGTCAGAAGACAAAAAGAGAACTGAAATTGTAGTATTCTCATTGCTGTCCATCTTCCAGCTCTGCCACTTCTCAGTTCATACTGGTCAGCACACAGAATAAGGATAAGAATTCATTTACAAAGAAGTCCTTAAAGAAGAAGGTTATTTGTCCAATAATGGAATTACTGGTTCCTAGAATCAGGCTGAGCCTGAGGGACAGTTTTAAACTGCTGAAGAAGGAGTCCTCTACTCACCACCACTGCCCGGTCATCACCTAGGCCTGAACGATGTCTAGGGAAAGGGGACACCAGCACTTTAGGCAGGGGGTAGCTCTCACTGTCAAGATTTGTGGTCTTATAATTATCACAAATGAACATTTCTATTACTTATGCCCAGTGGTTCTACCTCTACTCAATGCTGTATTTTCTATATGACTGCCCTTGAGGTCTAAAGGTAAATCCCCTTAACTTTTCTTCTCCAGGTTAAACATGGTCATTCCCATCAGCCAGTCAATCCTTTCCAAAGAGACTCATGGGAGAACTTAACAAAGATTTCCAGAGGCATAACATTTACTTATTTTTACACATTATAAAGTATTTACTGAAAGTTTAGAATTAACCTATTTTAATTAAGTAAGTAATGGTAACTAGAGCTAGCGTATTTGATAATACATTTTTAGCATTCTTGGTTACTTAAAATGTACCAAAATTTTGGAGCTATATTAAACGCAATTTATCCTTTTTATGATAATTCAGAAAGTATAAGATTTCTGAAAGCATCAAGGCCATCTTATGGCTGTATTTATTTTATTGCAAAACAACCATTTAGAAGCACTGTTGAAGTGAGTGTTCTGGCTAACAAAATAAAACTTTCTTAACCAGTAACCTAGGTTACCAGGTAGTTTTTAATTTCAGTTCTCTTCTAGTACATCATTGAATCTATTCAGTTTTTCTTTAACTTTAGTCAACACATAAGCTTTTACTCAAAGCACAAAATCCCATTGCATCCATGAAGACAGAGTAATTTGCAACTGAGGAGCACAGAAAATGCTTACTCTCATTTCATTTTCTCTCCTTGTCAAAATACTGTTTATCAAGAAATTGCTTAAAATTAAATAAGAAGGTAAAAAGTGTTAGAAAAGTATGACACTAAGGTGTTTTCATGTTATACTTACTCCCATCGTTTTATCTGAGACTAGGAAGAGAGATGGGAAAAGACCATTTGAACAAAACTTGGATGTAGTCCTGGGCTTCTTAAACCTAAGGTTCACTTCATTTCCCTTTCAGTTATTCCCCCGGGGCTGTCCCTAGCCCATTCTCACCACCTAAACAGATTCTCCAGACCTTCCCACAATTGCTAGAACAACCACCCTGTGTCAGGATTTCCATGTAAAGCCTCCAAGCCACAGAAAACAACTGCTCAGCAACCACAGTCCACTGGCATGTTAAAAAAAAAAACACAAAAAAAACACCTCATTTTATCAGGCCCGCAAACATCGCCCTTAGCAAAGCAGACCCACCATAGCCGCCAGCTCTCAGCTCAACCAGACTGACCTTCAGAGGAGAGATGTGGGACTGCAAGACGTACCCATGGACATTTTCTATTTGCGACAGGTTCTTCTCTGACACGTGCACGAGCTCAGGGCCTCTCACTTCGTGGGTCAGTCGAGGTAAGGAATGATCATGCGGAGCGTCCTCATCTTGGTATCGATACTTCTAGGTGGAAAGACAAGAAAGGGAAATAGCATGAGTGTTTGCAAAGGGCACAGTCCTGAACTTCACATTCTAATGGCAGGTGTAGATCACCGTGTACCTGTCACTGACATCCCCAAACGCTCTTTGCTGTAGTCCCTTTAGTGGTCACCATACACCAGGTCGAGTGCAAGTAAAAGCAAACGAGCCATCAAAATTGACCAAAACTGATGACAATATACTATCTCTACGTATGGGCGATGGAAGGAAGGGTACTAAGAGGCATGGGATAGCACAGGTGGCTTGTTAAGAACAGTTTAATCCAAAGCAGTCAACAACGTAATGGGTCCGCTTATTCTTTTCAGGTGATAGGTGTCTAAACCTCCTGGGGGTAATTGGAGGTCAGCTTGTTTCGTAAAACAGTGCTGGTCATGTTAAGTACCGGGAATCATTTCTCCTAAGAATTCTAAGTACCACTCACAACCCAGCTAGTAAAATATTAGTTTGCCTTGCCTTGCTTTTGTTCTCTGTGAATGATACAGGGGTATTATGGGCCGGGGTCCAAATACTGTCATAACATCATCTCAAGCTTAAATGTGATGTCTAACCTTATCCAAGTACCCCATTATTATCACCAACAGTTATTTTTATCATGTCCTATTTGCCAACAACATGTTTTCTTACAAAATCATGTCTGCATTTCTTTAAATTTTTAGGTGAAAATATGACTGTTTGGGATATCGGCTCTCAGTCTGACTCATAATCTGAGTAACACAAAGGGTTGGCAATTCAATCTGTTGTCCACTTTTATTCAGAAGTTGATTATCATTGCTTGTATTTCCCAGAGAGGCCTTCTGCATGTCCTAAGCTTAATATTAATTTCAAAACAAAACAAAACAAAAATACAGCAAACAACATGTTGACTATAGTTTTCAAAGGACTCTCATCTGTTTCCTCCATTGAAATCCTTCTTTCCTATGATGCTCCATTTTTCTTCTAATAAAACTGACACTCAGAGAGATTCAGAGACTTGTCCAGGGTCACCTAAGTAATGGGCATCAGAGCCAGGACCTTGTTCAGTTAATTTACATCAGAAATCTCTCTCTACGATCACCAGACCCTCCCCACTCCCATGAGGTGATGAAGCCCATGTCTGATAACTGAATGGATAATTTGGTAGATAACACCTCTTTGAGAAAGGACACACTTCAAAATGAGGCTAGAGTATTTCTGTGAACTGCACAATACCATCTGTCTGTTTTCTTAGCCCTGTGAATAATTTGGGAAGGTAATCTGCCTCAGAAAAATGGATCTGGTTTAACATTCATTCTTGATCAGTTATGTGTTCATTGGGAGTGGGAGAATGTCATGCATATGCCCAGTACAGTGTCTTGGCCTTCAGCCCATCTACCCTCCACACCTCCTCCCCCTCTTTAATTCTCTCAGGGAGGCATTGCCACCTATTCAGTTTTCTGAGCCAGAAAAGTAGGACTCATTCTGACTCCATCCTCTCTTTCACCCCCCACAATCTGCCAATTTAATAAATCACTGAATCTGTCTAATTTATATCTTGAATCTACTCCATCCTCATCCCCCACTCCCACTAACCAACCCACTGATCTGCCCACATTCAGATTCTCATAAACTCTAAGCTGCCGAGGCTGCCGCTGAAGTTGCCCCTTGCCTATCTATTCTTTACCCTGCAACAGGAGCCTTTCTGAGTGACAAACCGACAAAGTCCTTCTCTTTACCACCCTTTAGTGGCTGCCACCACCCACAGGGAAGAGCTTAAGCTTCCTTACCCTGTCATAAGCCAACCCCCAACACCACTACATGAGCTGAGTATATCCACACTGGTATGTAACCAATCTCCAGAACTTTTTCACCTTCCAAAACTGAAACCCTCCTCCCATAAACAAAAACTCTTAATTTTCTCCTCCCCCAGCCCTTTGTAACCACCACCATTCTACTTACTATTTCTATGAATATGACTACTCTAGACACATCGGTGGAATCAGACAGCATTTGTATTTTTATTGCTGGCTTATTTCACTTAGCATATTGTCCTTGTGCTTTATCCAGGTTGTACCATGTGTTAACATTTCCTTCTCTTTAAAAGCTAAGTAATATTTCATTGTATGCACAAAATACATTTTGTCTACTCATTCACCTGTAGATAGGCAGTTTGGTTGATTCTACCACTTGGTTGTGTGAATAACGCTGCTATGGACCTGCGTATACAAATATCTCTTTAGAACTCTGCTTTCAATTCTTTCATATAGATACCTAGAAGTGAAATTGTTGGATCATATGGTAATTCAATTTTTTGTTTCTTGCAGAACTTTTTAAGCTTTTTAAGAATTAACATATATAAAACCATATTTATGCCATGCATGAGAATCTGAAACATAAAGATCCAAGGGTACCATAAGTAAAAAGTTGCAAAATTCAAGTGATTACTGTGGTTCCTCAAGCATTCCTTTAGTAGGATTCAGCTGATTTTTAGAAAGGTGTTATCCACAAAAGTATATACCTCACTGACTGGTTTGGATTAAAAAAAAAAACACCTGTCATAATACAGATGATAAACATGGTTGAACTTATTTTAAGTCACAAAGAACTTATTTTAAGTTATTTTCATAAATTTAAGGTCCAGTTCAAAGACTGATAGGGCCTCAAATTAGATTAAAGAAACCAATCAATATTATATTAGTAAAATGTGTTCATTTTAACATTCATTGATCCTTTAGGCCCAGCTTCCACATTCCTTTTCTGGAAAGCTTTTGTAAACTGCAAGTCTAGATTGTGTTGGTGTTTCCATAGCTCCCTGTACTCCCCCAATCACTGCTTTTCTCATGCTGTATGGTTGCATAATTTTTGTTTGTCTCTTTTTCATTGAACCATAAGATTTTGTGAGAACTAAGATCATTTAGGTCTTGTTTATCCTCATATCTCCAGTTCTTACCCAAGTGCCTGGCAAATATGCTCAGTAAGTATTTTTTGAATGAAATTGGATCAAATGGATCAAATAGGCATGAGCTGCTTAAGCTACAAAGGTATTCTGGCTGCTAAATATAAACCATTTCATTGCAAAACATTACAATTTCCAGTTCAAACAAAAAAAGTCAACCACATTATTTGCTTGACATAACCTTAAAGAACATCAGATCCTTGAGTATATCCTCTCTCTCTCTTATCCTCTCTCTCTCTCTCTCTCTCTCTCTCTCTCTCTCTCTCTCTCTCTCATCATTCCTTTCAGAAATATATGCTAGAAATATAGACTGAATAAGAACCAGTTGTGGACCTCAAGAAGACAAGAAGTTATTGAGTGAGTCTTACATATGTGCAGCTAAGTCACGATACATACTGATAATGACCATGAGTACAAACTGAGTCTGTGGCAGTAGAAAAGGTTTACCATTCAAAACAGGAAAACAGGATCTAGAATGGCAATAAAAAGAGATGAGAGGTACTCTAAGCAAAGGCAACAATGCGTGCAGAAGAGATAAGTGTTAAGATGTTTTAAAGCTTGGGTGGGGAATATCTAGGCCAAGGGCCATATAAGGCCCATGACATCATTTGGTCTGGTCCCTGTCAAGTAATTAGATGTCTGACCAAATATAGCAGGCTAATTGTTAAGTTGATAATTTTGTATAGCCTGTGAATGATGTTATAAATATCCAAATGGCCTTGGCAGAAAAAAGGTTCCCCACCTCTGTTCTAAAGGCACAGTGAGATCTTGAAATGGATTGTAGCAGATGCTATTATTCCCCGCTCTGCACCACCACCACCACCTAAATCCTTGGAAATCCCTTTCACACATTCAAGGCCCACATCTATATACTTTATACTTCTCAGAAAACTTGCTCTTGATTGAAGCCTCCTCACTTAAGAGGACTGCGAGTTAAGTTGGAACTCGCAACTCCCAAACTTCAAAATGAAACAATTATGCTATGAATTTCACTGCAAAGCACTGGACAGGATCAGCCTGAAGCTAGACAGCACCTGAACCTACATTCTTGGAGAACCCCTTGTTCCTTTCCTCATGCCTCTAAGCATTTCTCTTGAGAACTGCCCTTTCTCTTGAGAACTGCCATTTCTCTTGAAATCATGCTCACACTAATCCCCCTTGGAGGTCTGCTTCAGATGAGCCTGCCATACGTCTGGATGCAGCCTGGGATGTGAGATGTGAGGTTGAGAATCGCTAGCAGGGCCGCCTATGACTATCGGGAAATACAGATATTTATTATGATTCATAACAGTAGCAAAATTACAGTTATGAAGTAGCAACAAAAATAATTTTATGGTTAGGGATCACTACAACATGAGGAACTGTATTAAAATGTCACGGCATTAGAAAGGTTGAAAACCATTGAGTTAGAGTATGGCAGTAGACTAGCCTGAAAGAGCCTATTGTAGGTAGCAGGCAACTATCCAGGAAAACTAAACAGACTCTCCCTGGTGCCAATTTAATATTCCCTCCCTTTCCCCCATTTTCTGGGAGTGATGACTAAGTAAGAGAAGATAAGAACTGGTGAAAGTGTCATAAATAACTCACATGGAAGTTTCCCAAAGAAATAACCCAGATATTACACAGTAGAATCTCTACTAGGATTAACTTTGGCTGAACCAAAAATGATTTTTTTTTTACTTGTAATGCTAAGACTAATATTAATGTTAACACTAATGTGACATTAAAGAAAACATTCATGTCAATATCAACCAGTAAAAATAGCAGCTGCACCTTCGTGTTAGGAACTGTGCTAAATGCTTTATATGTGTCATCATACCTAACAGATTGGTGTTAGGATTCTCCTCATCTGAGGCTTGGATAGTTGGGCATTTTCCCCCCTAAGATTACATACCTGGTGATTGGCAAACTCGGATTCAAACATGTGGTTAGTCTGACTCTAGGGCTAGAGCACTTAAAGATATTTTGCAACTGGTAAAGATTCAAAGATCTTGAAAGACTAACTTTGTCCTCAGTAAATACAATTCTTAGGAAATCTTGAAGAGTCCTCTAACCAGGAAGATGAAACATCTCTGCAGAAGTCACACCCCAATCTAAGAATCGGCTCTAAATGTTCTAGGCGTATGGTCTGCAAACTGCAGCTTGCGAGCTATATGTGGCTCTTTGGCTCCTTGAGTGTGGCTCTTCCACAAAATACCATGGCCTGGGGGAGTCTATTTTGAAGAAGTGGTATTAGAAGTTTAAAAAAATATGTCTCTCTTGCCGAGACCAGTTTGGCTCAGTGGATAGAGTGTCGACCTGCAGACTGAAGGGTCCTGGGTTCAATTCCGCTCAGGGGCATGTACCTTGCTTGCGGTCTCTCTCATCGATGTTTCTGACTTTCTATCCCTCTCCCTTCCTCTCTGTAAAAAATCAATAAAATATATTTTTTTAAAAATTTGTTGAGAGCCACCAGCGCGAACACGGAGCCTGAGCCATCTTGCAGTGGGAGGTGGATGTCTGCGGCCATCTGAAGCCTTCGGCTGGGCACCCAGCGAGCAGCCGAGGACCCGGGGACCCAGAACTCTGCTCCCCAATCGGTGCAGACACGCAGCAGAATCAGAGATCCACAGAGCACACAGAAAGGTCAGATTGCGCCTGAGTTAAGGGGGAGGTGGATGTTTGCTGAGGTCTGAAAGCTGCGGCTGACAGAGGCACCCACAGAGCAGCCGGGGACCCAGAGCACGGCTTCCCAGGTGGAACGGACGCGCAGGGGGCGGATTCGGAGATCCACGCAGCCACCGAAGGGTCATATTTCGCCTGGGTCAGGGTGAGGTCTCCTACCCCCGCACAACAAAGTCACGCACACTGTGGGAGCCGGGCTGCAGGAAAGCTGCCTCTGGAGAGGTCCGCAGAGGTGGTCAGGGCGTGATCCCTGAGTGTGAAGGCAGACCCTCTGAGCTGTTGACAGAGGAGAGCTCTGGAAAACGATTCAATTTTTTTTTTTCTGGGGCAGAGGGACAGCCTGGGAGTTATTACAGTGTCCCCCCCGCAAAACCCCCACAAACTGGCTTTGAGAACCACAGAGTAGCAGGATCTGAGCACAGCCTAGACAGGTCCTGTGCTTTGTCTCAGAGATCAATTCCAAAACACTGCCACCCAGTGGATGACACACAAATTGACTCTCGCATAACCACAAAAGAATAAAGATATTAAAACACCAAGAGGGGAACACAGGGAACTGCAATACCTTCCATACTGGGAAACAGGAGTGCCAAGCAGA
>JAAGEH010000005.1:10264810-10302352 GCA_011751065.1 Lasiurus cinereus
TCTTTATTTTATTTCGGGATTAGAGTTCTACATTCTATTTTCATCTTTCCTTTAGCATAATTTTACTCCAACTCAACTCTACCTTTATGCCAACACTTTCCTCCTAACTTTCCCCATTTTGTTGTCTTGTCTCTCTTTCCCTTTTCCAACTTTAGATTCTCCCTATTTTTCTCTTTACCTGGTTAAAATTTCACCCCATTTATATATCTAATTTCAAATCCCCTACTACAAGTCCACACAAACCTCTCTCTTCTTGTCTTCACTAGCCAAAAAGTTGTTTTTTTTTCTCTATGTCCTTTTGTTGCTATTTGCCTGAAAAGTGATTATATCAATTTTTTGAAAATTTTTTGTGAGATTGTTTTAGTTTATTCTACTTGTTTTATTTTGCTTTTTGCTTGCTTTGTTTTCTACCTCTCTTTTCCCTCACCTCCCTCAATACCAGTTGCTATTTGCAATTTGCCTTAATCTCTAGGTACTGGTTGCTGGCCTTTATTGGGACTAGTGACTGTTCTATTGGAGTTGTCTCCTGACATATATATTTTGTTCCTCTTTTTTCCCTTATACACTTTCTTTTCTCTCTGACTTTTTTCTCTTCCTCTTTCCTTCTCCTTCTTCTCCTTTTTTATTTTCTTATTTTATTTTATTTCATTGTTCATTTATTTATCTTTTTTTTTCTCTCACTCTCCCAATTTGATTTTGGCATTTCTTTCTTTTCGTTTTCCCTCATTTTCCTCTTCTTCTTTCTCTATTTACCCCTAATTTGTCCTTCATTGGTGGTCACCATATTTGTGATTATTAACATCTTGAATACATTTCTACTCAGTGCCTTGTGTGCTGTACCTGGTTGTGTTGTAGTTTGTGCCTTTCAATCAACGTAGGAGAGAGAACTACATAACCAGACACCCGGAGAAGAAAGACCATGGGCAGAAAAAGAAACAGCCCACATAAGACAAAAAGGAAGGTTTCACCAGAAAAGGAAGTAAATGAAATAGAACCAGAAATAAGCCTACCAGAGAAAGAGTTCAGAGAAATGATCATAATGTGGTTGAAAAGAATGGAAGACAAATTTGACAATATGAGAAAGAGCCAAGAGGAAATGAAGAAGACGCAAGAGGAGATGAAGAAGCAGCAAGAAGAAATGCAGAAAAACCTAGAGGAGGTGCAGAATAATCAAGAAGAAATGAAAAATGATATCACTGCTATAAAGAACTCAATAGAAAGCATCAAAAGTAGATTAGAAGAAGCAGAGGAGCGCATCAGTGAGCTAGAAGACACGGTAGGAAAAAATACCCAAGTACAGCAGCTTCTAGAAAAAAAAAGTTAAAAAGCAAGAGGAGAGTCTAAGGGAACTTTGGGATAACATGAAACAAAACAACATCAGCATAATTGGGGTTCCAGAAAGAGTGGAAACTGAACAAGGATTAGAGAACGTGTTTGAAGAAATAATGACAGAAAATTTCCCCAATATAGAAAAGAAAAAACCCACACAAATCCAAGAAGCTCACAGAGTCCCAAGCAAAATGAACCCCAACAAACCGACACCGAGGCACATTATAATTAAATTGGCAAACACCGACGACAAAGTAAGAACCTTAAAAGCAGCCAGCGAGAAACAGAAAGTTACCTACAAAGGAACCCCCATAAGACTAGCTACTGACTTCTCAATAGAAACGCGACAGGCCAGAAGGGAATGGAATGAAATATACAAAGTCATGCAAAGGAAGGGTCTGAATTCAAGAATACTGTACCCTGCAAGACTCTCAATCAAAATTGAAGGTGAAATCAAAAGCTTCACAGACAAAAAAGGACTAAGGGAATATATTACGACCAAACCAGCAATGCAAGAAATGTTAAAAGGTCTGCTGTAATAAAAAGAAAGAGGAAGTGAAGAAGGAACTCGGGGGTAAGGACTAAAAATGACAACAGATAAGTACTTATCAATAATAACTTTAAATGTAAACGGATTAAATGCTCCAATCAAAAGACATAGGGTAACTGATTGGATAAGAAAACATGATCCATATATCTGCTGTCTGCAAGAAACCCACCTTAGGAAAAGAGATGCACACAGATTGAGGGTGTAGGGATGGAACATGGTATTTCAGGCAAATGGAAATGAAAAAAAAAGCTGGGGTTGCAATACTTATATCTGCAAATTAGATCTCAAAGTGAAGGACATAACAAGAGATAAAGAAGGCCACTTCATAATATTAAAGGGAACAATCCAACAAGAAGAAATAACTCTGGTAAACATATATGCACCCAATATAGGAGCACCTAAATACATAAAAAAAAAACTCTTGGAGGATATTAAAGGAGAGATTGACAGCAATGCAATCATAGAAGGAGACTTTAATACCCCACTGTCACCATTGGACAAATCCTGTAAACAAAAAATCAGCAAAGAAACAACAATCCTAAATGACTCACTACACCAGATGGAATTAATTGACATCTTCAGAACATTTCACCCCAAAGCCACAGAATATACAATCTTCTCTAGTGCACATGGGTCATTTTCAAAGATAGATCATATGTTGGGTCATAAGAAAAGTCTCTTCAAATTCAAGAAGATAGAAATCATATCAAGCATTTTCTCAGACCACAGTGGCATAAAACTGGAAATCAACTATAATAAAAACAATAGAAAGAAATCAAACACATGGAGACTAAACAGCATGCTATTAAACAATGACTGGGTAACCAGAGAGATCAAGGAAGAAATAAAAAACATCATGGCAACAAATGACAATGACAACACAACAATACAAAATTTATGGGACACAGTGAAAGCAGTCTTGAGAGGGAAGTTCATAGCCCTACAAGCCTACTGCAAAAAACAGGAAACAATGGTAATAAATTACCTAAACCTACAACTCAAAGAGCTAGAACGAGAGCAACAAGAAAAGCCCAGTGTACTCAGAAGGAAGGAAATAGAGAAGATTAGAGTGGAGATAAATAACTTGGAGACCAAAGAAACAATTCAAAAGATCAACAAAACAAAGAGCTGGTTCTTTGAAAGGATAAACAAGATTGATGGACCCCTAGCCATGCTCACCAAGAAGCAAAGAGAGAAGACCCAAATTAAAAAAATCAGAAATGAAAGAGGAGAAATAACAACAGACCCTGTGGAAATACAAAGGATTGTTAAAAAATACTATGAACAACTCTATTCCAACAAATAGGACAACCTGCAAGAAATGGACATTTTCCTAGAAAAATATAACCTCCCAAAACTCAATGAGGAGGAAACCAGACATCTCAAGAGTCCAATAACTATGGAAGAAATTGAAGCAGTCATCACAAAGCTTCCAGCAAATAAAAGCCCGGATCCAGATGGCTACACAGGAGAGTTTTAACAAACATTCAAGGAAGAATTAAAACCTATCCTCCTCAGACTATTCAAAAACATTCAAGAAGAAGGAACACTTCCAAACACCTTCTATGAAGCCAGCATCACCCTAATACCAAAACCAGATAAAGACAACACAATGAAAGAGAATTATAGGCCAATATCTCTCATAAACATAGATGCCAAAATCCTCAACAAAATTCTAGCAAACCGGATCCAGCAGTACATCAGAAAGATCATACACCATGACCAAGCAGGATTCATCCCAGGAATGCAGGGATGGTACATTATCCGCAAATCAATAAATGTGATACATCACATAAACAAATTGAGAGATAAAAATCGCACAGTCATATCAATTGATGCAGAAAAAGCATTTGACAAAATCCAACATTCTTTCTTGATAAAAACTCTCAGCAAAGTGGGAATAGAAGGATCATACCTCAACATCATAAAAGCAATATATGATAAACCCACAGCAAACATCATACTCAATGGGCAAAAACTAAAACCATTTGCCCTAAGAACAGGAGCAAGACAGGGATGCCCACTCTCACTTCTCTTGTTCGACATAGTACTGGAAGTATTAGCCATTGCAATTAGAAAAGAAGAAGAAATAAAAGGCATCCAAATTGGAAAAGAAGAAGTAAAGCTGTCCTTATTTGCAGATGACATGATATTGTACATAAAAAACCAAAGGACTCCATTCCAAAACTAATTGACTTAATTAATGAATTCGGCAATGTAGCAGGATAGAAAATTAATGCTAAGAAGTCTGTGGCATTTCTATACACTAATAGTGAAATTATAGAAAGAGAAACTAAAAAAAGCAATCCAATTTACCATCGCACCAAAAAAATTAAGATACCTAGGAATAAACCTAACTAAAGAGGTAAAAGACCTTTATGCAGAAAACTACAGGACACTGAAAAAAGAGATAGAGGAAGATGTTAACAGATGGAAGAGCATACCATGCTCATGGATTGGGAGAATCAACATCATTAAAATGTCCATACTACCCAAAGCAATCTACAGATTCAACGCACTACCCATTAAAATACCAACGACATATTTCACAGACCTACAAAGAATTCTTCATAGATTCATCTGGAGCAAAAAAAGACCATGGATAGCTACAGCAATTCTGAGAAGGAAGAATAAAGTAGGTGGGATCTCAATACCAGACTTCAAGCTATACTACAAAGCAACTGTTCTCAAAACAGCCTGGTACTGGCACAAGAACAGACATATAGACCAATGGAATAGAATAGAGAACCCAGATATCCACCCAAACCACTATGCTCAATTAATATTTGACAAAGGAGGCATGAACATTCAATGGAGCCAAGATAGCCTCTTCAATAAATGGTGTTGGGAAAATTGGACAGATACATGCAAAAAATTTAAACTGAACCACCAACTTATACCAAATACAAAAATAAACTCAAAATGGATACAGGACTTAAACATTAGAAGGGAAACCATAAAAATACTAGAGGAATCCACAGGCAGCACAATCTCAGATATATACCGAAAGAACTTCTTCACTGATACTGCTCCAAAGGCAATGGAAGCTAAAGAAAAAATAAACAAATGGGACTACATCAAAATAAAAAGCTTTTGCACAGCAAAAGAAATCATCAACAAAACAACAAGAAAGATCAATGTATGGGAGAACATATTTGCAAATGTTATCACTGATAAAGGTTTAATCTCCAAAATCTACAGCCAACTTATTCAACTTAATAAAAGGAAGATGAAGGATCCAATAAAAAAATGGGCAACGGACCTAAATAGAACCTTTTTGAAAGATGACAGAAGGAAGGCCAAGAGACACATGAAAACATCTTCAAAGTCATTAATCATCTGAGAGATTCAAATCAAAACGACAATGCGATACCATCTTACACCTGTCAGAATGGCAATCATCAACAAATCAACAAACGACAAGTGTTGGTGAGGATGTGGAGAAAAAGGAACCCTTGTGCACTGTTGGTGGGAATGCAGACTGGTACACCCACTGTGGAGAACAGTATGGAGTTTCCTCAAAAAACTAAAAATGGATCTCCCATTTGACCCTGTAATCCCACTCGTAGGAATTTATCCTAA
Organism: Lasiurus cinereus; assembly: GCA_011751065.1. Lineage (NCBI taxonomy): Eukaryota > Metazoa > Chordata > Mammalia > Chiroptera > Vespertilionidae > Lasiurus > Lasiurus cinereus. Next base: position 10,270,272 of record JAAGEH010000005.1, read on the forward strand.
GAAATTACAAACACCAATCAGAAAGGATTTATGCACCCCTATGTTCATAGCAGCACAATTTACAATAGCTACAATTTGGAAACAGCCTAGGTGCCCGTCAGCAGATGAGTGGATCAGAAAACTGTGGTACATCTACACAATGGAATTCTATGCTGCCATTAAAAAGAAGGAATTCTTACCATATGCAACAATCTGGTTGGAACTGGAGAGCCTTATGCTTAGTGAAATAAGCCAGTCAATGAAGGAAAAGCATCACATGATCGCACTCATTGGGGGATAATAAGAACATTATAAACTGATGAACAAAAGAATAGATACAGAGACAGTAAAGCTTCAAACAGACTGTGAAATTACAGCAGGAAGATTAAAGTTAGGTGAGGTAGATAAGAGATCAATCAAAGGACTTGTATGCATGCATATAAGCATAACCAATGAACATAGACACTGGGGGGTTGGAGTATGCCTGGGAGGGAGGGGGGGCAATCGGGAGATATGTATAAAAAATTAATAAAAAAAAAGTGGGGGAACTCTTTCAGAAAAGAAAGACAATCCAATATTTTAAAGGGGCAATTCATAAAAGACAAAATGCAAAAAGACAAAGTCTGTATGTTTTTTTCTGGGACACCCTATATATACAAATGCTTAATAAATGTGAAAAAGTCTGTTGTCATAAATAATACAAATAAAGTAAACATTTTTGATGTAGCATATTAACAAAACAAAAAAAATTTGTCTCTCAAAAGAAATTTCAATCATTGTACTGTTGATATTTGCTCTGTTGACCAATGAGTTTGCCGACCACTATTCTAGACAATTCTGAGTCATCTCTCCTTCCAGGGCTTGTTTGTTAGGTCCTGATGTTATTCTGGGCACCTTTCAGGTAAGTATTGCCTGTGAAAGGAGAGCCCTTTGAGGAAGACCTCTCTTTTGAAATCTGTACTTTCCTCTTTTCCTCTCCTCAGCTTGGTCCATTGGAGGGGACCCTAGGGCAAAATAACTTGTGAACCGATTAGATTTCCTCTTTTGGCTCCAATGGGAGTAAGGCAGAAGACATGCTCAAGACAGGGATTACTAATGTAATCTTCTTGTCCTGCTGTCTTAATTGATTGTGTCCCTGACTTCTGAAATCTTATTCTCTTCCCCCTTCTGAAGCTTAACCATCCACTCCCCCACCCTTTCATCAGGAAAACTTTTGTAGGTCCTTGATAATCAGGTCTGGTGTCATCTCTTTCAAAAATGCTCTGACTGCTAAGGTTGAAAGGATGTCCATCCTTTATGCACCCCTAGTGTTCTGCACTGATTTTGGTCCTTGAATAACAAGTCTAAACTGTGATGACCTATCTCTCCTAGGAGACCATGAGTGCCTCATGAGCAAAAATGAAGTACTGTTCACCTCTGACATTTTAGTGCTCCATTGATAACTAACACATAGTGAAAGATGGATACATGTGACTTGAAGTGAACTAAACTTAAAGAATCTGAGAAATGACATGACATTCCCAATCAAAAAACCTCCTAGCTGAACCTGTATATAATGATTCTCACACTCCTCTTCCATCACAGGGCCCCTAGGTGGTGGGCAAAGGCTAGGAAGTCTGACTAATTCTGCTCACCACATTCTGCTGATGCCTGTGTGAGTTGGAAACATCCAGAGTTACCCAGAACTCAAAAGCAGGAGCCTACACACATCTGCTCCATCCCTGGAGGGTCTGCACAGTGTGGGAGAAGGCGCTGCGCAGGCACCACTGGCATGGGGTATTATAGTAACTGTAGGACAAGTCACAGATCTGTCAAGGCCTCATAAAGAAAAACCAGGGTTTCTCTGTTTTTACATAAAAGAGCTCTGCCTCCCCCTTGCAGCAGGAGTTGGCATTGCTCTAAAGAGAAAGGAGCGAAACTCCGGGAGAGCCAGTGTGTGTCTGCATGCTCATGAGAAGCAAGTAGCATTGGACTATCTAACTGTTAATGAGCACTCTCCTGAAGGCTTCTTAAAAATTTTATTTTAAATTTTATTGCACCACATTATACAAGCGTTAAACATGGCTTCGTGTAGATTGATGACTGTTTAAATGTGAAAACTCATCATTTATGTCAGTACTTTTTGGCAATTACAGGTAAGGACATTTTATGTATTTTATATATTTCTATACTTGCATATACAGATGTAAGAATACATGACTATATATATGTACACACAGAAATACATCTATGGTCACACACATAACTAGAGTGAGAGGGCTAAAAGGCTCATTGTAATGTAACCCTGCTATTTGGGGGGCTAGCAATCTGAATCTGTGCAGTAACCTAATGTACATTCTTGATAGCCTATAATTAAGTCCCTGCCCCTTTCCTCCACAATCTGGTCTTACAAGACCTGTTACCTAAATGCTCACATTTTACAGAGGCCATAAACCATGAATAACACACAACCCCCAGAGGGGGTTACCAGAGCTGGTGCCAGGCCAGGCCCTTAGATATTATCTCAAGATCCCCATCCCAACCCATTTTGTTTTTTGCAAAGCCCACAAAAGGTCTAGAAGGACAAAGAAACCAAAAGGGGATAAAAGAAGGAATAAAAGAAGAGCACTTAAAGATACTTCTCAACTGGTAAAGACTCAAAGATCTTGATAGACCAACTTGGGTTTCTTTGGACTTCTACAACATCTTACCTAATAATAGACAAAGTTGTAAAATGAGCATACCTCCTATGCCCACAGCCAATCAGAGTGAGTATGCAAATTAACCCAACAAATATGGCGGTTAATTTGCATAAGTAGGCACCCAGTGGTCTCTATCCAGGAACATCCTTGGCACCCAGGTCACTCCAAGGTAGGCCCGGGATGGGTCCTGAGCAGTCTGGGAAGGGACTGAGCCAAGGGGCTCCTGGGCAGGCTAAGCCTGGGATTGGAACCAAGGGGGCAAGGGCAGAGCCGGCCATTGGAGGGAACTGGGGGGCCCAGACCCCAGGCCCCAAGGCCAGCAATAGAAGGAGAGGGAGCCAGCCTTCAGAGGTAGAAGGAGCCATGATGGGAGGGAGAGGGAGCCAGCCTTCGGAGGGAGAGGGAGCCATAATGGGAAGGAGAGGGAGCCAGCCCTTGGACGGGGAGGGAGCCAACCATCAGAGGAAGAGGGAGCCAGTGATTGGAGGGAGAAGGAGCCAGGCATCAGAGGGAGAGGGAGCCATCCCTTGAAGGGAGAGAGAACCAGAGATTGGAGGGAGAGGGAGCCAGTGATCAATGATGGGAACAAGCTGGGGGGGTGGCCATAGGCTTTAGGCCTGAGCAGGAGCAGAGCTGGTGATCGGTGTGAACTGAATTTCTAACCCACTTGATCTGAGTACCTTTTCTGACTGCTCATTGGCTAAGCTCCTTGTCACTGGTAATATGCTTAATAACTTGGGTAATAAGAATCCAAAAAGGTGTTCTAGGGTTTTTCCACCACACTTCTGGAGAAACAAATGAAGGTACACTGCTGGAGGGGTAAGAAATGTCATATCCTGCCCTAGCTGGTTTGGCTCAGTGGATAATACCTCCGCCTGCTGACCACAGGGTCTGGGTTCAATTCTGATCAAGGGCATGTACCTAGGTTGAAGGCTCCTCCCTGGCCAGGGCCCAGGTCAGGGCTCATGCAGGAGGCAACCAATCAAAGTATTCCTCTCACTTTGATGTTTCTCTCTGTTTCTCCCTTTCTCTTCCACATTCTCTAAAAAATCAATGGAAACATATCCTCAGGTGAGGATAGAAAAAAAAAAAAGGAAGAAAGAAAGAAATGTCATATCCTATGAAATCTTAAAAATGCCTAAAGAAAGTTGTCATTTTTTCATGGAGTCCCTGTTGATGAAAACACCTTGGTGGCTGCGATGACTGACAGTGGCTGCAGCAGCAGGGTGATGGGGCTGGTGCCTCCCCCTGATCAGACCAGTCACCTCCCATAAAGGGAGCAGGCCTAAGCTATCAGAAGGACATCTCCTGAGGGCTCCCAGTATATGAGAGGGGGCAGGCTGGGCTGAGGAAACCCCTCCCAACCCAGTGCATGAATTTCATGCACCAGGCCCCTAATATATAATAATCTCCTTGAAATAAAAAGATTGAAATAAAAAAAAAAAAAGAAAAGAAAAAGTTGAAAACAGGGTCTTGTTTGTGTTGCTTGGGATCTGCACCCCATGATGACATTCTAGGGATGTGTGACTCTCATGAAGGCTTTTCTAAGAGTGTTGTAGAAAGGACTCCATTTAAGGCTTAAGACAACGTTATGAAGCAGATACAGAGTTAAGGAGTGATTAGCTTCTTACACCAAGCCAGACATTTTGGAAATGCTCAAAACCCCTTTTCAGTTCCAAGGCTTCTGTTAACTATGTTGCCACAAAACCTCTCTGTGTGTTGAGTTTTATCTGTAATCTCAATTATTTGAGGTTATGAACCATGCCTTCTATCTGTTACCCCACCTCCCACCCCTAGGGGTCAGGGCAGAGCACCCACCAAATAGTGTGTGACCACCAGACCCAGCTGATGGATTGCTGTTGCTGGAAGGAAGCTCCTTAGATTTAAAAATGTATGTTGGCATAAAAAAAGGACATATTTTAGGAGCAACACAGTGTCAGAAAGAAAATTAAATAAATAATAGACTTGCAAAGAGTAATAGTCCCTAAGGAAGAAGTGACAGCAGCTCAGAAAACAGAAAACAGCGAAAGAGAGAAGAAAGCAGTCTCAAAAAACGAAGTACTCGAAAATGAAGGGTTTTAACCTTCCTCTCAAGACTATAAGTTTAGCATCCACAATCAGGTGATCTCAACCAGGCTCTGCCAGCCGCCCTCTCATTTTGAAGGAAATATTAAACACGATGCTATTTCTTTGTAGGGTTTTTATTCACTGGAGTTGTGTTCAGGATGCAGCCAACCAGCTCTCCTTTGCAGATCCCTCCTCTCTACAGGACATCCGGCCTATCTGTGACCTGTGACCCCTCTGAGTCCCCAGCCTCCTGCTGCCTCCTGCCACTCACTGCTCCCTCCCTGGAAGGAACTTGTGCGTTAAAGAGAGAGAAAAGAGAAGGCAAAGAGTGGTGAATGCAGTGATCAGACCAGTCTGTATATTCATTTCTTTGATTTGAAATAAATTCTCTGAATGATATTTTGGTTGGTGCGGGGTTCTCTTTCCCCTTCCATCCCAATCCCATCTTCTAGAATAGTCACAAGTGTGTTACAAATCTGGGGGAGGAAGGGATAGGAGAGACATGAGGATGAAGAACAAGACTGACCACACATTATTTTCTACCTGCTTCCTCAAGGAGACTTCCTGGTTCTCCTCCCCCTGCCACACCACTCCCAGCCTCACAGGTTTTAAGCTACCCTATACTTATTATTATTTTATTTTTCATAAAACTCATCACAGTTTAAATTTGCCTTTATTTTTGTGATCACTGGCTTGATGTTTGCCTCCCACATAGGACTGAATCCTCCATGGTGTCAGACAGGCTGCCTGCGTGGCTCACTGCTGCCCTCTGGTGCCTGCAACATTGCAGGTTCTCCATCAGTGTTCTTTGGAGAAAGAATGTCCTCTGTAGCCAAACCTCTCCTTAAAACCCTTTATTACTCAGAGTTAACAGAAGCGGGTCAAAACTCACAGGTCGCTGATGATACACAGATCTCCCCAAGTGAAGTTACCCTTCCAAAAAATGACCCACCATCAACAATACGACTGGCCCAAAGGAGACTAGAAAAAGGAATTTCTTTTAAAGGAATTTTTGGCTATTGGAGCAGGATATAAATCACGAGAGCGATGTGAGAGATGAAAAGCTCTGCCAGGTGTTCCATTTGGATTTTTTTCAAACAAAACTCACAAAGGAGGGGAAATGCTTTCTTGCTTTCTGCCGCGAAGACAGGACAAGCCAGGATGTTAATTAAATTACAAATCAGCTGCCTGCTCGCAGCTGACAGAATTCTCTGTGCTTCCAAGCAACGTCAGATATTTTAAACCCTCTGCAATTACCTACAAAGGAGGAGCTGCCAAGAAGGGGGCGCGCTTGAATATTTAATGGATCTTAAGATCCTTTTTGAAGAACTGGTGATTTACATAATTGTGAGGGAACTTACTCTAGCTCAGTGCTGCCCTCCATCTGCGAATGGGAGATGTGAAGATGCTGGACATGTCCTATGGTATGAACTGCTTTCTCTCCTGCTACTCTGAGCTATGCTCGAGACCTAGGGGAAGCCAGGGTCACACAGGATTGGTAATTGTCTGATTATACAGCCCTGAAGTTCTCTGAGCGAGTCTGAATGGGAACACAAACCTATGATCTAGGAAAATCATGCGGAATCGTTAAATGACTTTGTATAAGATGTGACACATTCAGGGTGTAATTACCATGCACAAAGCACTTTCAGAAACATTGTCTCAAGTAATTCAAGAATTGGAAGAAGACAATATTGTTATTCTGATTTGAAAATGAAACACACACACACACACACACACACACACACACAATAAAACAACACAAAAAACAGAGGGTGTGAGATTCTCCAAAACGTTAAATAAAATGGCAAAGCTGCGTTTCAAACCAATCTAGCCAGCTGACTCCAAGAGGAAGCCCGGAAGTGTGCGTGAAGCCTGGCATTAGAAACATGGGCTCAGATCTTGGTAATGGCACTTGCTAATGAAACTTGAGAGACATCTGTCAAGTTGCTGGGCATCTCTGAGCTTCACTTGACTGAAGCTCTAACTGGGGGATTGCAGACTCTACCTCACAGAGGTAAGAACATTGAATGAGACTGTATTCCTGGCACACGGTAGCTGCTTAAAACACCGTTAAGGATCTCCTTTCTAAACTCTCAAGTGAGATAATGCATGGAAGGACTTAGCAGAGTGGTCACTTAATATTAGCTATGATGATCTTATTGAAACATTAGATTTTTTTAATTGGTTATAAAAGACTGGAAATATTTTTTAAAAACCTAATTAAATGGGGAAACTGAATTCTTATTTTTAAAAAAATGTTGTTTTCAACCTCTTCAGAACATACAATTACAACTTTTCCATTACCCTTAACACTGTGCTTCAGAATCACAGTTCTCTTGATCCCACAAAGCACTCTTCTTGATTTATTATGCTATCCTCAGTGCTTGAAAACTTTCCAGTTCTCTCAAACTCTCTCCACTCAACTCAGCCTGTCCTGACCATTCCAGCTACTGGACTCCTCCCAATTCTTAAACTTAACAAGAATTTATTCCAGTTATAAAATAAGTAACAGGAATATAATGGAAAGCATGGTGACTATAGTTAATAACACTGTTACAAAACAAAATATATATATATATATATACATATATATATATATATATATATATGTATATATATATATATATAAATTTGTTAAGCACCTACCATGCATCAGCCATTATAAGTGCTAGGGATACAATATTGAACATGAACAAGAAAGACACATTCCCTCTTTCCCTTTGTTCTTGATGTCTTCTTACCTCGAATAACCTCTCCAACTCCCTTTCACCTGGCAGTTGCCAAACCCCTTCAGTTTACTCCTCTATAATTTCTTCCCAGATGCTTTCTCTGGCTAGCTAGGTTTGGCTTTTTCTATGCTCACATAACTGATATCCTGAGAATCCCTCCCTTTTTTTGTAAAGTATGAATGTATCTGCTTTTCTCATGGGAATATAAAGATTTCGTAATTCATTATTGTATTGCAGAAGCAAACATTCTGCCTGGGATCCTGTAGGGAATTAGGTGCTCAATAAATGTTTCTGAACTGAACTACCCTTGGTGGAGATAAAAGTTCCTTGGACTCTTGTATACTCCACCATACAGCAGATCCCAGAAGCAGCATGTGCTCAAGAAACCCATCTGGATCCTTTAGGAGATCTGGTTATTGAGTAGCGCCCTATAAGATTGTTAGCAATAAAATGAATAACCAGTTCATTGTGTAGTACAGTAATAAAATAAATCATTCAAGTTTTTGGTGTGAAGAACATTGGAAGGAATGTTGGCTAGTGGCTTTCTGGAGTAAGTAGTTGAGAGGAGGAAAAATTGTGACATTTAAGAAAGAACTGAGTGAATATACCCCACCCCTCACCACTTGTGCCCTGCTCTGCCAGCACTGAGTTAGAGCAACTAAGGAAACACAGCACATAAGTGGGATCATCTCAAGTAGTCTTACCTGAGACTCTAAACCCCAGACACACAGACCAGAGTACCAACCTTGATAAGCACAAAATTATATGAATTATATGTAAGGCAGGGAAGATGTTTGGAAGAATACACACTATGCCAACACTGCTTGTCTCTGGGGTGATTATTAATTTCATTGTTTGAGCTACATGTGTTACTGGGAGAATAAAAATTAACACAATGGACTATGTAAGACATGATCACGTATTTGTTTTGGTGTAAAGGAGAAATCCCAGTGGGCTCTAAGCTATTTGGCAAGCGGAAATTCTCTAGCCATGGAACAGGTTTATACAAGTCTAGTTAACTTGGAGAGCTGGCTTAAGGATGATTTCCAGTCAAAGGAAAGAGTGGGGGAGCTGGGAAGGCATTTAGGGAGGAAGCAAAGCCAAATTGCATTGTTATCAAGAAATCAAAACAAGGATCTGGGAACAGACTCTACAGTTTCTACATTTAAAATACAATTTCAAACACTACCTGAGTAATTCTCCAGGGATAGCTCTGCTGGATTCAAGTGAGAACTGTAAGATCTTTTACACAGGCAATGCCTGACTCAATCCACCTGCTGTAGCTTCTGTGGTGAAAGCCCTTTACTGCTGCAGGCTAGAATCGTGTTGTGCTCGAGTGCCTGGTGCCCCGGACAGATGAAATGTGTATTTCAGCAGAAGGTTTAGTCACATGATGCAAATACCCTGCACCTCAGTTTCCTGAGTTTTATTTCTGTTTCTGCCACTCATGAACAACGTGACTTCAGGTAAATACGGAAGCTCTCAGAAACACTGATTCCTCATTTGTAAAATGGGGCTATTAGTCCATAGAAGAGTGTTTTATGGGAGATTAATAAGATAACATGTATAAATGTCTTGGCATAGGGCCTGAGTCCTGCTTAATACTTAGGAAATCTAAGCCTCTTCCTATTTCTGCCAGTTTCATATATTCATCATATATTCATCTTTACACACACACACACACACACACACACACACACACGCACCCACGCACATACTCAGTTCAACCTTACCTCTATTATAGGAGCTGGTTTCCTCCACCCACGCTACCACAGGCACCATAGCATCATGACAGATTAGCATAAACACCCTGAAGGACACAGACTGAACTGCAAATGCCTTGCCTCCACTGCTCAGAGATCCAGTTTCTTTTCTGTATGTGAGGCTGTCTTATCATCTTCACCCAATGTTTCCATCTGAGTTAAGGCTGCTGGACTCATCTGCCTATGATTATCATGTCTGTCCAGCAGGCAGAGAGAGGATGGTCTCAGACAAAGGGGCTTCTGGACCTTAGAACCTGCTGTGGAATTGACCCCTGCACAGTCCCTCCATCTACATTTGACCTAAACCTAGAACATCTCCCAAAGTCTTTCTGGCTGTCCTGCTCCTAGTTTTCCCTGGGCAGCCCATTGGCATGAGCTTGCTCTGTGACAATATAGAACATGAAACCCCTTCTTAAAATGAGCATCATCATCTATTCATTCAACAAAATATTTATCCAGCACGTTATGTACTAATCACTAAGTTTCCAGTAATAGGAGCGCAATATTTTAAGGTGAAATTGCATTACCTCTTAGAGCTTGAATGCTAGTTACATAAGGTAAAATAAATATTTGTCTGGATTCTCTTTTTTCTCTACGTATCCAGCAGCACGCATGAACAGCTGTCATCTCCACGGGAAGATGCCAGGTGGTCCACTGGACAGCCACTCTCAATTGTCTCTTGTGATGATCCCAATAGGCTTGATACATTAGCTGTACGTCCAGCTGCCTTGTCCAGAGCCTCCTCAGGGTGAGCTGGCTTCAGTGACATTGGAACATGGAATAGGTGAAGGACCAGGACAGAAGGTATGGACTTGACTCTGGCCTCATTAACAGTGGGCTTCAATAAAAAAGGATTACTTAGCAGTCAGATACTGTCATAGAAATATAAATATTTCCTCAAGTAAAGCTGCTTCATAATCCATGTTTGATTTAGGTGGTTTAATCCCCAAATAAGATGTACTTCATTTGGGAAGGCTTATTACACTTAATCTAGGTATCTGAACATGCAATTAAGAGAATGCCTTATCTGCATTCTCTCCATAAACCAATTATTCAACAATCACCCCCAGATACATTTGAAGTACAACTTTGCCATGTCACCCTTTAAAGCCCTTCAGTAGTTCAGTACTGCTCCAGAACAAAACATGGATACTTTACATGGTGTTAGTGCTGAAAGGAAATGAACTCCCCTCCATATTTTCCTATAGGGCTAGGACCCCTGCCTAAACCCCCTCCCTTTTCTGGGAGTGGCCACAGGTGTGCCAGCAATGTCTTAACTTCCCCAACCCCCACCCGAATGGACCAATGAAGCTCCAGGAACACAGCGAGGGTCCTAATAAGGCTAAACCACAGAAAGACCCTAATTCAAGTGACCAATCTCTATAACCCTTGTCACTTTCCTAAGCCCTCCCAATTATCCTACCCCATAAAACTCATTGTTCCCACCCAGCTCGCTCTCTCGCCTCACTGCTGCGCCAGAAAGAGGCTGAGAGCCAAACCCGGGTTTGAATAAAGACTCTTTGCTTTTGCATCGGAAAAGGCTCCTTAGTGGTGGATTATTGGGGACCCCGAACTCTGGGCATAACAGTGCCACTCCCAATCTCTCTCTAAAGTCCTGTCTCCTACTGTGCATAATTACCTGTTTAAATTCAGGTGCAACATAAGGTAATTTGGATCAAGAATAAACTGTATGTATGAAAGTGGTCCCAAAAAACTGTCACAGAATTGTGCTACCACATTATTAATCTTGAAAGTTCCATTAACTTCCTTGTATTCTCCACAGTATATACTTTGACACAAGCAATTTGAAATAGTCAAGAAAAGACAGAAATTCCAAGGGGCTAGCTAAGCTTCAAAATAAGAAACCCAGGACCACAATTAAAAAAAAAAAACACAGTTTGTACTGGAAAGATCCAAAATGGTCTTTGAAATCCCTTTCTAAGACAAACTTTTCTTCTTTGGCATATTATAAAAATCATGCCCAGGGTTGGGGATATAACATTTAGATGAGACATGCGATATATGGCTATGCATGTTCCAAGCATGTTTAGGAACTATGCATGTGCCTTGGAAATCCAAAAAATCTCCACCTTTTTCTCAGATATATCTGCCCCCCAGACCTCCTAACTTTCTCCCAAATGCTTTAAGACTGTCCTAGCTCCCACAATCTGGGGAAAAATGATCTTTAAAACACAAGCTCATCCTTCTCCATTCCTTAGCTAAAGAATAAGATTTTTGATCTGCTTTACCAGTTTCATTCTATTGGTGCAAGTAACACGGGGCAGAATAAACACAATTTTGGGTCCCTGACTTGAAAGAGTTGGTGACAAAATTATATTGGAGCTGAAAAGTCACAAGGCCTAGTGACCTAGTAGCTGTAAGGTGAGGAAGTAGCAGGGTGCATTCCAGACTATTCTTAGTAATGTTACAAGTTAGAAATGCCCGGGGCATTCATCTAGGCTCTAGTGAGCTTCCCAGGTATTGCTCTTTTCTAAACCAGTGTTACAACTAGACTATCCCTGTGGGTTTTGTTAAGATTGCAAGACACCTTTCATTGATAACCATTAGGAACTTTAAATAAAAATTTAAAAGAGAGAGAGAGAGAGAGAGAGAGAGAGAGAGAGAGAGAGAGAGAGTTTTTTACTTATAGGCCCTAGAGCTACAAGGCAAGCCAGGAGCACATAGCCAGGTCAAGGTAAAGGAGAGTGAGAGCACAGGTACAGGGCTGCAGTTCTGCTTCTGCTGGGGTCAAGTGTTTCTTGGGATGTTTATTGGTGAATTTAAAACCTAAGAATGGGAATATAATGGGGAAGAGAAAAGAAAATAAGCAATGAAATGGTTAGTTACTGAAATCAACCAAGATCTCAAAACAAAGGAGACTCAGTGGAAGAGGAGGCCTGGCTCTTTCTCCAGTGCTGGCAAAGTATTTACTGGAGACAGTCATCTTGGAGGTGATGGCTCAGCAGCTGTCAGGCCCAGGACCATACTCAGGTGTTCACGGTGATGCAGGTGGAAACATATCTGCTATGCTGCAATCCTATGAAAATATAGTGCCTACAACCACAGCAGTGGGCTGAACTGAATTATACAGGTGTGTGTAAGTACACTTTATTACGTTCGCACAAGGACAACATTGCATAGGATGCAGTTCTCAGAACTCATCCTAATCTTGAACAAGCTGTGATGGTTCCTTACATTCCATTCAAACTAGCAAGTGAATTCTTTTTCTAAAGTCTTCCTCATTTTTCCCACTTCCCTGTGCTCTTTCTTCTGCCTTTGACTCACAGGTGGGGAAATATCTTGCCCTTTTTGTGGAGTTCTGTTCAATTGTCATCTTTCCGACAGTCTCCCCTGATCTTCCCCAAACAGATGTGATGTCTCCTTATCTTCACTCTTTACTGCTCCTACGATGAAATCGTCCATCACCGAGTTTGGAATTGTTTCTGTCCATCCACCCTTTCCTTAAGCATTCACAAGGAGCTACCACGGCCCTGCAATAGACACTGACAATATTTAGAGAAAAACACAATCACAGCTCTCACTGAACTCCCTGTAGAGTAGCAGAGACTAATCAAAGATGTCATTGATAAGATACATCTGATTTCAGAGATGATAACTATTTTAAACGTGCATCTTGAAGTTGATGACAATGGTATATTAAAGTATACAGGTCCCCAGAAAGATACACTTAACCTAGCTTTGGAGACAGCTTCCTGAAGAATAAGACACCTCTGATTTCTCTTACAGAGTGAAAAATCATCAGGCACCAAAATAGCATGGTAATAGAAAAGGAACAGCAAGTTCAAAGTCAGAAAAAAGTGATAATGGAGTATAACTTCTCTTAAGATATTAACATGCTTGAAGGAGTGTTCTTACATATGTTTCCTCTGGAGGGTTTCAGACAGAGCCTTAAATAGTTGTGCCAGATGGAAATTAAATGTATTTTGGGCCATAGAATTATTAGCAAAAGGATATAACCATTTGTGTTGGATTGAAATGAAGTGTATTCAGGATTATAGAATTATTAGCAAAAGGATATTATCATTTATGCATTATAATATAAATAAGCTTGTCTCCTTAAAATTTGCAATGTGGAACTAACATTTCAGGGGATTTTTGAAGAATAAATTGCTTGGGATAAATAGCCAATTTGAAGTCTGAAATAGAACTGAAAAATTTACCATCTAGGAGAACAGGATCTGGACGATTAGACTGTTGCATGGCTTGGACTTCCATTTATTTATAGGTTTGGCAAGGCTAATAGAGGTCATTTAATGCACATTCCACAATCATCATAAAAATCTTAGCTCTAAAATCCATGAGCAACTTCTGACCTGCTCAGTCCATGCAGCTCATGATTTCTACTTTTGTGTGTTTCATCTTCTTCTTTGTATCTATTCAGTAAATATTTTTTTTATGGATCAAAAATATTAGCAATCATAATGAAGCTTCTCAAACATGTCACTCTTTAGCCTAAAAGTAGTTACCCCTTCCTTAATTTGGATAGGATTTGTTCATCGTTGAGCAGAGACTAATCTATAGATTGAGGGCATGCTGCACTAGCGCAGGAATTCAATAATGAACCAGACAGACAATATTCTCTCTTTTAAAGCATCCCTTCTAATAGAGGTAATCGACAAAACACAAATAAATGAAAAATCCCAGGAAATATAAAAGTGCTCCAAGGCAGCACAAAGGGGAGACCTTACTCCCCAGAGGTCAGGTAATACTTTCTAAAATGATGTGAAAGCTGAATCCTGAAGAATGAAAGATTTTCTTTGTGAAGAGTTGGAGAGACCACATTGCAAATAAAAAGAACAACCATTAGAGATTCTGAGCTGGGAGAGAGCTTAGTGGGTTTTAGGACTGACAGAGCATTCTGGGGAAAGCTGAGTGAGTGTAACCTTAGGTCTCAGGTAGGACTAAGAGCCCCATCCTGAGAAAAATGAGAAGGCAGCAAAGATTTCCACAACAAAGTGATGTGATATAATCTATAATAATAAAAGCATAATATGGTAATTAGACTGGATGTCCTTCTGGACAAAGCCGGGGCTGCCCGGTCCTAAGTGCCTGCTGGCGGCAGGAGGAAGCCCGAGTCCTGGGTGCCAGAGGAAAGCCAGGAGAAGGAAGGCCTGCTCTTGCAGAATGTCATGCATCGTGTCTCTAGTTTATATATACATATATATAATTGTTTTCCTGTTTCCTTTTTCACACATCTACATCTTTTTAAAAAATTCTTTTTCTTTTTTGTTAATCCTCACCCATGGTTATTTTCTGAGAGAGTGTGAGGGGGTAAAAGGGAGAGAGGGCGAGAAAAATATCCATGTGAGAGAAACACATTGATTGATTGCCTCCCGCACACACCCAGAATGGGGCCAGAGATTGAAACTGCTACCAAGGCACATGACCTTGACCCAGAATCGAACCCGTGAACCTTTGGTTCTTGGGCCAGTGCTCTAACCACTGAGTATGCCAGCCAACTCCTGCAATGTTGCTGAGACTATAAAATGGCACAACTACTATGGGAAAATGATAAGGGATTTCACACCAAAATAAAAATAGAGCTACCCTATAAACCAGCAATCTTATTTCTAAATATATATATCCAAAAAAATTATCTCTTCTGTGGGCCTTGAAGAGATAGTTACATATCCATATTCATAGCAACATTACTCTCATAGCAAAAAGATGGAAGCCACCCAAATGTCCATCAATAGATGAATGGGTAAATGCAATGTGGTATACTCATATTGTGAAATAATATTCAGCCTTAGAAATGAAAGATATATATTATACAATCCTCGAGGATATTATACTGAGTGAAATAAGCCAGTCACAAAGAGAAAGAAACTGTATGATTCCCCTTATAGGAGATATCTAGAACAGTAAATTCATATACACAGAATGTAGAATGGTGGTTGCCAAGGGTTGGGTAGAGGGCCAAAAGATGTTGCTGTTTAATGAGTAGAGAGTTTCAGTTTTGCAAGATGACAAGGTCCTGAAGATTGATTACAAAACATTATGAATATACTTAACACGACTGACATGTACACTTAAAAGGGTTAAGACGGTAAATTTCATGTTATGTGTTTTTCACCACAAAATTCTAGTGGCCAGTAGAGAGTGGACTGGTGGAGGAGAGAAGGGGGTGAATACTAGTGGCAGGCTCTTTGGGGACCCAGTGAGCAACGCCTCTGTTCTCTCTACAGTAAGGTCACATCCAAGGCCCACAGACTCCAAGTTCTCACCCACAAAAACATTCCAAATCTACATGTATCTCATCCCTTCAACTTTCAACATCTTTTATTAGAAGAGAAAAGAAGTAGCAAAAACTAGACTTTATAACAGTGGGTGAAAAAATCAGCTCTGATCTGGGCCCATCTTTTGACAGGGAGGAAAGAGGAAGAGGTCGGGTAGAAGGTGAACTTAAAACAATTGTATGCAACTTGCTTTGGGAATTAGATGCTCTGTGTCAGTCTCCCACAAAAATGGCCATCTCGTTGCTTTTAATAAACATGGGCAATGGCCTAACACCAAGTTAGAAAAACTTTTTTTTCCCCTGACTCATTTTTCTATTTTGGATCATAGCCGCATTCCTAAATGGTTAAAGCACAGAGGGCACAGAGAAGAGCCCAAATTCCTCAATTATACAGGGGACCCCTAAATTCTTAGAAGATAATTATTTTTCACTTTCATAAAATTATATTTAAAATTCATTACAAAATTTTCCATGCATACACGATAATTTATATAAACTCTACAAGCTATAAAGAGTAATATAACAAATGCCCTTGTATGTGTCACTCAGCTTAAAAAATTGAGTAGTATGGTAAATAGAGTAGAAACTCCTGGGTGCTCATCCTTAGCTATATCCATCTCCCTCTCTTCAGACATAACTGTTATGTGTCCACAATTTCCTGCTTTTCTCAATGGTCTTATTATATAATAAGATATCTGTGATGGTTACTTTTATGTGTCATCTTAAACTCTAATATCTAGTTATTTAATCTGGGTATTACGATAAAGGAATTTTATAACTATTATTAACTCCTACAATAGGTTGGCTTTAAGTAAAAATTAGCCTTGCTAACCTGAGTGGGCCTTGGCCAATCAGCTGAAAGGCCTGAAGAGCAAAACTGGGGTTTCTGAGACGAAATCTCACTCTGGATGGCTGCTTTCACTTCTGCCTGAGACTGCCCAGAATTTAGGACTCATCAACCCCCATGATCCTATTAGCCAATTCCTTGAGATATTGTTTTAAAGTTTTAGAATAAAGTAAATGTTTTATTTTACTCTGGATCTGTTTCTCTGATATTATCCCTTTGAAAAAGGTGTAGTACTTTTTGGGCCAGTTTTGGAACTTTACATAAGTAACTTCATATTGTGGCTCTCTTTTTACAATATTGTGAAATGTATTCATGTTAAGGTGCACAGGTCTAGTTCATTTCTCTTAAATTTTGTACAGAGTGTCAATGTTTGGTACAACAGACCATTTTCTTACTAAAGAACACTGGGCTATTTTTATTGTTTTTCTTCCTGGAATTACAAAACCATAGCAATGCTATTATAACATTCTTGTATATGTTTTCTGGTGCACATATGTAAGAATCTCATTAGGACAGATGCCTAGGAGTGAAATTTCTGAATCATAGAATTATGCATCTTCAACTTTACTAGATAACCAAATTGTTCTAAAATGGTTGCATCTATCCTCAGAAACATACCAACTTATAAGAATCATACAAGATCTATGATTGTCCCATGTTCTAAATAAAACCCAGCAATATCAAGGAAAATACTTCTAACCTACATAGATATACATCTATTGGAAACATAGAATCAACAGGGTTTAAGTATATATTAGACGTGAGAGGTGAAAGAGAAAAAGAAGTAAAATATAATTATCAGATTTTTGGCTTTTGTAATAGTTAATGTTTGTTCAAAATATCATATTTTTGCTTCTTTGTCTCAGATACTTGAGATAAACTTGAACAAATACTATTTCTCAGAGTCAGTATCACCTTTGTGCAAGATCTTCCTTCAACCACCAGGTGGCAAGCTAAGCATCCTCAAAATTAAAGTTCAAGGCTGAGATCTCTGTGAATGTGACTATTCTTGGAAAGTTTATAAAGCAAGAATTAATTCCTCAGTAGATTCTTCATACCTATAATGCACATGCTTCTTGCATACGTAAACTCATATTTACCAATTCTCCTCTTTATATATGAGTTTTGTTACACTTCTTTTTTTTTTTAACTTGAAATCTGTCATTGCTCTATTAGTATGCTTATTTGGCTCCCTTTTATTATTGCATACATTCTAAACTCCTTTTCCTGAAATACAGGACCTTCTACAAATTGTCTTGAACATGTACTTCTAGCTTCATTTCCTCTTACTTCCTCCCCACTCCAAATATACACCCCTACATACATACATTGTTTTTCCTTCTCAGCACATTCCAGCTCTCAGAGCTTGATCCAGCCACACCAAATTCCTTCCAGGTCAGTGTAACAAGACTATAATACTTCCAGGACATGATAAGAACTGTTGACTTTCAATACTTCCCATTTTTCCCCCACTTATTCAATTGAAACTCAAATTTGAGTCTTCAGAAGATGCCAACGTCTCCTCTAATAGTTTTCCATGACTCTGCTAAGCCCCCTAAATCATTTTTCTATACCACCATTAGAGTTTTCATGTTTTTGTGTTTATTTTATTAGAGGGAGAGGTAGGGAGAGAGATAAAAACAACCATGTGAGAGAAATACCTATGGACTGCCTGCTGTATGGCCCCTACTCAGGATCCAGCCTTTAACCTGACCAGGAATCAAGCCATTGAACTCTAGGTTGATGGGTTGGTGCTCAACCACTGTGCCACACCAGCCAGGCAGAGCTATCATGTTTTATTATGGCATTGTTGCTTTTGTTTCTCCTTCTACTAAATATTTGTTACTTGCTAACAAGAAATCATTATCAATTTTTTTCTTACATATAAGTCCTCACACTGTGCCTGGCCAGTTGGTAAGTCTCAATGAACGTTGACTAGCTTGCTGAATGGATGAATAAATGAATGACTGAATGAATTAAGATTATATGAAAATAAAAATTTTAAGTGATTTATATTTTTTATCTTTCATCAGTATATACAGTACTTAACACAATGCTTATATTGTTAGAATTTTTACCCAATCTTAATTATTATTATCATAAGGAAAAAATCATTTAAAAGTAAATAAACATTGAATTGTCAACATGTGGTAGGAAACCCTGCCTCTGCCCATTAGAAGGTAAGTCCAGGACAGCTGGAAAGACGGCATAGCTCAGGAAATAATTAGGGACCTAAGCAATGTGTACATATGTAAATCAGCATAATATACTAATACAATAAAGTAATTCACTTAATGAATGATTAAATAAATCATTGGGTTTAGCTGTTGGCATAAGTTTCCATAATTCAGTTGACACGTCAAATATTTTTCTCAGCAAAGTTATTGATTTTGCACAAAGGTTATAATTTAACAAATAGATAAATTGATTTTTTTCAAGGTTCTCAGTCCAGAGCTATGAGGATCTCAGCAGAACAGTAACTCCTTCTAATTAAAAGCCTCAGCATGTGAATATGTGCCATAAGGCAGTAGACGCCCCATGCTGCACTGGAATCTGGATTTGCCTCTTCACCTCTTTAGTCCTGTGAATACAGCTCCATCCCTGATAACATTTTTTTTTTTTTTGCATTTTGTCTTCTTGGTTTAAGACCCAGGAGATTTTTCTGTCTATATTAAATTATTGTAGGGTATTTTAATAATTATAGCTATTGAGTATCTACTGGGTGCAAGGGAATGAATGAGCTATGCTCCAACATATTGCTTGTGACAGGTTCTACTGCTTTTTAGGTATTATTTGGATAAAGGCCTACTCAGAGCCAGACATTCTTTACGAGGAAGAGTCTAAACCTCAAAAGATTTATATTGCTACACTGGAGGATCTTGTGGACTTGGGCATATTCAGAAAAAGTTTATCCCAGCAGTTTTAACAGAATCCTTTCAGATACTTTCAGAAACAGCAGCTGTAAAACCATATATATAGCCAGGCTCCAAATTTGGGAACTTGACCTTTTTCTTTAAGTCAAATCTAATAGGATAGCCACCTTATATTGATTGCAGCTAACATTTTCAAATGGAACTAGTTAAGTCAGCATATAAATTGCTGTTGACTATTATTGAATACCCACAGTGTGGTAGGCACTATTAATTCAACTGAAACTCATTAATTCAAGTGAATAACTAGGTCTGCATTAGGAGGGTTCACATTTTACAAATGACCAAGCAAGAGAAAAACACCCAGCTGAAGGCAATAGAACTGGCAGGCATTTTCATCATCTGCTGTTAATTGGAAGAAGTAGAACTTAATTTTATTCAGACTAATGCTTCATCATGGCTTTGGGAAGTAATAAAGTCTCAGGGGGTCTGAATGGGTTCTTCTAACAAACTTCATATGAGACATGGAAGATTGGTTGAAGGAGAAGAGAGGTCCTCTTATAAAATTTTAAGAGTTGAATCCAAGATGGCGGCATAGGTAAACACCTACACTGCTGCCTCACACAACAATTTCAAAACTACAACTAAAAGACAGAACGGACATCATCCAGAACCACAGGAAAGCTGGCTGAGTGGAAGTTCTACAACTAGAGGGAAAGAGAAGGGCTCACAGAAACCCAGAGGAGCTGCAAAAAGCTGAGGTACGGAGACGCGCGAGGAGAGAGCAGGTGCCGGAGTACCTGGCTGGCTTTCTCTGGCGGGAGGGAAACGGAGACTCTCAAAGGCATTGAACCCCTTATCCTACGACACTAAACCCCAGATCCAGCCGAAACTCATACGGGGGAGTTTGGACTGTGAAAAGGGAGAAGTGCCAGAAATTTAGGGGAGTCGCAAAAGATCACAGGCCTGGTGGCGCGCATGGCACTGCGACAGACTGCTGATTGTGCCGCTGGCTTTCGCGAGTGGGCGGGAGACAGACCCTCCCAACTGTGCCACTTCTAACTTCACTAAGCCCCTGTTTTGGGCGAAACCCTGGGGACCTAGTCTCGTGTGGTCCTGGTGCACAGGGGAGCCGGAAAGGCAGCGGTTAGAGGCACTGCCGGTGCTGCACAAGGACCGCCACAGCCATTACCCAGTCACGTGAGACTCAGGGGCCGTGGAGGGCGGGGCCGACTGGAAGGCAAGGCGGTCCCTTAAGCCCTGAGACTCCACCCCTCCCAAGCTCAACAGAGGCTTCTGTGGCTTTGCGTCTGGTATCATAAAGCTGAATTCAACACAGAAGTTTTCCCCCGGCATAGTGAAAATGCCGAGACAGGGGAAGGGATTACAAATAAAAGAAATGGAGGAAATAAAACGACTGGATATAGAGTTCAAAACCACGCTTATAAGGTTTTTCAAGAATATGCTAGAAAAGATGGATAAATTTAGTGAGACCCAAGAGGAAATGGAAAAGATCCAACTAAAGATAAAAAAAGACCAACTAGAAATTAAACATACACTGACTGAAATAAAAACTATTATACAGAGTCCTAACAGCAGACTAGAGAAAGGCAAGGATCAAGTCAAAAATTTGAAATATAAAGAAGCAGAAAACATTCAACTGGAAAAGCAAGAAGAGAAAAGAATCCAAAAATGTGAAGATAATGTAAGGAGCCTCTGGGACAGCTTCAAGCGTACCAACATCAGAATTGTGGGGGTGCCAGAAGAAGAGAGAGAGCAAGATACTGAAAACCTATTTAAAGAAATAATGACTGAAAACTTCCCACATCTGGTAAAAGAAATAGACTTAAAAGTCCAGGAAGCACACAGAACCCAAAATAAAAGGAATCCAAAGAGGACCACACCAAGACACATCATAATTAAAATACCAAGAGCAAAAGACAAAGAGAGAATATTAAAAGCAGCAAGAGAAAAACAGTTCATTACCTACAAGGGAGTACCCATACGACTGTCAGCTGATTTCTCAACAGAAACGATGCAGGCCAGATGGGAGTGGCAAGAAATATTCAACGTGATGAACAGCAAGAACCTACAACCAAGAATACTCTATCCAGCAAAGCTATCATTCAGAATTGAAGGGCAGATAAAGATCTTCACAGAGAAGAAAAAGCTAAAGGAGTTCATCAACTCCAAACCAGTATTATATGAAATGCTGAAAGGTACTCTTTTAGAAGAGGAAGAAGAAAAAGGTAAAAGACAAAAAATTATGAACAACAAATACGTATCTATCAACAAGTGAATCTAAAAAATTAAGTGAATTAAAAATTTGGTCAACAAAATAAACTGGTGAATATAATAGAATCAGGAGCACAGAAAGGGAGTAGACTGATAATTCTAAGGAGGACAAAAATCATAAAGCATCAAACAGACTGTGAAATTACAGCAGAAAGATTAAAGTTAGGTGAGGTAGATAAGTGATCAATCAAAGGACTTGTATGCATGCATATAAGCATAACCAATGTTCACAGACACTGGGGGGTTGAGGCATGCCTGGGAGGGAGGGGGGGCAATGGGGAGATATGTATAAAAATTAATAAAAATTAATAAAAAATTAAAAAATTTTTTTAAAAATTTTAAGAGTTGTGGGGAGGTAAAATAAAATGAATGAAATCTACGTTTTTATGTCAAAAGCACCAGAAAAAAATTATCATGAAACTATTTTATCTGGCCATCCATGGATTACTCCCTTTGAAGCTAACTTATGGATGAGAGCATGGAGAGTTAAGAGAAGGAAATGAGGGGCACATTGAATTTGAATTACAGATGGAGTACCTACCACTCTAAGGGGTCTGGGTGTCTTTCTTTGTTGCAAAGGAAAACTAATAAATTGATATTCTGGAGCTGGAATACTCACACTTTTCATAAGACTTGACATTGCATTTTCCTAATATAGACCCTTCCTTTCTAGTGGCTTCCTGTCATTATTTTATTATACTTATTTATGTCATGGATTCTTTCAACAAATGTGTACTAGGCATCTCTAATGAGCTAGACATTCTTCTAGGTACTAATAAGACAATAATCTACAAAATAATTGTATCACCTGCCCTCATAGAATTTATAGTCTAGTAAGAAAGGCAAATGTTAAATGCTGACATCACTGCTTAACTATAGCCATAACATAAGCTATGAAGAAAAAGCACACTGGATATTTGGAGTATGTACCAACAAGTAGCAATATGTGTAATTCAATAGTGTGGATGATAATACAAAGGAGAGCTACCCTTAACTGATCACCTACTCTAGACATTTTGCTAAAGTACTTGGCATTCTTTCTTATTTTTACACTTAGAGGCTCAGTGCACAAAATTCGTGTACTCAGGAGTGAGGGGTTAGGGGGTGTTCCCTCAGCTCAGTCAGTGCCCTCTCACAGTTTTGGAGCCCTGGGGGGATGTCCCACTGCCAGCTTAGGGAGTGGGCCTAAGCTGTCAGTTGGACATCCTTAGAGCTGCCACGGAGGTGGGAGAGGTTCCCACCACCACCACTGCGTTAGCCAGCTGTGAACCCAGCTTCTCTCTGAGCAGCACTTTCCCTGTGGGAATACGTTGACCACCAGGGAGCAGCTCCTGCATTGAGTATCTTCCCCCTAGTGGTCAGTGCATGTCATAGAAACTGGTCAATCCACCCTTCAGTAGATTTGCATATTAGCTTTTTATTACATAGGATGTACTTTGTGAGTAAGAAGTAATTAATCTTCTGTCACAGATGAGACTCTTGTCTTAAGGATTTCATGCTGCCAGTTGTTACCTACTACATCTCAGCAAAGGGCTGGTTATTGCCTGAGGGCTGCCATTTTGCCATCTCTCTTTTAAGACTCAGTTTAAATGTTATCTTGTCTGAAAAATCTTCCCTCCGAGAAGCCAATGTTCTCTCTTCTATGCTTTCTGGTGATCTTGGTTTAAGTTCCAATATGTTGAAATGCAATTGATCTAGCTACATGTCTGACTTCTCCACTGGACTATAATCTTCCTAAGGAAGGAAATTCAAATTTAATTATATATTATTTATTTCTATACTCCCTGCATCATGCAATCTTAGCACATGACATTTATAGGTACTCAATAAATATTTATTAAATCATTGTTGAGTGAAATTAAATTTGTTCTTATAGTCTATAGCAAGACTGCACAACATAGTGGAAACAGATAGCATTTCATTTGAATTGCTGAGAAAATATTTGAAAGACAAATTGTTAGTTAATTAATATCTAGAATAGACCAGGCATCTGGTACACAATACATATTAAACTGATAATTTAAAATGGACATTTTTTTTACTTCCTGAGTATTGATAAACATTATCAATGTCAAAATAGCAACTAGGTTTCAACCAAATAGAATCCATTCAGATAATTTAGCTTTGTTTTGCAATCTTGACTTTTACCAATAATAATGGGACAAAATGTGCTTTGAAAATACCAATCAATGTCTAATAATATCAGTGACCCTGGAGCTGGAAGGAATTCAGACATCCTTTGGTTCAGTTTCCTGCCTACAGGAGGATCTGCTCAGACCTGATGGCTTTCACAGACTGAGTCATGCCTACCATGTAGGTTTCCTAACTCCTAACTTAATGCCAGCTAGTACTTCATACTAGACCCTAAAACACTATGAAATGTAACAAAAAAAAAAAAAGAAAGAGAAATAAATGTTGCTACCTATGTCCTTCTTTGCATTTGGACAACTCATCTCAGAGGGAGAGACCAACTCAACTCAAATTTCCAAAACTACATGAAGCCTTCCAGGTTTGCCTCATCTGAAAATGCTTTCTCCCTCTACATTCTATCATTCAATGCTTACAATAGTTTGCCTGAAAATTATAGCATGACATTTTGGTATAATGTTCAAATCATTTATTTAAATTAGGATCTGAGAGATGAATGTGTTCTGCCTTACAACTAAATTATGTCTAGCACTAATTTTGTCTTTTATTTCTTAATGTCCCTGGAAGAAATTAGCATAATTGATTTACCTTGTATTAGATGAAGAATGAGAAAGCAAACAACCAACCAAACAAAAAATACCTTAAAACTTATTTCTTGGAAGAAAAAATACACCTTTTTTTAAAAACTACAATTCAATTTCTTTTTTTTTTTAAATCCTCACCCGAGAATATTTTTCCACTGGTTTTTAGAGAGTGCAAGAGGAAGGGAAAGACAGAGAAATATCGATGTGAGAGAAACACATTGATTGGTTGCCTCCTGCAGGAGCCTCTGGCCTGGGAGAAGCATGCAACCTAAGTATGTGCCCTTGACCGGAATTGAACTTGGGACCCTGCACGCCACACAGGCTGACCCTCTATCCACTGAGCAAAGCCGGCATGGGCAATTCAAGTCCATTTTAAATAAGTTTACCTTGGGTAATATTTCTATTAAAAAAAAATCTATTCACTATCAGGCCCTATTCCTTGCATCTAGCCCAGGGACTAGAATATGAGGATCTCTAAATAAATATATATTGAATGAGTGAATGAAAGAAGAATCCATGGACACCTATGGATTTTTCTGCCAAATCTGACATTGAGCCACCTCAAAACATCATGCTGAGAAAATGAATGAATTAATGGATCCACACCCACAACATATTCATGCATCCAGGGAACACTATGCATAATACAATTGTCAATTGTTTTTTCTATTGTGTTCAGCATAAATGTTGATTTTTTTTTTCATAAGCCTGCCCTTTTTGGAAGCCTTCTTTTAACATAATTAGTGAGAAGTAAAGACTGGCTGACCTTTCGACAGCAATCTCCAGAGTTGGAAGAAGTCATGTTTTTTTCCAGAACCTGGCATTTCTGCTGTGAACAGCAGCACAGGGAGTTCACCAGAAGGGCCGGACAGTGTCATGGCACAGGACAAAGTGGCAGAGCTGACAGATGGGGTTCAGGTGCTATTTCTGAAGCAGTTAAAATCAGTTTTGTTTTTGTAACTTCTGCATAGCTGGTTCCTAGTTGCAGAACGTTTAAATAAAGTGGGTAAATGAATACCAGAATGACAACAGTGAAGCTTGGGCCTCGGGCCTATATCTGCCTCTAATGGATATGTGACCACAGCAAAAGTACTTTCCCTTCCCTGGTAGATGGGTTCCTCATAGAAACTTTTATAGGGAACTAGACTAGGACAGTGGTTCTCTGTTGTATTGTGGAGATACACTGCTATGTCACATTTAATTGTGGGAAGCATTGCAAGTATTCTGATACCATCAATACAGTGATTGTAAATCAGTTACTTAAAAAGAAGGAGAGAAGATTTAAGAGGATGTAACATCAAATCTCCCTCATTACTGTTGTGTTTGCTTCAAAGGAATAAAATGGAATCAGATTGCAGCAAATTCAACTACAAAAAGCACAGCTATTTTATCTGACTTAGAACTAATGAAGGGACTCTGACATGCTGTGACAATCAGAAGTGTCTGCAGTGCTCTCTTTCACCACAGTATTTTGAGAGAGTTCATAAAAACGTGGGCATGTTTCTAGGAATGAGTTGCCCCTTCATGCCTGCCAGTGAAGAAAACGCTGAGAACAGCAGGAAAGAGGCTGGTTAAATCCCTGTGAACCCTGAGCCTCAGTGACTTGGATGAGAGTCAACCTTAGGGGACTGGCTTGGCAGAGTCCCTGGGGACACAACAAACGTCCACTGAGGAAGACCTCTGCCCTCTAAAGGAGCCCACCCGAGAGTGCAGTACTATTTCCTCAACTTGATGAGGCAGAAGGAGGGCTGGGTGCAAAAGAAGGTGAATAAGCTTAAAATACTTCTTGATTTAACTATTACCATAAATAATACCTCCATTTCTGTTTCATTCTGCATACAGTGTGGCTTAATTAATATTTACATGGATTTTCTTTAATGAAAAGCAATTCTAACAGAACTATGCTGATTCATGGTTATGGGTTTCCAGTCTCTAAAACTGTCCAATGGTTTGGAGTAGGTATTATCTAGGGCCCCTATGAAGAGTCTTGGAGTGATTTTTTGCAAATAGCAGTGATATGAGTGCCTGGCTTTGTAATTTGCTGGCAGCCATCTGAACTATAGATATCAAACTAGAAAGAACTTCTTTTTCTCTAGGTGTGTTTGCAGTTTTGACCCAATTTAGCAATAACCTCACAGTGCGCTATGATGAATTTGTAAGTATAAATGACCTCAAAAGATGATCTACTACCTATGACCTTTGGTGAGACAAAGCTATATGCTAATTTTAAAGACCTCTACAGATCGATTCTCCAACTTCTCTCATCATCACCACTTCTAGGTTTAAACACGTTTGAAGTTTTTCCTAGTGTATTAATCTTTTCTAATGTATATGTGTAAAGAATTTCCTCCTAATCTTCAAATTCTAAAACAAAACTAAAGTATGTTTATCTTAGTTATATGGATGAAAAGAACATATACATGGATGGCTGTCCATGTACATTGGTGTTAATACTGTTTCCAATAGAGGCCTCTAACATGGAATAGTTCTCTCTCACTCAGTGCCATGCCCTCATAAATACTCCCAAAATGTCACATTAGCTGACAGCACAGGCTGTTCCAAAGAAGTAGAAAGAGGAATCATGCTTTTTGAAGTTTGGGTATAAATCTACCAGTTATTTGCTGTTTAACATTGTGGAGATTGAGTTACTTTTCTTTTATAAATGGAGATACAATTCCCACCTTACAGAGCTTTTGTGATGATTATAGTGACTAGAACATGACCGTGTCCAATACATGTCAGCTAGTCCTGTGCGGCACATGGAACACTATGGATGCAGCTGAAGGAAAAAATCTCCTACTCCAAGAAACACAGCACCAATCTGGATGATAGTATGTGCTCAATTCTCATAGCAACTACTGAATGATTGGGTGATTATTACTCGCATCCAAATGTTAGCTGGCTAAGGTCACATCATAGGCATTGATGCTCCAGCTCAGGTTTATGCATATAGGAGGTGGGTCTGATCACAAAACAGGTGCTTATGAGAATAGGACCCAGATCATGTACCATATGGCTATAAATTACATTTACTTGTACTCATATCAGCTTCTTTACAAGCTTATGAACTTCTTGAAGGCAGGGGATACATTTTAAATATCTTACAACCTCCATACCAACCATAGTGATCAGCAAATATGACCTCAGTAGATAGGACCACTGTTTCTAGATGAAATTGTACATGGAGTGATTGTTTTTTCTCCTCTGTATAAGAAAATGAAACTTTAGTCAAATAGAATCAGAAGCACTCTCTCAGATGCATACTATTTGTTTTAATCTTATTAAAATAAAACAGCAGCCTAGGGCTTCCTTATAAACTCATTCAAAAGTATTTATATAAATTGAGGTTGACAAAATGTTAAAAGTTTGGATACATAGTGAATTTAAGGGCTAGGTCAAACACCCCTTCCCCCTCTCATCCCCCCACTAGCGCCCCCCCCTCCATTTTCCAATATTTGAGTTGGGGAAAAAAAAAATGGCAGGGAAATCCTTTGAATTGACAACTGATTCTATAAAAGAAGAATGTTAAACCAGACTGCGGTTTCTGAAAAGCACAGCTGTTTGCAGTCAAGAGCAAGGCCACCATGCTGCCACAGTTCCTCTAACCTTGTTCCAGTTTCAAGTGGATGGCAGGATAAATTTTGTTAAAAAAGATGTACTATAAAAAACCCTGACTCAGTCCTTTCTCGGGTCTATGGAATGAAGAGGGTCAGCTTTCCTTAAGTGATTGGCTTCCTGTTTTTCTTAATTATACAAAATGAGGACAATGCAAAACACAGCTGGTGGAGACTCAGATGTTGCTCAAAGCCTGAAACACATAACTACTTTGCGATGAAAATGAGAAAATACTTGCTGGCGAGGGAAGAGCAGCAGTGACACATTTCCAGGGGCGTGCTTACTACAGCTAAAACAATTTCACCTCGAAAAATAAGACAAGGTGAAGGTCTTGCTGCAGGGTATAAATGGTAACCGCTAACTTAGACACAAGACATGCATGTTATGAAACAAAATAGACAGGGAGACAGGGGAAAAGGCATGATGGAGAGTATTGAGTAATTGGTTTATGAATGATGATGACACCTAGTGGGCAACATAGGATTTCTTAGGTATAAATGATAACTCAAGTTCCCTAGGCAATGAGAAAACAAGCTGAAAAGTAACTAGTCAATTGTGGAGCATAGCATGGAAGGTAGCATAGCATAGGGGAAGGGAGGCTGTACTGCTTAACCAGGTCTTGAAACAGATGACCTTTTAAATGAGCGTCTCATAAATTTGATGACTCCTTGTTGGATCCCTACACATCTTGGCTGAGTTCAAGTAATACCACTTCTGGAATGCTTTTTTCCAACAATCAGTGGAAATAACACATCTTCATTGCACTTTCTCAGTGTTGTGGTTGTGTAGCACTAACAAAACTAGCCACTTGAATTGTGTATATTTCCACCTATCTGCTATATAATGAAATCATTTAAAGTAGAGGCTGTAACTAGATCATTTTTATAATATCCCAAGCAATTGGCATCATGCAAGCCCTTAAGAAAAACTCAATAAGTATTAGTTGAATTAGTCAATTTGGATAAACAGATGGATGAATAAGATATGTGTCATTATTTGTTCAACCTTGTTGCTAGACTGTGCAAATAATTTAAATTCAGCACATCTTTATTTCACCCTTTGTGTCAGGTGCTGTTTGCTACTATTAGAAGAAAGCATAGCTCCTAAGTCTAAAAGTTAGAATTGAATGCTGTTGCTGGGCCACTCCAGGTTAGAAGCACTGAGTTCTGAACTTACAAAGCCATCAATGGCCACCCAATTATAATATCTATATGTATAAAACCCTAATATGCCAATAGACCAAACAGCAGAACAGCCTAACAACCAAATACCAGTCACTATGATGTGCACTGACCACCAGGGGGCATGCACGTAACATGGCAGGCAATGGCATGTGAAGCAGGTGAACCAAGGCATCAGACCAAGGCAGGGTGCTGGTCACTGTCATTGGGGTGAGCCTCTGGTGGTTACTGAAAATTCTTTTATCCCGCACTGTGTGGTCCCGCTCTGCACTCACACCTGCTGCTAGCACAATCTCCATTCACACACCCTGCCAGAGCCAGAGCCACCGCTTGCACCCACTGTTGGTGCCCAGTGCTGGCCCCACTTGCTCAGCACCATCAGTGGGTGTGAGTGGTGGCTGCCAGCCCTGATCACCCCTTGGGGCTTCTCTACTCTCCCTGCCCCTGAAGGGCAATCAGGGCCAGCAGCCACCTCTCACATCACTGTCAGTGAAGGCCCCGCTAGTATCTACTGCTGGCACTGGCTCCACTCACACCCACTACTGGTGCCCAGTGCTGGTCCCAGTCACTTGGCACCATCAGCAAGTAAGTGCAGCAGATTCCAGCCCCAATTGTCCCTGAGGGCTTCTCCACCTCCCTCTGCTCCTAAGGGGTGGTCGGGGCAGCAGCCACAACTCACATCTGTGACAGTGCTGGCCTCACTTGCAACCACTGTTGGTGCTGACCCCAATTGTTCTGCATCATCAGTGGGTGCAAGCGGGGCTGGCACCATCAGTGAGTGGGAGCAGCAGTGGGAGCAGGGCTTCCAGCAGACAGGGGACTGTTGGCCATGGTGGGAGGGGCTGGTAGGGTATGGAGGATGGGTCAAGACCTGAACCTGTGCCCACTGAAGCTTCATAGTTCCTTTTATGGTGCATGAATTCATGCACTGGGCCCCTAGTAGTAGTATAAAAAGGCCAGAGTTATCTCCAAAATCTGTTTTTCTCTTCCACTGAAAAATTTTAGTTGAATCTAAAGAGGTATGAAGAAATGTCAACTGTTAATGAGTTCAAACAATCCTAGGAAGGAAGGAAATAAACTTCAAAGGATTGCTAATAGAATACTGTTCAGAAGTCCTATTCAGTGCAGAATGGGGTTTCCTGAGAAAAGAGGCCATATTGCTTAATTAAAATTTAAAACAAGTCTTAAGTATTGTATAATTTTGAAAAAAAGTTATTCATATATAAGGAGTGACTTATGAATTTCTTCTTATCTCTCATAATTGCTACAAAATAAGGCTCATTATTCATTATAGTCATGTCTGGGATTGGTCCCAGGACACCACAGATAGTAAAATCTGCAGATGCTTAAGTCCCTTATATAAAATGGTATAGTATTTGCATATAACCTATGCACATCCTCCTATATACTTTAAAATCACCTCTGGATTACTAATAAGACTTTACTGTGAGAGAGAAATAAATGTCTACTCTAGTAAAGCAACTGCTATTTTGAGTTCCAGTCCATTTGTAGCAGTGACTTATTTTAACTAAACATCTGTGTTCTCAACTTAGATATATATGAGGTTAGGGTTGTAGTTAGAAGGGTGGGTATATGAAAGGATAGATCTTCAGATAATAACTGAAAACCTCATTAGAAACTTTTAAATCTATATTTGTAGAAAGAGGTGGATTCTACATCATGGCATGTAAATCTTATAGGACTAGCTAATTTTTCAGCCTCCAAATATATCCAATTACTGATAACCCCCTATCTCAGTCACCTTGCCATTGATTATGTTGCACCCTGCTCCCTTCTTTATCTTTTTACTTTTACTTTCTCAAGGTTGAGCTTAGACTTAATCTCATACAGGAAGACTTCTCTGACTCCCTCCCATGATTAGGTACCTCACCTGTGCTCACCTATAGCAACCAGTACATACTTTTGACTTAGATCTGATCTTGCTTCATTGCAATAATTTGTTCTTGTGTCTTCTATCTTTCCTCCCTAAATTGTAATATTTTTGAAAGACAGAAACTAGCACTGTCTTTATCAGCCATGTTTTTCAGTGTCTAGCATATAGCACTTATCACATAGTAGGTATCACCTGGCTCACAGTAGTATCAAAAAGGTACCTCATTTAGTTATCACATTTCATCCATTATATGGAAAATCTAAAATTTATAACCAGTCATTTCTTAGAGCCTGAATCTTCCCTGAATCTGGTGACAGACAGTTCTGTGATTTCTATCACTCTTTTCTCTGAGAATATTTTTCTTTTTTCCTTTCCCCTTTCCCCTCCCACTTATCAACTAGTTCAGAAAATATATTTTGGATGCCAACTTGTCCAGATACTGCATTAGAAATATGTCTTAAAATTATTTTTTTTAAATTCCCTCTGCATTTTATTCTATGCTCTTCTGCCAATTTCTCCATAGAGCAAAGAAAGTTATCCTTGTGACTCAAAGCTTGAGGACTATAAAAGGGGGTTGGAGGAAAATATGTCTTTTGACATTTAAAAGATATGTGGTAAAATTAGAGAACAGTTAGCACTTCTGTTTAATAGTGGGAAGAGGCCACATGTTTATGAACATTCAAAATGACCCCTCTCTGTGTTCTTACCAGCCAAACAGGCCTACACTGTAAAGAAAAGAGAAACTCTTTTTGTCATAACTGCAAGGTTTGGGCTGATAGGTAAGCTATTTATTACTTTGGATAGTTTTCCCTCCTCTTCCTCCTCCTCTTCCTCTTCCCCTTCCCTTTCCCCTTCCTCCTCCTCCCCCCTGCTCCTGCTCCTCCTCTCCTCCTCCTCTTCCTCTTCCCCTTCCCTTTCCCCTTCCTCCTCCTCCCCCCTGCTCCTCCTCTCCTCCTCCTCTTCCTCTTCCCCTTCCCTTTCCCCTTCCTCCTCCTCCCCCTACTGCTCCTCCTCCGTCTCCTTCTTCCTGTTCCTCTTCCTCTCTCCTCCTCCTCCTCCTCCTCCTTCTTCTTCTTCTTCTTCTCCTCCTCCTCCTCCTCCTCCTCCTCCTCCTCTTCCCCTTCCCTTTCCCCTTCCTCCTCCTCCCCCCTGCTCCTCCTCTCCTC
>JAAGEH010000005.1:10311094-10406119 GCA_011751065.1 Lasiurus cinereus
ATAAAAAGTTGAAAGATTCAGTATTATCCAAAATAACAATAAATAGAATTAAGGAAGGAATTTTATAATTAGATGTCAGCAATGAATGATGAACCAAGGCTAAATTATAAATATCTATATCTACTTTTATATAGATGTATTAGTGATTCATGGTGGTAAAAAAACTGAGAGGTGGATTTTATAACCTTTCTACTGTCTGGAAGAATGTTTCATATATTTTGAGGCTAGCTATTCTCCTCTGTAAGGACAAGATGAAATGAAAGAGCCTTAAATGACAGAAAGGAGGATTTAGGTTGGACATCTACACTAATAAAAGGAAATATTCAAATTGACCATACATCCATGATGCCCACCAGCCAATCAAGAGTGAGTATACAAATTAACCCCCCCAAAAGCTAACTGGTTATTTGTATACACAGGAGCAGAGTGGCTGGGGTGGGGTAGCCACTTGCACGCATGCTGGCACCAAGCAGACTGCATTCTGGGGACAGGTATCCTCCCGACCAAGGCCACACTGAGGCTATAGGCCCACGCATAGGCCCGCAGCAGCCAGTGTCTCAGAACGACCCCCGGCCACTCCGGACCTATGCATGCAGGCAAGGAGCAGCCAGGGGTAGGGTGGGAACATCTGCTGTGTCATCCTGGCAACACAGCGGATGTTCCCACCCCACAGCTACTTACACATGTGCTGGTGTCAAGAGGCCTGTGTCCCGGGAACAGATGTCCTAAGGAGCAAGGCCACTCTGAGCCTGTAGGCCCACACATAGGTCCAGAGCAGCCAGCGTCCTGGAACAACCCCGACTACTCCAGGCCTATGTGCACAAGTGTGGGACAGCCAGGGGCAGGGCGGGAACATCCTTGGGATGCAGGTGCTCTGAGCCAGCACATACAAGTGGCCGGAGTCAGGATGGGAATGTCCCCTGCAGTGAGTGAGCAGACAGCAGAGCCCTGCTTGCCCTTGGCCATAGCAGCGAGGGACAAGCAGTTCCCCACAGGGCCCCCACAGAGAACAGTCACCAGGGCCCTGCTTGCCCCTGGCCCCACCTGTTAAGGGCAAGCAGGCCCCCACAGAGAGCAGATACCAGGACCTGCAGTGGCATCAAGCAGACAGGTCCATAGAGAGCAGAGAACCACAGGGAGCAGACTTTAGCCATCAATCGGACATCCCTTGAGGGCTCCCAGATTGGAGAGGGTACAGGTTAGGCTGAGGGACCCCCCCAACCCCACCCCATGCACAAATTTTGTGCATAGGCCCCCTAGTAGGGTTTGTAAAGCAGGGGAGTAGTTTTGATCTGGAATCAGGATAGTATATCCTTTCCTAGAATTCCTTGTGGGTTGGGACAAGAAGCCATGTACATAAGATGTAGGAAATTCAGTTTAGAATGTTTCATATATTTTGAGGCTAGCTATTCTCCTCTGTAAGGACAAGATGAAATGAAAGAGCCTTAAATGACAGAAAGGAGGATTTAGGTTGGACATCTACACTAATAAAAGGAAATATGCAAATTGACCATACATCCATGATGCCCACCAGCCAATGAAGAGTGAGTATACAAATTAACCCCCCAAAAAGCTAACTGGTTATTTGCATACACAGGAGCAGAGTGGCTGGGGTGGGGTAGCCACTTGCACGCATGATCCTCCTGTTTCCATTTCATTCCACCTAAAAACCTGCCGAATATCAGTGGCCATCAAGAGTAAAGGACATAAACTTAGCGATTTTGCTTACTTTGGACCCAATGAAAGAAAAAGATAGAAACTTAAAGCTTCCTTGAAAGGTCTATTGTAGCCTAATACTTTTGTGGTTTTTGCTTCATTTTATCATTGAAATACTCAGAAAATAACCACAGTGGCATCTCTTATCAATGATGATTTAACAGTCACAAATCTTTCAATTCCAGCTAAGATTACATTGTTCTTAAGTGTATCTGAAAGACACATGGTCGATCTGCTTCACATGGCAGCAGATGAATAAGCAT
Source organism: Lasiurus cinereus (assembly GCA_011751065.1). Taxonomy (NCBI): domain Eukaryota; kingdom Metazoa; phylum Chordata; class Mammalia; order Chiroptera; family Vespertilionidae; genus Lasiurus; species Lasiurus cinereus. The sequence continues at coordinate 10,313,074 of JAAGEH010000005.1, forward strand.
TTGCTTGTAATTCCACCTACTACAGTTCCCTCTTTCTGTTGCTTTTAAAAACATCTGCTATCTCAGATGAGGAAGATATGTCACTATGAACAACTGCTTTGTTGGGAATAGCTGCATTTCATTTCTGTCATCTGCTCAAAGTAAAACTCAAGTTCACTTCCAGCTAATACCAGTACATGAACAAAAAAATCCTTACAGGTTCATCTATAAAGATAACATCTAAGATGTCCACCTTAACATACCCTACATTTATGTAACTTAATATCTTTGACTATGTTATGCATGATATGTGCAAAAGAATATATGTAATGTAAAGGGAAGTTTTGAAGCATTGTATTAAAAAACATCAATTTAAAAACTAGAATGTGATCAAGAATTTTATATGTTCTCTGTTATCAATCCTGTACTTCTGTATCCTTTATGCTTTAACAAAACCTTAGCTTTCTGTTTATCATTTTATGATTTTAACACTTACATATAAATCTACCCCAAAACATATTGTGCCAATTTGCTGTTTTTCAAGCTTCTTATAAATGTTATTACACTACATGCAGTTTTCTTTGACTTGGTTTTCCCACTCAAGATTATTTCAAAGACTAGAGGTCCGGTGCATGAAATTCATGTATGGGGATGGGAGGAGGTGTTTCTCAGCCCAACCTGCACCTTCTCCAATCTGGGACATCCTTCTCACAATCCAGGACTGTTGGCTCCCAACTACTCACCTGCCTGCCTTCCTAATTGCCCCTAACTGCTTCTGCCTGCCAGCCTGATCACCCCCTAACTGCTCCCCTGCCAGCCTGTTTGCCCCTGACTGCCCTTCCATGCAGGCCCAGTCACCCCCAACTTTCCTCCTTTGTTGGTCTGGTCACCCCTAACTGCTCTCTTCTGTAGGCTTGATTGCCTCCCAACTGCTCTCCCCTGCTGGTCATCTTGTGGTGGCCATCTTGTGTTCAAATGGGGGCAGGATCTTTGACCACATGGGGACAGCCATCTTGTGTGTTGGAGTGATTATCAATCTGTATAATATTCTTTTATTAGATAGGATAGAGGCCTGGTACATGGGTGGGGGCTAGCTGGTTTGCCCTGAAGGGTGTCCCAGATCAGGGTGGGGGTTCTTTTGGGCATGGGATGGCCTGGGTAAGGGGTCTGTGGTGGTTTGCAGGCCAACTACTCAAGTGGAGGCCCTGGGATTTATTTAGCTTCTACAACTGAAACTTTGTAGTCTGGAGCAGAGCTAAGCCTCCTGCTTTCTTGATGGCAGCAGCCATTTATGTTGGGATTTATTTATATTCTATAATTGAAACTTTGTAGCCTTAAGCAGAGGCTAAGACAGGCCAGGGCTGCAGAAGCTTGGCTTCCTCCATTGCCAGGGGAAACCCTAGCCTCCTGCTCTCTCCAGCTTCATGGCTGCCACCATTTTTGTTGGGATTTATTTACCTTCTATAATTGAAACTTATAGTCTTGAGTGGAGGCCTGGGCCCACCAGGATGTGTGGAAAGCTTGGCTTCCTCCATCGCTGGAGAAACCCAACCCTCCCTCCTGCTCTCTCTGTAGCCACAGCTATCTTGGTTGGGGTTAATTTGCATGCTCACTCCTGATTGGCTTAAGGGCATGGTTTGTGGGTGTAGCAGAATGATGGTTAATTTGTATATCACTTTTTTTTTAGATAGCATATATCCCTGCCCATTCACTTGTATTGCTGTATAGTCTTCCATTGTGTGAATATACCATAAATTATATTTGCATTCTCTTATTGGCATACATTTGTGATTTCCCAACTTCTATGTGTTTTTTTTTTTCCTTAGGAACAAAGTTGCTACCATCAATGAATATGTACAAGAGTTTCTCTAGGATAGATAAGCAGGAGTAGAAGTACAAAGTAATAATGTTTAACTGTATACAATAATGTTATTTTTCAAAAAAAATGTTACACCCATCAGTAGTATATAAGAAACAATCTCAATAGCATTTGCAGTATCAGGCTTCCTAAAGTTTTGCTCACATAATTGTTTATTATAAAATGGGCCATAATTTAGTTTCCTTTATTATTTGGTATTTTCTTATATGTTTATTCATTTTTGGTTTATCTTTCTTTTTTAAATATGTCCCTATTATTTTTTCTATTGTATTGGTTGCTTTTATTTTTATCAACTTGTAGCAGCTCTTTATATATTCTCTTTTTGACTATTTTAAGTTGCAAATACTCTTTCTCATTTGAAGACTTGGATTTTATTTTTCTTTGTGCTATCTTTTGACATACAGAATTTTAAAAATTTAATGGAATTTACCAAATCTTTAAATTTATGGGTTTGTGTTAATATTCTCTATCTTATTTTAAAATGTTTAAAACTTTGCCTTTTTCACTTACATATTCAACCAAACTTTTGTTAATTTTATGCCTGATGTGAGGTGGGGATCAATTTGATTTGTCTTTGTTTATTAATTTGTCTTCCTTTCTTCACTATTTATGATCGATCTTCCTTTCTTCAATGTTCTGTTATTACATTTCTATCATATATCACGATTCAATATAGTTAACAACTGCTTGTGCCATGATCCGTGTAATCCCTTCAGTGTTTTATAGATAATTAAATCATTAAAGACCAATTATAACTTTATGAAGAAGGTACTATTTTCATTTTTTTAAATAATTAGTAAATAGAGGCATGAAGTGTTAATAACTTGGGTCTGAAATTAGTATCCTTAATTTTTGTTTTCAGGTCCTCTGTTTATTTAATTAGTCAATTTGCTCCTAAAACCACAATGTCTTCATTAGAATCGTTTTTTTTTTCTGAAGTATCTTTCTGTTCCTAAGCTTTAATCTTGTATATATTTTATATCATGCTGTCAAGTTTGTCAAAAAATCTTTTTGGGGATTTTATGTAAATTGCATTGAATTTATATAGGTCAATTTGGAAGGAATGACATCTTTATGAAATCTTTATATCCATGGCCATGGCATGCACTACATTTAAGCCTTGCTTACTAAATTTAAATAAAGTTTAACATACATTATTCCCATAAAGGTTTTGCATATACATTGCTCAATTAATTCCTAAGTTCCTAATACACAGTTTTATTTGTATTTTACATAAAGGTAGTCTACCACACTTCTAGAAATAGTAATTTTTTAACCACTTGACATAATTCAGAGGCATCTTATAATGGTAGATCTGTTCATTTTTCTCATAGTTTTGCTTCCTATATGTTAAAGATATATATTATATGTATACAAGTTTAGAATATTATCCATGAAATAAGCATTTTATCATCATGTAATCATCTTCTTTGCCACTAATAATCCATTTTATTTTAAAGTGAATTTTGCCTGATATTTGTAAACTAACCCAGCTTTCTTTATTTAGCATTTGCAAAGCATATATATTTCCTTTGTTTACCTTAAAACTTTCTATGCATTTTTATATTAGGTGTGTATCTTATCAAATGGCGTATAAAGTGGATTTGTGTGATTTAAATGCTAATTTTTCTTTTTTAATTGGCAAACTTAATCTACACACATTTTTATGTGATTATTTGAAATTGTTTTCCTATATTGTTTTGAGTTTCTGTCATGCTCTGTTTTTGCTTTGTATCCTTTCTTAATTTTTTAGATTGATTATAACTTATTTTTCTTCTTTACATTTTATCAATCTATTAGTTTTACACCCATACACTATTTCTAATATTTTAATAATTAGATATTAAATTTTTCATATATCTATTACTTAAAATTTAAACTTTATTAGTATCTTACCAATGACCCTTGCCCCACCACACTCACACAAGCGCACACACACCTACAAACAAAACAAATAATCAAAATCCATTTATTCCTAAGTTAATATAAGAATCTCACATTTGGCCGAGACCGGTTTGGCTCAGTGGATAGAGCGTCGGCCTGCAGACTGAGAGGTCCCAGGTTCTATTCAGGTCGGGGGCATGTACCTTGCTTGCGGGCACAATTCCGGTGGGGGGTGTGCAAGAGGTGGCTGATCAATGTCTCTCTCTCATTGATGTTTCTGACTTTCTATCCCTCTCCCTTCCTCTCTGTAAAAAATCAATAAAAAATATATATTTTTAAAAAAATCTCACATTTGGCTTTCTACCTTGATGGAGTTTTGAGAATTGTCAGTAAAATCAGGAACACAAATTGCATTTTTGTAAAGACATTTTCTGTAGGATAACCTCCCAGTGTCTTACTGTTCTCTGTTCCCTGCTCTAGTTCTAATCATTGTTATTCTGCCTGGGAAAAGTTATCCAGGTGATAGATTTTTGTCTATTCAATTTGTTTATTCAATTTGCTTTCAGTTATTGTGGCTGGGACAGCAGAAAGAAGCTGAGTCACAGGGTAAGAAAATCATGAGTTTAGTTTCTTTGGCTTATGTGTTCTGGCTTTAACTGACAGAATCTTCCAGTCACTTATTATGTTTGTTTTTTTACCTTGTAGGTATGTTATGGGCAAACCTCTGGTGAAAAGGAGGTTTCCAATATGTATTTTTTTCTATCACTATATCCTGATACCATGCTCCCTGAGCCAACATTTATATGGGTACATCACCTCCTACAGAAGTCGTTTTATATAAGACATTTAACAATGTATAAATCATGGTCTGAAAAATGACAAAAAAATGGGTACGTTTTATTGAATTTACTGTTTATTTATTATTCACTTACTATTAAAACAGTAGGTCAAGTTTCATGGTATGCATAGAATACTATTAAATGTTTTTCTTTCATGACACTTATGTTTTTCTTATAAATTTTCATTTCTAAAACAAAATATTATATTTATTCTAGACAGAGGTTTTAATAGATGTCCCTTTCTGGTCTTTAAAAATGCAGTTCTGGCATTTAAATGACAATAGTGCATCTAAAAGCTGACTTGCTCCAAGCTCCAAACTTCTATGAGTGGGCAGGTTCATTCCTGGATCAGATTCACTCCTGCAGTGTTTGGCAAAATACTCTTAGGATTTGGATTCCTCTCCTATGAGTCTAAGAAACTCTATGAAAACTTAGTCTATTATGTTGTCAAATCTTTGCTCTTTAGCTCTAAATTATGAAAAATCAATTACCTTTGAGTAAAGAACTTGGAATTGTTTTCCTCTGGAGCCCCACCACTTCATACATTCCTCATCTGAACCATGGCAATCATTTCATAACTGGGCTTGGTTTCCAATTACCCCCTTATCTGTGTTCCAGGCTCACCAAGCCTATTGTTCTGCCCATGTCTCACAATTCCACCTTTCCATTCAACTAACATTTACGGACTGCTTACCATGTACCAAACCCTGGGGATATAGAGCATACAAAGATGCAATTTCATCCCAAATTCATGCTGTTCCCCTATGTAGAATAACTCTCTAGCAACTCCCAACAATCCTTGAAAAGCCACTGAATGTCCCTTTCCTTTTGTGGCCTTTCTTAACTACCTCATTTTCAGAAGGAGCCATCATCTGACCTCCTAGTATTTCTATGATAGTGGCAAGATAATTTGACCACTATGTTTCACTACCTTTTCTTTTTCTCTAATTCCAAACACATAACCATGCTGTATTCTTTGCCTCTGGATTCTGACAAGTATGGTGGCAGAATCATCACAGTCTAAAGGCTCTGATGTCCTGTAAAAGAACTATTCCAAGTGTCCTTGGAGAAAAAAGTGAAGAAGTTATGGGTTGCAGGTGGAAGGTAGAGAAGAGAGAGTGTCTTTGAAATCCTGGGAATTAGGTGGGGGAAACTGCAGGAGTTTGAGAAGGAAATAGAAACCTGTGGGTCTGGAGAGAGGGAAACCTACAGAAGAAGGTATGAGGTGACTGAGATAATCCAAGTCTTGACGAATGAGTTCCTCAGCCTCACTATTGATTTCCATGCCTCACATGTGCCAGGGAAGCAGGAAAGCATGAGATCTGAAAAAAACATGGGAGTTCAAGCAGTACTTTATGGCTTCATGGAAACAGCATACAGTGTTGACCACTCAAGAGGCTTAGTCCTATGAAAAGTCAGTCCTGTGAATGTCCTCAAAATTTTGCCTAATCCTGAAAGAATGACAATTCTCCAAGAAGAGGTAGAAGTTGAGAATTCTTCTATATAGTATTGAGGGCTAATAGTAGGAAAGGAAGTTAAAGAATATAATATTTAATGCACATCTAATTTTGTACATTGAGATTCTTAGCAATTACACAGTTTTCATTATAACATGCCTCAATTCATTCTATAATCATTTACCTCCCCTCAAATTCTGAACTCTTTAAGGACAGGGATGGTAGCTTAATTATTGTGTCACCTCAGGCCATGGCATAGGCTTGCATACCACAAGCACTCAATAATGTTTAACAAAGAAATCTCAAAGTGGGCAAATGTGCATGGAAATGAATTGTAAAGACAGAGTTCATTTAAAAATCACATATCTTATAATATATTTCCTCTGTGGTATATCTCTAAGTTTCAGACAAATATTAACCAGATTCAGCTGTGTTTTCTAATTGTAACATTTGATTTTTCACATATCCTTAATATGTTCTTCCAAAAGTATGGGTATGCAGTTTGGAAATGTTCACCTCTAAACATTACCTGAGAAAATGTGATGTGCAACGTGCAAAAGCAGTCCTTTTTGCCACATTGGAAGGGCAATGGTGAGCACGTGGGTTTGCATTTGCATTTGCAGTTGCACATAACAATCACTGCAGAGCAAATAGTAATTAGTGTGTAATGAACAGTGTCCAATTGGGATCAGCTTCCAAATTTACTGTCAAAATGTGGTAACAGCAGAAAATTTGCCATGATTATTGCTGCCCAGCAATTCCCGAGAGATCCCCTTCTTCTCCAAAATCTTAAGATACTCAGCATATTCCTTTCTCTGTGTTCTTAAGCTGTCATTTACACTTGGTAACTTTTTTTTTTCTCCCAATTAGATAAGCTCTGAGGTTAGGAGATGTACCTTGAACTTTTCAGCATTTCCGACAGAACAGGCCTTCGTGCTTTGGAATAAAATAAGCAGGCACTCAGTCAACACATGCTGATTAACGACCTGACAGTATCCAGAATAACAACATTTAAAATAATGTCTTATAAATATTTGCTTTCAATTTTGTGGGGATGGGAGGTGATGGCATGTAGGGGATAAACAGAAATAAAGATCTAATTCCAAACTGATCTAAACCAAAAGCAAAGTACCATATTTTAAGAGATGAAGTCATTCATCACCTTTTCGTGGCTGTTGCATTCCTTCAATGTATGCCACCACCATGCCCAGCTTATCCCGGGAACTGTCCAGCTGTGAATAATGCTGCAGCTCCTCTCTAATAGAGCACACAATCAATCTTTTGGGAGGGGAGGATATATGTTGATTAACCAAATAATTTCAAAGAGTTAAGCCTAGAATGGGTGATTAGAACACAGAGACAACTAAGGCAAGAGCCTGCTCCTGAGGAGTACAAAATAGGAAGTAACTGATGTGACAAATCAAAGATGCAAATTGGATCATGCCTCCCTGAGTCAAACACTGGAACACTTTCTCATTTCTTGCACAATGAAGTTCGCTGTTTATTAGTGCCATACAAAACTCTACAGAATGAAAGCCCCATCTCCATCTCCAATGTTATCTTCTACCCCTACCTCCATCCTAACAGTAGATGCTGCAATTACCCTAACAACCACGCTCCACGCTTTTCTCATGATGGCCACCCCACACACACCTACAATGACTGACCTTCCCCAAATAGCACTCTTGCCTGCCTAACAAATGCCTACCTTATAAATAAATTTCTTCACAAAACTTTTCTGACCTATTCCAGTTCCTGGATAGAACTGACTATGATTTTGTGTACACCTTATCCTGTAAGATTTTTTTAGGAGAAAAATGCTACACTTTGTATCTGTATCACATGTATATTTGTCTTTCTCTATTGTACCATACTATTCATCAAGGAAAAAATCAAGCCTTACCTGCTTTTTATCTTCAGCACTTAGTATTTGGAATGAATGAGAGAATGGACTAACAGCATGAGGAAATAAACAATGGCTCCCTTGGCTACACTAAGAAGTACCTGGGAAGGGATGATACATCCCTATTCCAAAGTTGCATCCAAAATCAATTAAATCAGAGTCTTTGGGGAGTGCGGCTCAGGCAGCAATAATTTTAAAGCTCATCAGGCCCTACCTGGTTTTGCTCAATGATTAGAGCATTGACCTGTGGACTGAAGGGTCCCAGGTTTGATTTCAGTCAAGGGTGCATGCCCAGGTTGTGGGCTTGGTTTCCAGTATAAAGCGTGCGAGAGGCAGCCGATCAGTGATTCTCTCTCATCATTGATGTTTCTATCTCTCTCTCCCCCTCTCCTTTTTCTTAAAATCAATATATTTTATTAAAAAAATAAAGCTCATCAGAAGATTGCAAAATATAGTCAAGATTGAAATCCACAGACTTAAGGGTTCAGTGAGTTATGGTAACCTTTCTGAGTATGGTTTAAGGTGTGTGATGTAGGCATAAGCCAGAATTCACTGGTTAAATTAAGCAGTGAGAGAGAGAAAGGAACAAGTGTAGAGCAGTAGAAGGCTAATCTCCTGAGGTCATCCCTAGAGCTGAGTAAGTTATGAAACAGCCCTTTGGTAGCATTAGCATGTTAAGGACTGGGCAATCATACAACAAAGAACCCTGTTGTTTAATTTAATATTGTTTAATTTACTATTTTGAAACTTATTTGACTTGAAAACACTATTTCTTCCCCATCTAACACTTATTAACTTTCCAAAGAGATGACAATACAGACTTTTTATCCCTTTGAGAATTAGGTGATAATGGGAGTTCAAGTAATGAAGTAGTTTGAAGGTGGTGGGGGTAAGAGGAGTTGAGTGAAGATTTTTATACTTTTACTTAATTATTTTTAATCTTTATTGTTGAAAGTACTTTACTCCCCCACTGGCTACTTTCAGCCCACCTCTCTCCCCCACGCGCACCCCAAGCCTTCACCATTGTCTGTGTCCAAGGGTTATGCAAATATGCATACAAGTTCATTGGTTGATCTCTTCCTACCCACCCACCTTCCCCTGCCTTCTAATACTTCTCTATTTTGTTCATCAGTCTATGTTGTTCATTAGATTCCACATATGAGTGAGATCATGTGATACATATCTTTCTCTGACTAGATTATTTTGCTTAGCATAATGCTCTCCAGGTCCATCCATGCTGCTGCAAATGGTAAGAGTTCTTTCATTTTTTACAGCTGCTTAGTATTTCATTGTGTAGATGTACCTTCATTTTTTAAATCACTGATCTGCTAATGGGCATTTAGGCTATTGCCAAATCTTAGTTATTCTAAATTGTGCTGCTATAAACATAGGGGTGAATTTATTCTTTCTAATTGGTGTTTCTTATTTCTTAGGATATATTCCTAGAAGTGAGATCACTGAGTCAAATGTAAGTTCCATTTTTAATTTTTTGAGGAAACTCCACAGTTTTCCACAGAGGCTGTACGAATCTACATTCCCACCAGCAGTGTACGAGAGTTCCTTTTTCTCCACATCCTTGCCAACATTTGTTGTTTATTGATTATAGCCATTCTGATAGATGTGAGGTGGCACCTTATTTTCATTTTTATTTGCATATCTCTGCTGATCAGTGACTTTGAGCATTTTTTCATATGTCTCTTGGCTTTCTCTATGTCCACTTTAGAGAAGTGTCTATTTTTTAAATTGGACTATTTTTCTTCCTTTTGTTAAATTGTATGAGTTCCCGATATATTTTGGAGGTTAATCACTTATTATATGTATCATTGGCAAATATGTTCTCCCATACAGTGGGCTCTCTTGTTATTTTGTTGATGGTTTTAGATTTTTATACCTTTAGATAGGGAAAACAGTCACATTTGCAAAACAAAAGGAAGAAGACACTATAAGGTGAGAAACTGAACATGCCATAACATTTGTGTAGCATCTTCCATGTGCTTGGCCTCTGTACTATAGAAACACACAAAAAGAGTTTACAGCCATTTGGGGTACCAGCAAAGACCTCACCCAAGAAGTGACATTTGAATTAGTTTTTTAAAGACCAGTGGAGAGTTTCCCAGGAAGAAAAAAGAACCAATGAGAGACATAAAAAAGCATGAGAAAATGGCATGGAAGTGCAAGGTAGCAGTAAAAAGGATATTGAGGCTAGAATATGGGTGGGACTCATAGGAGATGAAGCTGGAAAATTAGACTGAGCCATGTATAAGATATTTAACGTGCATGGCAAAGGTTAGGATTTATGAGGTATAAAAGAAGGAATGACGTATTATATTTGTCTCATAGAAAAATTGCTTGACTGTAGTGTGAGTGATGGACTGGAACTGGAGAGACCTGCCACAGATAGACCAGTTTGAAGCCTATTGCAATGTTGGGACTCTTGCAGGTTTCCATGGATACAACTAGGCATAGGGAATCATTTAGTAACCAGCATGGAACAGCACGTGATCTTTAATGAAACATCCTACCTCAGGACTCTTGGGCATGTTTCCAAAATATAAACTCAGCATTTAAATCAACTGCTGCAATGATAGCTCTTTGAAATCATGGAAATGACTCTTCATGCAAAAAGTAGATCACAAAATGTAGGTCATTCAAAACACTCACAACAGCACTTTGGAAAATTGCTATTTAAAATGATATCCATGTCAGATTTATCTTTTTGGGTCTTACACTTTTCTTGAAAGTGTAGTTACAACTGAAAGAATTCTATTTCTGGGCTTTGATTTTGAGATGCCCCCAATTGCATCTTGACGAATGGCTTAGACACTGTCAGAGCTAACTCATGGAGAGCTACCTTTGTAGAGAGAGCTTGCTTTTTGCTTATTTGAATGAAATGAACATGCAAGCAGCTGAACCTGGTCATGGCCAGGGCAGTGGGAAAGTTACCCAGGCATTAGCAGTTTTCCAAATGCCACAGGCCAATTCTGCAAAGAAACAGCTTGGTTCTCAGTTCAAGGCAGTAATGACTCCACAGGTTATCACTGTTTCAATTTTCCCTGAAGTATTGTCAAGCTTTGTTTAGATAAGCTGATGAAATATTAATACGGTTTCTTTAACCATAAATAAGAGCACAAAAGAAGAAGTGGTATAAATGCTCCAGATGCTAGTGACAGTCTGAATCTCTTTTGAAGCTTAGAGTCTAATTGGGAAAATGGACACATAAGCATTAAGTATAAGAGGGGGTTGTACATCAGCCACTTTATCCATATGGCATACTCTTCACTCACAGTGGATTCCAGAAACCATGGATAGTCTCAAATCCTATATATACTATGTGGTTTTTTTTCCCTTATGCATACACTTTACAGCTTCTCTTTGACATATCTGAATTGCCAGCAACATTACTGCTCTTTGGGGCCATTATTAAGTAAAATAAAGTTACTTCAATACAAATTCTGTGATACCAAAACAGCCAAGAACTGAGAAGGCTACTAAAAACTAATATATAGGTACATATGCAGTATGGATATGATAACAAAGGGATAAATCACATCCTGGCCAGGTGAAGTTGAACAGTGCCTAATTTCATCACACTACTAAGAATGGCACACAATTTAAAACCTAAGTTATTTATTTTGGAATTAATATTTAATATTTAATATTTAATATTTTCAGAACATGATTGACCCTGGATATCAAAACTATAAAAAGCAAAATTATCAACAAGAAAGTATTTCTGAATTTATCTTACTGTTAGACAAGCATCTTTTTCCCCTCTGAAAAACTATTTCAAAGAACTGTCTACAAATGCTTGAGTCCAAAAATTATATCAAAATGTCTTTCTTTTTCATGAGAACAATGAGGTCATTGGTGGTGATGATTATGCTGAAAAGGGTGATGAAAGGATATGTCCTACTCTCTAGGTTTAGTATTAATTTATTTGTAAAGTGCAGATGCTTTTCAAGAGGAAGCCTGGATGATATGGCCATGACAGTCATGAACCATTAAAGCAATAATCAGTTACTATGCTGTAAATAAATAAAACCTATCTCTAAGTCTTTGAATTTTGAACTTTATAATGGATGTATTAGGCTGACACCATCTGAACCCATTTACCAATTATAGCATCAGTAAAACTGAGCAAAGAAGCATGTGCCTCCGATGAGAGGTAATAGGGAGTACCCAGCACTGCCTATAAAGTATTTTTGCCAATTAAAGTCATCTAATCAGGCCTTTACCCCTAATTAGCAAATTATAAAAAGGGGTAGGAAAAAGGAACAAATTAAATTATACCACAAGAATACATTCAGAGTATGAGAAATTCTCCAGGACTTTCCTAGCTTCTTGAATATGTACAGGATAATACAAGGAGTATAAAAAAGAGGGGAGACTGGTAGCTTAAAGAGATATATAACATAGAAGCATGGAACAGACTGACAAATTCCAGAGGGGAGCAAGAAGAAATTAACCAAAGAACTTATATATGTATTGCTCATAACACAGACAATAGTGAGATGAAGGCCTTAGAGGGTAGGGGATGGGCAGGTATGGAGTGAAAGGGGTCAATGCAGGGGGGGATATCTGCAATACTTTCAACAATGAAGATTTTTAAAAAAGACATATTTAATATCATATTCACCACATATAATATGTAGACCTTGATTGGATCCTAATTAGAATAAAAAAATTATATAAAAGACAAATTTTGTTGTTGTTGGTAATCATTCTGTAACATACATGTTTATCCAATCATCACATTGTACACCTTGGAATTATTAAATGTTATCTGTAAATTATATTTCAAATCTGGGGAGGGAAAAATGCTGTAAAGGATATTAGATCAACAGCTATATTGGAATATGTATAGGGTGATAGATTAGATGAAATAATTGCACCAACTTAAAATTCTTAAGTTGAAGACTGTATTATAGTTATGTGAGAGAATATCCTTATCCTTAGGAAAAAACAGTTTTAAGACATTTGGGAAATACTAAGCATGGACTAAATATTAAATATTATTTATGAATTATTGTTTATTTTGCTTCGTTTGATAATTCTCTTTTGATTATATTAAAACTAGAGGCTCGGTGCATGAATTCCAGCATGCGTGGGGTCCCTCTGGGTGCCCTGCAGGGATCAGGCTGAAACCGGCTCTCCAACATCTCCCAAGGCCCTAGATTGTGAAAGGGTGCAGGCCAGGCTGAAGGACTCCACTGGTGCACGATTGGGCTGGGAAGAGACCATGGGACAGCTCCAGGATGTGTCTGGCCTATATTGCTCAGTCCAGATTGGTCAGACCCCAGTAGCAAGCTAATCTACCATTCAGAGCACCTGCCCTGGTGGTCAGTGCACATCATATGACTGGTCAACCAGCTGATTGTCTGCCCACTGGTGGTCAGTGCATGTCATAGCAAGCAGTTGAGTAGCCTTAGCATATCATTAGCATATTATGCTTTGATTGGTTGTTAGGTTGTTCTACCATTCCATCTATTTGCATATTACCCTTTTATAATATAGGATGATCCTTTTTAAAAAAATATATTTTTATTGATTTCAGAGAGAGAGAGAGAGAGAGAGAGAGAGAGAGAGAGAGAGATAGAAACATCAATAATGAGAGAGAATCATTGATTGGCTGCCTCCTGCATGCCCACCACTAGGGATTGAGCCTGCAACCCAGGCATGTGCCCTTGACTGGAATTGAACCTGGGACAATTCAGTCCAGAAGCTAATGCTCTATCCATTGAGCCAAACCAGCTAGGACATAGGATGATCCTTATATTTTAGAAACACATGCTAAACTATTTATGGGTAAAATAATACGATTTAAATTATTGTATTAAACAGATTTTTAAATAAATGGGAAAGCAAGGAGAGATGAAAGAAAAATGTGAAAATAGGGTTGATTATTCTAGTCTGTCTACTTTTGTATATGTTTGAAATGTCTATAATACACATTTTCAAAGAACACTTGTCCTTGATGATAGAAAGGTATGCCTGATTCTCATACTCTAAGATCAGAGAAAATATTTGACTGTAAATATGAAGACTTCACAATTTCAAAAAGCTGAGAGATTCAAAAACAAGTTCATACATGGAGCACAAGACCAGTCTCAACAAATGGTGTAAAATGAAAAACGAAAAAACAATATGAGGTTTTGGAGTCTTGCTTTTGATGGACTGTTGGTAATGGGGTGAGAGAGCCTTCTGAGAGATGAAAATAATAGTGAAGTAAAGTACTTAATGTTTATATCAGATAACTCAAAAGTGTTTGAGTACAAAACCTATTTTATATTTTTGTGCATTTTATCTTAAGTTTTAAAATTATTTTAACCACAGCCAAAGCTATACACATGCATATTAGAAATAACAAAATTCTTGAAAAAGTGAGAGTGGGTGGTACTCCAAGCACAAGTGGACAAGATCATGAGAAGAGATTTTTTTCAATGTGATGAAAGAAAAGCAGATAGCTGGCAACGAGGCAAGAAAATTAGTGGAATTAATGGGAGAAGATGTGTGAAGAATGGAACTAGGTCTTTGGCTGAAAGTAAAGGAAGTGATCATAGTGATATAAGATGAAATTAGGTAGAACAAGAATGAATTCATGAATGTATAAAAGGATAATAGGAAAGTGATGGAAGACAATAGATTATAATCTCTGGATGTGTTGATGCAATTAATAAATGATGGTAATGGGGCACTTGACTAAATAAGCCAGAAACACAGAATGTGACAATAACAAAATCATATGCTTGAAATCATGATTTCAGAACAGATGCAATTTTTCATGATGACAAATCTAGGTGTTATCATGAGAGTGGGTAGCTAATGTGGAATTGAGGAAAAGATCACTTAAGAGGTAGATGTCAAGTGCTTGCTTCAGCAGCACATATACTAAAATTGGAATGATACAGAGAAGATTAGCATGACCCCTACACAAGGATAACATGCAAATTCATGAAGAATTCCATATTTTTCATCTTCTCAGATCACAATGGCATAATATTATAAGTTAACTACAATAAAAACAATCAAAAAATTAAAATACTTGGAGGCTAAATAGCATGTTATTAAACAATGATTGGGTTACCAAAGAGATCAAAGAAGAAATAATAATTAAAAAAAAAACATTCTGGAAACAAATGACAATGAAAACACAACCAATCCAAAAATCTATGGGACACAGTGAAAGCAGTCCTGAGAAGGAAGTTCATAGTATTACAGGCCTACCTCAAGAAAAAAGAAAGAAAGAAAGAAAGAAAGAAAAACTAGTAAGACATTACCTAACTCTACAATTTAAAGAATTAGAAAGATAAGAGCAAGAAAAGCCCAGAGTGCGTAGAGGAAGGGAAATAATGAAGATTAGAGTGGAAATAAATGACCTAGAGGCCAAAAACAAAAACAAACAAACAAACAAACAAATATAAAAGATCAATAAAACCAAGAGCTGAGTTCTTTAAAAGGATGAACAAGATTGATGAGCCTCTAGCCAGGCTCACCAAGAATCAAGGAGAAAGGACTCAAATAAAATTAGAAATGAAAGAGGCAAATTAATAACAGACCCACAGAAATACAAAGGATTGTAAAAATTATACTATGAACACCTCTATTTCAACAAACTGGTCAACCTAGAAAAATGGACATATTCCTAGAAAAATACCACCTTCCAAAACTCAATCAAGAAGAATAAAACTTCTGATCAAGCCAATAACAATTGAGGAAATTGAAGCAATAATCAAAAATCTTCTAACAAACAAAAGCCCTGGTCCAGATGGCTTCACAGGGGAGTTTTACCAACCATTCAAAGAAGAACTAAAACCTATCCTCCTCAGACTATTCCAAAAAATTCAAGAGGAAGGAACACTTCCAAGCTCTTTTTATGAAGCTAACATTACCCTAATCTCAAAACCAGATAAAGATACTACAAAGAAAAAGAATTATAGTCCAATATCTCTCATGAACATAGACGCTAAAAATCTCAACAGAATTCTACCAAATTGGATCCAGCATTACATTAAAAAAATCATACACTGTGATCAAGTGGGATTTATTCTGGGGATGCAAGGATGGTACAATATCTGCAAATCAATGAATATGATACATCATATAAATAAATTGAGAGATAAAAATCACATAAGCATATCAATTGATGCAGAAAAAGCATTTGACAAAATCCAACACCATTTCTTGATAAAATATTTCAGCAAAGTGGAAATAGAGGGATCATACCTCAACATAATAAAAGCCTTACATGACAAATGTATAGCCAACCGCATACTCAATGGGCAAAAACTAAAACCATTTCACCTAAGAACAGAAAGAAACCATAGTGATCAGACAAGGAGGAGAAATAAATAGCATCCAAATTGGAAAAGAAGTAAAACTATAATTATTTGCAGATGACATGATATTGCACATAGAAAACCTTTTAGACTCTATAAAAAACTAGATTTAATGAATGAATTTGGCAATTAGCAGGACACAAAATCAACACCCAGAAATCTATGGTTTATTTATATACCAATAATGAACTCACAGAAAGAGAAACAACAAAAACAATCCCATTTACCATTGCAATAATAATAATAATCATATGGAATAAACTTAACTAAGGAGGGAAAAGACCTGTATTTGGAAAATTTCAGGACAGTGAGGTACCACACCTGTCAGAATGGCTATCAACAACAAATCAATAAATGACAAGTGCTGGAGAAGATGTGGAGAAAAAGGAACACTTGTGCACTGCTGGTGGGAATGCAGACTGGTGCAGCCACTGTGGAAAATAGTATAAAGTGTCCTGAAAAAATTAAAAATGGAACTCCCATTTGACCTAGTAATCTCACTTCTAGGAATATATCTCAAGAAATCAGAAATGCCAATCAGAAAAGACATATGCACCCCAATGTTCATAGCAGCACCATTTACAATAGCTAAGATTTGGAAACAGCCTAAGCATCCATCAGCAGATGAGTGGATTAAAAAACAGTGGTGCATCTACACAATGGAATACTGTGTTACTATAAAAAAAAGAACCACTGACCTAGACTCTGTATTCCAATAATTGCAGGCCCTTGTTGTTCCTTGTGATTAAGCCCCTATCCCAGTGGTCAGCAAACTCATTGATCAACAGAGTGGTAAACTGCTGACCACTGGTTTAGAGTACTGAATATTTTATCAATGTGGATATTTAAATCACCAAGAGCAGTGAAGTGGGGGAGAAGATTGTGACAAAATAAAACTAAGATTCATATAAACATGTTTGTGGTGGTGGGGTAAGGGTGTGGGCTACCAGAGAATTTTTAAAGAATTCATCACATTACTCCACATGAATCTGCAAGAGGAAAATTCATTATACAACCTTTTCAGAAGTTATTTGAACAGAGAATATCTTTTGCTTTTGGAAGAGTACTAGAAAGATTGAGAACACATTTGGGGGTGAGCAAAACTAGTGTTTTCCAAGATGTAGGTAGAGTTGATAAATTGCTCCAAGAGACAATTTAGTGGGTTATATAGGCATCCTCTTAATAAATGAAATATTAGTCCAGAAAAGGCTAGAATATATAGTGGTGATCAAATAAATGATGGACCACCATTCACAAAATGGTGACCCAGATTCACCTAATTCAGGTCATTCAATGAGCCATGTTTTACTAGAGACTATGAAAACTGCCTCACAGGTCAGCACCCAAATGTGATGCTCTCTTCTTCCTCTGCTTCCATGTCGTTGGCTCACCTAGGTAGAGAAGGCTCTCTCCAGGCTTTTGGACCATTCTCTATTTTCTCGCTATTGAGGTTTCTGTCTATGCAGAACTGAGGAAGGAATGGCCCTGTGGGTACAGCCAGCTGGGTCTCATTCTTTTTATTTTAAATGCTCTGAACCTGAATTTGAGTGGCATATTTAGACATCTTAGTTTCATAAAGGAAAGAGTGGGATGTCTACCTTCATACCTTTAAAGTGAAGACACAATGATTTCTCAGTTTTTATCAGAGCGGTGAATTGGTAAAAATGCACTGAAGAATTAGTCTTCAGTTATGAAGCGGTACTTGAAACCAGTGGATTTTCTATGTCTCATGTATAGATTCCCTCATCAGAAACCTCAGAAGAAGGAGAGTGAGGTAAAAGACAACGTAGGGCTATTCTGAGTCCCTCGCCATCATACCATCATGAGGAAAATAAATTTCAACCTAAACCTTAAGTACTTATTAATAACTTGTAATTATAGTTGTTTATCCCCTATCCTCTCAACGATCTTGTGGGGACAGCAGAATTGTTATTTTCTACAGATTACTAAATTCAGGATTATTGAAGTTAAGTAACATGCTCTATATAACACAAGGCTACAACTAAAACAAACACCTTGTTAATCATTTTGTAAAACCCATTATTCAGGAGTAGAATAGGGGGTTTATTGTGTATAAATATAATAGCAAATGTTTAATGTCTTGAGAAAAATAAATCAGTTAAAAAAATAAATTGGAGGAGGAAGCCAAACATCTCAATAGTCCAATAACTATGGAAGAAATTGAAGCAGTAATCAAAAAGCTTCCAGCAAACAAAAGCCCGGGTCCAGATGGCTACACAGGAGAGTTTTACCAAACATTCAAGGAAGAATTAAAACCTATCCTCCTCAGATTATTCAAAAACATTCAAGAAGAAGGAATACTACCAAACACCTTCTATGAAGCCAGCATCACCCTAATACCAAAACCAGATAAAGACAACACAATGAAAGAGAATTATAGGCCAATATCTCTCATGAACATAGATGCCAAAATCCTCAACAAAATTCTAGCAAACCGGATCCAGCTGTACATCAGAAAGCTCATACACCATGACCAAGCAGGATTCATCCCAGGAATGCAGGGATGGTTCAATATCCGCAAATCAATAAATGTGATACATCACATAAACAAATTGAGAGATAAAAATCACATAGTCATATCAATTGATGCAGAAAAAGCATTTGACAAAATCCAACATCCTTTCTTGATAAAACCTCTCAGCAAAGTGGGAATAGAAGGATCATACCTCAACATCATAAAAGCCATATATGATAAACCCACAGCTAACATCATACTCAATGGGCAAAAACTAAAACCATTTCCCCTAAGAACAGGAACAAGACAGGGATGCCCACTCTCACCTCTCCTGTTCGACATAGTATTGGAAGTATTAGCCATTGCAATTAGACAAGAAGTAGAAATAAAA
Source organism: Lasiurus cinereus (assembly GCA_011751065.1). Classification (NCBI taxonomy): domain Eukaryota; kingdom Metazoa; phylum Chordata; class Mammalia; order Chiroptera; family Vespertilionidae; genus Lasiurus; species Lasiurus cinereus. Next base: position 10,332,218 of record JAAGEH010000005.1, read on the forward strand.
GGCATACAAATTGGAAAAGAAGAAGTAAAGCTGTCCTTATTTGCAGATGACATGATATTGTACATAAAAAACCCAAAGGATTCCATTCCAAAACTAATTGACTTAATTAATGAATTCGGCAATGTAGCAGGATACAAAATTAATGCTAAGAAGTCTGTGGTATTTCTATATGCTAACAATGAAATTATAGAAAGAGAAACTAAAAAAGCAATCCCATTTACCATCGCACCAAAAAAATTAAGATACCTAGGAATAAACCTAACTAAAGAGGTAAAAGACCTTTACGCAGAAAACTACAGGACACTGAAAAAAGAGATAGAGGAAGATGTTAACAGATGGAAGAGCATACCATGCTCATGGATTGGGAGAATCAACATCATTAAAATGTCCATACTACCCAAAGCAATCTACAGATTCAACGCACTACCCATTAAAATACCAACGACATATTTCACAGACCTACAAAGAATTCTTCATAGATTCATCTGGAGCAAAAAAAGACCACAGATAGCTACAGCAATTCTGAGAAAAAAGAATAAAGTAGGTGGGATCTCAATACCAGACTTCAAGCTATACTACAAAGCAACTCTTCTCAAAACAGCCTGGTACTGGCACAAGAACAGACATATAGATCAATGGAATAGAATAGAGAACCCAGATATCCACCCAAACCACTATGCTCAATTAATATTTGACAAAGGAGGCATGAACATTCAATGGAACCAAGATAGCCTCTTTAATAAATGGTGTTGGGCAAATTGGACAGATACATGCAAAAAATTGAAACTGGACCACCAACTTACACCAAATACAAAAATAAACTCAAAATGGATACAGGACTTAAACATTAGAAGGGAAACCATAAAAATACTAGAGGAATCCACAGGCAGCACAATCTCAGATATATGCCGAACGAACTTCTTCACTGATACTGCTCCAAAGGCAATGGAAGCTAAAGAAAAAATAAACAAATGGGACTACATCAAAATAAAAAGCTTTTGCACAGCAAAAGAAACCATCAACAAAACAACAAGAAGGATCAATGCATGGGAGAACATATTTGCAAATGCTATCACTGATAAAGGTTTAATCTCCAAAATCTACAACCAACTTATACAACTTAATAAAAGGAAGATGAAGGATCCAATAAAAAAATGGGCAACGGACCTAAATAGAACCTTTTCAAAAGACGACAGAAGGAAAGCCAAGAGACACATGAAAACATGTTCAAAGTCATTAATCATCCGAGAGATGCAAATCAAAACGACAATGCGATACCATCTTACACCTGTCAGAATGGCAATCATCAACAAATCAACAAACGACAAGTGTTGGCGAGGATGCGGAGAAAAAGGAACCCTTGTGCACTGTTGGTGGGAATGCAGACTGGTGCAGCCACTGTGGAGAACAGTATGGAGTTTCCTCAAAAAACTAAAAATGGATCTCCCATTTGACCCTGTAATCCCACTCTTAGGAATTTATCCTAAGAAATTACAAACACCAATCAGAAAGGATTTATGCACCCCTATGTTCATAGCAGCACAATTTACAATAGCCACAATTTGGAAACAGCCTAGGTGCCCGTCAGCAGATGAGTGGATCAGAAAACTGTGGTACATGTACACAATGGAATTCTATGCTGCCATTAAAAAAAAGGAATTCTTACCATATGCAACAACCTGGTTGGAACTGGAGAGCCTTATGCTTAGTGAAATAAGCCAGTCAATGAAGGAGAAGCATCACATGATCGCACTCATTGGAGGATAATAAAGAACATTATAAACTGATGAACAAAAGGATAGATACAGAGACAGTAAAGCTTCAAACAGACTGTGAAATTACAGCAGGAAGATTAAAGGTAGGTGAGGTAAATAAGAGATCAATCAAAGGACTTGTATCTATGCATATAATCATAACCAATGAATATAGACACTGGGGGGTTGGGGTATGCCTGGGAGGGAGGGGGGGCAATGGGAAGATATGTATAAAAAATTAATAATAAAAAAAATAAGAAAGAAAAATAAAAAAAAAATAAAAATAAATAAATTGGAACTTTTAATTATCTTTATTCCTATCCTATTCTGGCATGCTTGGATGTTTTCTAAGTAACACAAATGCTCAAAGAATAGCTTAACAGCAGGTAAAACTTCTGATAATAGAGAATCTTAATATTTGACTATTTAAAATCTGACCTTTGTTCACTTCATTATGCCTGGATTATGTGAAGAAAGGTAGTGACTCAGCTATTCTGAAGCTGTCTCTGCTCTGGTATTTTATGGAGAGTACACCCAGGTAATCAGAATCTATTATCAAGTAAAGATAGGAGGAATGGTGTTTGGCATTGAAGTGTTATTCTAGAAACTGTAGTGACGTATTTGCCCCTGAAATAATTATTTTGAAAAAAAGAAAAAAGAGAGAGAGGAAATTGCTCTTTAATACTGACACATTTTCCTGGTAGTATAGTCATCAAGAAAAATGCCCACAGACACTGCTTTTGAGAGAGAAATTGGTACAAGTCTTCCGGAAAGAAATACAATGTGACTATTTATGGCTTGAGAGCTTTAAAAATGGACCTAACCTTTAATCTAACTGTTATTTCATATCTAGTCATTTATTCTAAGTAAATAATCAGACAGTTTTGTATAAGGGTATATGAGAGCATTATTTCAGACAGTGAAAATCAGAAAATTAAATATTTAACAATAAGAAATGATAAGGCCCTAACTGGTTTGGCTCAGTGGATAGAGCGTTGGTCTACAGACTGAAGGGTTCCAGGTTTGATTTTGGTCAAGGTCATATACCTTAGTTGTGGGCACATCCCCAGTAGCGGGTGTGCAGGAGGTAGCTGATCAATGTTTCTCTCTCATTGAGGTTTCTAACTCTCTATCCCTCTCCCTTCCTCTCTGTAAAAAAATCAATAAAATATTAAAAAAATAAAAGAAATCATAAGATTTGGTACTTCTATAGATTTGAATCCTAATTAACTATTCAAATGTTTTTAAAGAGAGTATTTAATCACTCATGGTGATGTTAAGCAAAAAAAGAAAGTATGCCTAAATTTTGACAGTGTTTATATAAGTAAATACAAAACAATATATTTGGGTTTTTACTCATTGTACTTTCCAAATTCTTCTCAAGGTGTATATTTGGCTATAGTTAGAATGTTGGGAAAACAGATTACTTATTAATATTCTTTAAAGTCCAGGTTAGAAAACATACTGGAGTAGAGGTTGAAAAGCCTTAGTCCAGTGTCACTTTGCTAGATGTACCGGTTAATAATGCAGTTTTTTTTTTTCAATAGATGGAGTTAGTAGTAGTGTGTTCATGTTTGTGACTATGGATGAAAAGGGGCCACACACTAACTTGATTAGCTCAGGGAATGCCTGCTTGGAGGCCTTGCAAACTCTAGAGACCTAAAGTAGCTACAAAGGATGGTCTGAAATTAAAACTTTTTAACTAAAAGTAGTTTATGGCAGGCAGACATGTGCTAGGCTAGATTCCTCCCAGACAAAAGTCAATCTTTTCCTTAACTAAGCCTTTTGTCTTTTGCATCTAGGATAACATACCCTTGGAATATCAGGGTAACTTGTAACTTCTCTTTTTCTGGACCCCTCAGATCACAACCAATTGGATAGGGCACCAGGACTGAGACCACACATTCCTTCACTGTTATTGTTATTATGTTACTTGTGGACTGTTAACTATGCAGAACCCACCTATGTAAAAGAAGGAGGGTGAGGTAAAAGACAAGGTAGGGCAATTCTGAGCCCCTTGACATCATACCACCATGGGGAAAATAAATTTCAACCTAAACCTTAAATATTTATTAACTTGTAATTAGTGTCTATCATTTTATTTTTTATCCAATCCCAGAGGTTTACCCACTTTGGTTTCTCCCACCTCTCTAATCTATCACCAGTGGATTTCATGTAACACACGTGCATCTCCTCTTTTGATTGTAATGTATAAAACAAGGTAAAAAACCACCATTCTCCAGAGCATTATCCCAATATGTTGAGATTCTGTTCCTCAGCAATTGTCAGTAGTTTGGCTCAAAGAAACTCATAAAAATTCTTTATAGGTTTGAATGTTTTCAGACCTTAACATTACCATTGGCCAAAATGTTAACACTCACAGTCTCAATCTATTCTCTTTTTTAGAAGAGCAACTTAGATTTCAGAGGTCTGGAATTTAAACACCATCAGTTAATATAAAGACATAAGGAAAGACAGTTTCATACATTCATTCATTAAAGAACTATTAAGTGCCTATGAGAGTCTACCTAACTGGACAATCAATGGGTCTGTGCTGCCTGTGCCTACTTCAGTCAATTAAGCAGAGACAGGGTTAAATCACTATGAGCGTTTATTTCAATACTGCTGGCAGTACTAGAGAACGGTAGGTCATCCACAAAATTCTGCTCTGCCTCTCTCCATAAGCCAGCTGCTTATACTGGGTAGAAGGACAAAGATTTCATGGGGAAATAGGCAAAAGGATATTGCCAAATGTAATGGGCAGTTCACAGGTCTGAAGATTTGCAAAGGCCTGTGGGTCTTCAAAGAAATTTGTAATACACAAAAGGCTAGATATCTTAAAAGAGCTTAGTGATAAGAATAGGGGTGGAGAGGAGGGTCTTCAAAGGCTGACATTTCCAAGTGAGCTCCCAATTTCTGTATGCTTTCTTTAATCAGAACAAAATAATCACGGTTAACTGAGCATGATTAATATTTTTTACAATTCTAGATGGTCCTCAATATTCTATTTTTGCCCCTATTCACAAAGCACAGAGATACAGTTTCTTGTATTGCAGCCAATCCCATATTAATACCTCCCTAGGGAAGTGGGGGTAGAGTGGGCTGCAATAAAATAACCAGACAGTATTTGACATGCATTATCTCATCTCATTTTCTTAACAACTCTGAGACACCTATTATTTTTTCATTTTCCCATTTTATTGGTTTTTAAAAATTTGAGTGATATTAAATGACTCACACAATTTCATAAAGGAATTAAGTAACGGAAAAATATTTAGTAATGGAAACCTTGTAATACTAAGCAATTTAATTGCTTCACTGAATTGAATTTATTATAAATGAATTCAATTCAATCTTCTCATTAATTTCTAAATAAGACAAACAAAAGACTGTACTAGATTACTATTAAGTTTCCTTTTTAATTTGTAAATCTTATGATACTATTCATAGTCTAAATTTAGTTCCTTAGACACTATACCAATGACCCTTTCTTCTTCATATATTAAAACCATATATTTTTTCCTGTTGTCACCAAAATTCAGATGTAATTGATTTTTGTTTTCATGTTCCTTTAAGAATGCAATGGGGAGGAATAGCAATCACATTGGGTCTCTGGAATATTGTCATTTAGAATCTACCTTTATTTTGCATTAAAAAGTCAGTTTCCTCAGTATGTTATCAGTTTTTAGATGTTATTAAAAGTATGCTGACAATTGTCACCTCCAACATTAATCCATTCAGTGTTTCTTCACAACAGAGAACTACTGTTGATGAGTTAAATTAAAACAAGAAAAGAAAAAAAAGTGCAAAAATTTTTTCAGAAAACTAAAACCCAAAGCTAGATGATAAGCATGAATTAGATAATGAATTATCTTTTATGAGCACATTGGAGAAATTAGAAAATTCTAATTTGGAATCAAAGTATAGCTTTTCTTTGTAAGAAATGTATTGAAGTAAACTACTGAATAATGAATAGCATATAAGCCTAGGTCAGCTGCATCATCCAAGAAGTTTCTCTAGTTCTTGATTAAGAACTAATTTCTCTGTTCATGGTATGTCCAGAAGACATTACCTAAATCCTTTGGGAAGTTTGTCAGTTTGTCTTAAACCTGTTTATGTAACTAGTCACACTGAATACAGATAGAGCTCTTAAGGGCAGTGGCCAGGCTATTTATATCTCACTAGAGGCCTGGTGCACATAATATGTGCATGGGTAGAGTTCCTAGGCCTGGCCAGCAATCAGGGCCAATCTGTGGGGTGACTGGCAGGACAATAGGAAGTGCAGGGCGGGCGGGGGGTGGTGGTGGTGGTGGTGGTGGTATTCGCTGCTGAAACTGCCTTGGCTAGTCTGGGGCCTGCTCCTGCATGGAGCATCTGCCCCCTGTTGGTCAGGGTGCATCACAGTGACCAGTCATCCCAAAGGTCGTCCTGCCATTCAGTCGAATTGCATATTAGGCTTTTATTATATAGGATATGCCCAACTCATAATGCTCTCATTACAAAGTAAAACTTCTGTTTCTGAATGAGTAAATGAGTAATTTTTAAGAAATCTTTTTTTTCTATTCCTAATATTTTCCTTCTACTCAAACATGACTGAGAGCAAGCAATTTACTTGTGAAGCTCAATTTGCTCATCTGTACAAGGGCATGTACATCTGTAGTGCCTACAACATTAAGTTTTGAATGTCAAAGGATGTAGTAAATTTAAAAGCACTTTATAATAGCTATGGAAGCCTAAAGAGAAAAAAGTAATTCTTAATAGTCAAGTGGAAGAGCCACACTAGTAACATATCTTTTACTTAAAAAAAAAATGATTTCAGAGAGAAAGGGAGAGGAAAAGAGAGATAGAAATATCAGTGATGAGAGAGAATCATTAACTGGCTGGGTTGCCTCCTGCACAATCAGTGGAGCATGTACCCTTGACCAGAATCAAACCCAGGACACTTCAGTCCGCAGGTTGACACTCTAGCCCCTGAACCAAACCACATAGGCAGTAACACACCTTTATTCCTCTCTCTGTAGCTTCATCATTTTCTTAGTCTCCAGTGTCTGGACCAGAGTCACTTCTCAGTCTCTCTTTCTCACTCTTCTTCAGTATCAAGATTTGTCTTCTCAGTTCTTACAATATATTTTAGCTCAACTTTATTATTTTGTGCCAGATTGTTCAACAGTTTTCAAAACATTTATTTAAAAAAGCATCTGCTCTCTGCCAGACACTGCACTGGGTGTTGTGGGTACTCTGATAAACTCAATGGCCTATGCCAGTGGTTAGCAAACTGTGGTTCACAAGCCACATGCAGCTTGCGAGCCGCTGTTTGCTGCTCTGTTGACTAAGGAGTTTGCTGACCACTGACCTAGACTCTCGATTCCAATAATTACAGGATGTTGTTGTTCCTTGTGATTAGTTCCCTATCCCAGTGGTCGGCAAACTCATTACTCAACAGAGTGGCAAACCGCGACTTGCGAGCTGCATGTGGCTTGTGAGCCACAGTTTGTCGACCACTGGCCTAAGCCACTGATCACATGAATCTTATACTCTAGAGAGATCTAAAGGCAAACAAATAGGCAATAACACACAATAGTTAGTTTTTCAGTAAAGAAGAATGACACCTAACCCATCCTGGAATAAGGATGTTTTCCAAAATAGTGACATCACTATCACCAAAGCAATTCACTACAAGCTGTCATTATCATCATCACCATCACCACCATCATTGCCCTAACATGTAACAAATTGCATACATCAGGAACTATTCTTAGTGCTTTTTGTGTGTTAATGCATTTATCCTCACAATAACCTTATGAGAAAGTTACTGTTATCCCTACTTTAATGATAAGAATATTTTAAAAAAAATCACTGAACACGTAACTGATCTGACATTTAACTCCATAGACTGTGATCAAGCAGTAATACTGCTTACACTGATACCAGAAGGACAAACGGAGTAAGAAATAGAAGACTTCAATTAGTTTTCCAAGAAGCAAGAGTAATATATACAAAGGTCTGGAGATGAAAGAGAAGGGTATGTTAAGGTAACTGAAAAAAGCTCAACTGTACAGATCCTGAGGGGATGAAAGTGGAGATGAAAAGAAAAAGCTAGCGAGGATGTCAGGAAATAAATTATGTATGGCTGTATAAGTCAAATTAAGATGCTTAGGTTTTTAAAATAAAAATGATTGCCATAGCTGTCCAACTGGAATTTATTTCATTTAACTCATTTATGTGAGGCTACTATCTTTCAGGAAATGTTCTAAGTGCTAGAGATACAGCTTGGAACAAGATAAGCAAGGTCCTTAATCTTAACAAGATAATTTAAAAAAACACAGAAAATAAGATGTATTAATAAATGAAATAATGGACTGAAAAATGGGATAATGAAAAAAGAGGACACTGAATTTCACCTTTGCCTTTATTTTCACTTTGGTCATACTTAACCCATAGCTAACACAATGTTTCTGATAGCCTTTTCTTAATAATTTTTAAAAATACTTTTAAAGCTAAGGTGAAATTGCTTTTTATTACTATTTCCAAGAGACAATTGCTGTTAACTATTTGGCATATACCATTCTTTGTTTTCACATAAATGAGTTCAAAGTTATTCTTTGCATATGTTTTGGTTTGTTCTTTAACATATAATGAACATGATTGTAGGTTAGCACATAAATATCTATTTCATCCTTTGGACAAACCATAATTATAAGCATTTTATTCACTAAAAGTGTCATATTTTTAAGAATTTCTCTCTAAATTATGTCTGCTTTTTATTTATTTATCCATATCCCAGATATAAGGGCATCAAGGACAGAACACTCAGACTTTTAATCCTTTAGTGTTCTTTAATCATCTCAAATAATATGACACCATGTGTATTTAGTAAATATATTCAGAAGGGCTCTTTTCACTCAGCCATGTCACAATGATGGGGAAGAACTAAAATATATTGAGCTGCAACTGTAATTCAGGTGATTAACAATAGCTATTCTATGTTTCACGCCAAGAGAATAATACACACAAGGTATTATTCTCTCCATTTGAGAGCCCGTGGCAGTTTACAGAGAGAACTCAATTCTATGAGGCTCCAAGCTTCCTGTCTTTCTTCCACCCTGTCAAGTTAATAGAAGCAAATAAAACAAGTTTTTAAGCATAGCCTAAACTAGAACAGGCTATAGTGAGGCACTCATACGAAAAAGTATGAACAAGATCATTTGGTGAATGAAGAAATGGCATTTCTCCAAGAAAGTGATGCTGGTAGACTTCTAAAATCCCTCAGTATGGTTCCTGAATCTGTTACAGAAAGACTCTGGGGAGGATCTCTCTAACATTCTAAATTAGAGATATGTTTTCTCTACAATGATTCCTCTAAATAAATAATTCCTCCCATAGGAAGTACATGCAATCTAGAGCCAGACAGATGGAAGTTTAAATTATGGACTCTGTCTTTTCCTACCTCTGACCTTAATAAATTATTCTCACTTAAGATTATTAGTAACTGTCAGTTCCCACATCTGCTCTAAAAGACAACCACTACACAGGATTCACTCGAGGTTAAGGTAAGATAACCAAATATCTGGCATGGTGCTTGGCCTATGGGAAACAGTCTAAGTGGTGGTGGCCTTCGTCTCACAGTAACCCACAGAACCTCGGTATACTGGGAATACTGTAGCTCTTCAGCAGACTTGTCACGTGACTCTACCAGCTAGACTAAAGGAACACCTTTCCTTTAATCTGTAGACAAGTTAGGCTTTAGGATATCCACCTCTGATCCAACCTGAAGATAGTTATTCAGAAGCATTTCTCCAGACACAGTGATCAATATGAGACTGTGCTTTCTTCAAAGGCACACAACACAGATCTGATTCCTATCCTGAACACCTAGCACAGAGCCTGGCACCAATTGGTAAGCAATGTAAGGGTGTGGCCCAACAGATTCAAAACAAAGGACTTTCCTGCTTTTCCAATATGAAAGACAAAACTAAGAATACCTAGGCCAGAACTGTTATCTGGTGGTTTTCAACTTTGGTATTAGTCTCAAGAGATACAGACTTGACCAAGGGCAGCAGCAAATGGCACCATCTCTGGTAACAGTTCTGAAAGAGTGCTCTTCACACACATATCTGCCAAAGCAGTGACTCATGAAATTCAGAACGTGCTAAGATTTGGTGAGGAAAGCTGCACATAAATTTAACATAAGCAAAAGATTACTTGTGGGAACAGTGCACTACTTTTTAGGTGACCCAGTTATGGCTAAATTTGGAAAGTTGGCAAGGCTGACTCTTCCCTTTGAAACAATTCTCACAGAAACAGAGGATACTATGATGCTATAGAGCCTAGATCTTGGCTGAGGCATCACTTGTGAGCAGGGACTTTGAAGAAGCCAGATGCTGTGGGTATATCCGGTCACCTTGGGTTACCACTGAGATAACCATTTCCTAGAGTGTGGTTTGGTGAGAGAGGAATCGGAAGAGGATTCATACACTAGAAAAAAAGTCCTATGTGGCATTTTTTAACTCTCCTAGTAGCAAAAATGCTATTGGAAGGAGAGGAAGCGCCTAGAAGTGAATGGATGATCACAGTAGCTAATCATTAAACAGAATGGGTGGTAATATATACAGATCAACATGGATATTTATGAGGCCCTTAAACCCAGAGGGGGCCAAATGCTTAAAAAAACTTAAAATTGAATCATTATTGATCTCCTGCTTGAGACTCTTTATACTAAAAAATATAGTTTTATTGATTTCAGAGAGGAAGAGAGAAGCAGAGAAAGATAGAAACATCAATGATGAGAGAGAATTATTGATCATCTCACACTGGGGATTGAGCCCATAATCTGGGCATATGCCCTGACAGAGAATTAAACTGTGAAATCCTGGTTCACAGCTCAATGCTCAACCACTGGGCCATGTCTACTGGGTCCACCTGAGACTCTTGGTTTTACAACTCTAATTGTTACCTATATGCCTCTTGCTACTATTTTTTATCAGTAGCTCAAGTGGTAGTGCTTGGAAACCAATAATTATAATCATTAAAAGAAAAAGTAAACAGAGAATCTGCTATACATATAACTCTCTTATAAAAACACACTAATGAGGAGTGAACCAAAAATATTTTTCTATGCCATTCTTGCGAAATGAAAATTGATTTCAGCATCAACACATCCTAAAGAGAAAGCAAATAATATTTAATAGCTTTATGTCAAATTCTAGAGGCCCAGTGCACAAATTCGTGCATGGGTGGAGTCCCTTGGCCTGGCCAGCAGTCAGGGTCAATGGGGGTCATCTTGCCCAGTCCCAATCGCTGCCAATGGGAAGTTGGCCAGCCACAGAAAGTTGGCTAGAGGTTGGGGGGAGGTGGGAAGTGCCCAGGGGGCAGCTCTTGCATTGAGTGTCTGCCCCTTGATGGTCAGCGCACATCATGGCTACCAGCTGGTTGTCTGGCCATAATAGTCATTTAGGCTTATACACACACACACACACACACACACACACACACACACACACACTAGAGGCCTGGTGCATGAAATTCGTACACTGGGGGGCGGGGTCCCCCTCATCCAACCTGTGCTTTTTTGCAGCCCTGGAGCCCTCACTCCTTACTGCCCACTTGATCACTGCTCCTTACCAGCCAACCCACTGTTCCGTAGCACCGCTGAGGAGAGGGGAGGCTCCTGCCACTGCCAATGCACTCACCAGCCGTGAGCCTGGCTTCTGGCTGAGTGGTGCTCCCCACTTGTGGGAATGCACTGAACACCAGGGGGCAGCTCCTGCATTGAGCATCTGCTCCCTGTTGGTCAGTGCACATCACAGTGACTGGTCGTTCTGGATGTTCTGCCATAAAGGTCACTAAGGTTTTTATTATATAGAATATTGATGTTCATTGTGATGTTATTTATAATAGTAAAATATTGGAAGCAATCTAAATATACAGCAGTGGAAACAGTTTAATAAGTATTAATACAATAGTACTATTAGAGTAAGATTTCCCTACTCCCCAAGATATGTCATTTTTGTATTTTTATAGCTTTGTTGAAGTGTAATTGACTTATAATAAAGTATGTACATATATTTAAAGAACACAATTTGGTTAGTATTGAGCTATGTAACTTTCTGTGAAAACACCAGCTCAATCAACAGAATGAACATAACCATTATTCCAAAGAGTTTCCTTGGGCACCTTCGTAATCTTTCCTTCCACCTCTTCCCATCCCTAAGCAGCCCCTTTTCTGCTTTGCATTTTTAATTAATGTGAATTTTGTAGAATCTCACATGCGTGGGATTATATAGTGGACACTCTTTTCTGTCTGACTGCTTTCATTCGACGTATTTATTTTGAGATTTACCCATGCTGTTACATTTATCAATGGTTGATTCCTTTCTCTTACTGAGAGTATTTCATTACAAGGGTCCATCTCCTCTTTATGGATATTTGGCTATTTCAAATAAAGCTGCTATAAACATTCAAATGCAAATCTTTGTAGACTTCTGTAGACACATGCCTTCATTTCTCTTCAGTAAATGCCTAGGAGTGCAATGACTGAGTTGCTTAGTTGTTGATGTGTATGAGAGTGCTTATAGTGCAATATGAAGTGAAAACGCAGGATTCAAATATAGCCATATGAAAAAGAAAATACACTAACACTAGTGGCTACTTAATTTGTGTTGTGGAACTATATAGGCAATATTTTTTTTCTTTTCTCATCTGATCAATGTTTTAAAATATTGCTACATTGTGTTAAATAATTTAAAAAGAAACGGGAGGTCCAGACAGTGTGGCTCACTATTTGAGTGTCAATCTATAAACCAGGAAGTCATGGTTCGATTCCTGGTCAGGGCACATGTCCAGATAGCTGTCTCAATTCCCAGTAGGGGGAATGCAAGAGGCAACTGATCAATGATTCTCTCTCATCATTGGTGTTTCTATCTCTCTTCCTCTCTGAAGTCAAACCTCAGAGGGAAGGCAGGGAGAGAGAGGGTAAGAGATCAACCAAAGGACTTGTATGCATGCATATAAGCATAACCAATGGACACAGACAGTAGAGGGGTGAGGGCATGTGCTAGGGGGTAGGAGTGGATGGGGGAAGTCAAGGGGGAGAAAAGGAGACATATTTAATACTTTAAACAATAAAGACTTACAATTTAAAAGTAAAAATATATTTAAAACTAAAATAAAGGGGAAGAAAAACACATACTAAACATTTGTTAAATGCCTACTATATTTAGTAAATATTTGTTAAATACCTACTAAAGACATATAGTATATATCTTTACCATAAATTCATGAGATGTTTATATTGGTTCTATTTCACAGATGAGCAACTGATACTCAGAAAGACTAAGTCATTTGTGATTTGAGTCCATGACCATCTTTCCAGCATATTATGTTAAACCTTAGTCATGTACAGAGATCACACCTCTTTATAAAACAGAGTGCATAGATGAAACATTATGAATTCCTCAATGCAGGTACAGGGTGCTCAAGATTCTGGGAAGAAGCTTGCACCGCAGTGCTCCGAGAGGCAGCTGGGCTGAACGAGAACACCACAGCACCCTGGGGACCGCTTGATCTAATTTGAATCCCTTCAAGCAACACTATCAGGACAACTGGTCTCTCTTGAGGCACTAAGACTTCACACAATGTTCAGGATAACCAAATCAGGAATAAAGTATTGGTATTTTTTATCTAGCGTACACCATGAGGCAGTTTACAAACACTAAATAGCCAGTTTATCAAAATCATGCTAGAAAGGAGTCTCTGTGATTACAATCATCAAAGAGAAACTCAATTCTTAGCAAGTTCCCCCTAAAATTTCAGATTAGGCCAACAGCCCCAGCCAGCTCCCTTCAATGGGAAAATTTCTGGCTTTTCCATGCACTAGCTGTTTGGCTTGAGCAACATGTTGTATTCCCTTTGAGACTGGATTTCCTCAACTGTAAAGTGAAGAAAATAGTATATTAAATGAATTGTTTTTGAGGGTTAATTGAGAAAAGGCATGCATGTGCCAGCATGATGCCCTGTACATAAGTAACTTCTCACTAAATATTAACTACTCTTATTATAGCTTTAAGTGTTTTTGGTGCTTTTCATAAATACCGCAGAGCAATGCCTCATTGCCAAGACAAAATGATGAGCTAAGAACACAGAATAAAAGTGTTTAATTCCTGTTTGGAATTTTTCAAACTTTTTAAGAACCTGCTGCCCTAAGCTTTCCTATCTCAAATTATTTAAATCAATGGTGGAAATGTCTTGTCCAGGAACAGCTAATGATCACACTTGGAGCATTCGCAACAAGAACATACATTCTCAGGTTAAAGTGATATTATATGGTTGCCAAGTTGGAGTTTGTCCTTTATCTTTCCTAAGTTTCCCTATCCTCAAATGTAAACCAGGTCTTACCCTGCCTATCTATCTCTGATCATTTCTGTGGTCAGATAGAATGAAAGATATGAACACATTTGATCAAATGAAGAGAACTATGATCATGTAACAATGGTTTCAGATAAAGTGAGGTAGGAGAAATAGCACTGTATATTATTCACTCATTTATATATATTTTTCAATAAATATGTTTTGAGTACTTATGTGCCTGTAACTCTGCAAGATACTAGGAAAATAGACACAGAGGGACAGTGAGTCAGTAAAGATATGCAGATTTATAGTATAAACAAGTAGTTGTATGTCTTTATTTTTTCATATGCTTTTATCCAAAGAAAGGAAGGGAGAGGGGTGTGAGAGAGAAACACTGATGAGAAACTTCAATCAGCTGCCTCTTGCCCACCCCCACTGGTCACCTAATGGAGATTGAGCCCACAACCCAGGCATGTGCCCTCACCTGGAATCGAACCCTGGCCTCCTGGTTCATAGGTTTATGCTCAACCAATGAACCACACCAGCCAGGCAATGCCTTGATAGAGAACTATAGTGAGTGGAGTTATTGAAGAAACAAAGGAAGGTCAGTGAAGGTATTAGGAAAAAGATAATGCCTCATCTGATGCAGCAGAAGAAACGCTGTGAGCAAAGGAAGAGAGATGTGAAAGCTAGAAGGGGCCAGAGGAATAGGAGGTGAAAGTGTTATTATTAAAATTAAGGTTGGAGAGGTAAGGAAAAGCTGGATCATGAGGTGTCCATAGACAAATGTTACAGTGTTTATATTTTAACTGCTGATTGGTTTTATATAATGAAACAACAGGTTAAATTTGCTTTTGGAACAATTTCTTATCCGTAAGTAATTGTAGTCAGGGAGATAAGTTGGCATGGAATCAGACAATACATGTTAACTAATGAACAATTTTTTGTACTCATCTGTTCCCTACAAAACCTGTGTACTTCACAAGGTTGTTATAATCAACAAAATTGCCAGAGTTGATGTGAGTGGAATAGTTTTAAAGGTGAAAAACAGTATATAATACAAGATGTCCAAAGATCATTGTTATTCTGTCTTGCCATGGTGAACATCTGGACAATCAATTCAGCAACAGGGGTGTAAATCAATTATGCTGTAATCTACATCTGCTGTTACAGGACTTTCAACATAGCCATGTAAGCCCTGCTATGGTTCTTCATTTTTCATGAGTTAATCTAATATGAAGGAAATAAACATAACTGATAGGACTCTTAAGTGAAAGCCACACTTAATTACTCAGCCAAGCACTCAAGCTCGCACCCAATTCATAGGATAATATAGTTCAATGGAATATTTCCTCATTGGTTTGTCTGTCACTTCTAATTGCTATGGGGAAAGTCACTGAGTTCCATGGAAGATATTAGGTGTCATGATTGTAATTCTGGGGTGAAGAAATCAATGAAAAATAAGAGTAGCTTTAGTTTTATGATATGAGCTTGAGAGCCAAAGTAAATATAATCTTAAAAAGTGACATTGATCTGTACCTAATGTAGGCATCTTTTTTTTTTCCATGACAGTCTTTATTTTTAAATGATTATCAGTACACCAAGTAACAACATGTAACAAGTTCTTGAATTCTATCATCTAGTAATTTGGGTTAATACTAAAAGCAGCCCAAACAATTATACCACTATTCACTGTTCTAACCCTCCGCCAGAAAGGACTACTAGTATTTTAAGGCTAGCTATTGCTTTACACGGGTTACAAACAACTATTTACTACTTTTTCATTGACCTTCAAGAAAGCTTAAGGGAAAAAATAAATTTAATCCCTTTCTTTCTTAAAAAAAAAAAAGTGTTTCTTACCATGTCTAAGAAACAATATTGTTATATATATTTATATGTTACTTAAATTAAAAGGCATAGAAAAAAAATAAAGTATACTCATTAACTTTCTAAGAAATATGAGGTAAAAAGATGAAACCTTTGGATAAACTCTACTCTAAGTTTATAGAAAGAAACTAGATTTGCTGTTCTCCAAAAAGCAAAAGGACCTACTATACAGTATACAGAAATAATTTAATGCCTTTTCATAAGATTGTAACTCAAGCTTTGCAAAAGCTTCCTATTTCCGGGAGGCATAAAAAATGCCAACCCATAGAAGAGGTGCTTCTTTCTTCTTCCCTATCCACTTATGCGGTAGTTTTCATGGATTTCTGGCCGGCTGTCACAGACAAAGGCCAAGAGGTTGTCCAGGACTTCATTCCTGTTCTGCTGGAAGTAGGTCTGGAGGACGAGCATCTTCTCTTGGGTTTCCTTCTCCATTTCAGAGCTGCAACTGCCATGGGATCCCAGAGCCGCAGCTTCCTTGGCCTTGAACTCCTCTCCCTCTGCAGGCGGTACTGTTCAATTTCAGCCTGAGCCTCTTTGGCCTGCTTCAGCGTCCGGTTCTTTCGCTTGCGGGCCTGGGACACCTTCTCGGCAGCCCGCTTCTTGGCCTGCAGCAGCTGCTGGATGCCCTGTGACTGACTGGCCATGGCAGCGGCGACTCCTAAGAGGAGAGCGGCCTAAATCCGCTCGGTCGCCCTGCAAGTCAGCTGACCCAACCCCAATGTAGGCATCTTACAAGTAGTTGATTCCCAAAAAATACAGACATGTAAGCAAATGGAGTTACCAGAATCCACTAATTACTGCTCCTAGTCACTGTAAGTATTAGTTCAAAAAATATAGCAATGTTCACTTCCTAGGGTTGTCATTAGAAGATAAATGGAATCACATTTGTAAAGTTTTCAGCAAATCTTAAAGCATTGCATTTAGCTTTTATTGTTAGCTTCATTTTGAAGATGACAGGGTATATCATCTTTTGTTTGTGTGTATGTGTGTGTGTGTGTGGTAAATTAAAGAAGAGAGAATTTAAATAATTTTTGCAAGGAAACGGTGCTAGAAAGGTGAGTCAGATCTCATTGTCCAGTTCCAAGAATCCCTTCCCTTTTTCCTTTCCTTTATGTATTTATTCATTCAACAAACAATACAATATTGTCAGGATGACCATATAATTCCTCATCCAAAGTGGGTACTTTAGAAAACAGAGTACTATTAATTATTGCATTAGGAAAACCGGAAATGAAAACTGAACATTCCTGGGCTAGCTAGCTACCATGAATTAAATATTAATGTCCCTCTAAAATTGTTATGTTGAAACCAAATTCCCAGAGTAATGGTGTTTGGAAGTGAGAAATTTGGGAACGGGTTAGGTCATGGGGGTAGAGCCCTCAGGAACAGAATTAGTGCCCTTAGAAAAGAGTTCCCAAAGAGCTCCCTTGCCCCTACTATCATGTGAAGCCATTGACCCCCACTCACACTGCCCAAAAGGTTGTTTATAAGCCAAGAAGCAAGCTCTCATCAGATACCAATCTGTTGGTGCATTGATGTTAGACTTTCCAGACTCCAGAACTGTGAGGGATAAATTTCTGTTGTTTATAAGTCACCTAGTCAATGGTATTCTGTAATAACAGCCTGAACTGTCTAAGAGATTAGCATATTTAAGCACAGTATCTTGCATTGGTAATAGAGAAATAAATAAGAAACAACCCTTCCTCCCTTTTTTTTTCTTCTCAGTGACTGATGAGAAGACAAAAATAAGCAATAGCAGTAATGCAGTGTTGTAAAATACTAGCAAAATTTAAGGCAAGTGCAGATTGTTAAGGGAATTTGGAAAAAAGACACACTGATCTTTGGGTTTTAGAAATTACTTAAAAGAAAAGCAATTTGCACCCTGAAACTTGAAGGCTGAAGTACCCTGATTTAAAAAAAATAGTAAAAAGCATCTAAAGCAGTCTGAAGAGTCTTTAAAAAGTATTCTATATTCAGGGAATTGTAAATATTTTATCATAGACTACAGGATGATATGGTTAAGTAGCAGAAATGGGATTGAGAGGTGAGAAGAGATCTGATTTTGAGGCGTTGATGCTTTTTCTAAAGAGGTTGTACTTAATCCCAGGGCTATTGGAGGATTTTAATCAGGGAATCAATATGATCACTACCTGTATTAAGTGTCCACAGGTCCTTCAGTATTGTACACAAGGCACTCACTTTAGTGGGTCCTCCTTGCTGCAATTCCTATCTTTAAAAAATGTTTAACCATCACACTTTTAATGAATCACAGATTTATAAGAATGTGAAAAAAATCTGCAAGACCAAAATACTCAACAAACCATCAAACAAAATCCTGTCAATCAGAACCAGAAAAGTGAGCAGTAGAAAAATGAAAGCTAGCGATGCTGTGAGGAAAAAAATAAAAAAAAAATTATATATATATATAGTTTTAGGTCTCAGATCAGAAAACAAGAGAATCCAAAATTAAACAGGACTTTCAGAAAGGAAAAAAAAAGTGCTTTTTAATTTCAAAGAATCCATTAGTCCTAATCAAAAACAAAGTCTAATCTTCTTCAAAAGAAAACAATCCTAGTGTTCACCCTTAGATTTCTCATTATTTAAGTTCAGCAAAAATATAAAGTCACTATTAAGGAGGCATAATGGTACACACCACCATGAGAAACAAGAGGTTTAGACTTAGAAGGACTTCTAATGTAAGATTACCAGAAGATGACTATGTGAAAAGTTTAAATAAATAGAGAAAGTCAAGAAGATATTAACAAATATCAAAATATCCACCATCCAAGAAGAAATCCTCTTCAACTTATTGATCGATTAAAAAGGTAAAAATTTAGCAAAAGTACAGAAGATTAAAAAAATTATATTCCATTGACTGAATATAGTTAGAAATTTATATCCAATAAGAAAACACACATTTTTCTCAAAGGACATTTGCAAAATATTGACCACAGTCTAGACTAAAAGAAATTTAAAAGAATACTTATCATACAATGTATTCTGGATATTATTTCATTAAATTAGAAATCAGTAATAGGAAGAAAAAATTCCTACACTTTTGAAAATTAAAGAAAAAAACATTTCTAAATTGATTATTGGCTCAAAAACTTTTAAAATAAATATTTGTAAAACTTTTATTTGAATGTTAATAAAAACACTGTATATAAAATATAATGGGATGCCAATGTACCTAAAATATTTTGAGGGAAATGTATTGTTTTAATGGTAATATAAAAGAAAGGGGCTAATCCAATGAGTTAATCATAAATCTTAGGCATTTGCACAAATAAAAACAGATTACACCTCCAGGTAGAACTAAAGTGATAATAATAACAGCAAATAATAATATTATTAAAACAAAACTTGAAAGAAAGAAAAGGAAAATGACTTACATTAGTTGGTTTAACTCTCACAACTCAATTAATGTAATTAACACATTAACAGAACATGGGAGTAAATCATGATTCCTTCAACAGATATGGAAGGAAATATATTATTTATTATGTATAACAAAAACCTGGTGAAAAATTAATATTTTGAAAGATTTTCAAAATGAATAATTATTTAAAATGTGAAATCTTTATGGGGAAATTTATAAAATTTAATAAAAAGAATTGAATATCTAAATAAATGCAAAATAATACAAATTTAGAGATAGAAAAACCCAAATTAGAAAAAAATCAATCTCTATAAATTAACTTATAGATTCAAACAATTCTAGTGATAATCTCAAGCAAAACTTTTGTTGAACTTTCCCAAAACATTCTAAAATACACATGAAAGAGTAAAACCTAAATAAATCAAGGTATTACTGAAATAAAACAATGTGAAGGAATTTGATCTATCAGACATCATAATTAATTGCAAAGAATCTTCATTAAAATAGTGTTGATTTGGCACAGTGGTGAATAAATTGACCAGTAAAATAGAATAGAGAACATGGAGAAAGACCACATATTATAGAAATATAAATTAGGGCAGAGTGAGTAGTGCAGATAAGTAGGATAAAGGAAGGCTATTTAATAAATAGTGCAATAACAATTATTTATTTATCTGGAAAAAGGATTCATAAGAATAAATACCATATTTATTAAATATTTAAATATAAAAGAGAAAGTTATAGTTTAATATCTGTATGCTCTTGGAGTAGAAAGATATTTCTTAAACATGATAAAGTATCAACTATAAAGAACCGACATGTTTGAACACATTAAAATTGAACTTAATCGGCAAAGTTGAAGAACGTCTTTGTTACATATAATCAGTAGTAGATCAATATTCAGAAGATAAATCAAATCAATATTCAGAAGATAAATCAATCTGATAAATCAATATGAAATAAGTCAATCCAATATAAAGTATAGACAAATAACACTGAACTGTCATTTCACAAAAATAGAAAAGTGAAGGTTGAATAAACATATTTAAAGAACTTCAGTATTACTCTTCAACCAGAAAATGCAAAGTAAATAAAATGATCAATGACATTTTACACCTGCTGAATGGGCAAAAATTAACATATGTCTGTCAAAATTTGAGATTTTTGAACATGTAAGCAGTGGGAACTTCTGCACAACTCTGGTAGGCATGAAATTAGGCAAAATCACTTGGAAACAATTTGTCATTATCTTATAAAATCAAATAGATAAAAAATGAATAACCCAGAAATTTCAATTTTAGGGAAACTCTATGTACAAAAATATATGGAAGAATGTTGCTGCACTGTTTGTAACGAAAAAGAGTGGATATAGTACAACTACTATATACTGGCAGGAGAATGGATACATAGTGAAATATTTTGCAGCAATAAAAATAAACAACTACACACAACAACATGTATGACTTAAAAATCATATTACTGAGTAGAATAAACAAACAGTAGAAGAAGGAAATATAATTTTGGAATATCACACAGGTATTTTCATTGGTCTAATCATTTAAGTAGGCACACTCGTGCAGTATTTTTTTTATTAAATACTGTGTATACTGTGTTTTTTTATTAAAACAGGTGTTCAAATAATAATTATCAAAACAATGTAGGTATAGAAAATTCCAAAGAAGACCCATGATTAACATTAAGGCACCAAATCTTTTTGATTTTCTGTTTCCTCATCTGTCAAATCTATCTATCTATCTATCTATCTATCTATCTATCTATCTATCTATTCATCCATCCATCCATCCATCCATCTTTCTATCATCTATAAGCCTAAGTAACCAGAAGGATTTGAATGACTGGTTGCTATAACATGCACTGACCACCAGGGGGTAGATGCTCAATGCAGGAGCTGCCCCTTGGTGGTCAGTGCACTCCCATAGCCAACCTCCCACAGTCCATCCCCCTGGCCAGCAGGACCCAATCACCTAATCGGGGCCAGCACCTAGGCTGGGATGGGGAACTGGAGGTGGGTGGAGGTGGACGTGGTCCCTTCCCCACAGGAGCCGAAGTCTGGTTCCCTCCTTGTGCCTGGCAGCCAACCTCCCATTCACCATTCTTTCCCCCTAGCCAGCAGGCCCTGCCTGATCTGTCCGTTGCCTTTGTGCCACAGTGGCAATGTGGTGGTGAGGGAAGGAGGAGGATAGGGAGGTGGGGAACCGTGTAGTTGTGGAGTGCCAATAATGGCAGCATCAGCATCTGGCATTTGTTCCTTCAGTGCCTGCTCAGCTACCATTGCCTCCTCTCCTGGCCCCACTGGGTTCTTCGGGCCCCAGGCTGGAATGGGTAACTGGGGGTGGGTGGCAGCAAATGTGGCCCCTTTCCCAAGGGGGCTGAGGGTTGGTTCCCTCTTCCGGACTGGCAGTCAACCTACCATGCCCTAGCCTTTCCCTTGGCTGGCAGGCCCTGATCAGCCTACCACCCGCCTGTCACAGTGGTGGTGTGGCAGTGAGGGAAGGAGGAGGAGGGGAGGCAGTGGAAATGCATGGCGGCAGAGCGCTGACAATGGTGGCATCAGCATCCAGCATCCATTCCTTCCTCACCTGGCCTGGGATCTTAGCTTCCTCTCTAGCCCACTTCTAATCAGCCTGGCCCCATTGGGCCCTGATTGCCAGGACCCTACCCATGCACCAATTTCGTGCACTGGGCCTATAGTCCTATCTAATAAAACAGTAATATGCAAACTAACCATCACTCCAAGCCAAGCCCACCAGCCAATCATGAGTGACTATGCAAATTAACCCCAACCAAGATGGCTGTGACCACTGAGCACGCAAGAGGGAGGCTTGGGTTTCCCCAGTAATGGGGTAAGCCAGGCTTTTCACACACACTGGTGGGCCCAACCCTCCACTCAAGGCTACAAAGTTTCAATTATAGTAGATAAATAAATCCCAACAGAAATGACTGCTGCCATGGAGTGAACAGGAGGTTTGGCTCTGCTCCAGGCTACAAAGTTTCAATTGTAGAAAATAAATAAATCCCAGATACCAGGGCCTCTGTTTGGGTTGCCAGGGGGCGTGACCAGCCTGCGAACCACCACAGGTCCTTTGACCAGGCTGCCCCATGCCCCAAAGGAACCCCCACCCTGATCCAGGACACCTTTCAGGGCAAACCAGCTGGCCTCTGCCCATGCATCAGGCCTTTATACTATCTAATAAAAGAGTAATATGCATATTGACCATTACTTCAATATACAAGATGGCTGCCCCCATGTGGTCCAAGATCCTGCCCCCATGTGGACACAAGATGGCCACCACAAGATGACCAGCAGAGGAGGGCAGTTGTGAGGGATCAGGCCTGCAAGGTAGGGCAGTTGGGGGCAATCAAGCCTTCAGGGGAGGGAAGTTAGGGGTGACCAGGTCAAGAGGGAAGATATGGGTGAACAGACATGCAGGGAAGGGCAGTTGTGGAAGATCCAGGCCTTCAGGAGAGGGCAGTTAGGGGTGACCAGGCCTTCAGGAGAGGGCAGTTAGGGGCAAACAGGCTGGCAGGGGAGCAATTAGGCATCAATCAGGCTGGCAGGGGAGTGGTTAGGGGGTGATGAACTGGCAAGCAGAAGCAGTTAGCAGCAATCAGGAAGGCAGGAAGGCAAGCAGTTGGGATCCAGCAGTCATGGATTGTGAGAGGGCATTTGGACATCCCTCGACAGGTCCCAGATTGGAGAGGGTGCAGGCTGGGCTGAGGGATACTCCCCCTCCCTGTGCACAAATTTCATGCACCTGGCCTCTAGTATACTCATAATATCCCTGCTTTACCTCTGCCATATGCCTAATTCTTAATTTGGAGGAGAAATTTGTGTTATGTTTGTTATTATTATTATTACACTTTATCTTCACATGTCTGATATTTTAGAATATTATCAAGTATTGTAGACTCAAAATTATAAGAGCATCTTTATAGAAAAAAATACACATCACTGGCTGCTATGAGAAACATGAATTAGAGTGAAGGAAGACTGGACACTCTAGCCAGGCCAAAGAAGATAATGATTCAGTTCAGCAGTGCCTGTGAGTATGGAAGAAAGGATGGATAAATTTCCGCCAAAATGTGGGATCCATCGTATTGGTCATCTATTGGCCTGAAAGGTAAAGGAGTCTTCCATGGTGTCCCGTGTTTCCTCACTTTTTAAATTCACTAAGTTGAATATTTATGAAAAATCAAAATTAATTTAGGTACATGAAGAAACTTCCTAAGAAGTCACTGATAAACGTTCAGAGAGAAACAAGTATAGAAGCAATTTGGAAGACCACTAAAAGCAGGGGCTGTTGGCTGATTCATTGACTGGCTGGTCAGTTCCTACCAAAAAACATTTGTAATTAGCTGGGCAAAGGTGAAGGTCAGTCCAAGTGGGCAGCTGTGGATTTTAGGTTGAGCAATAAAGGCAGTAACTGTGTCCTAGGAACAGTGCATGCTTATGGGATAATTGGGGGAAAGGGGATTTTGTTTGCTTAGAATACTGCCAGTCTGAATATTATCAACATACAGTACTGAGAAAATAATCCTATTTACCCACTAGGAAGCACAGAGAACCTATAAATGGGAATTTTCTTGTTTAAATTGTGCAAAGAACAATTTCTGGAAGCTGTTAGACTCTTTAAAGGCCAACAAGTAAGTGAAAAGATAGGAGCTCCCTTTCCCACATCAAAGGATACTGTTTGCCATTAGCTTACCATTTCATAATTTATATTCAGAGAATAGGCTGCTTTGTGTTTAGGGATTTTTCTACAAAAACAACCCCTGGAAATACCAGCATGATTAAGGGCAGAGAAGTGTCTTTCCTGTGTCAGAGAAAAGCATTTACATTTTGGAAATTCTTTCCCCTGAATGACTTATTTTTTTTTCTAACAACCTTGATAGATAAATTGCTTTAATTTTCAGTGTGCCACCAAAAATATTCTTTCTTGACAGGAGTGTATGACTGCACAGCACACTCTGAATGCAGTGCAGGCTTACTGGCATTAGGTATCATGAGTGGAACAAGGGGATCTCCTGGGTTCTTAAATAGGAAATCCAAAAGCTATCAGAATCCTTCAAAAGAATCTCATCTCACAGTGGATCAAACACTTCACACATCAGTATTGGTTACAGCATAAATCTCAAATTTTGCACATATTGATTTTGGCTAATGAAGAAGGTCCAGCAACATGTTAATTGTTTCAGGGAATAAGACAGGGATCTTAAGTGCTGAAAAGGGAGGGGAGGAAGCATGTATGAGGGGAGGTTTTACAGAAAAGGAGACAATTTAGCTTGCAATTGATGGATGAGAACATTCTACATGTCTTGGTACTGGTATTTCAGGCAGAAAATAACATATAGGAACATGAGACATGGTCACAGAATGAGGAATGGTTTACTATAGCTGTAGCATAGACTTAATGAATTACCAAAAGGGCAGATCAAAGCTTGAATATGGAAAGCTTTGAATGCCATGTTCTGGCTCTATTTTTCAGAAATTGGAGAACATCAGCCACTATGATACTTCCTCAAAGCTCTTTCAAATCTAAGTTGGCCCTGATGGTATCAAAGGAGTTT
This sequence comes from Lasiurus cinereus, assembly GCA_011751065.1. Lineage (NCBI taxonomy): Eukaryota > Metazoa > Chordata > Mammalia > Chiroptera > Vespertilionidae > Lasiurus > Lasiurus cinereus. The sequence continues at coordinate 10,357,172 of JAAGEH010000005.1, forward strand.
GAGAGATAAAGCCATTCTGGGTCTTCTATCACTGTAGTATCTTTTACATCCATTTCCCCCTTTCTAGTCCTGCAGCCTCTAGCCTCATCCATATTCTCATGAGCTATAGTCCCCTAAACTCAACTCTGCATTTTGTCTCTGCTTTCCAGAGCAGCCTATTAACTCTACACAGAATGTTCTCCAAAATGCACTGTCTGATTATGCTGCTTTTCTATCTACCGTTGAATGGCTCCCCACTGATGACTAGATATATCCCAACGAAATCAGTTGGGAGCTTTCCTGCTTACATGCATTTACTTCTGACATTCCCGCCACCATGTCCAGGACAGTCACTCTGATGATCCTGTCCCTTCTCAAAAGAGAGAATGGAGAGGCTTTCTGATCTCTTCAACACAAACTCTTCCACTGCATATTCAAACCCTACTCGTTAAAGCTCAATTTAAGGAAAATTCTTTCTACAAATTCTTCCTTGATCTCCCTAGCTCTATATAATAAAAACAAACAATGTTTGTATATTATTTTCAAGCTCATATAGCATTCTATCGCTTGCATAGCACTATAATCTCTGAAAGGGTGGCAGATGTACAATGGGGCTATGATTATATTTTGACAAATGAGGAAACAGACAATTGGAGAGGTTTAGTGACTTCGTGTTAATCACAGACCTTCTGACTCCAAATTTCATGTTCTGAATTTCATACATAATTCTTATTCATTTTAATTCTTGGGAATTTTCCATATATATTGTTTTAATAATTATTATTTTGATGATCTATTTTTAACACAATGTACACACATAGTATTTAATTAATAAATAAGCTGCGCTAATGTCCCTACTTCAAATGATTAGACCAGTCTGAAATAAACCTGGCTTCTTTCTAACCAAAGTGTATATATGGTCATAACAGGACCATTTTTCTTTCCATGTGTTGCACAAATGTCTCAGTATTGCAGAAGCATATAACACTGTATTGTAATTCATTTTGTTACCTGTTATTCTCTGCTAGTTCCTAACCTAGTCCAGTGGCAGGAACACATTTATCATTGTATCCTCAGAGTCCAGCAGAGTGCTTGCACATAGCAGATACTCAAAAGAGTAATTCTTGAGACACTGACTAGAATAGTAAGCTCTGATAGATAACCTTTGAATAATGTGTGCTATAGCCAGACATTCATTTGGCTGGTTTTTCTACTTGTATCAAAGGTTGGGGAAAGAGTTCGGGAGAATATCTAGGTTTTAAGAACTGTACTGCTTTTTCAAAGAACTTGGGAATGTCTGGCGCATTTATAATCCTGTTATTTATAATGTGATTATGTCTACAGAGTATTTGGGGCATTAAAATTGTCATCACAACATTCCTATTGCTAATCCTATCATCTCCACACCACCGCTATAGCTAGAACAAATTCTAAAAGGTGATGATAACAGTATCATATTTAAAAATTATTTTCATAATTAATATGATGCATGTAAAGTTTTAACACACTGCCTGGAACTTAGTAAACATATAACAACTTATTTCTATTATTTTATTTTTATTATTATCACTATTAGAAAAACTAGAAGAATGACCACTATGATTATAACTCCTACTATGAGTTTTAAGGTACTGAGCACATATAGGTGAGACATTGTGTGAGGTCCACCACATACATTATTGTTACTCTTCATAACAATCTCATAAGGTCCACATTGTCATTCACATTTAACAGAAATGAAAACTAAAGACTAGAGCTGTGCTCATCAAGATCTTTCCCATAGCCTCCTGCCTCTTATGTATCATTAATATTTCCATGACCATCATGGTCAATTAGTACATGCTCCCCCTTGACTCATGCCACTCCTTTATCTTAAGAATATCATAGTAAAATTCTCAAATAATGTAGTCAGTCCCTAAAAGGAGCTCAACCTTTCATCCAAATCAAAGTCCCTTAACAATTTGAAGAGTTACAAATCCAAGGTTTAAGAGCACCTCTCCCACGGAAGCCAGTGCATATCCCCAAGACACCATTCAACATAAATCTCTCTTTACCAGAGTCTACTTTATTCATGCCTGGCAACCACACCAGAAATAGGAAGCAGCAACTGGGCTAAATGACAAAACGGTCTGCTCTAATTTTTCGGTATAAGCTGCTTCTGTATTACTTATGAACAGTTCCCATCAAGACTGGGCTAATTATGTTGTTTCCCTACTCAAGGCTGCTCTGTGTCACCTAGAAATCAAATCAAGTCTGAGGTTATAGCTTCCAGGTTCTCTGCAAACACAATCTCCTTATCCATGAAATAGATTTTCCAACTATATAAGCAGACCTCATTTCTATTGGAGAAAAATAACGGTATAAAACTTTAGAAGGAAATGCATTAGGCCTAGATTACCTTCACTGAACACCCAGTAGAAGAAAGTTTATTAAGAATATCAGTGCAAAGACCATTTTAAGTTTGAGATTATCCATAATTTTAACTGTTTTCTTTATTCATAAAACCCTACACTTTCCTCACAATGAACCAGATCATAGCCTAACATGTGGAAGAAAATAACATAATTTGGAAAGGCTTATTATTATGATGATTATTATTCTTTATAATCATTTAGATTATAAAGAATAATAACAGCTGCAATCTACTAATCAAATCAATATTTTCTCTTTTCATTTATATTTCAAATGTGAAATTTATTAAAATATTTAGGTCAGGATAAAGAATTAGGTGTCAAGCACAGAGTATATTCTTCTTTGTCTCATTACCATTGCCTTGCAATAATTACAATGGTAAATGCTATTACTTAATTATATTTTGATGTTTTATTATACTTATTATTTATTTTTATTACAATAATAAAACTAATTATTCTGAGGCTAGTTTGGGTGATTTAGATACATCGCCTTTTATTACAATGAATATAAGACAGGTGTGTTGGGCTCTTAGTAAATTAATGTGGCCCTTTTCAACTGTACCAATGGATCATAAAATAATGTATGTATAACTCATGGTTGGTTTCCAAATTTACATTGTGGGGAGTAGGAGGCAAAGTATTTTCCATGGGGAGCTCTCATCTCTGGCACCCATGGCAACAAAGATCTTGGCAAAATTCTTCTTAACTGCAAAACAATACTTCTGGCCCTTGCAGCCGGGATGGGAGAGAAGCCACTAGCAGCCTGTACAGCAGTGGGAGGGTCCACTCTATCTGGAATCCTCCTCTGCATCATTGATTCATCCAGCAAATGTGCACATTTGGAAGCATGTGGGGACCTGGGGTGGAAAGTTGGTGGAAACAGTCACTGTCTATGACTCAGAGGTCTGAAGGCAGGAGAGCTTTCTTTTTGTTTGTTTTTTGTTTTTTTAATATGAATATATATTTTAAATAGTTATTTTTTAAATTTATTTCAAAGAGAAAGAAGAGAGACACAGGGACATTAATGATGAAAGAGAATCATTGATTGGCTGCCTCCTGCATGCCCCATACTGGGGGATTGAGACTACAATCTGGGCATGTGTCCTAACTGGGCATTGAACCGTAATCTCCTGGTTCATAGGTCAATGCTCAAACACTGAGCCATGCTGCTGGGTAAGGAGAGCTTTTTAATATGTGAAAGGAAAAAAAAAGTTTTGCCTGAGACTGAGAGAAAAAAGAAAAAAACATTGCTTTCTTATAAACCTTGAATAATGAGAAGTCAGTCACTGCTAAGAAAACCAGCATCAAGGTTCAGGGTGTGGAAATACAAGGCCAGTGGGGAGGAGCTATGGGAGAGAGTCAGGTACAGGAACAGTGAGCCTAAACTACAACCCAAGATTTTCTAAGCAGCTTTCCAGAAGCACTGTCTTCTCCACACTTGTTATATTTATACTGGCACTCTCTTTAGAGGCCTAGTGAGTGAGTCATCACAATTAAAATATCCAGAAGACAGCAGCATCTCAGCAATCTAACACTGGCACTTCAGAAACATTGCTCTAAGCCAATGGTCGGCAAACTCATTAGTCAACAGAGCAGCAAACTGCAGCTCACGAGCCCCATGTGGCTCGTGAGCCGAGGTATGTCAACCACTGTTCTAAGCTTAAGGCTATGCACAATCACTTATATATCAATCTTTAGTTCTCATTTATTTTGTTTTATGTCTCATTTAATAGTAAATTGAATATAAAACCTCTTGAACCCCCCAAATATAGGAAAACAGCCAATACTCAACCCTATTTCTCTGAACTTTTACAGAAATTAAATGAGCATCTGATTGTGTAATCCCATGTTATGATGCTATTATAAATAAATGCATTTGGTAACATTCTCCCCAGAGTCTTGCAACAGATATTTCAGTAAGGTTTTCACCTAGAAATAGAAAGGTAGGCTGTGGAGAATGACAGACTGAAGTTTTAATCCTGCTACTGACCATAAATTTGTTATGAGATACTGGTAAATTGTACTTCCAAAAGCTCCAAATGCCTCTTCTGAAAAATGAGGAGGAATGTATAAACTCCCTTCAAGCGATTGTGAGTATTAAGTAGAATATAAGTAAATCTCCAAACACAAGGCCTGGCATACAGCAAGAGTTCAATATTCTTTCTTTCCCTCTTTCTCCTTTAGAATCAATGCTTCAACAGTGACAATGATTATTCTCTGATCACTGCAAGGTTTACGTCTATTGAACACCTATATGTCAGCACTATATTACATGCTGTCAATGCAAAGAAAGTATAATATAATTTTTCTTCTTGAAGGATTTCAACTCTATCCTTCATAACAAAACTGACCTTTGGAAAAATTGTTAATTTAGTGTTCTTTTAATAAATTAATTAATAAACATGGCTGTATTCATATGTGCCCTAGGATACCTCTTGTTTTTCATCTTCTACCAATTTTGGCTCTATTATGCATTCCTACTGTCATAACTATGTAAAAATCCTTCAGTTTGATGAGTACTTGTTCATCTTTCTGCCTTTATTCACTCTACATTTTCTGCTGAGAATACTCTTCTCTTCCAGGTTCCCTGGGAAAGTCTTCCTAGAGATATATCAAGTCTTTCTCAGAAGCTTTCTCTAAAGGCTTGGGCAAGTCGAATAGTTCCATCTCCTTGTTTCCATGTCAACCTGTATAAATTTCTGTCTCTGAAGCCATTTTGTGGGTGGAGGAAGAGAATGTCAGTTTGTCTCTCTCTATAAAATAAGAGACCTATTTGAGAGCAAGCATTTATTATAGTAATCTTTGTGTTTCTATATTTAGCTTAGTGCCTAGTGAAGAGTTGAAGACTGACAAATATTAAATGGTTGATTGAGTAAATTAACAAATGGCCTGGCTGTGGCCAAGACAGCAAAATAGAACTGGGATTATCCAGCACACAAAGCGGTCTTGTCAGTTCATTTGTCTAGAACAACCCTCATAGCTTTCTGGCAAGGCCAGATTTCTCTGACTAGAACATTTGGTTTCCAAATTACGTATTGCACAGCATGAATCCTTCCTTTCCTGCAACTGCCTGTTAATTAGAGTGTCACCTTTGCTCTGTCTTTTCCTGAGTCTCTTGATTCCGGAGATATAACAGTCAGTTTACTTAGACTCTTTTAACCTTTAAAAGCAAGTTCTTCTGCCCCCAACCCTTTTGTAAAAACTACAAGAGAAAACCAGAAGAGTCCACTGAGGCCGAAGGTACTCTAACATTACTAAGAAATTATTTGAAAGTGAAGAATACTCCCATTTGCTCTTTTCTTCCTTATTCATATGGAATAGTAGAAGCCAGCCTGCTTTGGGGCAGAGTTGTAGGAATGTTGGGAGCTGTCACTGAAGACAAAAGCATCAAGCTCTTGAAGCTGAGAGCTCCCAGAAGCCACCAGAGAGATTCACCTGCTGGGCTCACTTGATCACACTGGCAGAAGTGCCAGGGAAAAGTTTCTGTTCTTCATGTAAACATTTTGAAGAGTTGAAATTCTTTCTCAGCTTCTAAGATTTAGCAAGTGTTCTGGCAATTCTTTTGTCATTCTCTATTATTTTATGGAGAGACACTGGGTCTATCTTAGCTACTTGTGTCTCCAGTGCCTAACAAAACTTGAAAAGTAGGTGGGCAAAAAAAAATCATGTGGCATATGGAAGGAAGGAAGAGTAGGGCTGAGAGGAAAGAGGAAAAGATCGAAGAAAGAGAGAGAAGTTACAAAAAGAGCTGTTGTGGCAGGGAAAGGAAGAGGTGGAAGAAAAGAAGGAAGGAGAGAAAGAGGAGAGATAGGGGGAGAAAATGTTCCTCACACCTTTTTCTCATAACCTTACAAGAGACAGAGTCTTAAAATAAAAATAAAACTAAGTGCCTCCAGATCACATAAAGTATCTGTGAATATCAAGCTCTTTCTCCAGACAGTGTTGCCTCCTAGGGCAACTGGGATAATGGAGAGACATACATTCAAGAGATATCATTTAGCTTTACCTGCCCCTTAGCTTGCCTTATCTGACAAGGCTTTCAGGCTGAAGTTGTGAGTGATATCCCTCAATCCTTTCCCTTACTGAGCCATCAAGAAATCCTTAGTGCCATCCCCTGACCATAATCTCTACTTATGTCCCATGATATATGGTCACATCGTCTATTCAGCCTCAGCAAATCCAGTGATTACCTAGTAGTCCTAGGTTAAAGAGAAGGGTTACAAGGATCAGAGTCTCAGTAAATAACTCAGAAGCAGCAATGAGGTCTTCTAAAAACTGGAGGAGTTTTATGAATACAGAGAATGGGTTCTGGATAGCGCATCCTGTTACTATGATTGCTTCCTCCATCAGTCTAACAGGCACCTCTATCAGGTACATTTTGCTTTGCAATTTGCATGTCTTTAATTGTATGGCTTTTTTATTGTCATCTTATTTTTTAATTAAATTTATGGGGTGACATTGGTTAATAACATTATGTAGGTTTCAACTGTACAGCTGTATGATACATTTGGCTATTGCATTGTGTGCCCAACCACCCAAAGTCAAATCTCCTTCCATCGCTATATACTTGACCCCCTCTACCCTTCTACATGCTTCTCACCCTTCTTTCCCTCTGGTAAGCACCATACTGTTTTTGTCTGTGTCTATGACTTTTTGTTTGTCTTATTTTTCCATTTGTTGCTTTCAGTTATATAGCTCATGTATGAGTGAAATTAGAGGGTCCTTCACTTTTTCTGTCTGACTTATTATTGCTTAGCAAGATAATCTCAAGCTCCATCCACATTGTCACAAATGGTATTTGTCTTTTGCATGGCTTTAAGTTTTTAAATAACAAATTTAACTATAATAATTTAAATGTCATTTGTTATGTGACATTTAAGCAACAATTCTATTATAAGAACATCATAATTAAGAGAATTAAAAATAAATGCACACTTTAAAATATAACAGCTAATACTATATGTCTTTTTATATGTATTTGATACATATTATTGTCTTAAGAATAAGGTGATAGTATACATAGTTTCTAAACTATTAGTTTTTAACTGAATACATTATGAAAATTTTCTGTAATTAAAAATTAATCTCATTATAACTCTGATGGCCTACCTCTCCATGTTTCAGAAATGTCTTGCCAGGAAGGAGGGAGTTAAGAAAGCTCTGGAACTCTAGCAGTTGGCCTCATTGTCTGTTCACTTCAACATCTGTACTCACTGTTCCTTCCTTTCTTAATAGAGGGTGACAGCCAGGCAGAAGTGCCACCTTACTGTGTTTTGGGGGTGTTTTGTTTTTTTTTTGTCTGAGGAAATATGGTGTCAATCCTTAAACTCAGTCTGGTGTTTTTTAAATGCATCTTCACACAAAAACATGTTTTCTTCCTCCTATAGGTTATCTTCATGGAGTATCAGGGTAGCAAGAGGGGGATTTTAATGGCAAAGAAGGCTGCCAAAAGTAATGGCAGGCTGCACATTGCAGATAATTCACTAAATTGTGTTCCTTTTTGGGTAGGGACTCTGCACTTTTCATTCTCATTTTTCTCAGGCCTGGACCAACAATTGGTCCATAAATGACCTTCATTTCAACAATGAAAGCTTGTTGAATGAATGAATGAATGAGTGAATGAATGAATAGTGAATGAACATAAAAAGGCAAGTAAGAATACTGAACATAATAATATTTTGTGAAAACAATGCAGGATTTAGTGACCAATCCATGATTGACAGGTACAATTGAAATACAACTTCATTGATCCTCCTTTCTGGTTGGTCAAAAAGTCACAAAACAAAAATATGCCCACAGAGCTGTTACAGGGATCCAATGAGGTGATAATGTGGTGAATATCAAAGAAACCTGGAACTTCAGGCCCTCAGAAGACAACAACCAATTGCAGTTTCAAAGTTTATGTTACTATAGGTCATATTTCATTTCCAACTACCTAAACCCAGGTTGACATATACACATGAATAAACAATAACAATAAATAAGTAAATTCACTGAAAAGTAAGTTCTGAAGTGAGCGCCAGGGAATGAGCATAGGGTGGTGTCTTTTCAGGTAGCATGAAACTATAGAAAGATGATGGGCTTGGCAGAGAGACACAGGCACAACATTTGGGTTTGCTACTTCTTAGCTGCATAATTCTGGACAAGTTGCTTTTCTATGACACACTTTTAAAAAAATATGTTTTTATTAATTTCAGAGAGAGAAAGGAAGAGGGAGATATAGATAGAAACATGAATGCTGAAACAAAATCACTGATTGGCTGCCTCCTGCATGACCTCCAGCCCGCAACCTGGGCATGTGCCCTCACCAGGAATCAAACTATGATCTCCTGGTTTATAGATTGACTTCAACCACTGAGCCACAATGGCTGGGCATCTATGACATACATTTACTTTGATAAAATTCTTATAACAATTTTTATAGTGCCTTAGGTTATTATGAGAATTAAAAATTTTTTAACAAGAATAAAGTTCCTAACATACTAGGTGTTCAATAAATGGTATTTCACTTACCTTTCCTTTCAACCCTCACCTCAGTCCCTGTCTGAACCAGTGAGAGAGTATATTATTCTTACTTTTTTATTTTTTTAAAATGTTTTTAATTTAACTCAGAGAAATAGGAAGGGAGAGAGAGACTAGAAACATTCATGAGAGAAACATGGGTTGGCTGCCTCCTGCATGCCCCCTATTAGGGATCTAGCCTGCAACCCGGGCATGTATCCCGACTGGGAATGGAACCTGCATCATCTTGATGGATGCATGGAACAATGCTTAACCAACTGAGCCACACCAGCCAGGGCAAGAGTATATTATTTATATTCAGCAATTTTACATAAAGCCATACCCACTATCAGAATTGGATGCCAAACTGGCAAAAAAAAAAAAAGTTTGCTATGTTGAAATATTTACACCAGACTTCAAACAAACTCAGAGCTCATTCTATCAAAAGCTTAGCTCCTATTCACAAGAACAGCAGAGACTCAAGATCTTCTGTCAACGTTGCTTTATCCCAAGAGAGAAAAAGGAAAATCCTCAGTGATCATTCCACAGAGGAAGCTCTAATCCTCTAAAAACAGTATCTTTAAATTTGCAGGTTACTTTATTATGCTGTAAGGAAAAAAATTACTGGATACCAGGACGTCTATTGATTTTTTAGCTTTTTGTCAGTTGGCCTAAATAAAGAAGAGTCCATCCCTTTAGAGTAGAGTGAAGCTCTGTGAAAAGGAAGCAATAGAATGGAGCATGTAGATTCAATCCCATTCTACAAATGTTGTTGAGAGGAACATCTACAGCAGCATAGTGACAGCCAAAACTCAGGTTTAAGTTTGAAGTGCTCCAACTTCTTCTAAGTGAATCCTGTCTAACAGTAGAGAGAGATCACTTAATAAAAATTCAGATCATTCTTCTAATCCAGTTAAGCCATCCTACAAGGAAAAAGTTAAAATTTTCTAATAACTAAAGCTTCAAGTTTTGTGGCTTCAGATTCTCCCTTAACCTCTTTGGATGCTACTAGAAATCTGCTCATGTTTTGAAGTTCCTCTTAGCTCAGAAAAAGCAATACTCCCAAATTTTTACCTCTTTTGGTTTCACCTTGTCTGAGAAACATAGGTCTTTCATGTTCACAAATAAAAGAACATATAACTACATACTTCTTCACAACTCAGTAACTATGGAGTGATTTTGAGCAATTCTACAGCTTTCCACCCTTGGGTAAGCTCCTAAGACTCACATGGGCCTCTGCTCTTGAGATCGAAAGTAGGACTGCCTGAACAGAATTCAAATAGCACAAAGAGGGTTATGGTCCATATACATTAACAGTTTAGCCATTTAAAGAAAATCTGGAGCTAGTAACAATAATTATTCTGGACACCTTCCAATCACTTCTCCATACTGCAGCTTGAATAATTTTCCTAAAATATATAATTGACTGAATTACTCCTTGTTCAAAATCCTTCATCAGCTCATCTTTGTTTTTAGGATAAAATTCCCAGTCCTCGGCATATTGTGCAAAGTTTTACTGGACCTGGTCCCAACCTATATTTCTCAACATCATCTATAATCTTCCTTTCCCCCTGGATCACTTATTTTAGCCATACTTAGTTACTGGCCATTACCATCACTCCTGAGTCTCTTTGATCTCGTTCCCTCTGTCTGGGATATTCTTCTTTTTCATGCCCACCTCTAATCCTTGCTATATACTTTTTAAAGCCAAATAATTCCTATCATCCATTAAGAAGAAAATCATCCATTACTTACTCCAGGAAACCTTTTTTTTTCCCCTTCTTCCTCTCTTCCCAGATATCAACAGGGCTCTGACCCTGGTCTTCAACAACATTGTGTAAAAGTTTGTCATACCATTTTTTTTCACATGGTATTGTAATTATTAATAAATAAGTTTCTTAAAAGTACATCCTAGGTCTTATTCTTCATTATGTATATTCATACAGAGCCTGCTAATTAGATGTTTAATACTTTTTCATTGTTGTTGTTATTGAATGATGGATGGATGGATGGACAGGGAACAAACTTGTTTGCTGGAAACATATAACTTTAGGACCATCATTAGGATTCAAGGGCTGAGTAAATCAAGTACATCTCCATTATTGGGGTTCTAGTGAATTTGAACTAAGTAGGACAGCAAAGGCAACTCTAAATGGGAAAAAAATAAGTCACCATGGGCAGTTTGTTGCCTCACCTTAATAAATGAAGTAGTATAGTGGGGAGTCCACAGTTATTGGAACATTAAACCATATTCTCTGAAAAACACAGAAAGATGGTAGATAGACAGATAAAATAAAACTCTCTGCCTGCTACCTTATATTCGTTTAAGGGATCTGTAGCATAAGAATGAAAACATATATTGCATGTGTCAGGAGATTTGAGTTCAGAAACCCGGGTTTGAACCTAGTTTGAACCAGCTACTCCATCCCCCTGGTTCTCACTCTCTTCTCATATGATCTCTAAAGTCCTTTTTAGTTCAAAGATCTTATCTATTTTGACATTGTTTGATGGTTATGTACCTGACACACAGAAAGTATTCAAAAATATGTCAGATGAATGAATGGCATCCTTCTTCCCTAATTGGTTTTTGGCTTTTGCAGTGTGAGCCATAGCTAAGAGAGCACATTTGTGTTCCATAGGCACTAAGAATTTCACCAGGACTTATTCTTCTCTCAATCTGCTTACACCAGGTCTTTACTAAAATAGCATCAGAATAGAAAATGGAGAAATACAGAAAAACCTCAAAACCAACAAGGAAGTGGAGACTTGATAGATGAGGATTGGAGGAGCAATCCAGAGGCTCACAGGATGGGCACAATAACTCAAGGGGCCACTGGAGGATAGGTTGTGAACCGGAGCCTCTGCACAGAGCAAACAGCTGATCCTTTGAAGAATGCAAGGCTTTAGTTAAGAAGTTCTTCAAGGAAAAGAAAAAAGAAAGCAAAGTACTTTTCTCTAGCTCTTCCCAGACAGCAGAAATTGGATACACAGATATTCAAACTCAAAACCAATCTAGGTGATAACTATTGGGTAGAAGGCCCAGGTCAACTCTTCTACTGAGGGTTCCACAGGGAGTTGTTTTCTGTTTCTTGCCCATCTCCCCTGGGCCAGTAGTGATGCCCTTTGCCACCTTTGGACTTTACCCTGAAAAAAGATCCACAATGGTCTTAATTTCTCACCTAGCAAATGTGTAAAGGAGAAACTGAAGAACATGCAGGCATGCATAAAAAAACTGAAGCATTTGGAACTTTGAGCATCTTGATGCTAACTGATACCCAATACATACTTGTTAGTTAAATAGGTGACCTGAATTATGAATATATAAGTATAACTTCCTCTTCTTTTCCTTCAACCGCACATTTCATTATAGCCTTTAAAACCTTAACTGTGAAGATGAAAATATTAAAAAACAAAAACAAAAACAAAAACTCTTATGTCTTTCCAGACATTATTCACTTCATTCTTCAGGAACTCTGACTTCTTTCCCATTTTACAGATATGAAAACTGTAGGTTAGAGTAACTCCCCAAGATCACATAGTGAGAACGTGGTAGAGCAGGATTTGAAGTCAGGTCCCTCCGCCTCTAACATCTGTCCCCTCAACCTGGTCACTTAACTATCAAGATTTTCTTCCCGCATTCTTCACACAGAAGAACGCCTTTTGCAGTGTGAGCCATAGTTAAGAGAGCACATTTGTTAACAGTTAACAATAGTTTCTTCCTCCATTAAAGGATAAATGAGAAGTAGTGAAAAGCCAGAGACAGGAGGAGGAATTTGTACTCCACCATGGTTATAGAACACCTGAGGCACTGCTTGGCTGAAGGCATGGGAGGAAGTATCTGGGCATTCACTGAATGACCAAACAGGTTGCACATGTCAATGTGTCTGAAAATAAAGGCTTAGATGTATCTTGTGAGCCTTTAGGATAATTATATCTACTAGGATTAGCAAAATTTTACTTCAAATCACATCCTAGACATGCAGGCACATATACACACACATCCAAATAAACATACTTACACTTGAGAACTTCCTTATATCCAAACGTCTAGAAGTCTATTTTCTCTTTGAGCCCAATATCAGTATTGATTATGCCTATACTACGTAAGCATTGCATTCATTATAACCTCTGGAAGTTTTATTTAAAAAATATGCTACTTAATTTCTCTTAGGAATATCCACAATTGCCTGGAATTTATATTCTACATGCACAAGTTTAAGAAGTGTTGAACAACAGTGTAACTATGACATCTAAGTTGAGAAAATTAGGTGTTTTCTTTTTTGTTACTTTTAAAATCTTACTTTATTTTTTCCATTTCTATTTCTCCCCACTATGCTCTCTTCTATCTCCACCCCTCCTTTTATCCCCCTTCAATCACCACACTATTGTCCATGTCCATGAGTTCTGAGTTCTCTCTCTCTCTCTCTCTCTCTCTCTCTCTCTCTCTCTCCCTCCCTCCCTCCCTCCCTCTCTCTCTCTCTCTCTCATTGCTTAATCCCTCTACCTTCCCAATCCTCAATCCCATCACCACCACTAGAGCTCTCTATTTATAAGTCAGTCTCTATTTTGCTTGGTAATTCAATTTTTTCATTAAATTCCACATAAGTGAAATCATATGCTACTTGTCTTTCTCTAACTTATTTCACTCAGCATAATGTTCTCCTGGTCCATCCATGCTGTTGCAAAGGGTAAAATTTTCTTCTATTTTACAGTACTATTCTATTGGATAAAATTGTGGTTTAAATTTTGATTCTGCTATCTATAAACTGTACATCTTGTTGAAGTTATTTAACCCCTGAAAGATAGAGTGTCTATCTCTGTGAATCGTTGTGAGGTTTAGAATTAATCTGTTGTGAGATTGTTATTGTAGTTCTGGACAAATAATAGACTTGACAAAATCACAGTTTTATTTAGTCTAGGCAGAGGAGACAACATTTCCATGTTCTGGAATGCCTTTTCTGGGATTTCACACCTGACACATTTAGTCTCATTATTTAAGTCTAAATTCAAAATGTCACATCATTTGTTCATTAACACTTATTAAGAAACTGCCATATGCCATTTACTATAGCAAAGTACTAGGAAAGAAAGTTAAAAAACACACATAGTCCCTAATCTCAATGGATGCCCACCTGAATGGACAGGTTAGCAGCAGTGTGTTAAGTACTCTAATGAAGAGAGCTTCAGGGGGCTTTGAAGGCCAGAGGACAGGCCATAGTAGGGGTCAAAGAAGGCCACCTGAAGAAGGTGACAAAGGGCTTCCTGTGCAAAGACTACCAAGGTGGTTATTAAGAGGTCTTCATACCCCCAGGCTAAGTGACCACTCTCTCCTGTGAACCCATCCTAGCAGGCTTCCCTATGGAACTGAATGCCTGTTGATTACCTTGCTCTGTTGCCAGGCAGTGAGCAACTGGAGAGCAGTGTCAATGACTTTGATTAAGATGAAGTTTCAGGTTCTAGGTAGTTTTGTAAACCTCTTTGCCAAAAGCATTTTGCCACAAGCACTTTTTGTGCATAGCTCATTGGCTCTAAGGTAATTTTGTCTTAAGAGATAAAAGAATAAATATTAAGACTTGAAATGTTAAAAATGACATGAGACATAAAAAATTAAAAACATTAGGAAGATTACTGTGAGAAATGAAAATACATTGTCTTTGAAGACTTGTTCATAGGATGACACTTTTTTGTGTGTGTTTTGTTTGCTTTTTGTTTAGTCTTCTCTTTCGGCATTGCAATCCCCCCACTCATCCCACCCCCCCATCCCCACAATGTCTTACTTCATTAAGACAGGATATCCATTACTAATGAAAAAGTTGATAATTAATGCTTTTGAAGATGGTTGTGAATGAGCAGCCTCTGCTTTTATATTGTCCACAGCTTAGTAAACTTTTAGTTTTGATGGATGGGAGGGATGACTGCTCACCAAAAGATTTGCAGATTGATACATTATCCTTTCTATTATAATGTACGACCTCACTTGACATGTAGTTTTGCATCCTGGCCTTATAGGTATCATTCATTATTCTAAGACCACTACCTCTACTTGTCACTGTATAATCATAAGGAGGGATAATATTTATATAATATAAAAATATTAGCCCTGGCTGGTGTGGCTCAGTTGGTTGGGTGTCATCTCTTACACTAGAAGGTTATGGGTTTGATTTCCAGTTAGGGCACATTACCTAGGTTTCGGGTTCAGTCCTGGTTGGAGTGCATATGGGAGGCAACTGATGGATGTCGCTCTCTCACATCAATGTTTTTCTCTCCCCCGATCCTCATCCTCTCTAAAAATCAATTTAAAAAATGCATTTTTTTAAATGGGAGGATTGTGAGAACTTTGCCAGTGGAAAAAGAAAATCAACTGACAAAATACATTAAGTCTGCAAATTAGTTATTTTATTTTTTATAACAAAATTGTCATGCCCTAACTGGTTTGGCTCAGTGGATAGAATGTCAGTCTGAGGACTGAAAGGTCCTTGGTTCATTTCCAACCAAGGACACATGCCTGAGATTTAGGCTCGATCCCTAGGAGGCCACTGATCAATGACTCTCTCTCATCACTGATATTTCTCTCTTGTTTCTCCCTCTTTCTTCCTCTATGAAATCAATAAAAATAATAAAAAATAAACTGCCTTATGGCCAATTACTTATGCAGCAAAAATATTTGTAAACATGTTTGCTTGTGCCTGGCCAGTGTAACTCAATGGTTGAGTGTTGACCTATGAACCGGAGGTCACTGTTCGATTCCAGGTCAGAGCACATGCCCAGGTTGCGAGTTGATCCCCAGTGTGGGACTTGCAGGAGATAGCCGATCAATGATTCTCTCTCATCATTGATGTTTCTATATTTCCCTCTGCTTTCCTCTCTGAAATCAATAAAAATATATTTTTAAAAACTGTTTGCTTGCAGCAAAGATGTTTATGGCAATACTCTGAGACAGAATTTTTCAGAACCTCCATTGGGTCTGACACAGAGAGGGGGTTTGATAAATGCCTGGAGGAACGGAATTAAATTCACATGGACCTCTGAAAGGGCAAGGAATTAAACAGCATGAAAGCTAAAACCCAACACTGCAGGGACAGGGAGAGCCAGCTACTTGGCATCTAAGGGAGACCACAAGCAGAGAATGATAACTTCCTTCATTGTGGAAGGAAGTTTGGATTCAGAGGAAAGAAATGGCAAAGGTGAAAGTGCCAGACACGACTCTGCAGCCAGCTCACCTCTTCTTGTGGCCTGTGCTTTTGCTCTGGTTTAGCCTATAGTCCATGGCCCATGATGACTTTTATTTTCATTGACGATGCCACTTTGGATTTACAATGCAGCCTCTTCAAAACATGACACCCCTGGCACTAGTTAGAGGTACAAATTTTATTGTTGCAGGATTTTGTAGCAAAGCTCAGGTTTTATGAGGTTTAGAAAAAGGTTTTAGCCTCTGGTAATGCCATCAGAGACTTTCTTAACTACATCTAAATCTCATCTGGTTTCTCAGCCTTATGTTTGCCTTAGAGACCTGAAATGGAAATCTCTTTGCCTGGTTGGCTGATTTCCTCTTTGATGCAACAGCTTTAACTTCCAGTTTTATTTTGATTCAATGAAAAAAAAATGTGCTTGTTCAACCCATTGCCTTGAAATCTTGCCAGATTACAAATAAGCAATTTCGACAAGAGTAATAAAAATGGACAGAACATAATGAAGAACATCAGTTGTCACCTTTGTTAACCTCCCATATGGTCTGTGTGTATCCTTGGTCCCAACTGAAAGGTGAAAAGGAAATATAAAGAGAATATTTTACTTTCACTAAAATTCAGTGGTTGATAGCACCACTGACAGGATGAAAATAAGAAATGAAATTAGCATTTAGTGTGTATCTATTATGTGCTGGGCAATATCCATGGCGACCTGAAAAAAATAAGCACCATCCTCATTTTATAAAGAAACAAGTTCAAACTCAAAGGAGTTAATATGAGCAATCAACCACTTAAGATCAAAGCAACAAAATGATGAAGCTGACCTATGAACCCTTTTTGTCTATTTGGCTCCAATGTCCATACTTTATCCATTACAAAATTTACCTTAAATTAACATAGAACTATATCATGAACCAGGAGGGAGAGAAGAAATTAAATATTTCACGACTCCAAAACCTACCACAATATATATCTTCTTTTATTACTTGAAAAACAATTAATTCGTTTTCATATTTGCAAATACACATGCGTGCATGCGTGTGTGTGTGTGTGTGTGTGTGTGTGTGTATGTGTGCGCGCGCGCGCGCACGTGTGGGTGTTCAGCAACTCAGAGTTTCTGATCAGCATACTAATGAATTCATTAGTTTGTTTGAATGTTATCACCCATATATTTATGTAAAAATATTAAAAATATTAACAGTCTCCATAACTACATCTGGGATATCTAAACTGAGGACCACTTATAAAACCTATTATCTCAAACCAACCTACATAAATATAATATATTAGGTCTTTAGCCCCCTTTGACTTTAATTTAATCATTTTATGAACCATGTTATGAGTTCCTTCTTATTTGTCTGCACTTCCTCCTTCAATAAACCAATATTGTAATGACTGCATCCTAGACCCTAGCATTTAAAAAATGTTGCTCATTTTTTACACTATTCTAAAATAATCTAAGAAAGTACCAGTTTTGTAAATTGTTCAACCAGCCACAATTTCCAATTCATAAATTTTTTTTAGACTGAACCTATTTTTTCTTGTTTTAAAAATGACAATATGATTGTAGCATATTGCAGATATCTGTTTTTGGCTAAGAAGTGATCTATTGATTATGTTTATTTTTTTAAACCAAGGAATCATTAAGGCTTTTATAAATAAAGTATAAGAAAATAATAACTGTTGTCAACTTAGAACATTGACAGCTTTAATATTTATTAAAATGTTTGCTGACCTTGGTGGTGTGGCTCAAACTAATGATGAAATGATTCCATTCCTCATCAGGGCACATGCCCTGGTTGTGAGTTCAGTCCCCAATCAGGGTGCACGTGAGAAGCAACCAATCAATGTTTCTCCCTCAATCTCTCTCCATTCTTCTCTCTAAAAGCAATAAAAACATTTTAAAATATTTGTACTTTAAAACAAAGTACCTATGTTTTACAGTGTATGTGGAAGCATTTGACCAATTACTTCCAGGGCACCCATGAAGTCATATGGGCTAATGATTGACAGTGAACCCAATGCTCCTCAGTGAACCAGTAGGTTAATGACTGCTACCCAGCGCTATCAGTGGGCATTTGGTAGCTCAATGCTGGTGCCCCTCCCCAGAGCCAGACCTGCTTTCTGAGCATCCTTTCACCTGGATACAATCAGTCCCTTCCTGGACTCAGCCTATCTCCCTTTCTCAGGGACTTCACTGCACCTTTTACCTGGCTTTCTCTTCCCTCCAGCCTGACAAAGGAGGATAAAGAAGAACCAGTCAGGAATAAGACTTAGTTCCTATCCATGCCCTCCCAGTATTAGCTGTGTGTTCTCAGGCAAACTTTTCAACTTCTTGATGATCCTCTTTTCTATGACTTTTTCTAAGATAAGCCTGAGCTCTTTAAAGTCTTGGTTTTTCACTTGTGATCACTTTTCCCTATGTAGAATCAGGTAGTGGAGGAACCAGGTTGAAACGGCAGAGCTATCCAAGGGCTCAGAGCCACAGTCCACTGTCTCTTTTCCTTGAGATTATAAGAGTATTGTGGTTAGGAGCACAGACCTAGAATTCAGGCTCCCTGGATTTGAGTTGAAAATGTTGCTTCTCAGTTGCCCATTCTTTAGCTTCTCTGTGCCTCAGCATACATAAAATGAAGACAGCAATAATACCTTTCTTTAAGGATTATCTATGGGGGATGAGATAAGTTCATTCCCATAGAACACTTAGAATAGTGCCTAACCCATAGTGAGCATTCAATAAATGTTAGCTATGATTAGCTACTATTGATTCTTCTCCGAGGTGCTCTTCTCGGGTGCCCTTCACTTTGATCTTTGGAGGTGGGCTTCCGAAGTGTCCTTAAGCCAACTCAAAGCCTAATGATGAAATATTGCACACGTTTCCTGGAGGGAGTCAGCAACTCTGGAGTCCTCTGGACTCCATGTACCTCTGCAAGACAGCCTGGCCTTGACTTATCCCCTTGGGTGCTTGCTTCTTCAGTGAGACAGCATAATTTAAAAGGTGCCAGAGTCAGAGGCCTGTTTGGGAGCTCTGGCTACATTCTATTTCATAGCTGGATGACCTTGGGTAAAGGTTTAATCTTGCTATGCATAAGAACAGCACCTAACTTATAAGGTTGCTATGAGAATAAAATTAGTCCAGATGGGCAAGATTCTTAAAACATTATCTACAGATAAAAATTTTTTGTATAAAAGTTGGATTTTAATAAATAATCATTCCAATTAAAAGTAGAAATGCCAATTTTTGTCAAAGAATAAAACAGTGTTTGGGTGTGAGGTACCTATGTGTTAAGAAAGACAGATGGATTCCTTTTTAGGTTCTTATAGAAACTTGTATTACCAAAATGTACTCCTAAATTACTACTAAATGTCATTCAATGAATTTTAAATAAAACTTAGTCAGATTAATTCAAACAATTCATGTAGCAAAGTCTTGGAAAATAATCCTTATAGTAAATTATACCCATCTCCCACAACTTTGTATATATAATTTTTTTTACCTCAATTGCATAGAAATAAATTTATATGGGGCATAAATCAAGTCAAAGTAAATATGTTTCAATACAAGAACATGTATAAGGTGGTAAGAAGAAATACACTTTAAGTAAAATTTTCAATCATTCACAGATGGAAAAATGGTCATGCTAAGTATCTACTATGTTCCAACAAGCGTGGTAAGTACTGGGTGAACAAAAGGGAAAAATAGAGAACACCTGCCTTTTTGTACTTACAGTCAAAAGGGCAAGAAGGTAGAAATCCAGAAAGTTTGGGGCCAGCAACAATGGAGTGGAAGAGGACATGTGGCTGCCTGCAATGCCACCTGCAATCCACGGCTGAACCTCACTGGGCCCTGCTCTACACAGAGGGCTTTGCCTGCCTAGGTGGGATGAGGAAGAGAGAGAGACCCAGGGCTTTTCTTTTTCAAACATAATGCACACTGAATTACTGGTAAATGTGAGCAACTTTGTAATAGTTGCCCTGAGAAATGATACAAAGAAAAGAAAGCCCATAGAACAACTGCACATCAATTTAGCTATTTAAAACGAACTAATGGAAATGATAGGCCTAAAGAGTACTTCAAATAATGCTACAGTATTCTTTTTCCTCTTCAGAAAAATAGTCTAAACTGGCTGTTAAAGAGAATGAAATATTCTGCATTCTCAACTTAAATCCATTCTATTTAAGCCCTGGCTACAGTTAAATCAATGTCTGTTCCATCACCATGCATACATCTGTTAACACATTTAAATCCATTTCTCTTCCATCACCACACATACATATGTTAACACATTTAAATAAATGTCTATTCCATCACTACACATATATGTGCTAACACATTTGAACGTAGATTCTCTGTGCATCTCTGAGGTCACAGTTGGCACTTCTGAGGCTGTGCTAGTTACCTGAGGGCCAGGATTTGAGATGATTAGACCACAGAATCAGTATTTCCAGGAAAGTCTGCTCAGGAATTGGACTTTTTTTAGTGAAACCACTGAAACTGTAACTTTCTAAAGCAATGCAAACCAAAAGGAACAAATGCAGCTTCTGTAACGTCTTCTCTCAGAAACTGAGAACAATGATGAACATTGTGTAAGAAGTTTAAACATAAGATGTAGGGCCTGATGACCTGGCTCTATACTTCCCAGGTGTGTTACCTTAATTTTCTCACCTAAAGCTAAGGGACTACACAGATTTTCCTTGCAGGAAAATCACAATGCAGTGTAGTGAAATCATATTGCCCACTGTAAAATGTTTAACATAATTATTTTTCCTTCAAATCTCAAAAGATGTTTCTCTAAATCTGAAAGAATTTTATGTCTCATAAAGCAGGGGTCTCACATGCAGCTTGAGAATCATCTTAGAGTATTGGGGTCAAGACTCTGATGTAGAATAGGATTACAGGGCTCTAACTTCTCTTTCACAACTTGGTACAACAGCCAAAAAAGGCTGCTTCTTATAAAGCAACTAGAGGCACAAAATTCGTGCATGGGGGCAAGGGGAGGGTGTCCTTCAGCCCAGCCTGCTCCCTCTCTAATCTGAGACCCCTTGAGGGATGTCTGACTGCCCATTTAGTCCTGATCCAGGTAGAATCAGGCCTAAATGGGCAGACATCCCTCTCACAATCCAGGACTGCTGGCTCTCAACTGCTCACCTGTCTGCCTTCTTGATTGCCCCTAACTGCTTCTGCCTGCCAGCTCTATCACCCCCTAACCACTCCCTTGCCAGCCTAATTGATGCCTAACTGCCCTCCCCTGCAGGCCTGGTCATCCCTAACTGTCCTCCCTTGCGGGCCCGGTTCCTCTCAACTGCCCTTTCCTGGTGGCCATCTTGTGGTGGCCATCTTGTGTCCACATGGGGGCAGGATCTTTTGACCACATGGGGGCAGTCATCTTGTGTGTTGGAGTGATGGTCAATTTGCATATTACTCTTTTATTAGATAGGATAGAGGCCTGGTGCACAGGTGGGGACCAGCTGGTTTGCCCTGAAGGGCATCCTGAATCAGGATGGGTATTCCCTTGGGGCATGGGGCGGCCTGGGTGAGGGGCCTGTGATGGTTTGCAGGCCGGCCACACCTCCTGGCAACCCAAGCAGAAGCGCTGGTATCTGGGATTTATTTATCTTCTACAATTGAAACTTTTTAGCCTGGAGTGGAGCCAAGCATTTTTGCTGCGCAGCCATTAAAACTTTGTTGCCTTAAGTGGAGGCCTGGGCACTTGGCTTCCTCCATCAATAGGGGCAACCCAAGCCTCCCTCCTACTCTCTCTGTGGCGGTAGCCATCTTGGTTGTGTTAATTTGCATACTCACTCAGATTGGCTGGTGGGTATGGCTGGTGGGCATAGCTGGTGGGGTAAACAGAGGTATGGTCAATTTGCATGTTACTCTTTTATTAGGTAGGATGTCAGCTGTTCCTTACATATGACAAGAATAACAATCATGAGAGTACCCAGCAGTTAAAACTCTACTATGTGTTCAAGCGTGTGCCAGGTAGTTTATCTGTTACCTCTAATTCCTATAACCATGCAACACACGGGTTGTATATCATTCTCATTTCATAGGTGAGCAAATACCCAGAGATGCCCAGCTGGTAAGTGGTAGTTTGGGGATTTGAATCCAAATCTCCTTGTTTCTACAGGTTGGGTGTTTGCTTTCTCCCTAGCTGGCCTACTGTAAGTAGAGATGTAGTCGTATGAAGACCCAGAAAGCAAGTCTTGAGTTTTTCTGGGAGCCAACAGGGTCTTGACATAAAGCCCACCTGCAGTCAATCCCACTGTTGTACCTGGTACGATGCAACCCAATTCTGGAGTGAGAGAACTTCATACCACTATGAGCATCTCCCTGGGGGAAAGAGGTCCCTTCACTTCTAGCAGGAAGACTGTCTGTCCTTCCCTGAATTCCTATGTTTTCTTGAAATAAGTGTCTTAAAACACAGAAGGCAAAGAACCAAAATCCTTCACAAGATGCCTTGTGGGAACAAAGGGATTTCTAGATATACTCAGAAAAGGAAATGAAGAGAGTAGAAAAACAACCCATCTTCTAGATACAAAACAATGAGAGTAACATGGGTACCGGAGAAAGACGTGGGTAAAGCAGGAGATTTGGATCCCTGAGCCAAAGGCCTCCCTCTCATACTTTGCCACTCTTTCAAGGCAAACTTCTCTAGAATTTGGGACACATAAAGAAACACATAGCTTTGGTTTATAGGAAAATCAGACTGCAGCAAATACATACAGTACCACTGTGGTGATTTTAATTAAGCCAGATCCTACAGAGCTGCATTAAGAGCATTAAAATCCTAGCATGAAAAATGTACCCCAGCCTTAAAACCACAAGCTTCCCCTCTACTTTCAAGCCTGGATAAATAAGAACCAGCCAGGAATAAGACAGAGGGAACTGGCTTGGGAAGCAGACAGGCTTAGTTCCAACCCCTGCCCTCCCTGTACTATGTGTTCTCAGGCAAATTTTTCTCTAGACCTCAAAATTCTATCAATAAAATGGGAGTTATAACTACTTCATAATATTTTCCTAAGGGTTAAATCCTGTAAAATGATTATCAAAGCACCTCGTATGTAATAGGGCATGATTAAGATGAGTTCTTTTTGCTCAAAGCCTCAGGAGCACATAGCATCTCCCTTCTTCTGAGAGCCTGAGAAGGGCCATCAAACACAAATGGAAGCCATAAAATGAATGGTCCATTGTTAACATTAGTAATGCCTTTGCACAAAGCATAGCCATCACAGGTGGATGTTTCCCGTGCTTCATTTTACTACGTGCACATGCCCTGGTGGAGCGTGTCTCCAGGGGCGGAGGGGTGTCTCCACCAATGGGATGGACATGAGAAGATCTCCTCCAGGCATTCAGACCCAACTCATTGAAAACACGTGATTTGACCATCACCATATTTCTTCCTCAAAGACATGTGTTTCTTGGGCACTACATCTTCCTCCAAATTTCCAAGAATATTTGCTTTGAACCCTCTAATACTTCAGGTTTCTTTGTTTTTAGGGTGCTTTGTGGAGAACAAAGCCATGGTCCTTTAGAATGCTCAGGGTGGGAGCTGTGGGAACAACTCTCTAAGCATCACGACCTTGCAGTATTTAGCAAGAACCTATGTGGCCTCAGATAAGCTATGCACATAGAAAATAAGCTGTTCCCCCTAAACCCCAGGTTCTTTCAAGCAAATAACTCAGTATAGATCATTTGGAACTACAGAGACCACCTCTGTGGCTGTACTAGTAAAAGGAAAAAAGGGACTTGTCAAAAGCATTGGAGCCAGGCATGGATAGAAGATGACAGTTGTTTGTAGGAGCTGGCAATTAAGACAGTGTCTGTGAGTAAGCAAAGAAAGCAGCTCTTGACAGTTTCTTTGAACTTTACTTAATTCTTTGGAGTTGACTTGATATCTTTGTCAGGACCAGGCAGGGCACCAGCATGACTTCTGCAGACTTCTCATCACCTGGGAGACAGGCACAGCAGGAACCACTTAGATGCTTCTATCTGATAGAATCCACTGCTTTATAGTATATAAACCCTGTCCTGGAAACCGATGGCCTGGGAGGTCCATTTTGGCTTTAAAACAATATAAACCAAAAGAACCTAGAGCACAGGATTTGCCATTCAAATCAAGGAAAAAGCAAATTAAATTTATGAGTCAATCTCTGCTGAGTACTACAGACTGAAGATTGGCTTAATTAAAATCATCACAGTGGTATTGTATGTATATGTGATAAGCACTATGCAAAGTATTATATGGAGGACTAAGGGCCCAGTGCATGAATTTGTGCACCTTGAAAGGAACTGCGGGCCATGAGGCTGGGTGGGCACAGGGGCAGGTTTTGGCCCATCCTCCACATCCCCACCCGACCCCTCAACCCCCATCATGGCCCTTCAGTCCTGTTTGCCAGCAGTCCCACTCCCAGCACTACCATTCCCACATGCTGATGGCTCTGGCCCTGCTCACACCTGCTGACAGTGTGGAGTGATTGGGGCCAGCACCAGCAGTGGGTATGAGTGTGGCTGGTGATGTCAGTGGGTGTGAGCAGTGACTATTCCCTGATCATTCCTAAGGAGCAGGGGTAGGTGGAGAAACCCTCAGGGGCAATTGGGGTCAGGTTGGCAGCCACTACTCACACCCGCTGGTGGCACTGAGGGATTGGAGCCGGCTTCAGGCACCAACAGTGGGTGCAAGCAGCAGATCTGCTCTGGCAGCCGGGGAGAGTAGGGCCAGAGCCAGCAACAGGTGCAAGTGCTGGGTGGGACTGAGGCATGCAGGAGCTAAGAATTTTCAGTAACAATCAGAGGCTCACCCCAATGACAGCTACTGGTGCCCCGCCTTGATCTGGTGTCCCTGCTCACTTGCTCCACCATCCTGCCATGGCCGATGCCTGCTTTTTTTTCACACACACACCCTGGTGGTCAGCACATATCATAGTGACCAGCACATGTCAGTAGTTCTGCCATTTGGTCTATTTGCATATTAGCCTTTTATTATATAGGATGTCTAATGAGAACATATTATAAGAATGAGCTAAACTAAGGCACAGTCTTTGTCACTGAGGGGCTCAGACTGCTTGTCTTTGTGTGTGATCAGTGAATGTAGGTATTGAGAGATAGAATGAGACAGATAAATATTAAACAAATATAGTACAAATGGAGACATTCTACAGACACTTATAACATATAGAGTATGTCATTAATAACACAATTTATATGTATCATATAGGACATATATAACACATGTACATGTATTAACTGCATAAAATGAGCTATAAAAGCACAAAGAAAAGAACAATTAATTCCAACTGAATAAATTGAGAAAAGCTTCACATGGATGGAACATTTTAGCAGTACCTAGAAAGGTGAGTGCAATTTTGCCAGCTGAAGAAACAGCAGAATAGAATGTCTTGGTCAGGCAAATGCTTGGTACACGTATACATCAATAAATAGTGGTAACAATGCCTGTTCTAGGACTCTATAATTATTACTGCACTAGGATTTGTTATGGAATATGTGATAATGCATAGTTGGCTGTGATTTACTAAAGGAAATACAGTATATAACAAGAAAGGCAAGTATTAGTCAGATCTTAGTCATATCAGACTACAATTGTTCCTATCCAGGCATTTGCAATAGATCAGTGGGGTAGACATATTTTGAAAATTAAGTTTGATAGTCAACATTTTGTCCTGTGTAAAGAGAAAATTCCAAAAACTATTTACTTATTTATCCATTGTTGTATTTTTTCATTAAAAAAGTCTTTATGAAACACCTGCAAGATGCCAAGCAGCCATTAGATCATACTTTCCTTGAGGATCTATGGCTTGCTCATTCAATTGTCTTAGGAGTCTTGCAGGGGAAAGTTCACATCCAGTTTGTGACACAGACAAACAAATCGCATTGATTCAGTATGATAACCTTTGCTGTTGAGGAGTTACAGTATTTGGGAGACAAAATAGACTAACCACTAGATGTGTTAAAAATGTATTGCCCAAATTGGCTGTGAGTATATAGTGAAATAATTTTCATGCAACAGTAAATATGACACACACTTTTGTCCCTTTCTAGTTGTAGGTATATTAATTAATATTCTATGCCATTTATTGGGGCTTACTATGTGGTAGCTGTGGTGCTCAGTGCTTGTCGTACATTTGTTCATTTCTTCCTCACAACAATTCCATTAAATATGAGTCGTTAGCCCAGAACTTAGGTAACTTACACAATGGAACACAGCTAGTAAAAATTTGAACTAGTTTGTGAACAAGATCTTACTGCTGCCAAAACTTGTGCTCCTTGACTTCCATTACCCTGTCTGGCCCTTTCCATTATAACCACATTGAAAATTAGAAGTGACATGGAAAAACATGCATGTGAGGACTAAAGAGGATGCTACCGATGGATTATTCACACTCTTCACTTGTTAGAGGCTGGTTCTGTTACCATATTTACCAGGAATCTATTTTGTTATTAGTGCAAAGGACACACAGATTCAAGAGTGTTCATGTTAGAGGTGAGTGGGTTCAGGATAAAGGCCAGTTCTTCCCAGTATAATATAGAGGCCCAAGTCAATGCAATGTATCTGAGAAATTGAAATCCAAGGAAAAGACTCTAGCTTCTTGATTTCCATTTTATTTCATTTCATTTCTCTCTCTATTGTAGCACATTGCCTCATCTAGGTAATTATAATTTCCTATGAATAAATTATATTTTTAAGCAAATAAAGTTAATAAAAGTTAAATTTTTACAAATAAAGGAGATTTAGAGTTTTCTTTGATCTCTCCTCTATTAATTCAGGCTTGAAGCCTCAAAATATTCAACTTATATAACCTTTGTATCTGGACCATTTTTCTCTGCAGGTTTTATTCTTTTTCCCCCTTAATCTTGAGTACTGCCATGCATTCCAAAGTTTCTGAAATCTTTAAGCTCTTAACTATGAGTTTAAAGATCCTCTGATAAAAGGAATGTTCTGCTAATTCCCTAGTAACCTCTTCTTTATAGATTATCACAATGTATAAATATTCTGCTTTTAAAAGGGTTATAATAAAGTCTCAAATTAATTATGATATTCAACAGAAAATATTCACTTTTCATAATGGTACCAACTCAACATCCCATAGAATAAAGCCCTAAAAATGTAGATACTAAGAGTGAGAGAAAAAAAAGCATTGTAATGAATAAGGTGGTGAGAACTTCATGTATTACATAAAGAAACCTAAGTGTTTGAATCTGCATGTTGATGAATGAGGTGCTGATGCACAAAGCCAGTCACAGTGGCTATGATTTGTTGAGCTAGTGAGTGTTTCTTGTTTATTATGTTTTTAAACAAGGAAATCAAGGTGTTGATTTTTTTCAAGAGGGAAGTTATACAAAATAGTCTTTTTATTTGATATAGTGTGCTGCCTATCAGAGCTGGCAGGCAGTAAAATAGGAGAGCAACTCTTGTCTTTGGCCCACTCGATGTTGGGGTTCATCTCGGATGGCCTGCAGTATGGCCCCGAAAAAATGCTCTCCCCTGCAGCCCTGCTGCTGAGGCTCCCAGAGAAAATCCCAGAGCCACAAAGACCCCAGGCTTCTGAAAACATGATCTCTGTACTCAGAATTGCTCCTAAAACTGCCCAGAAGTCCTAGGGAGTGACTCTAGGACTTTCCCCCTCTCCTTCAGACTATCCCAGCCACACTCTTTGAGTCCCTTACGTCATTTCCTTAATTTTTGTGGTCGCATTTCCCTTTAGTTGACTGTCTACATCTCTGGCTGTTCTTTCTGTTCTTTTCAGGCATTTTCTTCCTCCTTAGGTATCAAGCAGGAATTCTTTTAGCTTCCAATAGATGTTCATATGTGGGAATTTCAGGAGTGTATATGCCAGTGACTTGGAGTCCAAAATCTATTCATAACCTAAGCTGAGAATCCCATCTATCCTTTCATAGATAGATATAGATATAGATACAGATATAGATATAGACATAGATATAGATTTGGATATAGATATAGATTTGGATATATAGATATAGAGATGAGAGAGAGAGAGAGAGAGAGAGAGAGAGAGAGAGAGAGAGAGAGAGACATAGACATAGATATATATTTGTACGTAGAGGCTTTCTTCATAAATATATGCTGATCCCAGTGTTTAAAAGTTACATTATATTCTATTATATAGGTATACTATATTGAATAGCCATTATCAATGGTTATTTAAGTTATTCTGAATTTATGCTATAACTAAAAAAAGTTGCAATAAACCTTCTTATAGATTTTTTTTATTTTTAATGTATTTTTATTGATTTTAGAGAGTAAGGAAGAGGGGGAGAGGGAGAGGGAGAGAGAGGGAGAGAGAGAGGGAGAGAGAGAGAGAGAGAGAGAGAGAGAGAGAGAGAGAGAGAAAGAGATGATAAGAGAGAATCATTAATCAGCTGCCTCCTGCATACCCCACAATGTGGCTGACCGAGAATTAAACTGTGACCTCCTGGTTCATAGGTCAATGCTCAAGCACTGAGTGATCCCATCTGGGTGTAGATAAGTTCTGTGTACTTGTGGACATATATTTGCATGCTTGATCCCTATAAATAAAATTACTGAGTGAAAGGTCCTTTGCTTTATAGAAAGTGATAGATATTATCAATATGCGTTCCAAAAGCTGTACCAGTTTGCATGAAAGTAAACCTGATCTAACTTCACCTTTCTGAATTATTTGACTTTGTTGACTTCTTCCTGCTTCTCAATGCCTCAATTTTTATGATCCCATTTCCCTCTCTGGCTGCTTCTTTCTGTTCTCTTTCAGGCATTCTCTTCTTTCATCCTTGCCTTAAATTCTGGGCATTCTCAGGACTCAGTCCTTTTCTTTTTGTCGATAGCCTCTCTGCAAATAATTACAGTACATCAAGACCTGTTCTTTCAGTTATGATTTTCATGTGCTGATGTGTCCAATATATCTAGTTCAGATCTATCTTCTTTGCTCTATATGTTTATATGTTATTGCTTTCTAAAATATGTTCCCTTAAGTATTTCATAGGCAATTTGATTTCAAAAGTGAAAAGCTGATCTCATTACCTTCCTCTTCAAATCTGTTCTCTCTCCTATTTTTGCCTGTGACAATGGAAGCCACAATAATCCAAGTAGTCTTCTGAGACAGTAACCTGTGTATTATTCTGGATTTCCTCCCTCAGCCCAGACATTTATTCAATAATCAATCATTGCTGAATCTATTTCTTCAATAACTCTCAGTTACCTCCCATTACTCTGTCATTATCTCTTATTGGACTATTATGAAGAAATAAATTTTTAAAAAGAAATAAAAAAAACATACAAATGTCTCACTTGGGTTTTCATTAAACCTATGACTCATTTTGGAAAGAAGTGACATGTTTGCAATATTTACTCTTCCAGGAACACAAAACATTTCTTCATCTTTCCAAATTGTTTATGCTACTTACTAATGATTTATAACTTCATTCAGTATCATCTGGCAATCATATTGCTAGGCTAACCCATCTTTTTCATGTCTTCCTTTTAAAACTCTTCAGCTATATATTAATCCAGTTTCACATATTTACGTAGATATTCTTTTAAAAAAATATATTTTATTGATTTCAGAGAAAAAGGAAAAGGGAGAGAGATAGAAACATAAACGATGAGAAAGAATCATTGATTGGCTGCCTCCTGCACGTCCCTTATTGGGCATCGAGCCAGCAACCTAGTCATGTGCCCTTGATCAGAATCGAATCCAGGAACCTTCAGGCCAATGCTATATCCACTGAGCCAAACCAGCTAGGGCTACATGTATGTTCTTGATCTCCCAAAGTTCTTTCTCCCATCTTCTAATATTTATGGCCACTACATTGCTATTGGCATAAAATCTATTATTCATACTCATGACTCTTTGAGGTCTTAGGATATATGAAAAAGTGAGAGGCTGGGCTGGCTCACAGAGTTTTCAGCTTTCATGTTGTATTTCTGGATCATGGAAACAAGGTGACAGATGTCTCCAGTCAGCTCACAATACAGCTAATGTTAAGTCAGAAAAATCCTTTCTCCCACTTAAAAAAAACACACAAAAAACACAATACCTATAAGCTAAAAGTTTCTATCATATCAATATGACACATAGCCTGTTATCTAATACCAACAGCCCTATCTGATTCTAGATTCCAACCACCTATGACCATCTCAAGCACTGAGAGATTTACCAAGAGACAAAAGAGTGACCTTTGCCCTCAGTATAGATCTTCTTATAGATACCAAAAGGTTTTCTGGATCTGGGCTTAACAAAATATCTTAGCATCAAGAGTCACATTGAATACCTCCCTCCTTAGTAGAATATGAATACACCTAGAATCACACAACTACTACAAATCAGAAAGAAGAGCTTAACCCTGGAGGGTGGTTCTTTTAAATAGACACACCAATAAAAATAAAAATAATAATAATTATGTTTTTAGTACTTACTGACTATACGGAGCCTATTGGCATTATTTCATTTAAATCTTTTAGCTATCCTCTGATGTCATGTTTATTATTAGCCCCATTTTATATATGAAGAAACTGAAGATTAAGAGATTAGGTCACTCACCCAATGTCACAGAATTAGCAAGTGGAAGAACCTGTTGTAAAGCCAAGCAGTTTGAATCAAGAGTCAGTGTGCTAAACCAGATAATGCAAAACAATAGTGAGTTATCGTAGAATACAACCATGGATTTTCAATAACCAATGCTGATGGAATCCAGACCTGCAACACAGAGGAGGAAACCCAGAGCAGACTTAATTCTAACTGAATTGAAGGCCCTTTCAAAAAGTTCTATCTGCCGGGACTGGTTTGGCTCAGTGGATGGAGTGTCAGCTTGCAGACTGAAGGGTCCCAGGTTCGATTCTGGTCAGGGGCATGTGCCTTGCTTGCGGGCACATCTCCACAGTGGGGTGTGCAGGAGGTGGATGATCGATGTTTCTCTCTCATCTATGTTTCTGACTTTCTATCTTTTTCCTTTCCTCTCAGTAAAAAATCAATAAAATATATTTTTTAAAAAAGTTCTATCTTATATTCAATTGAAATGAGCCTCTTGGGAGCTTTCACTGCCTACTTGTAATCTCTGAAACCCAGAGGGCAAGGCCAAAGTTTTCTTATGGTCAACTCTTCTAGGTCAAAGAATATGGATCATTCATCTTTACAGCCCATACAGCATCTAAAGTGTAAGTGGCTATTCATAAGTATTTGTTTGCTTAACAATTTGAGAAGAGCCTAGCCTAGATCACTTTCCCAAGGAAGCTATACGTCACTTGCTACCTGTGCAACCTTTACCAAGTTATGTCACTTCTCTGACCTTTAGTGCCTCACCTATGATCAGTAATGAAATAGTATCTGTCTCACAGGGTCATAGGATAATCTAACCAAATAATTAAGGAACAAAATAAGGCTGACCCATAGTCACTATTCAATGGCCCTGCCTTTTTACCATTATTCTTATCTCTACAAAAGGACTTGCTGTTTTGTTTTATAATATTTGTTTCTTTGCTTTCCTCTCTTGCTGGCTGGTGAATCCAAGGTCAGAGCCTGAATCTTCCTTATTTTTGTACTTGGCACGAAGGAAATGTTGGTTGGATCAAAAGCTACCTGGCATCAACCTCTTGCTTCATCACATTTGTTCCTTTACTACAGGAGTGTTTGCTGGCAGGAAGTTAAGTGTGAGTAATTTGCTGCTGCACTTCTCTCAGGTCTCCCAGGTAGCTTTGGGCTCTAGCCAACTTTCTATCACTCTCTTCCCCATTTCCCATTCTCAGTATATCACCTATCTCCTTAAAGGATGGAGAGTTACAAAAGCTCAATGATTTTCCTATCCCAATTCCTTATAAAAGCCGCCTCTATTATATAGAAGCATATCTAAATTTTCAGAGCTTTTCTGACTTTCTGTTTGTGTCCAGTCAAGTTCCATTTGTGATATATAGACAAAATGCATGATTTGACTTACTTCCCAGAAATATTGAAATGCTGGCCAGCCAAATTTGCTATAAAAAGGCTCTATTCTGCCCTGTGCATTGCACCCACTATTGAAGGATTTGCAGGGTGAAATAACCTGTACTATTCCCTCCCATCTCATGCATTTCATCTCATATTTTATAAGAAATGGAAACAGAAGGAGAATATAACCTATGATCCAGGGTGACTTCATTTCTATAAAAAAATAAAAGTTTTAGGAAGACAGAAACATGTTTTGACTCCATACATTTTAATGTTGAGTCAACGTGGTGGTTCTATGTGGGGACAAAACTATTAATCTAATAGCACAAATAATCCTCAACCTCCTTTGAGCCAAGCATTGAAATTTTCTGTTATCTTGAATGTTTTACTAGCAAACAGAGCATAAAATGAAGTTCATGGGCCACAGCATGCTGTTTCTTAAGCAAAAAATATTAAACCAAAATGAAAAGGAATATTCAGAGGAAATCGCCCAGGTTTGGAGAGAGGAACATGTTGCAGGGACAGAGCAGCAGAATTTGACGCCTGAAGATCTGGATGTGACTTGTAGTTTGTCACTTCATTATGTGACCTCAGGCAAGTCACAATCTACTCTCTTTATGCTCATCTGTACAATGACAACAAAAGCTACTTTGTTTTCTTTATAAGGTAGTACTGAGAATTAGGTATATGTCAAATGATTGTAAATGGCCAGAAATTATGCAAATGCTACTTTTAATTTCTATCTGGGGCCTTGTAGTCCACCCAGGAGAATGCTTCATTTGCCAGTGCTTACATCATGGCACTTTGCCAGTTCATTTTCATTCCCTGAAACAACCAACATTCCAGCACAATATTGATCTGGGCCTCAGAGTAGAAAGCAAGACTAATTTATTCATGACTTGATAACTAAAAAAAAAAAAAAAAGTGTTACTTCAGGTCAATTTTCACCAAGCACAAGAAAAGCGAAGAGACACAGTTAACAAATCTCACTGTGGCACACACCCATGCATGGAGAGAAACGCCGGCCTACAAAGTGAGGGTTGTTTTTCCATATGGCACGCATCAATGGGCTACAATCAGGATACATTCAGTTCCAATTCATCTGTCAGCAGCAAAGGAACTCTTTCATTTGTGTAACCAATCCAATCCTCCTAAATTGGAAATAGATCCAACATC
The DNA here is from genome assembly GCA_011751065.1 of Lasiurus cinereus. Classification (NCBI taxonomy): domain Eukaryota; kingdom Metazoa; phylum Chordata; class Mammalia; order Chiroptera; family Vespertilionidae; genus Lasiurus; species Lasiurus cinereus. The sequence goes on from JAAGEH010000005.1 coordinate 10,390,365, forward strand.
TGCTCAATTCTCTACAAAGACATTGTTAGACTCATTCAAACCACAGAGTAGAACCAGAATCACCTTAAAGCTTTGTTAAAAGGTCAATCAATACATACAAAATGTGAATAGGTAAAACAATGTAAAACACGGAAAGCTCAGAAAAACAGGAAAATACTTTTCCATACTAAGAATATAATTGAGAGTTGTGGAAAGAAAATATGTTAAATATGGAGTAGTGGAGAGGACAGAGAACTCTGGATTAGATATCAGAAATTTAGCATATTGCTTCAAATTGTATTTGGGATCATAGAAAAATCTCTTCACTTGGCTGTGACCCTTTTCTTTAACGATGAAATAGAGTAGTTGAATATAAATAACCTAAAGCATAATGAATCACAAGGACCTGGGTTCAAATCTCAGTTCTACTAGTAACACAGTGAACTCAGGAAAACCACAAATGTATTAGATTCTTGGTCTCTTCATCTATTAAGTGGAAATAAGATTAACCCCTTCAAAAGATTATTTTAGGATTTGGATAAAATGCATTTAAAATACCTGGAGTATAGTACCTGGAGTACTTGAACCATTTTTTTTAAAGTCCTATCCAAGTTTTTTAAATATATTTTATTGATTTTTTTTTTACAGAGAAGAAGGGAGAGGGATAGAGAGCTAGAAACATAGATGAAAAAGAAACATACATCAGCTGCCTCCTGCATACCTTCTACTGAGGATGTGCCTGCAACCAAGGTACATGCCCTTGACCAGAATCAAACCCAGGATCTTTCAGTCCACAGGCAGATGCTCTATCCACTTAGCCAAACCAGTTAGGGCGAACTATTTTAATTATCTGCCCTAGAGTCAATGTCTATATTTACCACATTATGAACAATCCAAGCTATGAGTTTTGTTTATAGTAATTGTTATTTATTGGGCACCAACTCTGAGTCAGGTATTGTCTTTTCCTTTCATCTCAACAGCTATTATTATCCCCATTTCATATATGCTAAAATTGAGGGCCAGAGAAATTAAGAATTGTACCCAGGGTCATGCAGCTAATAAAGACTAAGGAAGATATTAAAAAAACAGGTTTGACTGGCTCAAGTATATATCATAGTCCTTTTACAGGTAAACTTTCATAACAACTTTTAAAAATATGTATTTTTACCTAATGGCAAGAAAGTGTACAAAACTAATGTTTCAGAGCCCTGCAGTTTGCTGAGCTCACTGAACAATGCATGGGGTACCAAGCAATGGCAAACGGTAGACCAATGATTCCATTTACAGTAATACTGTAAGGAGCCCCAGAAAGGAGCAAAAGCCACAGCCATAGCAGTGGGCAGCCTGGTTCCCTGCTGTTGCAGCAATCTTCCTATGAGATCAGTCACATGGTCTACATGTCATGCTAAGCTCAATTGTAGGATCTGGTTTCAATACCAGTCCCAGTCAAAATTTAATGCGATTGTCTTGGCTGGTGTGGCTCAGTTGGTTGGAGTGCAATCCCATGTACTGAAAGGTTATGGGTTCAATTCCCAGTCAGGGCATATTCCCAGGTTGTGGTTTGATCCCCTTTTGGGGTGCATAGAGTAGGCAAGAGATCGATGTTTCTCTATCTTCCCCTCTCTCTAAAATCAATAAAAACATATCCTTGATGAGGATTTTAAAAAATATAATGCAGTTGTCCACTGACCCAGCATTGTAGTAGAGGCTTCTAATCACTCTCTAATAAACACTTGTTCCTTATTCCTTAGAGCAGTGGTTCATCCTTTCTAATGCCATGACCCTTTATTACAGTTTCTCATGTTTTGGTGACCCCCCAGCCATACAGTTATTTTCATTGCTACTTTATAACTATAATTTTGCTACTGTTAATTAATCATAATGTAAATATCTGTTTTCTGATGGTCTTAGATGACCCTGCTAGCGATTCTCAACCTGTGGGTCACGATCCACAGGTTGAGAACTGCTGCTGTAGAGCCTAAGACCATCGGAAAACACAGATATTTACATTATGATTCATTAACAGTAGCAAAATTACAGTTATGAAGTAGCAATAAAAATAGCTTTATGGTTGGGGGTCACCACAACATGAGGAACTGTATTAAAGGGTCGTGGCATTACAAAGGTTGAGAACCACTGCCTTAGAGGATTCCCCCCATTTTTAATTGGTCACAGGGCTCAATACCTTCTAAAATAAACTATCCCCAGGCTTCCTGCCAGGTAAGTATGGCTATTTGACTTAGTTTTGAACAAAGCAATATAAGTAGACTAGACTTATTCTATGTAGAAACTATTATTAAATGGGGGGTGAGGATGAGTAGCTTCTTCACTTCTTCCTTCTTTTATCCTTCCTCCTTCCTACCATCATGATTAAATATAGACATGATGGTTGAATATTGAGCTACCATCTTGAGTAGGAGATTGGTTTCTTAAGTTGAGGTTGGTTGGACAATCAGATAGAAGGATCCTGCATCCCTGAACATCATGCTGCTATCACCCTTGATTAGACTGTTTATTTCTAGGTTTCATTTACATAGATAAAAAGAAACTTCTTTTATTTCAAGATTGCTGTCACTCACAGGCAAATTTAATTCTGACACAGTATCAAGTTCATTTGTGGATAGCTTCAGTTCTTATATTATCAGGGTGGGTTTTGTCTTACTGTTGCAAGATCTGTTTTCTTTGAAGTCCTGTCTGTTCCTGGACCCTGGACCTAAGGGATGGGTTCTGTAATCTGCTCCTCACTCCCCACTGGATCTCCCATAATGCCTTCTGAGACTACTTTTCAGCTTATTTTAGGTCTGGACTGAGATGCCATCCTCTTAATGTAACCCTTGTCTATCAATAAACTTCTGGATGCAGCTTCTCTTGTTCATTTTTTAGATATCTAGATATGCCCATTACTAGAAGTGTTATCAGTCCTTTGGGGATAAACAATGCTTTGTGACTGTGTAAAGAAGGAATACATATAGACACACCCAGATCTCACAGATGCAAGGCATAATAAATGTGAAATCACCTAAATTAGTTTATAACTATAATTCATTTTCCCAGTTTCTTGTCCTTGGTATTCTTTGGACATTGGTTTTTAACAATGCATCTGTGAAGAGTTTAAGCCAACTATGTGAGGGCACACAATCCACATTAGACAGCAACTGGCACTTTGGAAATTCCTCAAACAATCCTCAGTTGAGATAATCCATTAGAAGGAGTTAGAGAACTCACTGAAAGCTGTTATATTCACAAATTTGGTTTATTACAGAGAAAGTATAGAGATTAATATCAGCCAAGGAAAGAAGCCCATCAAGCAGAGTTCAGAAAAGGCACCAAACATGGAGCTTTTGTTGTCTTCTCTGAATTAAATCATTGATGTATTACTCTCCAGAATTGAGGTGTAACAATATGCACAGATTATTGCCAACCAAAAAGCTCACCTGAGCCTTAGTGCTCAGAGTTCTCATTAGGGATCAATTCTGGAAGTGGAACTTATACCTAATGGTCCAAAACACTCATCACAAAACTCACTGTTAGACCCCTCCAGTGTTCAAAGCCCCAAACAAACAAAATATACCTATCAGACATAGAATGTTAAAGGTCTAGAGATTAAATCCCAGAAACAGAAGGCAAAGACTGGACTTGTCTTTGGATAAGATTAAATTCTGGACTCTACAGCATCCTTCTCTACTCCCAGGATCCTGAGCTTGACATTTACCAACTTCATTATTTCTCTGAGCATCCTGATACCCCATTCATTCTTGTAAATATTCCAGTGTATTATAGTTTGTGCTATTTTCAGCATCTGTACTATCGTAGTGGAGTGTATTATATCCAGATGATATCCTCAGGACTGGTATGATTCCTCTGTAAAGTATTAATAAGGAAGTAATATGATGATGGACAGACCAACTGACCCAGAATAGAAATACTATGACTTAAGGCAAAGAGGCAGAATGTTGTTTTTGTTGAGGTGTAAAGAAAACATCCCGTACTTTGAACTGGACTATGATGAAATATGCTGTAAAAGATGGAAAAATCTACATCCCACACTAGCTTTTTGATTATGCTTTTTCACATAAAAGCCATTTTCATCAGCAGCATTGACTATGAAGAGATGTATAAATATGCACATTGTCCAAAGCAACGGGAAATATACCACAGATACACATCTTATTCTTCCTGACAAGGGCAAGGTGACTGAGTAGGCCTGTTTCTCTCTCTTCCTGAATTTATGATTTAATTGAAATTGGGCCATAAAATGTTTCACCGCATGCTATAAATAAACTCTTTGGCATGAAGAACTCAAATTAACTTCAAGTTGTACATTTTTATAAAGAATACATTACAGTTTAATGTGGGAGTGGTAGGACCTAAATCAATCCAAGCAGTGATGCTTAAAGTTAGTCTTCACCATTTTCCAGGGTCCACAGATGAATCATAAAATAAAGTTTTATGACATTGCTACCCTATACACTCCCCACTCAAGTTACTACTGATCAAGCCACTTAGATTATCTTTGTACAGAAAACAATATCAATAACCAAAGCTTATGTGTAATTAAGCCCTTGTAGGTAAGCATTTTTTCCTGCATGTTCTACAGATGTTGTGAGCAGGCTTCCTAGCTCAAGAGCCCTTGAATAACAATGAATGGTTTTATTTATTTTTTTCTTAGAACATCAGAAGCACTTACCTCAGATAATGGAGAAGAATAAATTACATTATAAATGTAGCAATAAAATTTAGAGAGAGGATCAGATGCAAAGCCAGGAGTTCCTGGGTTCTACATTTGACTTAACCTGCATATTCTATGAGGACTCACTTCATCCTCTAAACCTCGGTTTCTTCTCACATAAAATTAAAATAGAACTAATTCCCACCTCAGTAGGAAATAATAAATAGATTTGTAAATGTGCCTTGAAATGACAGAGTTCCATAAAAATGTTAATTTATATTATGTGTACTTTTTAGTGTAAATTTATCACCACTTAGAAGCTTGGAATACAAAAATGAATAAGACATGATCCTTCCCTGTGAGATGCTCATAATTGCATGTATAAAGTATCATAATTGTGTGTGTGTGTGTGTGTGTGTGTGTGTGTGTGTGTTTGAGAGGGGGGGCTATTTAAATTTAAAGAATCTGGAAACCATTTATCGGCACTGAGTATATCACTTTATCATTGAAGGTGTTCAATATAAATGTACACATATATTAATCATTCAATGGAAATCCAGAGATTTCTCACCTCAAGTTTGCTTAAAAGAAGAAATATAAGACATTTTGAATCAAGTTAAGGAGAAAGCGAGTACAATCTCACTGAAACAAAAATCTCACCTCCACTTTATTTTTTTTGGGGGGGGGGTGGTGGTAACTTTTTCCCTCTATACTTTCTCAGTTTAGACAAGGGTTAGATTGTGGTAGGGAACCATAAATGGAAACATATATGGTATGATAACAGGGACTTAGAGGGCCACTTCTCCTCAAGCCATCTCCCTGCCTCCATAGCATTTATTCAGATGTCATTATCAGGTTATCCATCCTTCCTGTCAATTTCTCTATAAATTTATTTTCAAAAGCAGTCACTTCTGAATTGGCCTAGGAGGTTCTGATCAGATTTCTTTAGTCTGACAACTGAGAAAATATAAAGCCATGAATTTTACCCTTAACAAAGCTGGTGTGTTTCCTGAGCCAGCCAGCTAAAATTCAGTCCTCAGAAGTCAGATGACAACATCACCTTCTTTCTGTTTTCTAGCTAACAAGACCACCTTCAGGACATAGCCCATTTTTCTTTTTTATTTCTGGAAAGTACCTTTTCCTCAGTACACCCTTTCCCACACTTTATCTTTTTCTCCCCTTTGAAAATCACCTCAGATATTACATATCCCAGGGAACCTCACCACCTCCTCTTTTCCCCTTCCTTCCCTGACCCAACACCAGGTCAGAGGTCAATGCCTTGGGCTTGAGAGCAAACTCTGGTTATCTCAAACAAATTAGATTCTATTCTAACAGTCTATTAATAGGATAACTTATAAGGCAGGTACCATATTATATTCATTTGTGTTTTTCTGAAGTAGATATAAGAGCACAGCAACTATTTGTTGAATAAGTAGGTGAATGAATGGGGCAAGAATAAACAGTGGTATTTATGTACTATTTCTCTAGTTATCTCTACCCCTCTATGTCTTACTTGTCTAGAACTGTCCTAATTTATAACTATTGGCCCAGCATACTCATGTCTGCTTTCACTGCCCATAAAAAACTATTTTGGATAAGAAATTTTTTAGTTACCCCATTTATTCCTTTTTAAAAAAAAGTAACAGCTTTTTAATAAGCAAAACATGTTGCAGAACATTTTTCATTCCACTGGGAAGAATAGGTCTATTAAATGTACAATATCAATGTGTTACTGTAAAAAGCAGTTATTATAAATGGGATATAATACAAACACATAAATGGTTACTTTTACTGAATGGGTGAATTTACTTAATCTCAAAGTCAGAATTTTATATTGGTAGATTGTAACTTTAGAGGAAGGCCCAATACATATTTGCTTTCTTTTTTTTTTTCTTTGTCATGCTAAAAAATGGAAATTGGGACATAATTTATATATCATAAAATGTACTCTTTGAATACATACCAATGCTCTTAATGTCTTCACAGTACCCCATTTATTCCTGAACCTTGGGGGTAGCCCCCTATATCTGGATTCTGAGGTTCTCCCATCCCTAGATCCAAGTTCCCATACGTAGTCTGGATGATCATGCTGACATAACAGGAGTGTCCTTCACTTCAGTAGCTTCTACTCTACTTATTTCTCCTCTTCTACTTGAACCTTATTTACTTAAAGAGGCCTGTATAGGTCTTGCCCCCTGATCTCATACCACAAGTGATGACTACAGAGCTCATCTTTTGAAGTCCCAAGTTTCCTTTGCTGACAACCAAGATTTAATTAAAGTTACAGTCAGAGTAACAAGGGCTCTTTTATTCTTAAGAGCCTTCCTTCCTCTAGAGATGAAAAAGTGGTAGTGACATTTCTGTGAAATATTGTTTTAACGTTTTTCAAATGGTCCTTTTTATTCTATGCTTATGTTCACATAATCATAATTTAGTGCCAACTATTAGCTGTCAATGAGATTTGTGTACATACAGTCTCATTTAAAAGGAGGTTCAATTCCAAGCCTCCTCCTCAAAATTCTCTATAAAGAAAAAAATAAAACAAGCCTGAAATAATTTACTCACTACAGTTGCAAATTCCATCTATTTCAAATGGCTTGATTATAAATTCATGGGATATAATGAAAATGACAACTGAATCTAAGTTAGCAAGTACAATTATAGTTAATAGGAGACATTGATAAGGGTTCATAGTTCTTTGAAAACAAAAGGTCAAGAGAACCAAAATGGCAGTGTAGGCAAATACTTGCTGTCTCCCACAACCACATCAAAATTACAACTAAAATACAGAGCAACCATCATCCAGAACCACTAGAAATCTGGCTGAATAGGAGTCCAACAACTAGAGAAGTAAAAAAGAGAAGCACACTGAAACTGGTAGGAGGTGTGGAGGCATAGAATTGGCTGGCCCAGCACTCATAGGTGCTGCTTTTTTTATATGAAGGGAGATTGTTTCTGCAGAGGCTGCCCGGAAGATCAAGGGGTCCCAGCCCCACACCAGACCCCAAGCCCACTGTCCCAGAGCTGGAGAAAGAAGTCCCTATGGGCAGAAAGAACTAAGACTGTAGAAACCAGTGCGGATTGGGGCTCAGTGACACAGAGGCTATTGGAGATCCAGCCTCTCCTCTTAAAAGGCCGGCACCACAAACTGAACTTACAAGTTCCTGCTTCCTCTGAGCTCCAAGGCTCAGAGGCAAGGCTCTGGGGGACTCAGACACATATAGTGAGAAACCAGACTGTCTGACATTAGGGCAGGAACTTGGGGGTGGCTTTCTCTTAGAGAGAGATGCACTCAGCAATCATTGATCCTTTCCTGGGACCTTCCTGGTCACAGGGCTGACTGTAGCTATTTCTGATTGCTCCACCCTGGTGATTCTCCACCAAGACCCCACCCCATCTAATTTACAACCCCACCCAAGCTTCATGCAGTGAGTTTTGCATATGAATAGCCTGTCCTTGCTCAGGCTAAAACCTGTCAAACAAGCTGCAGCTGGGTCAGGGAACCCCAAACATATCAATAAAAGCCCCAAGACCAGGCATCAGCACCAGCCTGCTTTGCTTCACAGCTGGACCTCATTTGGGCACTGCCAAAACTTATACAAAGAGAAGAAATTTGCATATCTCTCTGTAGCTCCTGCTGGGTGGCTCCAGGCAGTAGCTGACTTTGCTCTTCCCTGGAGACCCAACAACCAGTGTACCCAGTGGTCAGTGTCAGACCATACCAGATTGTCAGTGTCAGACCATACCAGATTACAACTCTACACATTCGTTAAGTTACACATAAAAGGGGAAGACTCAGTGAGCACCAAAGCTTCACTGAAGCAAGTCCTGCTCCATAAGGGTGTCTCCTACACAATAGCTCTCCCACTGAAGTTGTATGTGATCCCCACAGCCAGTTGGCCTGGAGGCTAATTTCTCCCAGTGACACCAATAGCAATCAAGGCTCAACTACAAGACTGTGCACATACTCACAAAGGGGTGCATGTAGGGTGTCCACCTCAAGTGATTGGGGAGGCTGAGCCACTGGGTCCTATGTGATACCTACTATACAAGGCCACTCTATCAACTCAAGGAGACTTAGCAGCTCTACCTTATACATAGAAACAAACACAGGAAAGCAGCCAAAGTGCAGAGACAAAGAAACATGTCACAAATAAAAGAAATGGAAGAAAACAAACTATTGGACATAGAATTCAAAACCACAGTTATAAGGTTACTCAAGAATCTCCTAGAAACTTCCAAGCGACTTAGTGGGACTTTCAAGGATCTTAGTGAGAATGCCAAAAGGTGTGTGTGGGGGGTAAGTGGGGGGAGGAAAAGGACCAGTCAGAAATTAAGTATACATTGACTGAAATAAAGAAACAGAGATTCAATAGTAGACTAGAGGATCTGAGAATCAAATAAACAACTTGAAATATGAGGAAGCAGAAAACACCCAACCAAAAGAGCAAAAAGAAAAACAAATCCAAAAATATGAAGATAGTGTAAGGGGCCTCTGGGACAACTTTAAGCATATCAACATCTGAATTATGGAGGTGCCAGAAGAAGAAAGAGAACAAGATATTGAAAACATATTTGAAGAAATAATGACAGAAATCTTTCCCTACCTGGTAAAAGAAATAGACTTATAAGTCCAGGAAGCACAGAGAACCCCAAACAAGAAAAACCCAAAGAGGACCACACCAAGGAACATCATAATTAAAATGCCAAGGGTTAAAGACAAAGAGAAAATCTTAAGAGCAGTAATAGAAAAGCAGTTAGTTATCTACAAGGGAGTGTCCATATAACTGTCAGCTGATTTCTTAACAGAAACTTTGCAGACCAGAAGGGAGTGGCAAGAAATATTCAAAGTGATGAATAGCAATGACCTACAACCAAGATTACTCTACCCAGCAAAACTATCATTTAGAATTTAAGGTCAGATAAAGAATTTCACAGACAAGAAAAAGCTAAAGGAGTTCAACACCACCAAACCAATATTAAATGAAATGCTGAAGGGTATTCTTAAAGAAGAAGAAGGAGAAGGAAAAGGAGAAAGAGAAAGATAACAAAATGGCAACAAATACATATCTATCAACAACTGAATCTAAACATCAAATAAATAAGAAATCTAATGAACAAAATAAACTGGTGAATAAAATAGAATAAGAAGCATGGAAGTGGAACAGACTGACAATTCTCAGAGGGAAGGAGATATAGGGGTGGGGAAAGATGAAACAAAGATCTTATATGCATGTATGCATTATCTATGGACACAGACAAGAGGGTGATGAAGGCCTGGGGTGGGACAGGAACTGTCTAGAGGGGAACTTTGAGAGGGAAAAAAGGAGAGACATCTGTAATAACCTCAACAATAAAAAGTTAAAAAAAAAACAAAAGGTCAAGATGTCAAGTATAGAGGTAATATAAACTTTTTTTTCCTATTTATAATTCAAATCCACGTTTGAAATTGCCACCATTAACATATATTGTAGCATGTAGTAAAAGGCCTCAGCTTTTAGATCTCAGGGGATTGATTCATAAAACAAAGAACAGAAAATAAGCCAGAAGATATGGGAGGTAGGGCACTGTGGACCTAAAATCTTAGCGTATGTCCAGAAAATTAGTATTGATTTCTACATATTTAGTATTGATTTCTACTTATTTCCCACCATACTTCTCAGGTTGAGAACCGCTGCTCTAGAGAAAGTTGCCCGGATTGGAATCCCAGCCATGTCATTTACCAAATGTAACATTGAGCAAATTGCTTAACCTGTCTGTGCCTCAATTTCCTTACTTGTAAAAGTGAATAATAACAATGTTTACCTAATAGGATTGTGTGAGGACATGTTTTTAAAAAGAGAACTTGTGACTCATACATATTAGGCTCTCTGTAAGTGTTAACTATTTTTATTGCTAATACTAATACTTCATGTTCCTATTTGCAATTCATAAAAACATAAATACAAATGTGTTGCTAAATTCTGACACCATTCTCACTAGGTAGGTAAGTAATCAACATTGTAAAATAGAAACATTAAGCTCTTAAGATATTTTCCCAAAGTGATGAAAGCTAATGGATCTCTTGTAAAGGAGAAAGTACTGTTATTACTGAGATACAGACACAATAATGGGAAAATATGAGTAAGATAAGCATAAATATTAAACACAACTAATTGTAAGACATAAATTTGTGTCTTTTCTTAGGTAAATAAAGTCTTTACAATCAAAACTGAGAGAAGGATGGGAGGAGAGACTGTAAAGTGTGTTTAATAAGTAGAATTTACTACACAAAATTTATCTTTGTGTCCCTACTCAGAAAAAAATAAACTCTGGTCTAAAGAGCACTGAACTAGGAGTCAAAAGGCTTGAGTTGTTATTCCAGATATATTATGTCACAGTTGAGCAATCTGGGGGGAGGTAATGTTCCTTACAAAAATAAGAGGGACTCTGGTTCACTGTGAGCCGGCTCTTTCCTACACTTTCTGTATGATAGTAGGTAAGATAATCAGTCTGAATATGGGTGCCAGATGAAGACAGCAACACCTATATGGCATGAAAGGTTTTCAAGGGCACAACAGAGTTCACTCAATAAATGTCTGTGCCCTTGCCTCCAGATCCCATTTTTCTCACATGTAGGTCCTTTCCAGGTCTGTATTTCTATACTATAGCATAAGTCCAACATGCAAGGCTGGCTTTATTAAAGAAGTTGCTAAATAGATTCTTCTAGCAATTTCCATCTCACAGTGCTTTTGTTTGTTTTTTTTAAGCAGCTGAGTGTTAAAGATAGGTTTTGGCAAATATTCTCTGCATCCCAAATATATCCTTGAAAAATCAAATAGAAAGAGACCAGCTCCCCAGATACAATTTCTGTGAAGAGAATTGCTGTGATCAAAATGCCTTCTTTACTTAGCACAATAAGCCAGTGGAGAAGGACAAATAACCCATGATCTCACTAATATGTAGAATCTAATGAACAAAGTAAACTGAAACACAAAATAGAACCAGAGGCATGAATGCATGGAACATATTGTCAGATGTCAGAGGGGAGAGAAATGGAGGTGAGCCTGGATGAAAGAAGGCAAAGAGATTACCCAGAGAACATATAGGCAAATCCATGGACACAGACAACAGTGTAGTGAAGACCAGGGGAGAGGAGGGTGGAGATGGGAAGAGGACAAAGAAGTCAGGGTGGAATGAAGGACATTTTTAATAGTGTCAACAAGAAAAATAAAAAGGAGAAGCAAAACTTATAACTCCCCCCCCCAAAAAAAAAATACCTTCTGCACCTTTCTAACAGACTAAGTTAGACGGCTTAAGTACTCATTATAGGTTTACTTAGCTCTGCAGTTGAGTCCTTCAAGCTACATTCATTGAATGTTTAGGTGGCAACAAAATCAACATTCTTGGAAGGGACACTTTCAAAACACTCTCTGGTTTCAGTTGTCTCATTTCTGAGAAATAACCTTTTATCTCTGAGTCTAAAAGTCAAGCCACCACCATGGTTACTAACAATTATTTTCTACCTCTCCCTTCCATTTCTATATCTAATTGCCAGACATTTTTGACAATATTTTGATATACAATTGTTAAATTAATGTCTGTCACTTGCATGCCAAGAAGAAAAAAAAGCATATTGCAAAAAACTCAGGAGAGTCATCCACTTAAAAATATTTGAACAACTATAATGTAGCGGACATTAGTCTAGATGCTGATTATAAAAAGACAAAACTGACCTCACAGGTATATATTCAAGTGTGTGTCTTGGAGGGATGGAGGGGAGGAGAAATGACAACAAACAACTGAATAAATATATAGCATATCCGATCTTAATACAGGACATGGAGAGAAATACCACAGGGTGATGACAGAAAGTCTGGTAGCCAGGGAAGGGCTTACTAAGCAGTTGGTATTTAAGGTAAGATCTAAGGTAGAGAAGGGACAAACATGTGGTTGTTGGGCAGTGAGAGTGGGGGAGCATGCTTCAGACCAGGGAAACAAGAAAGGTGAGGGCCCTGAAGTGGGTTCATGTTTCTTGTATTTGAGAAATGGCAAGGAGACTGAAACAAAGGGGACATTGTCAGGGGTTGAGTATGGAAAGATCCTAGGTGCCCAGACCCTGGGGAGAACTTCTTAAGTCAAGGAGACTCTGTGTGCCAAGGTAGGGGAATAGCAAGTGTTAGTTGTTTTCTTCAAATACCTACTGCCCGTATGTTGTCAGCATAATTGGTTCCCTAAAGTTAATGCAGCCCCAGGCCTTCTGATATTTTACTCATCATATTTACTTACTTCCTAACTCATCATTAGATTTTGATAAATTATTATTTTATCTGTGTGGTAAGGTGCTACAGATGTAGGGATAAGCCATATGCCTGCAAATATTATGGCAAAGATCCACCAAACCCTGTTTCTCTCCCCCTAAACACAAAGCTTGACTACATTTCCCAGCCTTCCGTGCAGTCAGTAAGGGCCCCCTGGTAAAGTTTGGACCAAATGGAATGTCAAAAGAACTTGATGAATTCCTTTCTATGCCTAGCCCCCTAAATATCTCCTCCATGGTCTCTGTCTTCTCTTGTCTGCTGGAAAGATACAGAGAATCAGTGGGTGGTTCTGAGCCTCTGGGGATGGTTGGATCCATTTAGAAGGAAATATTGGATCTGGAGACCTTAAAAGTCTATATGGAGCAGACTCTCCTTCACCACCCCTCTCCACCTACCACACAGATCTGGACTGTGCAGGAGATTGAAACAAACCTATTGTATTAAGCCATTGAGTTTGGGCAGCAGTCAATCTGCCTTGATTACTACCATGAACTTACCTTCTATGGGAACAAAATATTTACAATATTGGTGATAAGTGCTATGATACATACACAATCCTGTGACATTGAGAATTGAGGGCTTCTATTCCATTTGTTGGAAGGATTGGGTAACATTTCTAAAATGGTTTGAAACTTGTGTCAGAATTTGAAAAAGCAGTAGCATTGACGTTACAGAGACGGTGAGACAAGGACATCCCTTGCAGACACCCGCCTATGCAAAGGCATGGAGGCACAACAAACGGGGCCTATTGTGAAAACTATACAAAGTTCTGGGCTGGAGATAAAGGTGCATGAGGGTGGTAGTGGGATGGATAGGTAAAAAATCAGAACTTAGAGGTATTGCACACAAGTCAAAATAGTTAAGACAACCTTGAGTGAAATGGAAAGAGAAATAACATAGTCAAGCTCCATTCTGACTGTCCTCATTATCTCAGATTTCCTGTGGGTACTCATCATTCACTGCATCTCCCATTCACACAATGCCCATATCTTCAATACAGTGACTAAGCTCTCAGAGGGCAGGTTCTCTCTTGTCCTCTAATTTTGTTTTCAGGATATAAATTAGCCATCCAAAGTGTTTATTATATTTAAATCAAGAAAATGCCCTTAAGGTTTTGACATATAAGTAAACCAAAAAGAAAATTAATAACTTTGGGGTTGAGGAGTTCAAAGAGCAGGGTGCTTATGATGGGATGCCAGTGTGCCCAACAGAAGCCACAGAATCCTCAAATTACGGCCATTTTGCAACAGACTAACTTATGATGTCCAATTCTGCTTCAATTACTTCTGGTGACATAATAATCCAAACAAACCACTGCTGATTTAACAGTTGGTATGCACTCTCCACCAATTGCAACTAATCACAAAGCTAGCTTCAAGACCAATACTATTATCTCCATCTCACAGATGAGAAAACAAGTTCCAAGAGTGCCAAGTCACACAAATCCTGGTAGAGTCAGGATGTGAACCCAGGCCTGCCTCATTGCATCACTCCCACCCTAACATTATAGGAGCATAATCAGTATTATTCTAAGGAGTCTGGGAGCTCATAGTCCAAAAAATCATTTGTTTCAAGACTTGTATTTTAGCATAAAAATTTCTATGAATTTAGCATTCTTCTTAATGACAGAACTTATTTAAAATGTCATAACTGTCTCTTGCCATGATTATCCTCAGTTTTCCATTCTTGGCGTGAGGCCAGACATCCCTACAGTGCATGCCATGTTGGTTAAGAAGCCAAACACTATATCAGGAAAGCCTATCACCCTCTTTAAATGCTCCAGGGACTTACCTGAAACAATGCCATTCTCAACCCTGCAGCGGCCCTGTCTCTGAAGGCTTTACAACTTTATAAATGCCCTACAATGGAAGGAGCAAGATGATAGGTCCAGGGAGGAGATTAGCTGTACAGCCTTCTGCTCTGGGGACCTGTTGTCATATAAACACTGCTGAATTGTCCTCTCTCCCAAACAGGAGGACTTTTATCTTGGCTACTGCCCATATACAAGAGTCCTCAGCAGAGAAAAACAAACAAACAAAAAAGAAGATAAAATAAAAGGTGGCCTGTATAAAAATTCTGAAATAATGTCACGCTCTTTTTCAAGGACAGTCCAGCAAGTTTTACCACCCTTTTAGTGACTGACTAGTGTGGGCTTCTGAAAATTTATCTCTGTCAAGCACTAAGTCTAGGAACAGATTGAAAAGTAATTACAGCACCGAAGGAAAGGCAGCTGGTTTCAAACAAATTTGTGAAGTTAGATGTTTTGTTTTGCTTTGCTTTGTCTTCCTTGATAGAAGACAGGCTTTAAAGGCAGAGATTTGGGTCCATATCAAGTCCCAGGACTTTGCACAAGTTTTTTCATCATTCAGAACCTCATATGAACACCCACCATCCTTTCAGTAAAATTTATTGTACACCAATTATATTCTAGACTTGATTCCAGGTATTGTTGCTATAACAGTGAATAAACCAAGATTCTTACCTTAAGCAGCCCATTGCAATGTAACTAATACAGTGTGGAAACTGCTGTGGTAGGTATATGGAGAATGCTATGTTAACTTAAAGGGGTGTTTAGTCAAATTATATCTTTCATGAGGACAGAGAAAGCTTCTCAAGAGAGTTCTAAGTTAGTCAGTACTTCAACAATGAGTTGGAAAGATCCAGATGATGTTGAGAACAGAGGGTAGACAGGAGAAGAGAGAAAGAGAAAAAGGAGTTGGGGGGAGAAAAAGGGAGGGAGGGAGGGAGGGAGGAAGGAGAGGGAGAGAGAGAGAGAGAGAGAGAGAGAGAGAGAGAGAGAGAGAGAG